>VHKM01000120.1:0-600000 GCA_007210695.1 Neogobius melanostomus
AAGATCTGAGAGGGTGTCGCAGAGCACTTTCCGCAGTCGACAATGGATGTATTAAATGAATTGATCAAAAAACTGTTGAATGAACGTTTGTAGCTTGTTTTATTTTCTCACACTTTATAGGCAAGGATTGTATAGATGTAAACTAAAAGATAGCAGCATGAGAACTTATCCGGTAAGATTTTTCAAAATTCTTCATGAGTAAGGAAAATTAAACTTAATATCATTCCATAGGGCCTTTTAATTAACAACATTCAATACATTGGCCCATTTATAACCATTGCCAGTGATATGTAATGAGAGTTGTGAAATACCCTTTAATCAATGGCTCAACAAATCTGTATTAAAGTGGGGCTGCCTTGAGCTTTGGCAAAGTGAAGCACTAATTTGCACTTTTTAGATTCTACTTCTATCTTTCCGTTTTACCGTGCACTTTGAACCTAAAGTACAAGAACAGACATTCCTCCAGGCGTGGAGCTAAAGCCTGGACAAGGAATTGGGCACACATTAGTAGTTTGAAGTTTATTTAAAGGCCCTATACCTGATCTGTCGATGGAACACGAGCGGGCAGCGCGCTGGGGAACACGTCCTCCCTGGTGACACATGAAACGTGTGCTTTCGCTGGGGATCCTCCTTCACTACACACAACAGTTCCACCGACTCCTGACACCTCCTTTGTTTGGTTATTAATGATCCTAAAATTGCATATTTTGCATCAAAGCCGCGGGAGGTAAGGGTGCTGCTGGTGCCCCTGGTGGATAGTTTGCACATTGCAAGCAATATCAATACAGTTGGAACCAGATGTTTTAAATACAATATATAAAATACACACATGCATATTTATCTCACTGTTTGACATGAAAACAGAATTAAAGTTTCCTTTTTTAGGAAACTTCCTCATTCCAGAAGAATGAGAGATGACATTTTTTGATTATTTTTGTTACTTTCTACAAAGTCAGAAATGTACATACACAAGACTATAGGCGCATTGAATTGCCTTGTGTACGAAATGCGCGGTATAAATAAAGTTGCCTTGCCTTGCCTACCTTCAAACAATTTGGGCAAGCCCAGATGTCATAACTTGGAAGCACAAGTCTGATTCATCCTCGGCTGCAATTTCAAGACGCCTGAAGGTGCCACTTTCATTGGTTCAAACAACTGTACGCAAGGATTAAAGAGATAGAAATGTCCAGCCAGTACAGATCAGAAAGAAGGCGGGTTCTGTGTCCCAGAGATGAACGTCCTGTGTTCTGAAATGTGAATATCAACCCAAGAACAAATGCAAAAGACCTGGGGTCTCATTTACAAAACTGTCCGTGAGAATCTGCCTATAAGAGTCCGTACGAGCAAAACCCAAACTTCACGTACGGAGAAAAAAATTGGGATTTATGAAACCCTCCGTACGCGCAGCACCACGTAAACTCCCCTTCACAAATTCCACCTGGAGCAGAAATGTGCGCACATGACCCCTCCTCACGTCACGCCCCTGCACGCCTCCATTTCTCCATATAAGGATATGCAAAGTAACTTATGAATGAGATTTACCTAAACATGAGGCAATAATGAGAGGGTTTTACCGAGACCCCGGGAGCAGAGAGGGAGGGGCCACACGCCTCAGCAGTGACAGCAAAGGCCGAGGTGGATCTTTACTGACATGTTACCGCTGTTTCTCTGATCACAAGTATAACCTACTGGCAGAGTGCAGTGTCTCATCAATAACACTTTTAGAAATACACTTTTAGAACGTAAAGAAGAGCCTTTTAGACGCTGATTGTGATATTTCCCAGTGCTGTTCACGGAGCTCAAATTTCCTGAAACTACAGAATAAGCTCGGTGGGCTTTGAATCACTCAGATAGTCTATTGTTTTTTGAGCTCGCTGTACGTGCAGTCGGGGATGAGGCACCGGTTCACTTTGGGCGTGAATGAGGAGCAGAGTCTGGGTGGTATGAGAAAGAGGGAGGTTGGACTTTGGTTAAAAGCACAGAGCGGCTCGGATCCTTCCTGCTTCTCGCTCTCAGCCGGCGGCAGTGCGCTCCAGTGTCTGTGCATGAGCGTACATGAGCGTGCACGTCTTTGCGTGTCACACATGACTACAATATTTTTATTAAGTATTTAAACGAAAGATTGAAACACTACACAAAGCCAACTGTTGATTTCCTAGATTTTATTTTTAATGATCTAAATCATTTCTGTAGAAAATAAAGAAATGAGCAGTTTAAAATGTGCACCAGACTTCATTTCCTCAATCCGACCTCCCCTTGCTGCTTTCCCTCGCCTCTCCTCGTGTGTTTGCAGCGTTTCTGAAAAGTGCGGACTGCGTACGCCAGGTACAAACCTAGTGTGGCGGTGCGTAATGTTTCACGTTCAGTTTGATTTCTATAATACCACCTTTGGCGCAGAACAGTTCGTACGGAAGGTTTTGGCCTCATTTTGTCCGTACGTGGGCTTTATAAATGAGACCCCTGGTGAAGATGCTGAAACTGGTAAGAGTTTGTCATTATCCAGAGTGAAACAAGTCCTGTGGACATGGGCTGAGAAGAAGCTCTTACTCCAAAAGAAACATAAAAAGACAGATGGGAGTTTGCAAATAAACAAAGGATAAAGACCTTAATTTCTGGAGACATTTCCTGTGGTCTGACAAAAAAAAAAGAAAAAAAGAATGGTTTGGCCGTAATAACCATCATCACGTTTGGAGGAAAAATGGGGAATCTTGCAAGCCTGATCCAAACACGATCCTACCTGTGAAATACGGGGTGGCAGCATCATGCTGTGGGGTTGTTTTGCTGTGGGAGGGACTGGTGCACTTCACAAAATAGATGACATCATGAAGAAAGAACACTATGTGGAAATATTGGAGCAACATCTCAAGACATCAGCCAGGAAGTTAAAGCTTGGGCTCAGATGGATCTTCCAAATGGACAATTCCCAAAGCAAACTGCCAAACTGGCTACAAAGTGGCTTAAGGATAACAAAGTCAATGTTTTGAAGAGGTCATCACAAAGTCCTGATCTCAATGCAGTTGAAGATGTATGGGCAGAGCTGAAAAGATATATGCACGCAAGGTGGCCTACAAATGTGTCTGTTACACCAGTTCTGTTTGGAGGAATGGACCAAAACTCCTGCCAACTATTGTGAGAAGCTTGTGGAAGGAAATGCAAAACATTTAACCCAAATATACAGTTTAAAGGCAATGCTACCAAATATTAATGAAATGTATGTAAACTTTTGGTTTTGTAAAAAGTAATATATAACCGTGTAGAAAATTGTATCTCTCATTCTTCTGGCATTTAGTGAATATAAATATTTTTTAAATTCTAATTGACCCAAAAAAAGAAAACGTTCTGGTTTCATGTCAGACAGACAGTGAGAAAATAATGCACATGTGTCTTTTTATAAAGTGTGTGTAAACATCTGGTTCCTGCTGTATAAAGGAAATAAGCCTAGAAAAAAAGCATTTTTGCGGGGATCTTATTCCACCTTTGAAATCTCATTTTGACACACTGGTCACCACAATCCTCAATTCTGTTATAACAGAATAATAGGAGTAGGGGTTTTTTGTTCTTATAGCTCAACTTTAGAGGCTGGTTGATTCTCGGTGAAGCCTTCTCCTCTTCTTTCCTTCAGGATGTAGGGCTGGCACAGAAATGAAAACCATATCAGCTTCTCGGCTAACTACCTTTGGGTCTCACTCAGCATTGTGGAGTATTGCAGACAGTGACGGACTGGCCATTGGGCAATGTGGGCAAATGCCACTGCGGCCGCCTGGTCTCATCACTTGTTGTGGCCGCATCACAAACAAATAATAGGCTAAATAAAGCGAGGAAGTGGCCGCCTATTGGCGCAATGGCTGCAAGCAGGCAGCACCACCAGCGGCTCGCTCGCCGCTCATCACAACTTGTGGCGCACAACCATATAAAAAGGCTAAATAAATAAATAAAGCGGGAGATGCGGCCGCCTTTTGAAGACAATGTGGCCTCTCTGCTAAAATTGCCAGGGCCTCTTTTTGGTGCCAGTCCGCCACTGATTGCAGAGGTCATATATTGACAATGTTATAATGTTTTGTAATTTGTAATAAGAACCTCTCCGACAGCTCAGAACAGTGCGTTCCATTACGCGAGGAGCCTCCAATGGAAATGTGAAAGATTCAGAACAACCTTTGTACAGTCGGCCTTTACTTCGTTTTCTCCATTGGTTTGGTTCATTTCTTGAAACAGAAATTACATTCTCAAAACAACATGAACGAATCTCCAAACCACTTGGCAATTGTTCACAACAGAATTGAATTTCTCATTAATTTCATCAAATTGCAAATGTCTAAGTCCATGTCTCAGTACATTTTTGCAAATGATTAAGTACATGTAGCCTACAATTATCACAATTCCAAGTGAATAGATCTTGTTGATCTAAACTGATTGTTGATTCTCAGTCTAATGGTTGTTCGCTCCAAAACGTGTCAGCGTCATTTAATTGTATAAGTCATCACATGCACAATTGACATTGTCAATGAAGGACTGGGGTAAGACTGAAAGGTTGAAAGGGACATTTCAATGGTCCTCTGCCATAGTGACAAAACATCTAAACATTTAGACTTGCAGTGCTTACACAGTGCCAAAGGGACAAAGCATTTTGGGGTCACTGACTGTTTAAATGAGAAGGAAATGTAGTTTGACACATGAGTGAACTCTTTTGGGAGAGGTCTGAGCTTTTGCAGGTGAACCATGGTGTTGTGCCGAACCATCCACGTTATTTTGGCAAAAGCACCAAGAGCGTTGAGAACGTCCAGTCTGTTTCAAGAAATGAGCAAAGCAATTGAGAGGATCTTTGCCATTTTGGGGGCACTGACTATTTAAATGAGAAGGAAATTTAGTTTTGAAGCATGAGTGAACTGTTTTGGGAGAGATATGATCTTTTGCAAGTGAGCTATAGTGTTGTGCTGAACTGTAAGACTGTTTGCCAAATGATCTTAGAGTTTTGAGAATGTAATTTCTGTTTCAATGAGCCAACCATGGAGAAAAACTGTAACTTTCCAGGCACTCCACCGTGGGACTCCTCGTCTACTGAGCTGAAAGAGGGCGGAGATCTGGGGGCTTTTAATAATGAGCCAAAGAGGAACCAAATACACAATCATTTTTAGATTGCTTTGAACTGCACTACCTTTGTGTGATGTCAGACGTAATATGGATGTAGATGTATTTTTCTATTTTGTGTCTGTACGTTTCTACATTCTCTGCGTGTCACTCTCTTAACCACTTCTCGTCTCTCTTCTCTCACAGGTGATGTGTCTCCCATTAGCATGTCCCCATCAGCCAATCACAGTTCATCCCTTTGGGGGAGGTACTGTTATTGGCTATCTCTGCTATGAACTCGGCCCATAAGCCTGTGACGCAGGAGGCCCTGACTGAACACCTGCAGACATGCTTCCCAGGTACGCACCCGCTGACGCTCACTCACTCTCATGCACTACCGTCACACACAGAGTCTCCTGCAGTGTCTACTCGAACAGGAACAGGAAGTTCATTGGCCCAAAGTAACTGTCCAGAAGCGAAATGTCAGACTGCTGAGAGGAACCCAACACAACATCGTATTAGCTACTTCAAAGACGCCGCTGTCGCACTCGACTACTCAAACAGGGATGACGGGAGCTAACTTGAGTGGGGTCTGAAGAAGGGTCTGAATACAGCTGATGGAGGGACACGTGATTAGTGGATCTCCACACCTCCACAGGAAATGACATCACCTCCACGGCACAACACTAGCTTAAACTAGTCAAAACTAACTTTAAGGATAGTAAAGTTTACTAAAGGCGTCTCATTGAGATTCACTGAAATAAATGTCATGGAAAAAAGTGGAGGTCACGTCATTTCCTGTGGAGCTCCACTAACCATGTGACTCTCCATAGGCTGCATTCAGACGCTCTTAGGAACAGCGGTGAATGTGTGTTGTGCCATGAGACAAACCAAATTCCCATTGGAGAAAGCTACAGCTAGCTCCAATCGATCAAATAAGTCCATACAACCATTAGCTATTTATAAAGCGGCCTTTAAAATGACCACACACTGAGCTGTGATTTGTTGAATTCATAGTTTATTACACTTTTCATCTCGAACTTGTGCAAGGAAATGGTGAACCGGAAACGGTGCGCATAGTCATCAATATGGGTGCGACAATATATTGATATTGTAATATGTCGCAGTATTTTGCGGCACGATGCGATAACGTTATGCCGATATGCTTATTAATGGAATGGAATGGAATGGAAGCTTATTTGTATAGTGCTTCTCACATGACACAAGTCGCCCAAAGTGCTTCACACTGTGTAAGGGGTTTGTTCTTCATTCACTCCACACACGGTGGTGGTAAGCTACGTATGTAATTACAGTTTCCCCTGGGGCAGACTGACAGAAGTGCGATATGACCACACACACACATCCTTGTAACTCTCTTAGTGAGGACACTCATAGACATAATGTATTACCCAGACCCTAACCCTGAACCCTAAGCACCTAACCCTGACCTTAATCCTAACCCTAATCTAAACCTCCAAACCTTCCAAAATGTCCTCACTCTGTTGATTAAAAACTCAAACTGGTCCTCACAATGTTGTAATTACAAGCACACACACACACACACACACACACACACACACACACACACACACACACACACACCACACACACACACACACACACACACACACACACACACACACACACACACACACACACACACACACACACAACACACACACACACACACACACACACACACACACACAGAGAGAGAGAATCATGGTTACACTTTATTTGACACTACCTTGATACATTGTACCTAACTACCGTATTTTCCGGACTATAAGTCGCTCCCGAGTATAAGACGCACTAGTCAAACATTGCCTAATGAAGAAAAAACAACAGGCTGAATAGGCGTACGGTATGCTAACGTAACACATTGATGGTTACATGAAGCATAAACAATGAACTAAATAGGTGTCTGGTATGTTAACGTCACATAAACAGTTCAAATAACTATAGCATAAAGAACATACCTAACTCTTGATCTCACTCCAAATCAATCGCCTTGGCAACTACCTGGGCATGGAGATGTAACTGCACCGTTGACAAGCCTCTCCCGACAGCATGTTTTCAAGCTCTCATCTGTGAACTCGTTCCTCTAGCTGTGGCCATACCACCTTTGCTCTGCCCAATCCCGTCAGACCTTGGAAGCTAAGCAGGGAAGGGCCTGGTCGGTACTTGGATGGGAGACCGTTTGGGAACACCAGGAAGCCTAGTGAATGTAGTGAGAGATGGCACAGACTGGTTGCCTCGCTTCTGTCAGTCTACCCCTGGACAGCCGTGGCTATAATAGTAGCTTACCACCACCGAGTATGGAGTGAATGAATAGTGCAATGTAAAGCGTCTTTGAGTGTCCAAAAAAGCGCCATATAAAACCAATTTATTATAATAATAATAATAATAATAATAATAATTCTAATATTATATTATTATAATTTTAGCCCGTGATTAGCTTGTTTGTTTACTTCATTGCAGTAACCTCCGCTCTCTTGCTCACTCCAACTTTCTTTCTGCTGCTCGATTACCCTGCAGTGCCATCTAACGGCATGTTAAAGTATATATTTGAATTTTAAAAAATCCCATATTAGTCGCTTCGGAGTATAAGAAGGTGCCAAACTATGAAAAAAAGTGCGACTTATAGTCCGGAAAATAGGGTAAATTTAGTCCAATGTAATCTGCTTTGTAACAATCTGTAATAACTTGTACCCAAGTAGTAATAATGTGTTAGGTACATATATATATATATATATATATACATACATTAGAGTCTTATTACATTATGTTCCTCCAAACTACAAATACACATTATGCCATCATGCATCTAACTCGTAGGTACACGTTATTACACATTGTTACAGCACATTACATTGTACTAACTTTGTATCAAGGGTAGTGCAAAATAAAGTGTTACTGACATAATCAATTCTGGCCTATTGTGCATGTTTTTAGTGAAACCAATTTACTGCTAAAGCTCACACCACAGCAGAAAACATATTTTTGTTAATATTTAGTAGGGATGCACCAATCTGATACTGGTATCGGATATCGGAGCCGATATTGGAAAAAATACAATATCGGGTATTGGCTACAAATGTCAGACACTGAACCTGTTTTTACTCTCACTATTTTAAAAGCACAACTTACACCAACTAAATAGTTAATATGGGCATTTTGAAGGGCACCTGGAGAATTCAGTCGCTGAGTTTGTTTTATCCTCTGCAAATGTATTTTTGATCGCAGTGCAAAATGCCGCGGCTAGCAACATTGAATGTATTGAATTAGACCAGTCCCAGTTGTTGCTTTCCCTTGGGGAATGCCTCTTGACCGTGTGACTCCAAGTGTGTCAGTACTACAGTTTACAGACACATTCACCTGTTCCCTGACTCTGTCAAATGGATGTGGATTACAGTGTTTGGAATCCACAGTAGTTTAAAGCATGCAGTGCAGTGCTGGACATGTGTGTGGTTCTCCTCCGTCAGAGTGGCCTGGCATGTGCTTGCATCACTCCGCTGAGGCTGAGAGGCATCTATGATGTAACTGGCAGCAAGACTTTAGAGCAGCTCTTGAAGAGGAGCAGAGAACTCGCATCAAACTACAAATCAAAGAACTCAGTCTCGCCCAGGCTTTTAAAAGGAGGAAAACCCATTCTATGTTTCTATCAGATTCAAGTTGTATTAATGTGATGCTTTAGATTTCTGTTGGTATTGTCACTAGAGTATGATGTCCAATGTCCATAATGTGGCAGTTCCTCTCCATATTGGCATATTTCAAGAAATCTCAGATATTGGGCAGATGTTTCAGATAGGGATGCACCGATACCGCTTTGTCTAAAACCGATACCAGTACTTTAACTTGAGTTCTTGCTGATACCGAAGACAGACACGGGTACAAGGCATTTTCTTCAAATATGCTTTTTGAGGTGTATAGATGGTTTAGCTCAGGGGTCACAAATTAAATTTCATCAAGGTCCAAATTGAACAAAAATTGTCGAGGAAAGGTCTGGAACATACGGGGTTAATTCAGTTATATGGGGATTTAAGCCTTTATTAAATCTATTACTGTGATTGAAAATAATGTAGTTAATTGAATCCTGTTATTGTTTTTTACTCTAAAAATATGTTTGGCTCCTAAATAGCAGAATGCTTATCGCCTCTATTATACACAATGTGCACATGACAGTTCAACACACTGAGCCCTGCTTAGTCCAGGTTTAGTCCAGGTTTAGTCCAGGTTAGTCCAGGTTTAGTCCAGGTTTAGTCCTGGTTAGTCTGGTTTAGTCCTCCTTGCTGCCGATCAGGAAACCGCTGCACCATTTGCCCTTATGATCACACATGCATATTTAATTAGAGCATCGTTTGCTTTTTTTTTTTTTTAGCGAGCCGTATTTCAGTAATTCAAAATCTAAAAATGTAAAAAGTATCACGGAGCTCAGAGGTGGGACTTTCTCTTTCTGTTCATCTGGGCTGTAGTTACGGCTCTGCAGTCAGAGAGGGAGAAAGAGAGCACACGCAGCCGCTTGTCTGAGAGGATTCAGGGTCGGGTCCAAAGTTCGGATCCAAGGTTCTGGTCCGGATGAGCTGGCGCATGGGTCCGGATCTGGACCAAGGTCCACTGTTTAGTGACCTCTGGTTTAGATTGACTTTTTCATAGCACATTGGTTAGTAATTAGTTACTCATTTTCTGATATAACTTTACCTGAGAGTAAAGTTATATCAGAATTTTACATACGTGCTATTTTATTGTATTTATTTTTCATTAATATAATTTTTATGGAAAATAATCAATATAATTTTATCATTGTTTTCCAAGGCTTAATTTATCATTTGTTTCCTGGTCTCACTTGAATTAAAAAGATGAAAATTATAAGAGATGGTTAAGTCCACAGTGAACATTACAGACAGAACAGTCCATGTCCAAAAGTTACTCGATCCCTGTTTGTACTTATTATTTTTATAATAGTATTTAGACCGGGGCTGGGGAACCCTTTTCACATCAAGGGCTAAATAATTTTTATAAAGTTCTACAAGGGCCTTACAATTTAGCTACATTCTAGAGTTCATACAACACTAGGACTGACGGTATGGAGGATTATCATTTCGAAACATGTCAGACTCACCTAATGCGATGGCTGGAGCAATTTATCTCTGTTGAGGCGTCTGATGTCAGCTGGCAGTGACGATGATCCTAATCGAAGCTGGTTTTCCAAGTTTGGGTCAGTCTTGTGAAAGCTGCTTGCTGGGCCCCCAAACTCCGACAAAGAGCATTAATTTCATCCAAAATTAACTCTACGAGTTGTCTTTTCAACTCGTAGAGTTAAGCATGTTTCGATGTGTAATGGCACTAGAGATTTGCCTTCTTCATCACTGTCAGCCCCTCGCCACATTGTCACTTTGACAAAGAAGACATCATTTGTCTGTTTTTCCTGGAATATTCAAGATCCACCTTCTTTTCTTAGCGGTGACCATGATACAGCACTTGTCAATCAAGTCAGTCACTGCCACGCGATATGTCACGTATAATCAATGACCGTTATCTATACTATATTAAATATGAAAAATGCCTTGGGGGGACCTGGACAATGATCTTGTGGGCCATATATGGCCCTGAGGTCTGAGGTTCCCCACCCCGGATTTAGACGGTTACTTATTTCTACTACTACTAGATTGGCCTAGTTTCGCATTAGCAGCTTACTACAACTCCATGTGGATTTGTATTTCCACTCTCGAATTCTCCTGTTTGTTTTATTGTTCTGCTTAGTGGAGAGGTGTGCTTCAAGTGCTATTGGTTTCTGCTATTGGACCAAATTAATGAGTACGAGCATGAGTACAAGCATGTGGTATCGGGCCGATATATGATACTGATATCGGTATTGGTGCATCCTATTTTCAATTTAGCTGATATCACATTGTGACTGTAGCATTGGAAAGCTTTCCACAATTGCAGGCTATGCTTCATGTCAAGACTGTGACACTAAACTCTTGGGTTTTATTCCTACCTCTAAAGCTTCCCTTTTGTTTCCCCAGGGGTTCCCACTCCAACCGAGGAGGTGCTGCACCATACGCTGAGCTTACTGGTCCGTGACCGGAAGATCTACCCAACACATGATGGATATTTCATTGTGACTCCTCAAACTTACTTCATCACGCCCAGCTTAATCCGGACCAGTTCCAAGTGGTACCACTTAGACGAGCGCTCTGAGCGACACCAGGCCCAGCACCAGGCCCAGCAGCTGCAGAGCCATCAGCAGCACCAGCAGACCCAGTGTACTTCCCCACTGTCGGGCACAATCACCCCGTCCACATCAGGGGCATCAGAGAGCGCACTCACGCCAAATCAGGCCAGAACCACAGCGACGCTTTCTACAACAACAAAGCAGACGACCCCCCAGTCACCACAACACTCTGCAGCGCCGTTCCCCCAAAGAGCACCGCGACTACCCTCTCCTCACTCGCCACACTCCCCACAGACCCCACCCCAACAGCCATCCACCTCTGACAAGAGCAGGGCCACCTTAAGCTTTCCCTTCAAGACCGACACGCTGACCAAACACAGGGCCGGGAGTGGAGGGGGCACGGCGAGCGCCACGCTGGGTGACTCTGACAAGTCACAGGGAACAGGAGGGAGCATGGGGAGTCGCAAGTTTGGTTTGAAATTGTTTCGTCTGAGCTTTAAGAAGGATAAAACAAAGCAGCTGGCTACTTTCTCTGCACAGTTCCCGCCAGAGGAATGGCCGCTGCGGGACGAGGAGGTGCCCAGCCAGCTGCCCCGCCACGTGGAGATGGAGATTATTCGGAGAATCAATCCGGACCTAACTGTGGAGAACCTGGCCCGCCACACGGCTGTCATGAAGCGGTTGGAAGAAGAGCGTGCTCAGAGGAGTAAAGTGTCTTCAGCCAATCACAGCTCACGGAGCCGTCGCAGCGGCGGCCGGCACCGTAAACAAGCTCAAACCAAAGCCAGTCGTTCCCACAGCAAGACCAGGGGCTCTCGAGAGCCCACCGACGGCTCACACCTGGAGCTGGTTGACAGGGACTATCGGGCGTACTCCTCATCTTTGGCCCGTTCACCGCGAGAGCATGCCCTGGCCATGGAGCGCCAGCGGGCTCGTCTTCACCTGGCCCACAGTAACCCCAACATTTGGAGGCCTCTCATATGCCCGTCACACCCGAATGGGACGTGTCTGGAGAGCTGGCCAAACGAAGAACTGAGATGCCTTTTCCAGAGCCAAGTCATGGTCCATCAGCACATCACTCCAAAGTCCACCGCTCACACTCTCACACCCAGGAGAGGAAATCCCGGAACGAGCGCAGCGACAAAGCCAAGGAGCGTTCACGATCCATGGACAACTCCAAAGGTCCCCTAGGTGCGGGCTGATGGGACCGCCAAACTATTTCGATGACAGGAGTCGCTACTACACTGATGATGGCACCTTGAGAGCCAATCAGAGCTCCTCACACTACTCCCGGACCACACCTTCTTCAACCAAGCCCTCTGTTGATGCTCTGGCGATGGACATAAGCCGAAGCTTAGAGAAGAGTAAGAGTAGAGACAGTCTGCCAGCTTACTCGCCCAAGACACTGGCTACCTCGGTGGCTCCAGATGACTATTTCCAGTGTTCCGGCACATCTGATCCTCTCACGTCAGTCAACCATCTGGGAACTCTTGGCAAAAGCAGCCACGATGGTTTGAAAATAGATAGGCAGGTGGAGAGACAGACACCACACCACCAGAAAATAAAGAAGATTTTGCAAAGGTTGGACCTAAAGGTGGCAGCTTGCCACCAATACCTTTGTCAATCCCCGAGTCCCCTCTTCCAAATGGAAGACTCTCCACAGTGCCTCTTCTGGTCCAGAGAAACGGAAAGAGATCTTTAGTAAAGACACTCTTTTTAAGCCCCCTCCCAGTCTGCCTTTACCTGGATATAGTTCACTGAGGAAGCCCACAGCGACGGCCTCCACCACTCTGTCATCATCATGTGATGCTCTGGACTCACAGGGGACATTTGATGCCCCAAGCCCCTGGTGGCGACCCCCTCTGCTCCCCACCAGGACCTGAGAGCAACCCCAGTGCCGCTGAAGCTTCCTTTGACTACTACAATGTGTCGGATGATGATGAGCTGGAGGAGAGCGGAGCTAAAGGCCGGGGAGAGGCAGACAAACCTGGGAAGGGAGGTGTGAGTAAGGTGGGGGCACAGGGACCATGCAGTGGCTCCTGGACAGAGAGAAGGAGCGAGACCTTCAGAGGAGATTTGAACGAACTCTTACCTTCCCTGGTGCTAAAGACAACTTAGAAGAACCTAGTCCCAACCAGCAGTCTGCGCACTCTGCCAGGCTGGACAGCATGGACTCCAGCTCAGTGACTGTGGACAGCGGATTCAACTCCCCGCGGTAAGACTCATTAAAGGCCCTATACCTTGTGTTTTTGAGGGGTAGATGCCCGCAGGTCACTTGCTTAATGACCTTCACTCGTGCCTGGGTGAAAGCTTCATGTTGTGCTTTTAAGAGGTTACAAAAATTACTTTTGTGAATTGTCAACATTTTTTAACTGATTTTGAACATTTTTGCAACGCATAATCTGAAGGGTTTTGTGTTAAGTGGAAATCGGATACATTTTTTTTTTTAACATTGGGTGTTTATTTTAGTACCGGTAATTTTCATTTGAAATACAAATCCCTGAAATGCAAATCCAACCCCAGTCTGCCCCTAACTGGACAGAGGCACCAGGACAGAAGAAATTCAGCAACATTTGGCCGAGGACTAAAAATGGATCTGATTGAGCACAACCAATGTGAACTTGTTTTCTTTTAATAACATAAAAAGTGAAAACACAAAAGCACTAAATCATAGTAACAATACTGTATATTAATGAAAATAATTTGGTAGAGGGAAACTAAAGGAATTTGTTGTGTGTTTCCTCGTTTTGCGGAAAGGATCAACCAATCGTCCTGCAGAACTTTGACGCGGAGACACTTTTTGCAGCAGGTGCATGTCTGTGGCTCGTCCACGGAGCTGCAGCTGTCGTGAACTCACTGACTGGCTCCCACGTGCGTTCAGCACGTAAGCGAGGAGTTGTTGCTGAAGTATAAAAGGGCCTTTAGCCGTCTTGTCGGAATTTATATTTTTAACAGTACATTCCAGAAAACCTACAGTTGTTAGATAATCACTTAAAAGTTAAAACATATTCACAACTTTTCTCAGGATGTAAGTACTTCACCAGAGGAGACTGAACCTAAGGGTCACAGCTAATTTGACTAGAGGCCGACCGATATGGGTTTTTCTAAGGCCGATGCCGATATTTTGGGATGTTAATTGGCCGATGCCAATATGCTCGGCTGATATTTTTGACCGATATTTTTGGTTGATTTTCCAAATGTCTGGTCTATAATAAACAAATACTTGGCCACTCCAGCACTGGCCGATTTTATTTGATTACTTTAGGTGATCCGATCATAGTTTCTGTCCAAGCTTTCATTAGTTGTCGTTAGCATTAGTATATTGTTACTAGTCGTGGCATTGTGCATTGTGGAGGTCATATTGACACTGAGGTTTAGTGTAACTTGTGTTTAACAAACTTGAAGCTAACCAATTTTCATTGCGATGTTTCTCACCTCCTCTGAGGCCGATATATTGGTCGGCCTCTAAATTTGACGCTAACAAATATTAAAGAAGAACTAAGTAACTTGTTTACCGTAATAAATCTTTTCTGTTGTCCCTCGGGGTAATACAAGTGTTAATGGGATGATTGTGGGGTCTTTCATCTCCCCCTGGTGTCTCTGGCCAGAAAAAACACCTTTGCAACTTCCCTGCACCGGGTCGGAGGCACCTATACACACTTCACAAAGAAGAAGCTAACAGACTAATGGGTAAAGCTAACTGTGGGCTAGCGCCACTTTAGCAGTATTTACAGCCAAGTTTGAATGAAACAAATGATCTCCATTGTGTCATTGAGTTGTGGCACAATGAACAATATCCCTCTGTCCCTTTGTCTTTTCTGTCAGCGTAGTATTTACTCTCACGGACAATTAATGAGTAAAAAACTGCAACATGCTACGACACCTGCAGTGGCGCTTATGACCTCTAGGGGCATGAGTTACTTAGTACTGCTTTAAAATAGCACCACCACTTGAACTAAACAATATATTATACACAACATACTAGTGTATGTTGTCTAAGATCAAATTGCCCAGTGCAGACAGCAGGTCCAGCCTTTGTTACCAAACACGGAAAGAAAAGCCTCACCTCTGTAACAAGAGAGTTGATGTTGATTGTAGGCATAAATGAATTGTACACTTTCAGGATGTAAAGTCAGAAGCATGTAACACATGTGAGCTGTCAGAGCTACAACAGCAGCATGCAGATCTATGACATCACACTGCCATCTGCTGTTTGGACAACAATATAACAACTGAACCCAGCACAGGGAGCACGCAAAACTGGTACTTTGTTTATAAAATTTACTATTATTTGAACATAGATTTATCCATATCATCAAACGTTACACATATGTTTATAGATTAACATTTGAAGAATAAATATTTCATTTAGAAAATTGCTTATTCTTTCACAGGTGCATATTATAGATTTCATCTGACATTTTGAAGGGATAATGTCTTGTTTTATTATTGTATAAGTGCCTTTGACTTTCTCCAAACACAGACTGTAACAAGCCTGGTTTGAACATTCATATTGTTTTTTCACAAGAATCAACAGGTAACAAAGCATTTCTTACCGGTTGATTTTAATTCCATTAAAAAAAGTACATTTACATTCGTAAAAACACATGTGACTCTGTGTTTTATCCATCAATATGCACCCAAACCATGAGCAGCTTGAAGGTTTAGTTCCATCTTTAGGAAATCAAATAGCAACATAGGCTTATGTGAAAGACATTTGCACATATACGATATGTCCTAAATTAAATATTTGTTCTTTGAATGTTAGGCTCATAGAAATAAAAAAGGAGAAGTGCCGTCCGATCCTAACATGCATACAGTTAAAGTTCATTTTCAGAGTTCATTAGCCTGCTAGCATTAGCCATCAAGTATTGCAAATTCTGAACAATTGAGATGTTTTTAGCTGTTGTCAACCATTGACCACATTTAGGTCATAGCCTCTTTAGAAATCATCAATGAATGACCTTTGGAGATTTTACTTTAGATACACATTAGCGTAAAAGTGTCCTCTGAGCTAAATCAAATTCAGTTAAGTTTCTGCATCTTGTGGGGTCGGATACACATCCAATGGCCACTAAACACCATCTTATAAGATGTCAATGATAAAGAAACTACAGAAATGATATAAGTGCCATGAAACGGACATAACATACCGCAATGTACTTTAGTATTGCGCCTGGCTTCACCATTCATTTGTATGGTGATAGAAATGTACGCATTTGTAGAAACATTTATGATTTCTATGGTTAAGCTATTAACATATCAGTAACACTTTACAATATGGATCTATTCCATATTAAATGATCACATTTATATCACGCTTGTCTGCCAACATTAGGCTTAACATCAAGGAACCACTCACCCACTGACACTCATTCATACACAGTGTCAGACACCAGAGGCAAGGAGGGTCTGGGACTCAAGGTCTGCTCTGTGTCCTGTTTGAGCGCCGTGTGTGGACAATATTCCATGGTCCTGAGTGGCCCAGGGGTAAAACAAAACCTTCTACAGCACCACAGCATTCTTCAGTCTGGACCGCTTCAGCAAATCCTGCTTTGAGCGGTAGGCATAGGGTCTGCTGAACGCGCTCTCCACTCTCCTCAAAACAAACATGTTTTTAAATGGTCAAATTTGATCAGCTTTTTATATTTACAGCCTGTTTAATATAAATCACTTTTTCTTAGTCAAATTAGGCTATTTTAATTTTCACATATTATCTTGAATAGGCTATAAGGTTAAAGTGGGTTAGTGAAAGATTCTATAATCTTCCCAATATGCAAAAGTGTAGCTTTTGTTTGATCATTTCCTGGTTAGAGTAATGTTCTCTTTTGCCGTGGTTGGTGCGTTCATGCCTTAAAACCCGTGGGTGAGGCCTCTTGATACATAAATATTTTGGGGCTTTTTTTCATCTGCCACATTCACATCAGCAGTTCGTGTGCCCAGCAGGATTGGAGCAGTACGCACAGGTTCATAAATGCCATGCGCCCTCCAGCGTATGATCAAAATACGTCCAAAAACATTCTATGTTAATAATGAGGGCCAATGAGTCTTGTTTTAGGGCCTTTTTGGATCCTTTCAGTCCGGATTGGGTCTAGGGCTGTTAGGTCAATTATCTTATGAGGTGGCACTTGATGTGAAAAGTTTATAAAAGGCGGAAAATCCAGACCAAAATCTTCAAAGACGTGTTCTCATTTGAACTGATGCACATTTTTCTCTTGTTGAACAGAACCCGGGAGAGCCTGGCGTCCAACACTTCTTCCATCGTGGAGAGTAACCGCCGACAGAACCTGGCTCTGAGCCCTGGGCACCTGGGCCTGACACCGCGGGGGCCCCCTTCTCCTTCCGGACCATCTCTGAATCTGCAGGAACCCCGTCCGACAAGCTCCAAAAGCCCAGTGCCTGCCTGGCCTCCATCACCAGCGTCTGACCGCCCCACAGCCAGGACTGTTAGATCTCCAGAGCACGGCCCCATCCCCCCACCCCCCCCTCACACGTGCTAGGGTCAGGCCTCCGGTCACTCAGCACACTCACCTGTGCACAGTGCGTAGTGTTCTCTGCAGTCTGTGTGAGTGCGTTTGGGCCATGTGTGTCCACATAGTCTCAGGTCAATTGTCCTTCCCTTTCCGCTGGTTCACTTCTCGGCTGGTGTCACTAGAGTGAGGAGGCTTTGCTCACTAAACTACCTAGCAACCGCTGTTTTATCATTTTGATGGTAACGTTTTGAGCTTCCTCAGACTCGACACATTCAGATGGCATGAAAGGGGAAAAAAGGGCTGTCATGTCGTGGCTCGCCGTGTGTTTCATTGGCAGCGCTAGTTCATTCCGTTGTTCCCCTGTCCTCAGTCCCTTACCCTTGAGTTCAGGAAGCAGCAGTGTGTACAGGGACAGGTGTGGGGATGTATACAGCAGCAGAAAGGATCCACTTCAAACAAATACGCAATAAATATGGATTAACCAAGTAATGTTATCTAATCAGAAGCACCATGCTGGTTCTATTTGTATGATATGGTTGTCTTAATTGTTTAAATCTGAAACATGCCGCTCACTGAGAAACTGCATTAAGGTGAGATGCTGCACGTGAAAACATTGATTTGGTCAATGTGGAGATTATTTGCTCGCTTTCGCCCTTAGCATCTTAGTTTTCATGTCAGAGTATAAAAAAGACAAAACTTGCCCTTTACGATGCTTATTTTATGACATTTTGTCCAGGAGGGAGCTGGAGATTTCAAGGGAATAACTAATATTAATAATAATGATAATACATTTCATTCATAATGCACTTTACAAATCCCAAAGTGCTACAGTAAAATGACAATAGACAACATCGCGCCGCAAAAGCCGTCTTTCCACTCGTATTCATTCACAAATATTGACATGTTTTATATCCACGTGTGCTGCGGAAGGAAACTGACATGACGCTCCGTTGTGGGAGAAAGACGTTGAAAAACATTAGGGCCGTTTGGAAGGTTTATTCAGAGGGATTTTCAGAGGGATTTTTTTGAATATCTAATTCCTGCCTGATTTATGAAGATTTGAACCCCCCAAAAAAACAAGATACAATTTTAATTTCCAATCCAGATCGAAAATCCCCTCTGAAAAATATTGGGTCTTTCCATTATTTAGATTCAGTCGCTGAAAATATATTAAATATCTCTCTTTTTTATCTCTTATTTTGCGATAGATTTTCGTTTTATACTTATATCAGTAATGTTGAGCAAAAGATTCAAATTGACATGTCTAAATGAAATGTTCACCTGCAGCGTCTGGCCTTAAAGGACGTTAGATTGACTGCGCGTTAGTGTCACCAGCTGCTCAAAGAAGCGTTTTGTCGTTTGTGAACCGCTCCACAGAAAAGGTCGACAGTCAGGCCCCGGAGAGTGCACTACTGGCCTTTCCCTTGTTATGGAAGTGAAATGTGATAGTAAACATGTTAGAGCAGACGGACGGCACAGGGGCGGTGTGCGCGCGCGTCTGTGTGTGTGTGTGTGGTGTGTGTGGTGTGTGTGTGTGTGTGTGTGTGTGGTGTGTGTGGTGTGGTGTGTGTGGTGTGTGGTGTGTGTGTGTGAGGAGTTCTCTATGCGTCCATACACTGTAACTACCTCTACACCTGCAAAAAGCACGCTGTTCTCAGCCTCAGCCTGTGAATGTCCCAGCACATACAGCCTATACCACCACCCTGAGCCTGCTGAGCCGTCCAGCAGTGAGGAGCAAGGCTGCCCCTAGTTTCACTACAGAGCAGTTCCACTTTGCCTTCATTAACTCATTCTTTTATCACACGGAGACCCTGGCATATTGTCTTCACCTGTAAAACAAACGCAACATGTGAAGCGACCCGAAAGTCAGGACCGTGTGTGAAGCACTGTCGTGGTAGACCTGGTTGAATTGGCCTGAGCCTTGCAATAAGTCCCCGTGGTTACCCCCCTCCCCCAGCACAGCTCAGTGAGACGGACGTGCTCACAGCAGGACAGACTGGCTTTTGTCTTCAAGTCTGTGTAATATTTATTTTCAGCTCTTTGGACTGAATGCTCATGCTCTCACTTGCACTCAATGTCCGTACTCAAAAGGTAAAGGTGTGAAATATCTTCTGGCTCGTTGTACTATAGAGCTCACAACCCCGGATGTAGTCCTTTTTGTCTCAGTACTACCTCTACATAAGGATTGGAGTGTGTTGAGCCTTTTCCGATGCTGCCGGTACTAAAAGAGATATTTGTAAAGTTGTATTATTTTAGAAAAGTGTTTACATTAAGTTTACATTTGAACCACTATCATAGGGTGTGCCACTCCACTAGTCCTGCTGCATTTCAGAACCACTTTCTACAAAGTGGTGCTTTTCAGTTCATAGCTGGCCTTGTTCTGTTCGAGCAACACAATAAAACGCTATCTGTAATAGTATAATAACATCAGCAAGAAGAATTAAAATTTAAAAATGATTGTGGTCTGGTTGCAACTGGCACTCTGGCAAAGTCAGATTCAAAACAAAAGTAAATTCATCGAGCTGAAGAGTGCCTTTATGTAGAAACGTGTTTCTGTCATCTCCGACACTACCCGTCCTCAAGCCCTGGCCCCGGTCTGACCTCATTACTCCCATAACCCATACCCCCGTCCAACCCGACCCTTCCACTCTTAGACCCCCCCCCAACAGTTGAACAGTAACCAAACTACAGCCTCCCCACCCCAGACTGTCCTACATCCCTGCGCCCCAATACTGTACCGTCTACCCCCAAACCAAAGCACACCCGCCCTGCCCCAATATTAACCCTTCCACATTCACGCCTCCATCCACTGATTTATAATAAAACTCTAGATAGGACATTAGCAATCCATTGGAACTAATGTCCAGCTCTGGCAGCCATATTGCGATGGTCCGTTCTACTCTGGAGCTCTTAAAAACGAATAAGGGACTAACTTTGATAATCGGACTTTTATATGCGTGTTCCCCCACAAATTCACGAGTCAGAGTCATTTGCAATCATTTTGAAAATTGCTTATTGAATTACTCATTTTTAATAACTGGAGCAAGAATTATTGATGGCTGTGTCCATACAGTGTGGTGACACAAAGAGACTGTAACTCTGTATAAAACAGAGTCCAGTGCACGTTTTTGTGAATTATGGGAAATGATGATTTGTGCCCCTCTTTGTACATTACCAGAGATTTCTAGAGGTTTATTATAGATCTGTGACCCCAAGACACGTGTCCATTTGATGTTCCCATCCCAGTCCGATAACTGTGTCCCCCCCCCATACTCCTACCTGTCCGATAACTCCGTCCCCAACTCTACTGTCGATAACTCTGTCCCCAACTCTACCTGTCCGATAACTCTGTCCCCAACTCTACCTGTCCGATAACTCTGTCCCCAACTCTACCTGTCCGATAACTCTGTCCCCAACTCTACCTGTCCGATAACTCCTGTCCCCAACTCTACCTGTCCGATAACTCCGTCCCCAACTCTACCTGTCCGATAACTCGTCCCAACTCTACCTGTCCGATAACTCGTCCCCAACTCTACCTGTCCGATAACTCTGTCCCCAACTCTACCTGTCCGATAACTCTGTCCCCAACTCTACCTGTCCGATAACTCTGTCCCACTCTACCTCCGTCCCTCCCACTCTACCTGTCCGATAACTCCGTCCCCAACTCTACCTGTCCGATAACTCCGTCCCCAACTCTACCTGTCCGATAACTCCGTCCCCAACTCTACCTGTCCGATCCGTCCCCCCCCCTCCCCCTCCCCCCCCCTCTACCTGTCCGATAACTCCGTCCCCAACTCTACCTGTCCGATAACTCTGTCCCCAACTCTACCTGTCCGATAACTCCTGTCCCCAACTCTACCTGTCCGATAACTCTGTCCCCAACTCTACCTGTCCGATAACTCTGTCCCCAACTCTACCTGTCCGATAACTCCGTCCCCAACTCTACCTGTCCGATAACTCTGTCCCCAACTCTACCTGTCCGATAACTCTGTCCCCAACTCTACCTGTCCGATAACTCTGTCCCCAACTCTACCTGTCCGATAACTCTGTTCCCAACTCTACCTGTCCGATAACTCTGTCCCCAACTCTACCTGTCCGATAACTCGTCCCAACTCTACCTGTCCGATAACTCTGTCCCCAACTCTACCTGTCCGATAACTCTGTCCCCAACTCTACCTGTCCGATAACTCTGTCCCCAACTCTACCTGTCCGATAACTCTGTCCCACTCTACTTCCGATACTCGTCCCAACTCTACCTGTCCGATAACTCTGTCCCCAACTCTACCTGTCCGATAACTCTGTTCCCACTCTACCGTCCGATACTCTGTCCAACTACTGTCCGATAACTCTGTCCCCAACTCTACCTGTCCGATAACTCCGTCCCCAACTCTACCTGTCCGATAACTCTGTCCCAACTCTACCTGTCCGATAATCTGTTCCAACTCTACCTGTCCGATAACTCTGTCCCAACTCTACCTGTCCGATAACTCCGTCCCCAACCTACCTGTCCGATACTGTCCCAACTCTACCGTCCGATAACTCTGTTCCCACTCTACCTGTCCGATAACTCTGTTGCCAACATCTAACCTGTCCGATAACTCTGCCCACTCTCCTGTCCAAACTCGTCCCAACTCTACCTTCATAACTCTGTCCCCAACTCACCTGTCGTAACTCTGTCCCCACTCTACCTGTCGAAACTCGTCCCAACTCTACCTGTCCGATAACTCTGTCCAACCTCGAACTGTCTACCTGTCGATCCTGATCTACCTTCGATAACTCTGTCCCCAACTCTACCTGTCCGATAACTCCCTGTCCCCCAACTCTACCTGTCCGATAACTCTGTCCCCCCAAACCTCTACCTGTCCGATAACTCTGGTCCCCAACTCTACCTGTCCGATAACTCTGTCCCCAACTCTACCTGTCCGATAACTCCGTCCCAACTCTACCTGTCCGATAACTCTGTCCCCAACTCTACCTGTCGATAACTCTGTCCCAACTCTACCTGTCCGATAACTCTGTCCCCAACTCTACCTGTCCGATAACTCTGTCCCCAACTCTACCTGTCGATAACTCCGTCCCCAACTCTACCGTCGATAACTCTGTTCCCAACTCTACCTGTCCAAACTCGTCCAACTCTACCTGTCGATAACTCTGTCCCCTAACTGCATAACAACTGTCCGATAACCCGTCCCAACTCTACCTGTCGTAACTCGTCCAACTCTACTGTCCGATAACTCGTCCCAACTTACCTGGCTGTCCAATAACTCCCCCCCTACCTGTCCATCTCTCCCCACTCACCGTCTGATACCTTCCCCTCACCCGAACTCCGTCCCCCTCACTGTCCGATAATCTGTCCCCAACTCCTGTCAAACTCCGTCCTGCACTGTCGATAACTCTTCCCCCCGGCGTCCGCCCCGCCCCAATACTGCTGCCAAAGCCCCGCCCCTAACACCTGGCTGTCCAACGCGCCGACCCAACACCTGGCTGTCCAAACGCCCCGCCCCTAAGACCTGCCCGTCCTGTTACAGCCGCTCGGATGTCTTCCCTGCCCATTGGCAGTGGTTTAACATTGGAGGTTGGACAATAGCATTGTTTCTGACGGTGACGCTCTGTCATACTGTAAATGATGTTTATGTCATGCCTAGTTAAATACTTTAAAAAATCAGAATAGGGATTTTTAACTGTCTATAATATCTGAGAGTCCCTTCGATGTGTAGTACTGGTGTTACTGTCGTAGTGTACGTGATGCCCTATGGGAACTGTGTACTTTTTAAGATAATAAAATAATGTTTGGCTACACCTTGGTGCTGCAGTTTCATTGAATCAGTGCGTCTCTGGAAGACTTCACTCTGGAGGGCTAATATCCAACATGGTATGTCAATATACACTACCACTCAAATGTTTGGGGTCTCTCAGATAATTTCATGTTTTCCATGAAAGCTTTGATTGCTCAGTACAAGAATAGACTAATCATCAATGAGCCTTTTATCGAACACTGGAGTGATGGTTGCTGAAAATGCACTCTGAGCACCTATGGTATTCCATTAGAAATAAGATAGAATAGTCTTTTACTAGACTGTATTTCCTTGATTTCATTCATTTAAAGTTATCCTCATTGGAAAAAAAGAAGCCTTTCTTTCAAAAATAAGGACATTTTAAGTTACCCCAAACTTTTGAATGGCAGTGTAAGTAAATTTAGTTTTGTCCTTATACTTTAGCTTATTTTCCTATATGTTTGCAGATTGTGTTCACATGTTCAGAACAACAAGAAAATGCATTTACGATGCGATTCATCAAGCTTATGCAGAAATGTAGAAAGCCTTTGGTGAGCTACCATGACCTGGCTACTGGTAACTCCCGAGATACTGGTTGGAAACACCCGATGTAAAGGGACTGGGCTCTTTAAAACGGTGGGGGGTGAAAATTCATTTTATAAAAACCCCTGGTTTCTATGGACCTCTAAAAACACGAGGGTAAGTGAGAGTGTGGGACCATGGCTGGAAATAGGTCTGGGGCCACAATCCAGTGAGGCGTCTTTACATTTGAGTGCCTCATGTGTGTTCATTGTTTGGTTGGACAGTGCACATCAAACAAATAGATCTTTAAAAGCATCATGCACCTTGCTGACAGGAGTTTGGTAGTAGTTGTAAAGAGGCTGCTGGGTGACAAGTACTCATAAATTCTTTACCAAGAGAGTGTATGAAATTCATTCACACTGTCCTTCCTGCTCAGAATGAAGTACTCCACCATGTCCCGACACAGGAGAAGACCAAGGCCTCCAAACTATCCATCCCCTCCTCTGAGAGAAGCCCAGTTGAGGAGGAAAAAAGTGCACTATGCAACTTTTATTGCGTGAAAGAAAACCTTTCAATGACCCACTGGCTGTATGGGTGGTTAACTTGGCGCCTTTACTTTCCATCCCAGTGGCCTCTAGGATGCTCCGGGATCAAGTGTTTCGTATCAGCATTGTTTTATTTTATAATGATTATCATTGTTATATTACATTATGATTTATCTATTCATAAAAATAAAAAATTGGAACATGTGCAATCCTGAAACGTGCACATGTGCACACCTCTACTGAAGTAAATTTTAAATTACGAAAATTTTACGAATATTCACCGGAATGTTACACAGCTCCCCGGTGGTGTAGAAGGACAAGAGAGGGGTCGTCTGAAAGCCTGAAATTTCCAGTTTTCTAACAAGGGTGGTGTCCTGCACTGGTCAGCTCCTCCACCTCTTTCCTCTTCCTCCTGTGCAGCTCCCTCCGCTCCACAACATACTTTCAGCATCTTCTGGGAAGAGTTTAGCAGTTACCGTAAATTCTCTAATATAGGCCAGGGCCTTTATTTACTCAAGCACATCTAGGACCAGGCCTTTATTGGAACCAGGCCAAAATTAGAGACAGGCCTTTATTTTTATTTGACCAAAAAGGACTACCAGTAGAATGAAGAAAAACGGATTTGTGTCCATTTGAACCTAAATTATTAGGTTCATTTATTAATTAACATTGCAAACACTCTCCCAGCGGCTGGAACATTGATGCTTTTTATTTTGTAGGAACAACAGGAAGCGTTTCGCTGCTGTTAGCGGAACATTGACATCAATGTCACGCCAGGTCTCTTTCTTTTTTTTTTTTTCTTTTTTTTTACCGCGGACCAGATTATTTGTTGTTATCTGGTGTAAAGGCGAGTTTAGACGGAGCGTTTGTGTTTGTGATCGATCATAAAACAGACTCGAGAGAAGACGAGACGCTCGCGCCGATCGGAGGAGTTATTTTGAGGCGTGGAACTTACCTGCACACAGAGCCGCTGGATGTGCTTTGAGGACGCGGTGGTGACTTTATTAAAACCCTGGAGGGTCACACAACAATTTTGTTGTTTGCCCTGTTTCCAAAAATAGTCACAGAAGGTTTGAAAAGTGGCTAAATCTGTCTCAAAGTTACGCTTGGATCAGCTCCACTCCGCAGTGTTCCCTCTCTCGGCCTGGGTTCCAGTTTGTTTACTTCCTGCACGTGAGTTATCGTTTACACTAGTATGAGACAAATTCCTATAAAGTTAAATTATCACCCAACCCCAGTTTCTAATAATAGCCCTAAATTAGAGACTGGCTTTTAATTGTCTCCGCCAGCAGCGAGCCCGGCCACTGTTAGAGACCCGGCCGCTAATGGAATACAGGCCAGTATTAGAGGATTTACGGTAATCTTTTTATTCTCCAGTGAACATCCATAAGCCAGAACACTAGTAGGGACACATTTGCTCCATCCGAAACCAGTAAATTGGTAAGAGGTCTTACGCCAAACCGGATGTGCGTCAGCGTCCGCCATGATAAGATGCGTCCGAATTGGGCTTTCAGTTAGGAAGGAAAGTGGCCTGTATGCTAACTATCATAGCCACTTTAGCATAGGGACCTCTGATGCTAACTCACTGGCGATTAGGAGCTTACCTCAGCCTTATGTCCATTGCGTCCATTGTTTACCTTGAGTGTGTGTGTTGTGCTTGTGTGGTGTGTCTCTGGGAAGGTGGGTGGGGAGAGTGTGAATGCGACAATGTGTTTGTATTTGTGGGAGGAGGTGGTGTGAGAGAATGTTTTTAAATCTGTAAAGCACTTTGTGTTACATGAAATGTATGAAAAGCGCTATATAAATAAAGATTGATTGATTGATTGATTGATTGATTATAGCTACAGTATTTAATTCAGGACAATGGCTTTATTTATTTTGGACTTTTTTAAAGCTTTTGATTCCGTTGAACATCCATTATTTTTGCTACACTTGAACATTTGGGTTTGGTGTTAAATTTAGAAAACTAATCTGTGGTCTGTATAAAAACATAAATAGCTGTGTTCTCCTTTCTAAGGGTTCTACTCCAAGCTTTAATGTGGATGTTGGTTTTCCACAAGGGTGCCCCATATCCCCTTACTTATTTATTTTGGTCACTGAACATTTGTCCATTTATATAAAAAATAGTAACGATATTCAAAAACTTAATGTTCTAGGTACATAAATTGTTATCAGCCAATTAGCTGATGATTCAACTTTATTCTTAAAAGATGAACATCAAATCCCAAAAGGTATACATAAAATTGAACAATTATCCAAAGCGTCAGGGCTATGCTTAAACTTTAAAAAGTGTGAAATCTTATCTCTGCATGATAATTCTCTAAAAGAAATATATAATATACCTATAAAATCTGAGATCAAATATCTAGGTGTCCTTCTCTGTAAAGACAAAAAGGTTTGTCAAACAGTTAATATAGAGAACAAACTTAAAGAATGTAAAACAAAATTGAATATATGGCTCCAAAGAGACTTATCGATTTTGGGTCGTATATATTTAACCAAAATGGAGTGCTTATCTAGATGTATATACCCCCTTTATTCAAATGCTGTTCCTACCAATTTGTCCAAATTAATAAATCAAATTAATTTCAATTTCATATGGCAAAATAAACCACATTATATAAAGAAAAGTCATATGGTCAAACACACTAATGAAGGAGGCCTGAAGGCAATAGATCTAGTGTCTTAACGGAGCCTTAAAGATAAACTGGCTAAAATCTTGGATTAAAAATCATCAATCTTTGATATCAATAAGATTCCTGTATACCCTTATCAGAGTTCCACAAACAAATTGTACTTTACTGGAAAATGCTATACAGTATGTCCATAACTTTTCTCCACACCGAACAGTCATTTGGAACAACAGATATGTACTACATCGCAACAAATCATGATTTTATGAAGATTCCTTTAAAAACAATATTTGGTCAGTGTCACACCTTATGGACAACGAAGGAAATGTATTAGATTATGAACAATTCTGCTTTAAACACAGTTTTAACCCCTCACTTTTAGACTTCATTTATTTTCTATCCAAAAACTCATTAGCTCATCAGATAACACAAACACATTTACCCTCCAATGATACACGGGATATCAATCTTAGACACAAAATGTAATCATTTTTAATTAGGAAAAGCTTGACAGATGAGTTATTCCCTGGTTTACAATTAAAATGATATCCTAAATAAATTTGATAAAAAGACAGTACACAAGAATATACTTCCCTATAGCTCCTAAGGCTAAAGAAACACACTTCAAAATTATGAACAATATTTACCCATAAAGACCTACTTCGATTACGTTTTAACATACAAGAAACTCTATGTACATTCTGCAATATTAATGTGGAGACAACTGACCATCTGTTTTTTATTGACTGTTCAATTGTTTTGGAAAGATTTACAAAGTAACGTTTGGTGTGCTAACAGACAACAGAAAAGTAGAACTCTGTATTAATGTGATTTTATGTCTTGCTAAATTCTGTATACACAAAAGCAAATGTCAAAAATGCCCACCTTTAAAAAAAAAAAAAAAAAAAAGATTTTAAATTGTACATTAATTCCCTGGAACGAATGAAAGGACCGAAAGCCATGAAACTGTATTCTTGTTTAAGTGAAATCCCCCTGGACTCAACCTGACTATGGGCCTCATGAACTGCAGTCTGATCTACATCCACGACCCCCTTGAACATTTTACTATATATTTTTTTGCACTCATCTGATTGCACTATACTGTCACTGTTCCCTCATGTGATATTACTGCGAACAGCACTTTGCCATGTTTGTTAAAAAGGCACCAATGTGTGACCATAAATGCACTGACAGTGTGGCTTTGACGCCTGTTTGGACACATAGGAATCCAGCTGAAGGCCCCGTCATCAATGATCAATAACTCAAAAACAGATGACATCACTATAGAGCCTAACTTCACACAGGCCTTAGACCTAAGTAAGAGGATTTGGATAATGAATCGAATTTCTGACAATTGTGTGATAAAGGCTGCACATTTCTTGTGTGATGTGTGCGTGCTTTAGAACACCTGTGCTGTGATGTCACACGTGTGATAGTGGAGGATGTGTTGAAGGGCCACCAGGGGCCCCGGTTCTGTCACGACTGACACCATGGCTTTGGATGGCTTGAAAGAGGGAACAGCTGTAGGTGAGCTACAAGGACTGTTTGAATGTGATTTAATAAGCACCCACAAGATGTCGGTGTTTGACACCTTCACACACACATCCTCCAGACCCCGTGCCTGGGCCCCTCAGACCACTGTGTGAGTTAGTGTGAGGACAGAGCACACAGCGCTGATTGGCCAGAGCGTGGAGTTGGTTTCAGTGGGACGTTGGTTATCCAACATCAACATCTTCTGCTGTAGCTTTCCATAACTTTGTCCTGCTCGGTCATGCTTCTATTTTCTTTCTTTCTTTTGGGGGGGCTGGGGTGGGGGTGGGGATATCGCTATAAACTCTGGCTGTTTGAATTTAGGGACCGTGTTACAATTACTGGCTTTGTGAAATGTGTTGATTAAAAAAAAAAGTAGCTTCAATGTAAATCGAAAATACTTGCAAAACTTTAGCACTTCAAAGAGTGAACACCTTCAATAAAAGAGATTGGTGGACTACACCATTTGAAAGAATAAAACAAACTTAACCACTGATAAAGATCAGGAGGTCCATGTTTTGGTTCAAAGCAGGGCTTTAAGCCCCTGCACCTCTCTCCGGTGCTCACTCCTTCCTCTCTGCCCTACATGGACCAGTGTACATGGACCTACATGGACTGTCACTGATAAGATCATTGACAGTCCATGTGACTGCAGATCATTTAGCACTATTTCATCAAGTTTTAAACTAGAGGCTAAAGTTCAGGGTTCTTACCGCTCTTGTGTGTCTGCCCGGGTGCTCGCCTCCTCTCGCTCTACTGTAGCCCTTCTTTAATGTTGCTCCCGATGTGTACTGTCATTAAACAGCAGCAGTTTGCCATGAAAGTTAGATTTGTATTTTGTATAAGATTAGATTTAGACTTGCACTGTCCCAGAGATCAAATACGAGACGAAAGGGCAAGTTGCAACATATTGATCCTGCCTACGCTGTGATCGCCTAATGACCATATCTCTGTGAGTATTTGACCAATCTTTGATTGGTGTGGACAGTTAATGTCATTATTTCATCTAAATGACGGTGGATACCCTCTACTTTGAGGTGCACGTTAGCTGGCACTGACTGTGGTGCACTCTGTGTGCTGAGTCTCCGGCAATGACACAATACTTTAATAATTTGTTGTGGTTGACATAGCAATACCAAGTGATTTCAACATCAGGAAAAGGAACATGACAAACTAGAGAAATACCAGGGCTCAGAGAAGAGCTAGAGAAGGCCTGGAGAGTGAAAGCATCAGTGGTGCCTGTGGTCGTTGGGGCACTCGGGGCAGTGACCCCCAAACTGGAGGAGTGGCTCCAGCAGATCCCAGGAAATACATCAGACATCTCGGTCCAGAAAAATGCAGTTCTAGGAACTGCAAAGATACTGCGTAGAACCCTCAAGCTCCCAGGCCTCTGGTAGAGGACCCGAGCTTGGAGGAAAAAGAGACCGCCCGCGGAGGGTGAGGAAGAGTTTTATATATATATATATATATATATATATATATATATATACATGTATCTGCTGGAGCCACTCCTCCAGTTTGGGGTCACTGCCCGAGTGTCCCAACGACCACGGGCACCACTGAAGCCTTCACTCTCCAGGCCTTCTCTAGCTCTTCTCTGAGCCCCTGGTATTTCTCTAGTTTCTCGTGTTCCTTTTTCCTGATGTTGAAGTCGCTTGGTATTGCTATGTCCACCACAACGGCTTTCCTCTGCTCTTTGTCCACCACCACGATGTCCGGTTGGTTCATTACCATTCTGTCCGTCTGTATCTGGAAGTCCCACAGGATCTTGGCTTGGTCATTCTCTACCGCCTTAGGAGGTGTTTCCCACTTTGACCTTGGGGTTTCCAGCCCTCTGCACAGATGTTCCTGTACACTATGCCAGCCACTTGGTTATGGCGCTCCATGTAAGCTTTCCCTGCCAGCATCTTACACCCTGCAGTTATGTGCTGGATTGTCTCATTGGCCTCTTTGCACAGTCTACACCTGGGGTCTTGTCTGGTGTGATAGATCTGGGCCTCTATTGCTCTGGTGCTCAAGGCCTGCTCCTGTGCAGCCATGATGAGTGCCTCTGTGCTGTCCTTCAGGCCAGCTCTGTCTAGCCATTGGTAGGATTCGGTGGTACATGCCGTGTAGGGGCTTGTCCTCCCATGACGGGACCTCCAGCGCCTCATCTTCTGTTCCCCATTGTCTGAGACATTCACTGAGCACGTCATCTGTTGGAGCCTTGTCCTTGATGTACTTGTGGATCTTGGATGTTTCATCCTGGATAGTGGCTCTCACGCTCACTAGTCCTCGGCCTCCTTCCTTACGGCTAGTGTACAGTCTCAGGGTGCTGGATTTCCATGCATGGTTAGGAGCTTTTGTGTCTTAACATCTGTGGTCTGTATCTCATCTTTTGGCATATCATATCCATAAACTGTGACCTTGTTTAATCATTTATGAGTCTTCTGAACCACTGCAGACCTAACTGCTGGTTTGGGTACAACAGAAAGTTCAAAGAAAACACAATAATGATCAGATAATGCAACGTCAACAACATTCACATTAGAAATACTAACACCTTTTGTAATAAGGATGTCCAATGTGTGTCCTCTGTTATGGGTGGGCTCAGACACATAAACCAAATGTTTCAAGGGCAGCATTAAGTTCTTTTGAGTGCCGGTCATTCAGGACATCCACATGCACATTCAGATCTCCCGTAATTATCAAAAAGTGGCCACAATTGAAATCAATCCAATAAAATCATCAATAAAAGAAACATTTTGGGGCGGTTTATAAATAACAATATAGAGTATAGCAGATTGTTGTATCTTCATTTTTTTGCGTTTGTCTTTTTTTAATTTGTAACAGCCTTTATGTCTAAAATTTTGTAAAGGTGCCTTGTGTTGCTCACATGTTCAAATAAAGAAGAAATAAATAAATAAATACATTTTAAATGACACATACTCAAACGATGAAAACTCCCCAAATGTAGTTTGTGGTAAGACAGGTTGTCCTTAAGTAGGGAACAGACACCCCCACCCCTCTGATTTTGTCTTATTTCAGACATAAAGCTAAAATTAGGGGGGCACACTCAATCAGGACAGCATTCTCTGTGTTTTTATCTAACCACGTTAAAAACATAAAATCAAGTTTATGAAAGGAAATAAGATCACAAATTAAAAGCGATTTGTTATTTAATGATCTGGCATTAAGTGCAGCATGTTTAAATGTCTGATAAAAGCTGCACATTTCCCCTGTGCACATCCCCTGTCAGAATGTAGTTTGATGCCACATTCTGACAGGGGATGTGCACCAGATTTGTGTGATCCGAGTGCCTAACAGAGCTCTTCCTAACAGAGCTCTTCCTAACAGAGCTCTTCCTAACAGAGCTCTTAGGAAGCTTTTCTTTCCTTTGGTTTTCTTTTCTTTTGGTTTTGTGTGTGATACGGACAGGGATAGAGTGTACAAGAGTACCTAAGTCTGATGGAAAAGTCAGTCCATCTGGAGACTGGGTTGTGGAGCGTGACTGAGTAGCACGCAGGGGGGAGTGCCGCAGAGATAGATTAAGGTGTATATTTGCAGAGAGTAAACGCACTCCGTAATAGTTCAGGTGTAGTCCATCCTTGTAAAATGCGTCCGTTCGGTTCCAAAAGAGAAAGGACTTTGCTTTAGGTTGTGGACTCAAATGTTCGTACTTAAAGTGCTTATGAGAGGTTTTCATTTTTCTTTTGTAATTAGAGAAATATGATGTGTTACATGTTATAATTATAGTTTTATTCCAGTGAAGCAGCAGTTTAATAAAGAAAAAGTGGGAAGAAAAGTTATTTGTATTTAAAATTTAGAGTTAATAACAGAAGGATAGTCCCATGGAAGTTGAGTTAAGTTAAACTTTAATCCCCGTAGGGAATTAAAGTCAGGGACTTTCTTATTGAGATAGCGTCAGTTTAAATTTTACTTTTAAAAACAAAATCACATTGTAGCAACATGCAGTGTTTCCCCTACCATTATTTTACAGGTAGAACAAAATAAATAGAGTCAAACATTGGTGAGAGATGGTGCGTGTGTGTGACTAGGCGGTGTAGGACAGTCTGGATTTGAAGAGTGGCAGGGAGTCTATGGTACGGAGTTCAGGGGGGAGAGAGTTCCAGAGCGGCTGAATGCTCTGTGCCCCATGGTGACAGAGCTGGAGAGTGGAGGAGGAGCAGGAGGTCAGATATGTATGGAGGGGCCAGGTTTGAAGTGCTTTGAATGTAAGGAGGAATATTTTGGAATTGATTCTTTGTTTTGTGGGAAGCCAGTGGAGTTGTTGTAGGACGGGGGTGATGTGGTGATCGGTAGGGGTCCGTGTGATGATGTGTGCTGTATGGTATTGGAGGAGCTGCAGTTTCTGGAGGGATTTGTTGGGGAGGCCAAAGAGAAGTGAGTTGCCGTAAATTGTTTAGTTTAGGAAAAATTGTTTATTTGTCTCACATCAGTCACTAAAGTGAGCTCTGCTGGACTATAGAAAGCCAAGTGAACGTAGCCTTAAATGCTGATTTGGCTCCTCTTGTTTTATGCAAACCACAGGCCTATTAGGTCCGTGTACCTTTCGTTCAATCAATTTTCAATTTGAAAACGACAATAAAATTACACAGAAATGTGTGCTATCAGCATTTTTCATTTCATAAAATGAAACGAAATCACTCAAATTGGCACGTATTTCATATTTCAATATTATACAAAACGAAAAAATGTAAATTGAAATCACAGCCTCAGAGCGTCATTATTTCGTTTTCTCGATTTGCGTATAGCCGGAAGTTCGGCTGTACGGTTCACATTAAGGTCCGACCTGAAACACAAATTTAGATAAAAACTAACGCGGAGATTGTATACATTGTTCAATTTTCAGTTCTTTGTCCTGGGGTATTAGCACTCCTTTATAATAATTCCTGGGATTGGTTATGCACGGAGCTAACTACAGATGCTAGGTGGCCAACGCGCCCGTAGCAGGCCGCAGATGGCACTACCTGGAGTGCGTAACTCGTGCGCTTCCCCGAGCTCCTTTCTCCTCTTCGAAACAATGCACGAGTCTTGTGTCCACCTAGATGCGGACTCTCTACATTTTTGTAGACTCTGACATTCTGCGAGATGGATTGGACCGAACGCTTTAGCTACAATTACGCACGGAGCTAAACATACTGTGCCAAGTGGCCAGTGCGCCGTTCGCAGGCTGGGAAGGTGGCACAACCTGGGGCGCGTAGGTCGTGCTGTCCCTTGAGCGTATCTTTCCTCCACTTTGATGTTCGAGTTTTTGTTCAAGATTAGGACTCTCAACATTTGCGCACTCACCTGGAACACCTCCCCAACTGACCAGTTCTATAGCCCCAAGGAGGGCTTTAGTAAACAGCGGTTTATTGTAAAAATAAAATTTAAAAAAATGGTTAAATTGTATTATTATTAGTGAAACATTATGGAGTCATCGATCACTTATGATACTAAATATTTGTTCTGTCTTGTGCAGAACGGATCAGAATTTTTGCTTCATCAAATTGAAAAGTACAAGCCAAGCCATGCGCAAGATGTATGCATTATATTGATAAATAAACCGCTGGCGTTGGCCACCTAGCATAGCGCTGTAGTTAGCTCCGTGCATAACCAATCCCATCTCTGAGGAATTATTATAAAGGAGTGCTAATTCCCCAGGACAAAGAACTGAAAATTGAACAATGTATACAATCTCCGTGTTAGTTTTATCTAAATTTGTGTTTCAGGTCGGACCTTAATGTGAACCGTACAGCCGAACTTCCGGCTATACGCAAATCGATAAAACGAAATAATGACGCTCTGAGGCAGTGATTTCAATTTTCATTTTTTCGTTATTGAAATATGAAAATACGTGCCAATTTGAGTGATTCGTTTCATTTTATGAAATGAAAAATGCTGATAGCACACATTTCTGTGTAATTTCATTATCGTTTTCAAATTGAAAAATTGATTGAACGAAAGGTACACGGACCCTATTAGATGTGTACTATTAGATTATAATTTATGTAAAAGTCACTGTTAGTAATTGAAAATGTATTACGCAGGAATTCCAAAAATAAATTGTTGCAATTATCTACAGCCTAGATACTTGCCCCAGCTGTGTACACATACTGCGCACATGCATATGAAGCCTAGGCGTTAATTTAAACTGGTAGACAAACCACAGCGTCATCAACCTCCAGCCAATGATCGATCCTGAGAGGGCCACACCTCCACCCCAGCCATCAGCGTAAGAGCCGCACCTTCGTAGCAGCCAATCATCGCCCTCGGTCCCGCTTTTAAGCCCCAGCAAGCATGGTCCGTTCGCTTCCCAGCTGCGCTGCGACCCACCTCCACCCCATCTCCGCCTCTTCGTCAACGGCTTCTACCTACTGCATCATCCGGGTCTTCATACCACCACCAGTGTCCAGGCTCCGGGGAAGACATCCCTAACTCCAAGCTGTTCATCTACACTGACTATACATCGATGTCTACCGCCGGGGTCTGATCGCCAAAACCAATACACATGTCAATAAATCTCCCTAATCACTGCTTTTGCCGGTGTGAGTCTATCCAGGTTGAATTGGCCTTAACCTCTAAGTCAAACCAGTAAACCTATAAGGGAAACACTGACATGGGTCGGGAACTATATAAAGTTATAGAGTTAAAGCGACTTTAGGATAAACTATTGGCATATTGTCCAGGAACAACCAAGACAAGCTTGAAAAAACATTAAGTTACTTAAATCTTAAAGGGCTGGACAAACAATGCATATGAGCTACAATTCTAATGAAATATGAAAAATCTGTTTTTTTATATGAACAAATATGATGGTTTTGTATTTTGAATATTTGTACATACTGTGCAGAAGATGCAAAAAAATAACTGTAAATATTTGAGTATCGGACACTGACTGCCTATTGTCTGACTGATAATTGTAAATATTATTCAACAAAGACAAACTGACGGACCTGATGTGAACTACCTGCGGGCATTGAGGGGCAGATCTTTAGATTGATCTTCTGATCCCTTCCATTCCTTCTGATCCCTTCCATTCAAACTGTATTGACTTAGCAGTTTAAGTATTAACATTTTAATGGCACCTCGAAATGAAATGAATAAAAATAATGAAGGACATGAAATGAAATATGACGACATCTGACAGTCTACCAAACTAAGTCCATACGCTAAACAATGCGGTGCAGTGTTTATCTTCTCAGGTACCTGGAGAGACTGATTGGAACACCCCGGTGGCGAGGACCTTTCCAGGTGGAGAAAGAGTCCAGTTTTGAGGAGACGATCGTGACGGGGAAATATAGTAATAATGAGGGGGACACTTGAAACGGACCCCTGAACAGTAAGTGGGGGAAAAGCCGTTCTAGAGACCGGACTGTGGAACGTGGACAGACCTGATCAACCTGGCTGCACACTGTAAGTTGTGATTAGTAAAGGTTGCTCAAAAAAATTGCAGACACAAATTGCCACAATTTAATTGAGTAACAGTTCTGTCATTAGAACAATTAAAGCGTACTCTAAATGATTAATGAAACCTTACTCATTACAAAGTAAAGTTTGCTTTGAAAAGAGTAAGGTTTCATTAATGACTTGGAGTAAAGTTTACTCTAAATCAGTAGCCCCTAAAATACCTGAGCCCTTATAGGACCTGCTGTTATGGGCCGGGCTTTTTTCAGAGTTAGACTTCTGTCAGAAACCATGAGTGACAGTAACAGGACACTAAATACATTGTGACCATTATATTCAGTAAAAAGGCCGAGGCCTCACTGTTCTTCAGTCTGTCACAGACCGACAGGTGAAGAAGGAAGTCATGGAGCTTCTGCTTTAGACTGAACTTTACACATGTGCTGTCAATTCTGAAACTAAAGTAAGTAGTGAATAAATTAAACATGAAATGGAAATGATTAAACACTTAAAACAAAACAAAAATCACAAAATTGATGCAGATAGAGGTAAAAAAAAAATCCATATGTATTATCTAATGTAGGGTCATTTTAGTCCCGGTTCCTCTGAGTCATGGTGGGTCATGATGGACCATGACAGATGTGGACAAGACTGTGATAGATCTACTTTTACTGTGCAGTCAACAGTTACTAAAGTAACTGGTGTCAAAGAAATGAACCTCATAAGCTTCTGTAACATGAGCCTGTCCTCATCTGTTCTGCTGCTCCGTGAAAATAATAACAATAATTCCAATTTTACTCTTGATTTATTCACTACTTACTTTAGTTTCAGAATTGACAGCACATGTGTAAAGTTCAGTCTAAAGCAGAAGCTCCATGACTTCCTTCTTCACCTGTCGATCTGTGACAGACTGAAGAACAGTGAGGCCTCGGCCTTTTTAATGAATATAATGGTCACAATGTATTTAGTGTCCTGTTACTGTCACTCATGGTTTCTGACAGAAGTCTAACTCTGAAAAAAGCCCGGCCCATAACAGCAGGTCCTATAAGGGCTCAGGTATTTTAGGGGCTACTGATTTAGAATAAACTTTACTCTAAGTCATTAATGAAACCTTACTCTTTTCAAAACAAACTTTACTTTGTAATGAGTAAGGTTTCTTTAATCATTTAGAGTACGCTTTAATTGTGACGGAACTGTTACTCAATTAAATTGTGGCAATTTGTGTCTGCAATTTTTTTGAGCAACCTTTACTAATCACAACTTACAGTGTACTAGCCATTGTGTGAACGTTTTCTAATTTGGATTATTTTTTTATACTGGGACAGAAAAATATATATTCTGTTACCATATTTACATTATACTCATGTGTTTATGATCATTATATTTCATGTGCATTGTTGATTTTTACAATATAACTTTAAGTTATTGCATTATCCTACTAGACAAAAACTTACAGTGAAAAAATTCTATATTACTGTTCTCAGTTCTCCTGGAACAAACTCGAGGTTCGTGCACACACGTAGCGCTGGAGCTAACAAATAGGTTTTAATCAGGTACACCACTAGTTACGGCCCAGGGACAGACGACGAGGCAGGGACAGTGAGGCTTTGAATCTCCTGGTATTCGTCGCAAATTTATGCCTGGTACCGGCACATCTGAAGCTTTCTTGCCGTTAAGGAGGGGGCCGATTTGAGAGTAGTTTACACATAGTTTTAGGGCATTTTTTTTAACACCCATTGTTATGACACATTCTTACTTTGTGCTGCTACGCCACACCACTGCTGCTTACACATAACCGCTAAAGGGGCAACATAGTGGTCTGGTATCTGTCTCCATGGCGACCGGATATTAATATAATGTTACACTTCCGGGGTTTGTTGGGGGGGTATTGTAATGGTCACTTTCACGTAGTTTAAATATGTAAGGAAATGAAGCGCCTGGGATATTGTAACGTAACAGGCTGCTTCCAGAAAACACAGTGGCATTGTTTCGGTTGTATCTGAAAGGTGCTCTAATCAGGCCAAGGCCAGAACACAAAGTGCTCCGGCAACACTCTTCACACATTCCTCTTTGAAACACATGATGATGAGCTAATGATAACAATGTTTTCCCTATTGAGCCCATCCTACTTTGTATTTAGATAGCAAGAAGTCCTTTTCTGTACACACTTCACAGGGGGCAGCACGGCCGTGGCTGCAGAATGCATTACCTGTTGACATTTCTTCAAATAAATGTACCAAAATGACAACTTGTCTCAGTGCCGGTCTTTTTGGGTATTTTACGGTAAGAGTGGAGCGGGATGTTACGGGACCTTTAACAGGAGCTTATTAATTAATTAATTCTTTAAAAAAAAAATCTAAATCTAGAAAATACTTCATTACTGTGTTATTTTGACTATTACCTCCAGTGCTACTATTTTAAATTGGATCGAAGTCACTGGGTCACATGACCCCAAAGCTATTGGATTTTCTTTGATTTTGAAACTACATTTTTTAAACCAACGCCTTTCACAAAGACAGTCATTGACAGACGGTCCCCAAATTCGAACAACCAGTTGATAGCGGTGTCATCAGCGTGTTCCTCCAAACCATCCGCAGGCGGGACAAATTTAAGCTCCCGTCTTTTATACGTGAATCTCCAACGGTGAACGTGAAGCCAGTTGACCGCGGTCGCTCGCCTCAGGGAGCCCGTGCCAGAGGTCCTCTCACACGCACCTCAGCCTGCATGCACCACCATGTCGTCGGCCTTGTCCTGCTTACTGCTCCCGCTGTTAATGCTACTCTGGAGCGGTCAGTGCGTCATGTCACGGCCGCTGCTCGCCTTCCTTATTGACGGCTTCCGTGCGGACTATATGGACGGACTGGACGCTCTGCCGGGCTTCAGGGAACTCCTGCGCCGCGGGGTCACCGTGGACTACATGACAGCGGACTTCCCCACGCTGTCCTACCCAAACTACTACTCCCTAATGACAGGTACGTGTCTGCCCCACCGCGGACAGCTGCTCTGACAAACTTTAGTCGGACTGAAATCAGTGTTCGAATTACGGGGGAGCTAAGGGGAGCTCGCCCCCCCCCCCTGAAAAGGACCTGGGCTCCCCTGAAAGCCTACTTTGAGACTTTTAGGGGGAGCTCTAAAACACTGTCCATTTTTTGTGTCGCATATAGATTTTGATTTCTGTACATTAAGGTTCCTGAATAAATGATGATATAAAAAATGTGTCAATGCTGTGTGTTTATTCGCTCATTACATTACTATTTCCGAACATCTGTTTTTTTTTTTTTCTATTTCCGAACATCTGTCTCCGCTAATAAATGCAATGCTGTGTCTCCTGCTGTGACAATCCATGCGTGGCGGCGCTGCACTGAAATTACTACGTTTACGTCAACACTTGAACTTCTCACACGCACCAAAAGCGTTAAAGTTAGTCAGGGAGGATCGGAAAATAGGGCTCCCCCGAAAGCCACTTTGTAATTCGAACCCTGACTGAAATGTATCCCAATAGACCATCGTGACACAGGTAGTTCAGGCATTCTGATAACAACATTGGTGTTTTCCCTCAGTCAGTGCAGCTGAATGAACTGGAGCTTTAGTGCCCATTCATCCATCCTCTGGCTGCAGTTGTCCAGCGGCCTCAGGCCTGTGCTCGTACACAGGAAAGATATACAATGGGAGCTGCGAGATTCAGAGGCATGTTGTTCTCAGTTATATTCACACTACACTGCACCACATGTACATCAAGTAACTGCACTGTGAGTAAACCACGCCATTTCACTGCTACTTTAATAACCACGTTAAGTATCAATAGGCTACTCTCACTTGAGTTAATAAGTGACAAAAGGCTTATTTAACATGACATGTAAATGTCACTTTTTTGTTTCTTATATTATCATCTACTTCACAGTTTATTCTTTGGAAAAAGCTGTTTTCCTATTGAGCAAATTTTTATCTACATAATAATTTTTTTATTTTATGTTTTGCTGTCGGATTAAATCCCAATTTAAACATACAACTGGTGAAAGACCGGTTAGGTAGTTAGTTAGTTAGTTATTGGTTTATTTGGTTGGGACAGCATGTTAATGAACATACATGGGTCTCATGCATGTAAACAAGCCACACCGGATTGTAGCCTTGGGCTAATTTCCATCTGTCGTCCCCCATGCGCACTCTCAAACACACTCACATTCATCCTGGCCTATTGTACATGTTTTTAGTGGTAGGGGAAACCAGAGTACCCGGAGGAAACCTACGCAAACACATGGAGAACATGCAAACTCCACACAGAAAGGCCCCGTCCAGGTGGGAATCGAACCCGGACCTTATACACTCTAAGAAATGAAATGTTGATTTACTTAACAAAGTTATGTCAACCGGTCCCACAAAACTTTGTTGTTTAAATAGGAAATGAAAATCACTAATAATGTGAACAACATGTGTTCATTAAATGTAACCTAATATTCTTATTTTGAAACTAAATTACATTGTTATATTTAATAACCATAAATACATTATGTTGGATTTATTGGCACCACATTAAGTTAACTTAATATGACTGAATTGATCAACCTAACACAAATTAACATCATTAACGTGATATGTTTATGTTCATACAACACCCTGGTTGTACAGGCTAAATCATTAGGTTAAATAAATACAGCTTTAAGTGCTTAATTTCACACAAGCTTTTATTACAGTGGCAGTGGGAGTAATAAAAGAACCACATTTCACAAAAACTGAAAATAATTTAAATAAAAATAAATACAACAAAATGCAGAGCAAAAAATACTTTGCATTACTCTGTTAAAAAAGCCACACCTATTTAAACCACATTTGCTGAGCTTTAAAGATAACTTTTGGTTAACTATGAACTGGTAACCTGAAGGTTGTGCTTCACGGTAGCACAAATGTAGCCTGGCCTTAGCCATCCGTAAACTCCGGTCAATTATATTTTCCCTGCATGTACGTCTGGGTTTGATCTCAGTGGCCGCGTTTCATCGGTTGAATTTCAACCATTCAGCGAGCGGGGGAGGCGGGTGTTGTCGGTGACGTCAAGCATTTGCGCCGCATTTGCTGGTTGTAGTTCGGTAATGGCGGCGGATACGAACGTAAAGGAAGCTCTTCAATCCGTTCTGGCTCGGCTCCCAAATATCCAGAAATTATAACTGAAGCCTTGGAATACGCAAGGAATGCTCCCAAGAGTTATGATAGCTCGCTTCACTCAACACGGGCGCACTACATACGTCACGACCACACGCTAGCGAAAATCAGATCCAATCGTTTCAAAGGAGTTCACCCCTCCCACCTGATAACGGAGCTCAATTGTGAAGATCCAGACCCTCTGTACGAAACGAAATGAGTACGAGGGTATGGTAAAACCAGGCTAGCACAAATGTAAAAAAAAAAAAAAAAAAGCCCCAATATTGCAACCTTCTGGGAGAAGTAAAAAAATAAAAAAAATACAAAGATGTTTAACACAACATCATCCCTCAATAGAAAATAGTTGCATAATTGGATATGCACGAAATGCGGATGTACAACAAATAGGAACAGCCAATAGACAATAGACAATGGAGCGTGCAAACTGCGCAGCAATTGTGGCAACTAACATGCAAGGTCTGCATCGGAGAAAAAAAAAAAAAGAACCAAATGCCAATAGTCAATAATCTAACAGTCCAAAGTGTTTGCCTGGTTGGCACATTGAAACAATCTATAATAGCCCAGGATGCAACAGGTGACAGGCAAGTAAATCTTCTCTCAGTGGCGAGCAGTCATTGCTCACCAATGACTGCAAAGGCATTGGTGAGGGGAGGCCCATCATGTGTGTGTGTGCGCTCGCTTGCATGCAGGGATAGTTGGGCTTTGATGTTGTTGGTAGTGAAGAGCTTGGGAATGGTGGGCAGTAGATGGTGAGTGTGGCTTGCAAAAAAGTCAAATGAATACACTGATAAAATGTGTCTGAGTGCGTGCAAAGGCACGTTTTTAGTCAGTCATCTTTTTGCAGAAAATTTCCCCTATAGATAGTCTCAGAGCACTGTTTGCATCTCCAAAATAATATTTGTATGAGTGTCTCTGATGCTTCAGTTGGAGTATCAAGATTTACTCCAGGCCATTTTACATTAAACTCTATCTTCTTCAATTTCAAGTCCATTACTTGAATATTACTAGCATTTTCAAATCTTTTCACAGTTGAATAAGTCAAAACAACAATTACAGACCAAAAAGTCTTTAACAGTGTAGTCCAGAATCAGTCAACAGTCCCAAAGCTCTTGCTTTCTTTTCAGCAAGAGGCAACAAATTCAAACCAAATCCAGTTCTAGTCTCTTGATTTTGAGAACTTGTACCTTGTTTGAGAGCTTTTTCCCATCCAAGGTCGAAGGTCCTGCGATAGCTCAAGTTTAAGCAGTAGATCAAGCCAAATAGGGTTGCACAGCCATTTGCCACATCTCTCAGATCTTGAAGCACTGTACATCCCTCTATGACGATGCCAACATCCTCGAGTGGATCTGCTCTCTCTGCTCCCGACAGCCAAATCAACTTTCTCCATTTCCTTCTCTGCACCAACATCAACATCCTCAAAATGGCAGAAAGAAACCATATTAATTTATCATGTTATTAATGCGTATCGTCAATATGTGCCAGTGTTTTAAAGAATGACCGGTAATTGTGTTTGATGAACAATGAGCTAACTTCTAACTCTTACACTTTTGACCATATTTTGATCATTTCAAATGTATCTTTTAAATGTCTGCAATCTTTGGAAATGTTTATGGTGAATTGTGATGATTGAAAATTACATCATGAATACAAGTGCGAGCCATCTAGACTAGTTTCTGAGCTATAAACATGAAAGCAGTATTCAAAAGCTGAATTGTTTAAATCAATTAGCCGTGTTGAACACTGTTGTTGAGCAATATCATAACCCACCATGTATGTCTTAACCAGGTCGTCAGGTTCTTCATGGCAAGGCAAGGCAAGTTTATTTGTAGAGCACAATTCATACACAAGGCAATTCAAAGTGCTTCACAGTTGCAGAAAATTACAAGAAAACAGATAAAATCAATCAATAAAACATCAACATAAAGTTAATCAATGACAGTAAAAGGCAAGAGTGCAGATAAAATACTTTCAGTTTTCATATGCACGGGTAAAAAGAGCTGTTTTCAGCCTGGATTTGAACATTGTCAGAGTTGAGGCCTGTCTCACATCCTCATGAAGACTGTTCCAGATTTTAGCTGCATGAAACTGAAACGCAGCCTCACCGTGTTTATTATTGACTCTGGGAACCACCAGGAGACCCCTCCCTGAAGTTCTCAGGGCCCGAGATGGTTCATACGGCTCTAACATGTCAGAGATGTACTTTGGTGCTAAACCATGAAAAGACTTGTACACAAGCAGAGCTGTTTTAAATTCTATTCTCTGAGTGACAGGAAGCCAGTGCAGAGACCGGAGCACTGGACTAATGTGGTCGTATTTCCTTGTTCTTGTCAGGACTCGAGCAGCAGCGTTCTGGATGTTCTGCAGCTCTAACAGCTCGTTTAGAAAGGCCAGTGAGCAGGCCGTTACAGTAGTCTAACCTGCTGGAGACAAATGCATGGATGAGTCTCTCTAAGTCTGGTTTTGACACTATTCCTCTGATCTTAGCAATGTTTTCAGATGGTAAAAAGCTGATGACGTTATTGCTTTGATGTGGCTGTTTAAGTTCAGGTCTGAGTCCATGATTACTCCTAGATTTCTAACCTGATTTCTCCTAGATTTCCTCCTAGATTTCTAACCTGATTTCTAACCTCATTTAAGTAAACACATAATGCTTTCAGAATGCATTCACGTCTTGCTTCAATACTCGGACTCTGTGGGAGATCAAACATACAATTTCAGCAATGGCTTTAGTTTTTTTAGTTTAGTTTTACAATATTGAATAAAACAATAGAATTCGAAATTGTGTTAATGATGGTCATAAGTTCATTGTTTTATACTATGTTTATGATATGGCTATCAATCATATTTAGACTTGATTGAAATTCAACAAGCTAAAAAAAGGTTGAGGTTATACATTTAAATAAAACATCAGACAAGCAAATTATGTCAAGAGTTCAACCCCTGAGTCAGGGTTTCAGTGAGGAGCACTCACCTGGTCCATGGCTGCCATGATCAAGTTAATTCTGCGTCCTGCTGCACCTCCCTTCCTTTTGAAGGCCTTCATCAGTTTGCTAGAGTAATGATCCAGTTGAGCCATAAAGGTTGACAGCAGGGGACGGTGGTAATACGGTTAAACTCTGCATTTATCTGAAACAGATTATAAAACAATCCTACATGAAACTTACAATATCCCATCAGTTTCAACTGGTTACATACATGACCAGTGTTGTTTTTTATTTTATTTTTTCAATATGAAAGGCTGACTCTTTAATAAATATATAACCACAGAAAACAGGAACACTACCTGATTCTCAGAAAACAACCAGTTTTTAAATTCAGCTATGAAGGGCATGTCTTCAATTACTCCTCGTCTCCTAAGGGCAAAGGTTTTCTCCATTTTCCTGCTGATTAGCTGGTTGTTGTTCTTCTTCACTTCTAATGTAAGTTCTTCCCTTTCCTTTTCAAGGCTTTCTTTGGTTTCGTTTACTGGGTAAGCAGGGCAGAAGTTGACCTCCGCTTTCTTTGGCTTCTTCACCTGGTTTGGGCCTTTTCCAACAGCACCTCGCCTTTGTTTGAGTCCATTGATGCTCAGCTCTGGGCAGCCAATGTTCCTAAGTTTTGTGCGGTAGTTTGCCATTTTGTACTTTAAACTAATTATCCATCCATAGAAGCCAGTACAGTGCCTTGTGAAAGTATTCGGCCCCCTTGAACTTTTCGACCTTTTGCCACATTTCAGGCTTCAAACATAAAGATATAAAACTGTCATTTTTGTGAAGAATCAACAAGTGGGACACAATCATGAAGTGAAACGAAATTTATTGGATATTTCAAACTTTTTTAACAAATAAAAACTGAAAAATTGGGCGTGCAAAATTATTCAGCCCCCTTAAGTTAATACTTTGTAGCGCCACCTTTTGCTGCGATTACTGTAAGTCGCTTGGGGTATGTCTCAGTTTTGCACATTGAGAGACTGAAATATTTGCCCATTCCTCCTTGCAAAACAGCTGGAGCTCAGTGAATTTGGATGGACAGCGTTTGTGAACAGCAGTTTTCAGTTCTTTCCACAGATTCTCGATTGGATTCAGGTCTGGACTTTGACTTGGCCATTCTAACACCGGGATATGTTTATTTGTGAACCACTCCATTGTAGATTTTGCTTTATGTTTTGGATCATTGTCTTGTTGGAAGACAAATCTCCGTCCCAGTCTCAGGTCTTTTGCAGACTCCATCAGGTTTCTTCCAGAATGGTCCTGTATTGGCTCCATCCATCTTCCCATCAATTTTAACCATCTTCCCTGTCCCTGCTGAAGAAAAGCAGGCCCAAACCATGATGCTGCCACCACCATGTTTGACAGTGGGGATGGTGTGTTCAGGGTGATGAGCTGTGTTGCTTTTACGCCAAACATAACGTTTTGCATTGTTGCCAAAAAGTTCGATTTTGGTTTCATCTGACCAGAGCACCTTCTTCCACATGTTTGGTGTGTCTCCCAGGTGGCTTGTGGCAAACTTTAAATGACACTTTTTATGGATATCTTTAAGAAATGGCTTTCTTCTTGCCACTCTTCCATAAAGGCCAGAGTTGTGCAGTATACGACTGATTGTTGTCCTATGGACAGAGTCTCCCACCTCAGCTGTACATTTCTGCAGTTCATCCAGAGTGATCATGGGCCTCTTGGCAGCATCTCTGATCAGTTTTCTCCTTGTATGAGCTGAAAGTTTAGAGGGACGGCCGGGTCTTTGTAGATTTGCAGTAGTCTGATACTCCTTCCATTTCAATATAATCGCTTGCACAGTGCTCCTTGGGATGTTTAAAGCTTGGGAAATCTTTTTGTATCCAAATCCGGCTTTAAACTTCTCCACAACAGTATCTCGGACCTGCCTGGTGTGTTCCTTGTTCTTCATGATGCTCTCTGCGCTTTAAAACTGACCTCTGAGACTATCACAGAGCAGGTGCATTTATACGGAGACTTGCTTACACACAGGTGGATTCTATTTATCATCATTAGTCATTTAGGTCAACATTGGATCATTCAGAGATCCTCACTGAACTTCTGGAGAGAGTTTGCTGCACTGAAGGTAAAGGGGCTGAATCATTTTGCACGCCCAATTTTTCAGTTTTTTATTTGTTAAAAAAGTTTGAAATATCTAATAAATTTCGTTCCACTTCATGATTGTGTCCCACTTGTTGTTGATTCTTCACAAAAAATTACAGTTTTATATCTTTATGTTTGATGCCTGAAATGAAATGAAATGAAATTAGCCCTTTCCAACTGAATCTGTACCTCATAATTAAACTGAGGTATCTGGAGATTTTGGGGCCATGGCTGTGACCTAAGGCTGGAACCTGAACTTGTAGTTTCAGAGGAGGATAGAATATCTGTGTCTGATCCGGTGGTACAAGAACTGTCATCCAAGCACTGTGAAACAGGTTGGCATATGACTGATTCAGTTGTTAAGTTAATGACTGTCACAGTGCTCTTGTCTTTGATTTCTGACATGTGTGTCAAGTTTATAAACTCATTATCAAAGTCAATGTCTCTGTACTGCAGTCTGAAATTGTCAGGCAAGCTGAATTGTCTTTTAATCTCTTCTTTGAGCGCCTCAACTGGCATCCCGCAGGGCAGAGTCAGTTTTGATGCGTTGTCCACCCCCAGTACAACTCTCAGTGATGCAGCCATCATGTGTTCATTCTATAAAACAAAACAAAATATTTAAAAAATATTTAACTTCAGCCTTTGAAGAATTAATTTCATAATAACAACAATGCATTTTGGAGTGACTGAGTTTTAATAACTGTCTAACTGTAAATTCCGGGCTATAGAGCGCACCCGAGTATCAGCCACACCCACTAATTTAAGAAAAATAAATAAATAAAAGATTTTGTAGAAATATACCATATTTTCCAGACTGACTATAAGTTGCTCCGGAGTATAAGACGCCCCAGCCAAAAAATGCATAATGACAAAGAAAACGTACACAAGTCGCTCCGGGTAATACGACAGACCCAGCCAGCCAAACTATGAAAAAAAAGTGCAACTTATAGCCCGGAAAATACGGTAGGCTGTACCTGTCTGGAAGCCGCAGTGTTCAATGTGTTGGAAAAAAGTAGCGGCTTATAGTCCGGAATTTACAGTATATTTCATTGTAGTGAAATTTGAATTGTCGAATAGACTGAGTTGATGGTGTAGAGAACATTTTTCTTCACAACACTAGAGTCGTCAGTGCCAGTGGTCTTCTAATGGACAGCTTGCAATTTAAGTGGTTCAAACTCTTCTAAGAGAAGGGGCCACGACAGCAAAGACAGTACTTGTTTGCATTCTAATTAACCCTTCATCATTAGGTCTGCTGACAACTACAAAAGGTTATGGTCTCTTTAAAGTGAGGAGACAACAAGAGGAGTTTGGTCTACTTAAATTGCCAGTGTACTCAGTCCAAGCTGTCCATTTGAAGGCCACGCAGTTGACGGCGCTTCAGTGATTTGAAGCAAAACATTCTCACAACAAAATTTCAAGCTTCACTACGATGAATACCACCCGGACGACAGAACAATCACAAAGTATATTTCATTGCACGAAATTACCATCCGTAAGGATCCAATTCTGTAGTCAACCAGAGGATACTGATCAGCAAGCTCCTTTAACTGAACCAATGCAAATTGGGTAGTTCGATGCAATTCAAAAGTTGTCTCTGTACCATGATGCCAGTTTTCTAATGATGAGACTCAAATCTTTTTCTACAATGCATAGCTGAATTATATCTGAAAATTCTGGCAAACCACCAGATGATCCATGCACAACTATCTTGTCTTTTTTGTACTTTATGCCATTAACAGTGACACTTCGAGCCTTACAGTAGTTAATTCAGGGTGTTTTTGGGTTATTGTGTTTGCAACATCATCCTTGAGGACATCAATGGGAACCTCTGAGATTTGACCAACATCCAAGGAGAGGTTTTCATTGTCAGGACAAAGCATATAATGGGAAATCATTAACTGATGCTTTGTTGCCAAAGACAGAGTTACATTTCTGAAGTTATTGATATGCCTAGCCACCTGCTTAAAAAAGCTGTGTTTGGCCTCGAATCGCATGGTCCATAATGACACAAGAGGACCAAAACATTTTATCATTTCTGGATAGTGTTCGAGAAAATGATGTTTGGGCAACAATCTTTGATCGGGAAACAGTTCCTTATAACGTGTTCGATGCTCAGATATTTTGCACTCCAAATATGCAATTGATTCTACACTATAAACAGGTGCTGCAACCAACTCTGCAATGTCCTTTAAATCCAAAATCACCTGCCAAGCAGGTTCCTCCTCGGGAACAAGTTTTCCTACAATAAAAGGGAGAAACAGAAGAAGGCACCAATTTTCTACTGAGTGACTTTTTTTTTGGTATCAAATGAGGCCGGTTAGTTTTATCGCCTTCTTTGAAAGAATGGATTAAACTATTGAGGTGATCAAGAGTGAACAACTTTTTCGATATAAGCACCTCAATGCACCGTGCTAGCTCGACAGGAATTATGCCCTCAAAGAGGTCGTGGACAATATCTGGTGGATAACCTGTTGTCACATTAAAGTGAGAGAGGCTGCAAGATAAAATGCAAGACTTTTTTACCCCATAGCAGCTTTTCCCCTCTTCTTGAGCTGTTTTGACGTGAAGCTGGTGAACTTCCTTGGTTCTCCGCTCGAAAACTCCTGTTTTCACTTCTTGTGTCTGGATGTCAGAGAGCTGAGCTGTACAAAATCGACAGAAATATCTTGATGAAAAACGCTCGACAAATCCAGCAAGCCCATGAGCTCCCAGGTTGTCTGCAGCAACACACTGCACTGTTCCCCTGACAAAAACTCCATGATTTCTTCTCCAGAGTCACTAAATCATGCAACAGAGGTTCGAATAACTTTTCATATCCAAAGGTTTTAACGTGATCACTTTTGCATAACAGTGCCAAGTAGATTGAGGGATGAACTGCAACCAGGAGGCAAGTTCCCCAAAACCCAGTACACTGCACAAAGTTTGTGTTTCTTGCGTGAGGTCCCCAATGGATTGCACACCTCAAAGTCATCAATATAAAGACAAAGAGAAATCCTTAAATCCTCACCAAAAAATTATTGTTTTTGTGGTGCTCGCCATCCTGAAAGCTCACGTACTGGTTTGCATTTGTAGATAAGGTTGTTTGATGATCAACAAGCTTATCAACTATATCTTTACGAGCAAGTACCTGCTGTAAAGACTTTAGTAAGGGAACATACTGAAATGTTTTATTGGCTCTTGCCTCCAGTACATACTCGACGGGTTCCACAACATTACATTTTTCTTTGTAGTATTGTTTGCGCTTGAACGCAGTTGCCAGTGGACCTCCCTTAGCAATAGCTTTTATCAGAGGATTATTAGTAGAAAAGGCAACACTGAGCTCATTTATTATGACCAGGTCAACCTGAAGGTTATGCTTATTGAAAATGTCAAAAGCTGTGCTATGTGATATAGGTAGCGCTGCTGAAGTTAAAATGAAACGCAACTCCTCAAGCAAGCTGTCAATTGCTGAACATGGCACATGTGAAAAAACTTCCAATTTAAAAAAAACAGTTGCCAATTTTTTAATGATTGTTTCTAGCAAGTTCTCATTTGGTGTTTCTGTTTCAATTAACTCATGACTTTCTAAGTTTGACGCAGTTTCTCCAAGTTCGCCTGGATGGTCTTCCGGTGCATTTACATTACCCCATTTCACTAGTTCTACTTTAAAGTCTTGAACAGTGCAATGTCGATGCTTCCTGTTCTTATGTGATTTGTAAGTAGCGTATACATTAGTTTCAAATGTACAATTTTGAAAAACACAAGTTACCTTTTCATATCGCCTCAGGTGATTGTTGATGTGAGACAAGTATTCTGTACTAGATGGTATTTCGCTTCCAGGGCACAAAGGGCAGAAAAAAACTCAAAATTCAGCACTTCTAGTACACAACACATCAACATGACATCGACTCAGATGAGTTTTAAGAGCATTCCATGTTTTGAAAGAACATGGACATTCATAGTAAGTGCATGGATACAGTATGAGTGTCTCTGCCCATAATGATAATGATTCAATTTGTAGTGTTTTAGTAACTGGTACCTTGTAGATACAGAATCTGGGCACTGTTTGCACCTCCACATTCAGAGCCTGCAAAGAAGAGACAGAGTGATTAGTGATCTATTCAGCTATTAGAATTAATACTGGGAATCGAACCCCGGACCTTCTAGCTGTGAAGCACGAGCGCTAACTGCTGTGCCACCGTGCCGTGACGTAACCTTGTCAATTCTCTGCGACGGCCGTGATTGGTTCAGCCTCAGCCGCCAATCAGTCACTTGTTTACCTATGATAGAGCTATGATAGAGCTATGATAGAGCTATGATAGAGTTATGATCGAGCTATGATAGAGTTATGATAGAGCTATGATAGAGTTATGATAGAGTTATGATAGAGCTATGATCGAGCTATGATCGAGCTATGATAGAGCTATGATCGAGCTATGATAGAGTTATGATAGAGCTATGATAGAGTTATGATAGAGCTATGATAGAGTTATGATAGAGTTATGATAGAGCTATGATCGAGCTATGATAGAGCTATGATAGAGTTATGATCGAGCTATGATAGAGTTATGATAGAGCTATGATAGAGCTATGATAGAGTTATGATCGAGCTATGATAGAGTTATGATAGAGCTATGATAGAGTTATGATAGAGTTATGATAGAGTTATGATAGAGTTATGATAGAGCTATGATAGAGCTATGATAGAGTTATGATCGAGCTATGATAGAGTTATGATAGAGCTATGATAGAGCTATGATAGAGCTATGATAGAGTTATGATCGAGCTATGATAGAGTTATGATAGAGCTATGATAGAGTTATGATAGAGTTATGATAGAGCTATGATAGAGCTATGATAGAGTTATGATAGAGCTATGATAGAGTTATGATCGAGCTATGATCGAGCTATGATAGAGCTATGATAGAGTTATGATGAGCTATGATAGAGCTATGATGGAGTATGATAGAGTTATGATAGAGCTATGATAGAGTTATGATAGTTATGATAGAGTTATGATAGAGCTATGATAGAGTTATGATAGAGCTATGATAGAGTTATGATAGAGCTATGATAGAGTTATGATCGAGCTATGATAGAGTTATGATAGAGCTATGATAGAGTTATGATAGAGCTATGATAGAGTATGATAGAGCTATGATAGAGTTATGATAGAGCTATGATAGAGTTATGATAGAGCTATGATAGAGTTATGATAGAGCTATGATAGAGTTATGATAGAGCTATGATAGAGTTATGATAGAGCTATGAGAGTTATGATAGAGCTATGATAGAGCTATGATGAGTTATAGAGCTATGATAGAGTTATGATAGAGCTATGATAGAGTTATGATAGAGCTATGATAGATTATGATAGAGCTATGATCGAGCTATGATAGAGTTATGATAGAGCTATGATAGTATGATAGAGCTATGATAGAGTTATGATAGAGCTATGATAGAGTTATGATAGAGCTATGATAGAGTTATGATAGAGCTATGATGAGCTATGATAGAGTTATGATAGAGCTATGATAGAGCTATGATAGAGTTATGATAGAGCTATGATAGAGCTATGATAGAGTTATGATAGAGTATGATAGAGCTATGATAGAGCTATGATAGAGTTATGATAGAGCTATGATGAGCTATGATAGAGTTATGATAGAGCTATGATAGAGCTATGATAGAGCTATGATAGAGCTATGATAGATATATAGAGTTATGATAGAGTATGATAGAGCTATGATAGAGCTATGATAGAGCTATGGATAGAGCTATGATAGATAGGCTATGAATATGATAGAGTTAATGATTGTGTAAGATATCTTGTGTTTTTATATTGTTTTTCAAACTAAGGGGTTACCTTGGCAGCTCACGTGGTCTCCTCACGTGATGCTCACCTTATATTTAGTGTTTCCAACACTACATGCTCTGATGAAAACCATGCCAGGCCCAAACACGTTCAATAAATGACACCTACCTCTGAACCAGCTGTTACAGCGTGACGCCCCTTTCCAGGTCTAACACCAGATCGTCATATAAAGCTACAAACTCCCAAACCAAGTCGTCCTTTGGCCTCATGTCATTTCGTTCTGCTGCTGCTAATGACTGGAATTCGGCCCAAAATGGACTAAAGCTGGAATCGCTGATCTTACTCTGTGCTTTAAACACAGGCTCAAGGATGTTTTATTGACTCATGTAAATGTTTTACTAATGAATGATTTGAATTCCCTGTACACACTGCAACTATTAGTTTGTTTTGTATACTCTTCCCTTTAAGCGTACACCAAGCACTTTCGGGACAACACTGGAAATAAAAATGTGTCTTAATGTTTTGTCTGATAAAATATTGGTGCTATTTCAGTATCAGTCCCCTTTGATGCGCTTTTGAAAAATGGGAGCGAAAAGGGGAAACGTCTATATTTTGAAATCAATACAATTTCCTGCTCCCTGGATGTGCTGAATGACTCAATTTCAGGATGTGAATCTGCATTTGAGTTGCTTTGACTGGGTGAACTTGTTGGCCGTTCTTGGTTTTGTATTTGACCGTATGTGCTGTGTGTTCTCAGGACGACGCTGCGAGTCCCACCATATGACAGGGAACTACATGTGGGACGAGCACTCGAAGAAGGAGTTCCTTATTGGGATCAACCCGGACAGTCGACTCCCTATGTGGTGGGACGGAGCTGAGCCGCTGTGGGTCACTGCTCAGAAGGCGAGCATGAAGGTCCATATGTACTACTGGCCCGGTACGCTCTCTCACCGCAGAAAACCACCAGCTTTAATCACACAAAATATGGGAAGTTGTTTGTAAATATTCAAATAAACTAGCATTACACCTCATAAAATAAGAGTCAAGTTAAGCTAGGGACACACTTCTCAAACTTTTCAGCCCGAGTACCACCGAAAAAGATTTTGGGGTCTTTTGGGGTCTTGAAGTGTAATGGACTGTATTGTGAAATAGTCATGCTTGATAATGACAGAAACAAAAATATTTTGTAATATTGGCAAGTTAAACTGCCATTAATTATTGCTATAGTCCTATTTTATCAAATTAGGACAGCACATATCCTTTAACTCAAAGGTCAACATTAGTTGTGACTAGAGGTTGACCGATATTTGAGTATTTTACAATATGTGACCAGACACGAAGAGTAAGGAGACAAGTCGGTTCTGGGGCATTTTGAGCTTTTCACAGATTGTTAAAGTGCATTCTCCAAGCTTTCCAACAATGTGTAACACATGGAAATCTGATCATATTTGGAGACGTAGCGGCGATTTGAAGTTAACAATTCCAAAAAAGCCAAAGGGCTGAAAAACCCCTCTGAAGTTTTGGGCAGTTCTTCCTCTCTCTGCTGTTGAGAATAACAATAGGGCTCATTTACATCTCATTTAGATAAGCCATACCCCCGTAAACTCCCCACTCTCATGTCATGTTATGTGTATGTTGTTGCTATATGTGTATGTTGGGCCATAGTGATGTAGATAATGGACACAGTGTAGCCTACTCTTTTATTTACTTTACAGTCAAAATCCTGCGTGCTTCTCCCAGAGCTTCTCCCCAGTCCCTCTATGCCTGTGTCAGCTCCGCCTCCGTGAGCTGCTGGAGCCTCACGCTGAGAGAGTTACAGACTCCAGACATAACTGAAGTTATAACTTTAGAAAAGACTCCTGTACTACTTTAGTAATGCACGTACACTCTCATACACACGAGAGGAAAAGGCCGACATTGTGACGTATCACCGCGCGTGCTTGTATTGTTTACGTTTCACTCCACACACCCAGCGTAACTTTAAACTGAAAATATGAAGCGGATCTCTTTCAAATAGATAGATAGTTTGTAGAGATCTTGATTTTGTGTAAATCGCTGGTTAATTCCTCGTGAACTACATGACTGTCTCCCATGCAGAGAGCTCATTAGTGATCACACGATCATTAGTGCCATGGACAATGACTACGTTATATTATCCTTAACCTGCACACACAGCTTACGACCAAAAACCAAACGCAAACAAATCCAATCCATTGAACACACCATGTTAGCTTACAGCACAACAATGGCCTCATCAAAAAGCAGACAGACATGATGGCACAGCGGCCACAAGCGAAAAAAACAACAACGTTCTCTTCAATGTAGAGTTGGCAAATCCACGCTACATCCTTCTGTCTTAAATCACGCTCTGAAAGCAAGGAGTTGGCTCGGGAAACGTAATGGTCAGCAGGGCACCCCACATGGAAGAAACCTATATAAACATATATGTTTTGATATAGGTTTTGATATAGGTTTTGAATATATGTGACATATATAAAATTGGCCGTTTTCCTATATGTCATGTACATATATGTACATATATGTGTGCATATATGTACATATATGTGTGCATATATGCTGCATATAGGATTCATGTATGCGCATATATCCTCATATAGGTTCTTTCCATGTGGGACTGTGCATGCTTACAGCCAGGGCAGTCACACTGGAAAAGTTAAATGGTAAATGGTAAATGGACTCAACTTATATAGCACTTTTCTACCTTTATCAGGCCCAAAGCGCTTTACAGTAAGGAACCAGTCACCCGTTCACTTTCTCATTCATACACCAATGTACGCAGACACTGGAGGCAAGGAGGGTGAAGTGTCTTGCCCAAGGACACGACGACAGTGTGCATTTGCGGAAGCTGGGATTCGAACTCACGACCTTCCGATCACGAGACAACCCGCTCTACCAACTGCGCCACCGTTAGTTAGCCTGGAAACAAACTTCTGCAGTAGTATTCGGCTATTCAGAGCGTTAGCAGGAGCGGGAGCAGAAGCGGCCTCAGTCAGACAGACACGGGGAAGCGTTGCATAATCATGAGCCTTTTAAATATACCAATACTGTTATCTAAAACATGGTGAGGCTTCTTCTTCAACTAAAAGATTCTGCAAAAAAGCAAATTTTCAAAAAATGCTCTTCTTTCTCGATTTGTGGGAAACTGAGTCAGCCGACTTGTGTCCCTGGATCCCACGGCGGGGCACATATCGGCCGATATTATGCTGATATCTCCAGAACCGGATGTTTTTATTTTGATTTATTTGACCTTTATTTAATCAGGAAAGTCCCACTGAGATTAAGAATCTGTTTTACAAGGATTCCAGGCCCCAGAGGGGAACCTAATATACATGATTTAGTGGTAGGGGAAACCGGAGTACCCTACACAGACACGGGGAGAACATGCAAACTCCACACAGAAAGGCCCCGTGCAGGTGGGATCTTCTTGCTGTGAAGCAGGAGTGCTAACCGCTGCGCCGCCGTGCTGCCCACGTGATAGAGACTTCCTGTTATCAGCGTTGGAAAAAGCTCAACCATAGCTTTAAAATTAGCCCACAAAGTGACCTAAAAAGTTGAGCTCCACAACTTCCTAAGCCTCAGGGCAGCTGAGAAAAATTGCGGGGAATAATCACAAGTTTCTTCACTTATTTTATATATTTGATGTTGCGGATTTTTGTGTACAAGGATAAAACTGGTGATTGGTAAGACAAACAAAAATAAATGGCAGTGCTAGTGATGCTGCATGTGACAGAGAGCAGCTGAGGGGCGGTGTCGACTCTCCGTTAGTATTCGCGAGGCTCGCTTCAGTTCCTGGCCTGTTTAGCAGAGAGGACCTGCGCCGCTGTAGACACACTGCAGGCCGAGGCTACCAAACTCAAAAATGGAATTCAAGCACATTTTGTGGATTACAGCCAAGTCGAAAATTTTCATTTATTGAGGCATTTGGAAGTGCAGATCACCACTATGCTGGCTCCCTGCCCCTGAAGTGCCCCTTTCCCCCCATACCTTTTGTTTATTTATTTATTTATATTATATTTTACCATTGGTTCTGCTCCAGTAATCTTTATTACCCTATATTAATCAATCAAATCCGAAATGAACATGCCCCTTGTTTGTTCATCGTGTGTTTTCAATGCCCGGCCCATCGGTTCTGCAGCGCAGCAGAGAGTGGGGAAGTGAGAGCAGAGGCCTCTCCTGCACAGAACAACAATCTCCACACCTTGTGCTTCAGATTGCTCTTTATTTTTTATCAGTCAGCCTCATAATCGCGGACCAATGAGGTCTGTATCTCAATATAAACCTTGTGTCAGACGCGTAGTGTGGGTAGCCCCTGCCTCTCTGTAGCTCTCATTAGAAGGAAGACTGGCTCATTTTGAGAAGGATTACAAGCTTTAATTGAGCAAATCAGCAAACCTAGAGGGTGAAGACAAACCTACCCAGTCAACTCTTGACCCTGTCGATGACTTCTGTGGGCTGTACTCCCCTCATGGCTGTAGAACGGTTTCACTACAGGGAGACCCAGAGGCAGAGCTGCAGCCGCCTTTCTCCACTTGCTGGCAGTGTGCATGAGAGCCGTGAAGCAGCTCTGCCGCTCAGGGAGCTCGGCTGTGGCATACTTGGGCGGTGCCTTATACACACCAGTCTCTTTTAAATTGGTTATGGCTAGACCAGCACCAGGGCCCTGTGGAGGAGGTGTCTTTCTGACATGGAGCTTTATATTTGCTACATTTCCCCACTATTCCCTGTGGTTCGATTTATTTCGCATCTCTTTGACATGACCAAGGCCCTCTGGAGATCTCTTAGCCAGGCTTTGTTCAGATATGGCCCAAGCAAACTAAACATTCATCTCTAAATGACAAAGTTTGTAACGTAGACTGTGATGTGTCTCATTACACGGCACAGCACCTAGACCCACTCCACACTGACTGCACTGATTTTTCTGCCGCCTGCTTTTAGTTCGAGAACGATCTGCGCAAACAACACCACATCGCTCTGTAGAGCCAGTGGCTTTATCTTTGTGGCGTCAACTGCCCTGCCGTGGATGGGCCGTCCCCTTTGGCTTCCTTCCCCTTTGGCTTCCTTCCCCTTTGCTGTGACCTGCCAGTAATTCACTGATAATGTCTTTTATATGGGCCTTTAGTGCCTTGTGTGGGCCCTGTGTGCACTTGGTGTAAATAATGTGTAAATTGACCGCTGTGGAAACAGGTAGGCTTTCATCCTCTGGTCAGATCCATCTGCACCATCCATAAATCACACTGGTCTGTTTATTGTGTGGAAACCAGACTCACTTGTCTTTGGTTTGAGTCTTTTCTCAACACAGGCATTTCCATGAACCGTTTATAACATAACTGGTTTAGTCAACCTCAAGGCCGTAGGTCTGAGGCCATGTGCCGTTCTTTTTCTCACACTGTTTACTGTGCCACACAATCCAGTCTCACAATCAGCTAATTCATCTGCAATGGTTGGTGCCGTGTAATAGCTGTCCATATAGAGCCATTAGTTCATGCACATTAGTTGCACCAGTTGAACTTATATTGTAAGTTTATCAGAGCATCTTCCTGTGTGGGACCACAGCAGCACATACCATCTGCTGCTTTTACTCAGTGCAAATACTTTTTATCCTGATTTATCTGTTTTTAGGAGCATAAAGTTTTATAGTTTATTGTCCCTTAAGCATAATTGTCATTTCATCGAAGGCAAGCTCCTTCTGGGGCTTCCATAAGGCTGCAACGCTGGGAATGATCATTCCTATCACTAGATGGATCTCGAAGAGTTTGTCATGGTCTGGCTGCTCTCCTCCCACATAATCGTTGGGCCTCATTCATGAACATCTTCTTAAGAAACCTTTTAAAATCCGTACTTACGAAAGGACAAAAAAGTGTGCCGTGCGCAAAAGACAGATAGAGGAGGATATGAATGACAAAACACAAATCCAAAACTAATAACTAACAAAACCCCAAAAGATAAGATCTCAGCCATTGGCGCCACGTGCTCAAGGACCCTCCTAAATCTTTGGCCGACTTTGCTCTTATTACAAAATGTTTAAATAGATATAACCTGTACAACGCGTAAAGGTTTTCCTTCTCTTCCTCTGGGTCGGTCCTTTAAATAGATGCGGTTGCAGCAGCGCAACGTGCTGAGATTTTTACATAGATTTTTGCCCCTTTTCCTCTGCAATGAGTTATCTATCTATCTCTTTACATTCTTCGGATTTTGTAATTAAATGCAGCAAGGAACTTGTCAACTCAAACTTGTGCGAGAGAACTGTGAGGTGTTGTTATAATGAGGATCACTCTGGTGTGTGCAGGGTGTGAGGTGGAGATCCGGGGCGTGAGGCCAGCGTTCTGTGAAGAGTATGTCTACAACCCATCCCTCCAGAACCTAACGGACTCCATCCACAAAGCTCTCAATGTCCTCAGGTTGTCTTCAGCTGCCAAATGTCTCCATGGTGTCTCTGTACCCCTCAATGTCTCCCCTCTGTGTCTTCTGTGTCCCCTATCTCTAAGGTGTCCCTTCTGTCCCCAGTTCGGGACAGGCCCACATGGCTGCGGTGTACTGGGAGAAGATAGACGTGGAGGGACATCATTTCGGGCCAGACTCGCCTGAGGTCCGGAGGGCAGTGCTGGAGTTGGATAAAGCCATGCAAGTGCTCAGCCGTGGCATCACGGTCAGTCAGACACTATACTGTACAGCATGACCATAGTGTCCCGCTATGTCCCTCTGTGTCCCACTGCGTCCCTCTGTGTCCTACTGTGTCCCTCTGTGTGTGCCTCAGGAGAAGAATTTGGAGGAAAAGCTGAACGTGCTGCTGTTCTCGGACCATGGCATGACCAAGATCCAGTGGATGGACAAAGTCATCGAGTTGGACAAGCACATTAACATGTCAGACATCAGTAAAATGATGGACCGCGGCCCCGTGGTCAGCCTGTGGCCCCTGGCCTCGAAACATCAGCAGGTTAGTCATGCTGAGCACCAGTGCCTTGGGGCCTTTCAATGACTAATGCCCATCTCTGCCAGTACAGAACAGGAGGCCCACACAGATTTGGAACATTTCCCCCAACATTATGTGGCTCTTTACTCTGCTGTGTCTCTGTGCTCCTTAATGTCCTCATGTCCTCTTCTGTCCTCAGTTGTACGAGGCCCTGGCTCAGGTCCCCAACATGAAGGTGTACAATAAAGCTGAGATCCTGAGCGTTTCTTCTACCGCGGCGGAAAATTTGTGTCTCCGCTAACGCTCGTGGCCGAGCCAGGATGGTTCATCGCTGAGGTGATTACACTACGCTATCAATACAAAGACCACTACAAAGACCACTACAAAGACAACTACAGAGACCACTACAAAGACCACCACAAAGACCACCACAAAGACTACCACAAAGACCACCACAAAGACCACTACAGAGACCACTACAAAGACAACTACAGAGACCACTACAAAGACCGCTGCAAAGACCACTACAGAGACCGCTACAGAGACCGCTACAGAGACCGCTACAGAGACCGCTACAGAGACCGCTACAGAGACCGCTACAGAGACCACTACAAAGACCACTACAGAGACCGCTACAGAGACCGCTACAGAGACCACTACAAAGACCACTACAGAGACCGCTACAGAGACCGCTACAGAGACCACTACAGAGACCGCTACAAAGACCACTACAGAGACCACTACAAGACCACTACAAGACCACCAGAAAGACCACCACAAAGACCACTACAAAGACATGGTGCTGCACACTTCAGAACACACTGGTATTATTGGTCAAAGCTAATGAAATAATGTTCAGGCGGGGCGGGCAGGGAGTTTGTGGCTGCCTGTACAATACTGTAAACGGGAAATATTCTCACAGCCAAGGGCAGGACGCCACAAACCCGTGTTGCGCAGGGCCATGATTTCCTCGCTGCTCAGGTCAGGGAGGGGGTCTTAAGGCATGTAAACAGGGGAACAAAACAAGGAAACACATTTTCATTCACAACTTTGCTAACACAAGCGACACATGGGACATTCATTTCAGTGACTTCATTTTTTGTTGTTGTAATTTTCTGCAAAGTAATAGTATTGCAGACCAAAATTATACTAAAACTACATTTAATAAAGTTAATATTAAAACTTTTGACTAAGGTCTTCAGATAATTTTCATCTCAGAGTTTACAAGTTGTAGGCCTAATTACCAGCATTCCAAGGCAGTTTTCCTTGTTGAAGGTCGAAAATTTGCCAGTTGCCACAGGAACGCAGCCCTTTTGTTTACATTCAGCTTTATTCAGCTGGAACCCTCGATGGTCGTAAATCGTTTTTAAGTGGGAAAATCTGCCTGGAATGCAGCATAAGCACCTAAATAGTTGCCATAGTAAAAGTTATACAGACCGCATCATATTAGGGGGCATGGTCTGTACGAGGGGGAGGGAAGCCTGTTTTGGGAATCCAGTTTTTTTTTTCACTCTTCTAGATGTTTTCTGGTTGACTATGAGCACACACAAATAAAGTTGAACTACATTCTAAGATAGTTGCTAGTATGTGGCATGAAGCGAAAAATAAGGCCTTACACTTGTATTGTGCTTTACAAGCCTGTATTACCAAGTTTTTCAACTTGGTAACTCAATCACACTCTAAATTCACCCATGCCTCCTGGTGTTCCCAAGGGTGCATACCTATGTTCCCCGGGTCCGATTTTTTTTTCCGTAGGTGAGTTGGTACTTCAACCAATCACAAGTCATGAGAGTGAAATGTCATACATATATCAATCACCTTAACCCTGACCCTGCCCTAGCCACTAACCTTAAGGATAGTGGGCTGGTGCCTAATCTTAATCAATAGAAGTGGGGGAACATACCTGTAGGTACTGGGGAACATAGGGCTGACCCCGTTCCAAAACGGTCACCCATCCCAGCACCAGCCAGGCCCTTCCCTGCTTAGCTTCCGAGATCTGACGGAATCGGGCAGAGCAAAGGCAGTATGTTGCTAGCATGTAGCTTGAAGATAACATAAACAATATGGTTAGTATTGTCCACTATTTACACTGCGTGCACAATTATTACGCAAGTGAGTTTTTTTGACCATATTGTTATTTCGTCTTCATATTTTCAAACTCCAAACTGTGTAAAACTGAAGGGCTGTTAGATTGAAGCGTCCCATGTCCTGGTCATGGTTGTAATAAGAGGAGGTGTGGCTAAAGTAGGACCACGCTCTGAATCAATCAAGTGCAGAATTATAATCCTGCTATTTTCCCTCACACAAAATGGGAAGGAAAAGACATCTGTAAAACTCTGAAAAGTCATAAATTGTTACAAGCTGGTCGAGGGATGCTGCAATACAGACATTTCAAATACAGTATAAATTGGGATGGGACACAGAACCGTAAGAAGTAGATGACAGGAAAAGATGCAAAGTAACAGTCATTTCAGCAGCCAACCTGAAGTGTCCAGAAGTACAAAGTGTTCAGTGCTCAGAGACAAAAGAAAAGTGGAAACCTGACCACTATTTACCAAGACACATAAACTAAAAGACTGGGTCAGAAATGATCTAAAAACAGATTTTTTTAATTTTAATTTATTTTTATTTTTAGGTTTTATGGACTGATGAGAACAGAGTGACTGGATGGAAATGGACATAAAGCTCCACTCTGACTTTGGGGCCAGCAAGCTGGAGGAGGGGCTTTGGGGTGGGCAGGCATCATTAAAGATGAGTTAGTTGGACCACTCGTTATTCAAACCAATTTATCCCTTTTCAAATTCAAAGAGTTTGTGTTTGTACTTGGTCTTGCTGGAGATTTGTGAACCTGTTGTTGCACATACTGTAAATGTTTGTTCTCTGTGTATATGGCCGGGTCGCTGTTGCAAAGAATTGTCCTTCACGGGATTAATAAAGTTTTCTCATTCTCCATTTCAAGTTGAAAGTAGAATTTAAGCTCAACTCCCAAACATCCTGCCAGATCTTAAAGGATGCTTCTTCAAGCAGTGGTACAGGACCAGAGTCCACCCAGAGTCACTCTGATCTCATCGGTCCATAAAACCTTTGAAAGATCTGTCTTTAGACCATTTCTGACCCAGTCTAGACATTTCAGCTTATGTGTCTTGGTCAATAATGTCCACTTTTCTCACATTAGCAACGTCTCTGACATGCTCTGAACACCTTTTACTTCTGGACACTTCAGGTCAGCTGCTGGTAGATAATGGAATCCTGGTGGTTTCGCGCTTGATTTTTCTTCAGTCTTTGACCATTACTTTGCAACCTTTCTTGTGATCTATCTTATTACGACCCTGTTCGCTATTGCCAAGATTGCTGCATCCCTCTGACCAACTTTTTACAATTTGTGGCTTTTTTTACTATACTATACTTTACTTTACTTTACTTTACTTTACTTTACTTTATTTGTCTCCCTTGGGAGAAATTTGGTTCGGACAGGGTTCCGCTACACATCAAGACACCACAAGTACAATACACAAATACATATAAGAAAAGACTCCAGCGAGCAGTACATTTGCTTTGTACATTCTCCCCTCCCTCCTCACACACACGCACATACTCAAAGTCACCACTTCTTGTCATTTAGCCGCATCACTGAAACAGGGATAAAAGAATGTTTTGTGCCGGTTATGATTACATAGAGGCACCCGGTACCTCCTCCCTGAGCCCAGCAGCTGGTACTCTGGGAATTCATTTCATTTTCATTTATTTATTCATTTGAGCAGAAAAGTATTTCAAACATTTTTTACATTGGAAAACAGAAAAAAAACAAGACTTTTGCTCAAAAGGAGTAGGAAGAAGTTCAAAGAACTTATACTAAACCTACCCTTATTTCTCATCCAAGTAACACCACATACACTCATGCAAGAAACTAAGACATGAGTCTGTGCTCATGCATTAGCTTATGCATTATTCTTAAATATAAATCGTTTATGATCGTACAAGTGTCATTTATCATTTACAATATCAGAGGATTTTTCAATTACAGTCAAACAAAAATAAAGGATTTATCATTTACGGTCGTACAAAATAAATACACCATATGGTACTTAAGACTAAGGAATAGTATATGAATCATAGTACATTTGCAGATGTCTTTTCCTTTGAATATTTGATTTGAATATTTTATTTCGAGCTAAAGAAGAAAAGAAAAAACAGAAATATATATATACATAATAAAAGAAAAAAGAAAAATAATTTACATTACAGCTCGAAAAGGAGTGGGAAGAAGACAAGCTTATTGACTCCCACCCCTGTTCATAAACTTCAATAACAATAACTGACAACAGTGCATATTTCTTACCATTTTACAAAACAACTATCAACCGAGTTGGTTACATATTAACAAATGCGACACTGCATTATACCAGGTCAACATTCACAGTATCTCACACGCTACAACCAGTGTATTATTTCTGTCTCCCATACAGAATTCATTACCATGTTGGCATTACCGTTATTCACCATCACCATTACAACCCATATAACATTACTCTGTATCAAAGTGTTTGAATGATACATAAAATACTCCACATTTATTCATGAAAGGTACAGTAATCGCAGACTGATTGATGTTCATGATAACAAGAATGGTCTTAATGATATGTGTTAAAAGGGATTCGGGGCTTTTCTTTCTTTTTCTTCTTTTCTGTGACTGGACCTGCTGCCAGAGGGGAGCAGCCCCCGAGCAACTGGACCATCATTTGTTAAGTGTCCTATACTATGCATTAAAAGAGACAATGTTAGGAGTCTGCTGCCAGAAGAGAGTTTCCTCGAGCTGCCGGCCCCCACATGTCTGCCCTGTACTACGGTTATGTTGAATGCGGAGTACATAGATATGTGCATGTTTTACTTCTAAGAATTTATTTCCTTTATATTACCATCAGCATCAATAGCAGTACTGCTGTCTGAATCGATTGAGTTGGATTCTAAGAATAATCCACAGATTGTTAGGTATTAATCCTAGACTGTTACATTTAAAGTTTAAATAGTGATGATAACAACACAACAGCAATAGCAATAACAATGGCAATAACAACTGCAATAGTGTAATAGTAACAACCACAATATACTTCATTATTAGTTAGATCTGACCTTTAAAGTATACAGCACTTTGTGACACCCATTAGCAATCAAGTACCCATTTCCTCCTTCTGGTACTTTGACCATACCATTTTTTTATATCTTGATTTGAAATGATGAATATTTGGACATTGTTTATATTCTGCCCCCAATTTGTTCCAGAGTTTAACTCCACATACAGACACAAACATACTTTTCCTAGTGGAAGACACTGCTTGAGTCTTAAAGTTGTCACACCCCCTCAGGTTATATCCCCCTTCTGTGCGTGCAAAAAGCATTTGTATCCTTGCAGGTAGCACATTTTTGTTGGCTTTAAACAGAAGTTGGGCAGTAGAGAAATCAACTAAATCATGCATTTTTAACAGTTTAGACTGCAGAAATAATATATTAGTGTGATCATAATATCCTACTTTATGTATAATTCTTACAGCCCGTTTTTGGAGTATAACAAGGGGTGTAATGAGCTTTTATAGTTATTGCCCCAAACTTCTACACAGTAGTTTAGATATGGCAAAACTAATGAACTATATAACAAAAATAATGCATTGTAATTTAAGAAAACTTTGCTTTATTAATGATTGAGATACTTTTGGAGACTTTACCTTGTATGTGTCTTATGTGTGGTTTCCAGCTTAATTTACTGTCAATGATGACTCCTAAGAATTTAATTTCTGATACTGTATCTAAAACTACACCGTCTATATTTACTGAGTCTGGTTTTCCATTATAATTACCGAAAAACATTACTTTTGTTTTATTTAGGTTGAGGGACAATTTATTAATGTCCATCCATGTTTTTAATTTCCTTAGTTCACAGTTTATGTTAGTTACTAAATTACTATAATTGTCATTGGAATAGAAGACGTTTGTGTCATCTGCGAAAATCACTAATTTTAATAATTTAGACACATTAAAAATGTCATTAATATATAAATTAAACAACTTTGGGCCTAAGACAGATCCCTGTGGGACCCCACAACCAATGTCCAAATAACCTGATGTAAACTCCCCCATCTTCACATACTGTTGTCTCCCAGTTAAATAGCTTTGAATCCAGCTCAAAGCCACTCCCCTTATGCCATATCTGTCTAATTTTTTTAATAATATAGAATGATTTAGTGTATCAAATGCTTTTTTCAAGTCAATGAATATTCCAGCTGCATGTTTCTTGCCCTCTAAGCTATTAGTAATCTCTTCTATTGCATCAATGATGGCCATTGAAGTTGACCTTGCTGCTCGAAACCCGTACTGACCTTCATTAATTAGTTTATGCTTATCTATGAAATTATCCATTCTACTGTTATAAAGTTTCTCTAAGATTTTGGAAAACTGGGGGAGCAGAGAGACAGGTCTGTAGTTAGTGAAGATGTGTTTGTTCCCATTTTTATGTATAGGTATAACTTTTGCAATTTTCATTTTATTTGGAAATATTCCTGTTTGAAACGATAAGTTGCATATGTAGGTTAATGGTTTCACAATACTATATATAATTTGTTTAACCAGTGTCATATCTATATCAAAACAGTCTGTAGACGATTTGTTCTTACACCCGTTAATGACATCTATTATTTCTGTTTCAGTTACTCCAGACAAAAACATAGTTTTTGAATTAATGTCTTGAATGAATTAATCAATGACTCCATGTCGTTGTTACTACACTCCGGAATCTCTGCTGCCAGATCCGGTCCAACATTTACAAAAAAACTATTAAAACTTTCCACAATATCATTCATATTATGATTGTCATTGATCCCATCAGTGAAATAGTTTGGATATGAATTATTTTTTGCATTACCCTTGATTATAGTGTTTAGTATTCCCCATACCCTTTCATGTTGTTCTTGTTTTTATATAATAGATTGGTATAATATAGTTTCTTAGCCTTCCTTAATATATTGGTCAGTTTATTTTTATGGGGGTGACAGTGGCGCAGATGGTAGAGCGGGTCGTCTCATGATCGGAAGGTCGTGGGTTCGAATCCCGCCTCCTGACGGTGCACATTGTCGTTGTGTCCTTGGGCAAGGCACTTCACCCACATTGCCTCCAGTGTCTGCCTACACTGGTAGCCCCCTAGGAGAGACCAACAGGCCCGGTTTGAACCGTGAGGCCGTCCTTCCGTGGACCCACCACCTGCAGAAGGAGCCATGGGGGGCTGGTGCAATGTGATTTGGGCAGCTCCGGCGGCTGCCCCCACGACCCGGCAACGGACAAGTGGAAGAAAATGGATGGAGTTTATTTTTATATGTTTTATATCTACTTTCAGAATCCTCTGTTCTTAGTCTAATGAATTGTCTATATAGAGTGTTTTTCTTCTTACAAGCATTTTGTAAACCCTTGGTTAGCCACGGACATTTTGTCGTTTTTCTGTTTTTACAGAATTGCTGAATTGGACAGTGTTTATTGTATGCTGTACTAAAATTTCCATGAAAGTATCGTAAGCATTTTCTACATCATTCTTGTTATATACCTCGTTCCAATCTTGTTTTATTAAGTCACTATAAAGTGAGTAAATTGAATCCTCAGTTCTTGCGCGTTTATAAGAATATTTTTGAGGTGATTTTTGATCTAACTCATTATCATCATACACCGTGAATACGGGCAGATGATCCGTTATATCACAAACCATTAGACCGCTGACATTTGTGAACTGCATATTATTAGTGAAGATGTTATCAATGAGGGTAGCGCTGCTCGCTGTTATTCTGCTAGGTCTTGTGATAGTTGGGTATAAACTCATACTGTACATCCTATTAATATACTCATCAGTTGTCTTGTGTTTATTTGGATTTATCAAATCGATGTTATAATCCCCACAGATAAATAATACCTTTTACTCAATTCTGAGAATGTTTTTTCCGCCCAATTTGTAAATATTTCCACGCATGACCCCGGTGACCTGTATAAACAACTAACTATTATGTTTTTCTTTTTTTCATTGATAATTTCTATTGATAAGCATTCAAGCAAGTTGTTTATTGATGCAGTCATGTTTTTTAATATTTGAATTTAAATTTGTTGAGGACGTATATAGCAACTCCTCCTCCCCTTTATTGGTTCTGTTTACGTAGTTTAATGTATAATTGTTTAACTCAAATGCAATGCCTTTATCCTCATTAAACCATGTTTCTGATAATGCAATGATACTAAATGGATTCTCAAACTGTTGTAAGTATTCTTTGATTGCATCGAAATTCGCGTACATGCTTCTACTATTGAAATGAATAATTGAGAATTTCCCTTCTGTTTTAACAGAGATGTTAAATTCATTCTCAGTGTAGTATTTGCAATTAATTGCGTTAGATGTTAAGAACAGGTTATCTGGGTCTAACTGATTTTCCAAGTCCAGTGCATTATGTTCAGTGTACTCTGAAGCTTTCAGCTCCAAGAGCTCACAGTCCAAAATCCTTTGCTGTAATCCTAGGTCACTGCCATCAGTAGCATATGAGGTATGATTGGACATCATTGTATGAGTATATATATTACAGGACATGTGAAATTATGTGTTTTTACATACCAAAATCCATAAGTTTTCCCGGTGTTTAAACTTGATTTGGTGTACTGGTGCGCGGACGTACAATGAGTTTGTCATATCTCAAGAAGGCTATGTCCCCCTTTCCCTGGCAGCTCTCAGCTCCGGCATTAGTTCTTTTTGTTTCCTTTTAATGGAGTCCGTGTAGTCCTCGTTTATGTAGATTTTCGTTCCTTTGAGTTGTTTAGCGCGCTGCAGGATTGCTTCTCGATCCTTCCAACGCAGTAGTTTGGCGACGATAGGTCTCGGCCGGTCTCTCCCGCCAGGTTTCCCTACGCGATGGGCTCTCTCCATTTCCACCGGGTTTTGTAGTTGCAGTTTCTCCCTCAGCAGTGGTTTGATTTTTCCTCTGCGTCGGCCCAGGTCTCCCCAGGCGTCTCCAACACTCCCTCAAAGACCAGGTTTTTCTGCGGCTCTGTCCCTCCAGATACTCCAGTTTATCCGTGATGACGTGCAGATTGTCACATACTTTATAGAAATCGTTATGTATTGTGTCCGTGCGCTCAGTGAGTTTCCTTTTCTCTTCTTTTATAGTGTCTACCTCATCTTGCGTGAATTGTAGGCTTGTTTTTAGCTCTTGAATGTCCTTTAACTGTGAATCCATGCGGGTGTTTGTTGATTCCATGATGAGTTTTATGAATCCTTTGAAGTTTTCCTGCTGTTGTTGAATTAATTCCCTAAACATGTCCCTTTGCTGCTCCATGAGTTCCGTGACTCGACTGAGGCTCACGTAATCCTCATCAGCCGGCGTTTCTGGCAGTTGGACTGTTTTAGTCGGCTTAGGCATTTTGGTCTCCCTGAACCGGACTCCGCAAAAATGTTAGCTTCCACACTGCTCTCACACTGCTGCTCACAGCCACACAGCCACACTTTCCATATAGTCTGAGGGGAAATAGCAGCATAATAATTCTGCTCCTGATTCAGAGCGTGAACCTGCTTTGGCCACACCTCCTCTCATTACAAACATCACCTGGGACGCTTCAATATAACCGTTTTTCAGTTTCACACAATTTGTAGCTTGAAAATGTGAGGAAAAAATAACAATGTGATCAAAAAACTAATTTGTTTAATAATTGTGCACGCAGTGTATGAATTTATGGGCTGTAGGACCACTTTGATCCTCTCCATGTCTCTGTGTTTTTATTTGGTTGAAAATACTATATCTATAATTCAGCATTTTTAAAGTAGTGAATAGGTGAAAAAGTAGTTATTTTTCCCCTCTGGCAGTTTTGAACGTGACCTGGCCGTTCTCTATGGAGGACTGTGGCTGCCAAAACAATAAATAAATATATAAATAAATACATAAAATACAATACATTTATTACAATTATTACACTTATTGCACTTATTCCAATAAATGCATGCATTTATTGTAATAAGTGCATTTATTTATTTATATATTTATTTATGTATTTATTTATTTATATATTTATTATTTATTTATATATTTATTTCTGTATTTTGTATTTATATTTGTATTTATTTATATATATTTGTTTTTATTTATTTATTTCTGTATTTATTTATTTATGTTTGTGTTTATCAGAGGATCAGCACCTCCAAATCTGAGGCCATGGTTCTCCACCGGAAAAAGGTGGCTTCCCCGCTTCAGGTCGGTGGGGAGTCCTTACCTCAAGTGGAGGAGTTCAAGTATCTCGGGGTCTTGTTCACGAGTGAGGGACGGATGGAGCGTGAGATCGATAGACGGATCGGTGCAGCGTCAGCAGTGATGCGGTCGCTGTATCGGACTGTTGTGGTGAAGAGGGATCTGAGTCAGGGGGCAAAGCTCTCGATTTACCGATCGATCTACGTTCCCACCCTCACCTATGGTCATGAGATCTGGGTAATGACCGAAAGGACAAGATCGCGGATACAAGCGGCCGAAATGAGTTTCCTTCGCAGGGTGGCTGGGCGCACCCTCCGAGATCGGGTGAGGAGCTCAGTTACCCGGGAGGAGCTCGGGGTAGAGTCGCTGCTCCTTCACGTCGAAAGGAGCCAGCTGAGGTGGCTAGGGCATCTGTTCCGGATGCCTCCTGGTCGCCTCCCTCGGGAGGTGTTCCAGGCATGTCCTATTGGGAGGAGGCCTCGTGGAAGGCCCAGGACACGCTGGTGGGACTATGTCTCCGAGCTGGCCTGGTGTCGCCTCGGGGTCCCCCCAGAACAGCTGGAGGAGGTGTGCGTGGATCGGGAAGTCTGGGCATCTCTGCTGAGACTGCTGCCTCCGCGACCCGGCCCCGGATAAAGCGGAAGAAAATGGATGGATGGATGGATGTTTGTGTTTATTTATTTATACATTTATTTTTGTATTTATTTATTTCTGTATTTATTCATTTATTTCTGTATTTATTTCTGTATTTATTTCTGTATTTATTTCTGTATTTATTTCTGTATATCTCTTAATGTATGCAAATCATGGGGTGGGTCTGGATGCTGCTGCTGTAAGGTGATTGGTTAATCTTTCTCCATGCACACATGCCTTGTCCAGCATAGACACTGCCAAACACGAGCTCTGCTTCAGTCTATTGACAGTGGCACATGAGCGTGTGAATGAGCGTGAGTGGATACTTGCTGGAAAACGCTTTCAGTGCCTAATGTAGGTGCAAAAGCGCTAGACTAAAGCAGAGTTCATGTTTGGCTATGTTTATGCTGGAAGCGAGATTTAAATCCTTGACCTTCCGATCATGAGACGACCAGCTCTACCAACTGCGCCACTGACACCTTTCTACACTCAAAGTGCTTTCCAACAAGGATCCACTCACCCATTCATACACCAGTGTACTCAGAGACTGGGGGCAAGGCAGGTGAAGTGTCTTGCCCAAGGACACAACGACAGTGTGCCTCTGCAGGATTCGAACTGCCGATCCTCCAGTCACAAGATGACCTGCTCTACTATCTGTGCCACTGTCAATAGACTGAAGCAGAGCTCGTGTTTGGCAGTGTCTATGCTGGACAAGGCATGTGTGCATGGAGAAAGATTAACCAATCACCTTACAGCAGCGGCATCCAGACCCACCCATGGTTTGCATACATTAAGAGAAATACAGAAATAAATACAGAAATAAATAAATAAATACAGAAATACAGAAATAAATAAATAAATACAGAAATAAATAAATAAAAACAAAATAAATAAATAAATACAAACATAAATACAGAAATAAATATATTAATTAATAAATATATTAATTAATAAATAAATACATGAATATATAAATAAATAAATGCACTTATTACAATAAATGCATGCATTTCTTTGCAAATTTGATCTTTATTTTATTTATTTATGTATATATTTATTTATATATTTATTTATTGTTTTGGCAGCCACGGTCCTCCATAGTTCCCAGAGATAGAGATTTTATTGCAATATATAGGTTTTATTGCTTATTGAGAAAATTATAAAAACATTTTGTTGTATTACACAATGTTTTTTTATGAACCACCTGAATGAAGCTGTAACATTGGTAAGCACTGAGACAAACCGGAATGTTGTTGTGTTGCTAGAACAAGAGACTTCTGCCATTCTGGAAGAACGACAGCTCGGGGCCAGCGCGGGGGTGGCAACATGGTTGGCATGGATACGACAATGAGTTCCTGGACATGAGGGCCTTCTTCCTCGCAGCAGGCCCAGGTACCAGTCAACTGTCCTCTGTACTATAGAGCAGGGTTTGGAACCTTTTGGGCCAGCCTTTTCAGTACAAAGCAACATGGGCCCCTTCACAGAAAGGAAGATTTGTTAACACCAAGTCTTTTACAGTGCAGAACAAGAAGTGAGTTATACTGTGAATACAATTATCAAAATGAAATGATCAGTAAAATATAAATACTCATAATAAGGGGGAAACTCATTGGCTTTTGGGCTAAAATGGCAAATGAAATGCTGCAGTGCTGGGCTTCTGTTCCTCTATGTCCCATGTCCCGTGTTGGTTCTACTGGATCTGAGCGCCGCCTTCGATACAGTAGACCACACTATTCTTTTAACTCGTTTAAAACACATTGGCCTCTCTGGTGCTGTTCACAAATGGTTTACATCCTACCTCACAGACAGGACATTCATGGTAAGTGTGGATACCTGCTCCTCTAAGGTCCATAAAATTACATGTGGTGTGCCCCAGGGTTCGATTTTAGGCCCAGTGCTTTTTAACCTGTATATGCTCCCTCTTGGTGATGTCATCAGGAGACATGGAGTCAACTTTCATAGTTACGCTGATGATACATAGTTGTACATCTCCATGTCTCCTGATGACACCGGGCCAATGGACGCACTTTTTAACTGCATTTTAGATATCAAATCCTGGATGGCAGAAAACTTTCTCCAGCTTAACCAGGACAAAACTGAAGTTTTAGTCATCGGTCCTGAGGCCCAGAGAGAGAAACTTTTACCCAAACTACAGTCACTGTCTTTTAATCCTTCCTCACAGGTGAAGAACCTGGGTGTGATTTTTGACTCTGAGCTGACTTTTATTCCACACATTAAGAATATCACAAAGATAGGTTTTACCATCTAAAGAACATAGCCAGAGTCCACCCCATTCTCTCGCCCCGGGCCAACACGGAGACGCTAATGCATGCTTTTATCACCAGTCGTATCGACTACTGTAATGCCCTGCTCTCTGGTCTTCCCAAAAAGAGTATCTCAGGTTTACAACTTTTACAGAATTCAGCAGCTCGTGTCCTGACGAAGACCAGGAGGCGGACCACATTACACCGGTTTTAGAGTCGCTGCATTGGCTCCCCGTGTGTTTCAGGATCGATTTTAAAGTTCTTTTAATGGTTTTTAAATGTCTTAATGGTCTTGATCCTTCTTATCTTTCAGAACTGCTTTTACCTTATGAACCTTCACGGCCCCTTCGCTCCTCTGGCAGGGGTCTCCTAGTAATTCCTAAAGTCAACAGAAAGACTCACGGTGAGGCATCTGTCCAATATTATGGCCCTCGCCTCTGGAACGACCTGCCGGAGGAGCTCAGGACCGCAGAGAACGTTCATGTATTTAAGAGCAGGCTCAAGACCCACCTTTTTAGTTTAGCTTTTAACTGATATTTATTCTTGCTAGGCCTATTTATTTAATTGTTATTAATATTTATGTTTTCTTTATGTATTTTACCTCTCGGTCTTATTTTAGTGGTCCTTATATTCTTATTTTACTTTTACTTTTTACTTATTTTAACCATTTTTATGGTCTCCCAGTTTCCTCTGGAGGAGCCCTCTGCCTCGGGAGCGGTCATTGGCTGTGGCTGCTGGGGTGCTGTCCTGTGGGTGTCTGGATGGAGGTGTGGTGTTTCTACCGCGCCTCCTCCGGGCGCCCTGTGTTGGTGCCCTGTGGCTGCAGCCGAGATGCTGCTCCCGATGCAGACGGCTCCTTGGATGGTGTTTCCTTACCTGGTTTATCTGTACCCAGCCTTACCTCAGCCTTATGTCCATTGCGTCCATTGTTTTACCTTGAGTGTGTGTGTTGTGCTTGTGTGGTGTGTCTCTGGGAAGGTGGGTGGGGAGAGTGTGAGTGCGACAATGTGTTTGTATTTGTGGGAGGAGGTGGGTGTGAGAGAATGTTTTTAAATCTGTAAAGCACTTTGTGTTACATGAAATGTATGAAAAGCGCTATATAAATAAAGATTGATTGATTGATTGATTGATTGGTTACTTGTCCATTTGAGATGGTCACCCTAAGCATTGATGTGTTGCTTGTGTGTTTTTCCTTAAAGTGGTCAAGAGGCTGTGTATAGACTGGTAAGAAACGTGGAAAAACAAAGTAACTTTTCCAATTGATTTATGATCATTTATGAGTCTCTTTCTAAGAATTAACTAAAAATTAACTCATCTTCGCTCGGCATTCCATTAAAACAGTCTATTGCAAACAGTGGACCTAACAGTGGAACTATGAAACATTTTCAAAGTGTTAAATGAGTTTAATGGCAGCCTCCCAGCTTTATATTCTCTGTGCTTTGTGTGGTCCACTGCAGACTTCAAGCAGAACGTGCGAGCGGGCCCCATCCAGACCGTGGACCTGTACAACCTGATGTGTCGGACTCTGGGCGTGGAGCCATTACCCAACAATGGCTCATGGTCTCGTGTGGAGTGTCTGCTGAGTGGGGCGAGAGAGAGCACCCTCTGCTATGGGATGGTCCTGTTCTCTGTTCTGCTGGAACTGCTTCTAACACCAGGACACTAGGCTCTGCAGGCAGAGGTGAGGAGGCTCACCCAAAAGACTTGCGTTACTTTAAAAGTGTGCACTATATAACTTTATATCTGGATTTTTTAAAGTATATTACTACATATTTGACTTTTCAATTGCCCTAGCTGTATGTAGCATAGCGCCATCACTGCTGCCTCTATAATGCTCCAGGGGGTGGGCCATATTGTATCGCATATCGTTACACCGGTATTTATATCGTTGTAATATTTTATATCGTTGTGGACACGATATAATTTGCACACACACTCCAGCTGATTTGGACTGAAGTCATGACCACAGCTGTGTAGGACACAGGGACAGGTGCTTAAAAAGATGTAAACTGCTTGAGTAGATCATATTTGTGAGGAAATTAGCATGGCGCTAAAAAAGAATAAAATATCTTTGAATTAATCTTCCCAATAGGAGTGAGGCTGGGATTTTGAAGTATTTTGTCCGTTGTCAATTATATCGGCAAATATATCGTTATCGTGATATTTCTTCTTTATATCGCGACATAGATTTTAGGCCATATCACCCTGCCCTACTCCAGGGTCAATTGTTTTTAGGGTTTCTTGTAGGTTTTCACTGCTGATGCAGCCATCTCCATGGTAACGCATTTGTTTCATCCCGAAAACCTACCAGAAACCCTGAAATCAATTGATGATTGAGCACTATGGAGGCCACAGGTGCAAATACACACTAATAGTTCCAAACAAAAAGTTACATAATGCACCTTTAAAACCATTTTCGTCAAGTAGAAACTCGAATACTTACTCATGTCAGAGTAAAACAAGTGCAAGTAAGTCAGTAAGTGCTTGTCATTGTACAATTGTACAATGAAATTGCGTAGATCAGAGCAAACTCAGCTGGCTGCCTTCAGTCTCCCCTGAAATGATGCCCCGCCTCCCTCTTCCTCCTGCGCAGCTCCCTCCGCTCCACTACAGTCTTTCACCATCTTCTGGGGAGAGTGTAGCAGACGATTATAATCCGTCTGATTCGCCAGTGAACGAACAATAGTAGGGATAGAAGATTTGTGTGGCTCAGCTGCGAGTCTTGCCCGGATGCCTCCTCTTTTGTCCCTTTTTGTTTCCTGTAAGGCCTTTTGTGATGCCTCCACTGTGCTGCAGGTGTGGGGGCTTCAGAAGAAGCAATCAGTAGGTCTCAAATGTCTTTAGCTCATCAGCTATAAAGAGATAGACAATGATATTAAGATTACAATAAATTAAAATAAAATAGAAAGAGAACATTTGAAATTTTTAAAAGTGATTACTGACATGGAAACCACATTTTCTAAATGTGCACCAGAAAGAATCAGAAACTATTGCAATATATGGAGCCTAAACCTCTGCATACCAACCACTCCTGCATTCACCTGACCACGCCTCTAATTAACCATGAGCCTATATATACTTACCAGGCTAAGCTTCATTCCTGTCTGTTAGAAACTGTCGACCCCACCCTCCCTCCCTCTACATCTGTTTTATTTGCAGCGCAGATTCTCCTGCTTCAAGGGGGGTCCTGAAGAGCTGGGCTCATTCGAGACTGAGCCCCCACCCACAGTCTCGCCCAGTTCACTCTACACTTCTAAACATAATTAAATTCTTTAATTGCAGTTTGTTGTTGTGGCGTGGTCCTTGCTAGTGAATGTATAAATTGCAATATATTTTGAGCAAAATTGCATCTTCTTGTTCTCACATCACACCTAACCCAACTTATGGTACTGAGATCAGGGAAATGCATACGAAACTAGAACAAAAAACAAAAAAGTCTATAAGATAGATCAGTTATGCACCTTATAATTCACCAAGTCATTCTTAAATTAGTTTCTTCCACAATTTTGAAGTTCCTTCCTTTATCAAGCAACAGAGTTCATTTATGGAATCGCTGCTGCGGACGATGCAATATGGGAATGCAACAATGCTGGACCGGCAAAACCGGGTTGCTTAGAGTAGCTTTAAGTTATCACACTGAAACATCATTTCTAGAGATAAGAGCAGACACAATAAGCTCTGGCTTCTGCTGCACCTGCTCAGGGACTGAGCTTACTATTTGATTTGAATGTGTTTTGAATGATTTGGGCTCCTCTACAGGTCTATTTGTGTATCATTATAGTCATATACAGTGGGAGGAAAAAGTATGTGAACCCTTTGGAAAACAGTATATTTCTGCCTAAATTGGTCATAAAATGTGGCCTGATCTTTATTAAAATCACAAAAATGAGTAAACAGTGTCTGCTTAAACTAATACGACCCAAACAATTACATTTTATCATATTTATATTGAGCATAACATGTAAACATTCACAGGAGAGGAAGGAAAAAGTAAGTGAACCCTTGGATTAAATAGCTGGTTGACCCTTGTTTGGCAGCAATAACTTCATCCAGACGTTTCCTGTAGTCGCAGGTTAAAGGTTCTGTATCATGCTATTTTAGCCATTCCAAAGTAAAGTATAGGCATTTATATGATATATTGTACCTCTATCACTATGGAGTACTCATTTTTGAGAGAAATATAAGTATTTTTGGGGGGATATTTCCCTACCCGGAAGACAAGACGCTTCGATTCAGTTAACTCCGCCCCTCTCTCCGTTCATTCCACATTTACAGTATTATAAATATAAATATCTCTGCAAAAAGTGAAGTTACTTCACATAATGCAGTTATAAGGAGTTGACATGTGCAACACAGTTTCATAAATGGCTAACACACACGCTAACACACACGCTAACACACACGCTAACACACACGCTAACACACACGCTAACACACACGCTAACACACGTTTTGATTGACTCACCGCTCAGCATGGCCTCCCCATCGTCGGGTGTTTACGTTATGGCCCTCGTGTTGGTTATAAAAGTTAATCCACTTTGATTCTGGCCAAGGTTCACCAAGCATCCATCAGGTTGGTTGATAAAGTCGCTGAATCCCAGAAAGAAATTCCAACTTCTGGCGAGTGCACTCTTCTTTAGGAAGGCTGACTAGTCCTCTCGTAGCCAAACCATGCCAAATGCGCATTCGTGACATTATCGTTCGGTAAGAAAAAAAAAAAAGCAAAATGAACAGGCGGTGTCCAGAGTAGGTTAGAAAGAGCTCCGTCTTCACAAACAATGCACCCTCCGGCCGCGGAGCGGCCGTACAGACGGTCGGAGACGGAGAGTTTTTTTTTTTTTTCCTTTTCTTTTTTTTTCTTTATCATTACATTATCTTACAACAACAACAACAACAAAAAAGCTGTTTTATAAATTAAAATGAGGCCGTAAGGCATTACATTACAGACGTAGAGCACTTCCGTTCCTTTGTGATGACACAACTGAACAGCTCAGTCGTTTACCAGGAGAGGGCGGAGCAGCTGCTCAGAGAGCAGGATTCAGGAGGATTACTTAGAACTGCGTGAATGAAGCCAAAAACCGCTCTGGGGTGTTTTTGATAAGGAAATAGCATAACAACATGGCTAAAAACTCCAAAAAGTCGATTTTGCATGATATAGGACCTTTAAGCGTTCACAACGATCAGGATGAATTTTTCCTCTTTGCAAAACTGCTGTAGTTCAGCAGATTCCTGGTATGTTTGGTGTGAATGGTTTTCTTGAGGTCATGCCACAGCATCTCAATGGGGTTTATGTTTATGCCATTCCAGAACATGTATTTTATTCTTCTGAAACCATTCTGAAGTGGATTTGCTTTTGTGCTTTGGGTCATTGTCTTGTTTCAGCTCCATCCTCTGTTGAGCTTCAGCTGTTGGATAGATGGCCTCAAGCTTTTCTGCAAAAATATCTTGATAAACTTGTGAATACATTTTTCCATTGATGAAAACACGTTGTCCAGACCCTGAGGCAGCAAAGCTCCTCCACACTTATGGCTTCTCTCATGAACCCCATTCTTGTTCAATGTATTGTAGACGTGTCAACAGAGATGTTGGCATGAGCCAGTGATTTCTGTCAGTCTTTAGCTAGGGTTCTTTTTTACCTCATTGAGTATTCTGTACTGTGCCCTTGGAGTCATCTTTACAGAGAGGACACTCCTTGGAAGTGAATTAACAGCGCTGAACTGTCTCCATTTGTGGACAATTTGTCTAACCGTGCATTTATGAACATCAAGACTTTTAGAGCTGGTTCTATAACCTTTCCAGCTTTATATAAATCAATAATTGGCTCACACATGACTCTAAATTAGGTCCGGGCGATTTAGAAAAAAAATAAAAAATCACGATTATTTTCCCCATATTGATTGATTTCGATTTGATTTAATTTTTTCATTATAAATTAAATACATCTTGCTGATTCATACAATTAGATACATCTTTTATTCAAACCTCAGCTCAAACAAAAATAAATGCTTTCCTACAGTTTCATTTAACACGCAAAAGTCTTCCATTGTCTCGTCAAACTCCCAAACTAGGTCCTGTTTGTGCCAAAGAAAAGGCTGTAAACCTGTCGATTATAAAGTCCCATGACGATTATTGAGATTGACCAAAGTAGAGATTGCTGATTTCGATTAAATTTGCCCAGCCCTACTCTAAATGTCTGCATAAAAGTTTCTAATTAGCTCTTGGAGGATCATTAGCCAGGGGGTGTACTTACTTATTCCATGCTGTCCTGTCAGCCAATACCGCCTTTGCTCTGCCCAATCCCGTCAGACCTTGGAAGCTAAGCAGGGAAGGGCCTGGTCGGTACTTGGATGGGAGACCGTTTGGGAACACCAGGAAGTATGGTGAATGTAGTGAGTGAGTGAGTGGTTGGTGGTCAGAGGGGCCGATGGCACAGACTGGTTACCTCACTTCCGTCAGTCTACCCCAGGGCAGCTGTGGCTACAATAGTAGCTTACCACCACCAAGTATGGAATGAATGAATAATGTAATGTAAAGAGTCTTTGAGTGTCCAGAAAAGCGCTATATAAAACCAATACATTATTATTATTATTATAATAAAAACATGATATCATGTAAATGTTTGGGTGCTATTAGTTAAAGTATTAGTTAACAGTGTGTTTGTTAAAGCAGACACTGTCTGATCTTTATTGTGATTTAAATAATTCCATGCTGTCCTGGGAGGCACGGTAGTACACCGGTTAGCGCTCTCGCTTCACAGCTAGAAGGTCCCGGGTTCAATTTCCACCTGGACGGGGCCTTTCTGTGTGGAGTTTGCATGTTTTCCCCGTGTCTGCGTAGGTTTCCTCCGGGTACTCCGGTTTCCCCTACCACTAAAAACATGTACAATAGGCCAGGATGAATGAGAGTGTGTGTGAGAGTGCGCATGGGGGACGACGGATGGAAATTAGCCTAAGGCTACAATCCGGTGTGGCGTGTTTACATGCATGAGACTCATGTATGTTCATTAACATGCACTGTCCCGACCAAATAAACCAATAAATAAATAAAAAATAAATAAATAAAGATCAGGCCACATTTTATGAGCAATTTATGCAGAAATTTTAGAAATTCCAAAAGGTTCACACCCTTCCCCCCCCCCCCCCCCCCCTGTCCTTGACCAGACACTTTATTTATCTAGCACCTTCCATGTGTGTGAACAAGCAGTTTAAAGACGATAAAAGATGATAAAGTAACAGTCCATATACACGGCTGAAAGTTCAATCATAAAACAAGTTTAAGCTTTGTTTAAAACTTGATAACGTTAAAGTTTGTGGTGTTTTACTTCCTGTACTTTTATTTTTGTCTTGAATTAGATCTACTCATGAAGTGGATTGTTTGTAAACCCCCCCAAACTACTACTGGAGCGGCCCCTGGCAGGTGGATCCTACCGTCTGTCTGTAGCTGCTCTGCATGGACCCTGGAAAGGTTCACATTAACTCAAGGAAATCAAATTCTAAACCTAAACCATGTTTTCACTGATTTCTGTTTTGTAATGTTATGATGTAATGATTTAGAGGAAGGCAATCTTCTACATACTGTGGTACTTGGGCGTCTTCAGGGGGTACTCCAGTCTGCAATGGAAGTTATCCATTTGAATTCACATTAGATCATTTGATTGATACTTTAGTCGTACATTTAAGTCTATTTTCGGTTTGGAAGAAAAAAACATCTAAAAAGCTGCAAAAGTAATATCTCTGACAAAAAGACTTGGAATACTTCTGCACTTTGTAGATTAGTGTATATGAAATCCTCTTTTTGAGCACATATGAACTCAAACCATGTGTAAAAGTGTTATTGATTAAAGTTATTTCTTCTTCTTCTTGTTCGATTGATTAAAGTTATCATAAACTCTCAAAGATATTGAGATATTCATTTGTGTCTATTTCCCTAGCCCTTATACTCACGCGGCTAATTCCCCTCCATAAAATCTTCTAGCATCTATTCAGAAAAACAAAATAAACAGAAACTTTAATCCATTTGTGGGCTTTTTCCAGCCCTTTCTTAGTCGCTTTGTTCACATGGGCTAGATACGTAAGTCACATATTTAGATGTATTTTCTTTTTGATCTGAACATTTTGAACAAAATTTGGCAAATCAAGTAAAGGATTGGGACAGAATTCAGGTCGTTTTTTTTCATTCTGCTGAAGCATCTTGGCTACAACTCCTCAGTCTCATAGTCAGCATGAGTGTCTCTGATGGTTTTGGTTTGTTAAAGTCGTGTAAAGGTTAAAGACCCTGGTGTACATACTGTATGTCGTTGATACAGGAAATCAGGATTGGTTTTATCGCCATTCTTAGTGAACAAAATCGTAAATTCCTTCGGTCAATGGTGCAACATGAAACATATAACATCAAACAGGTAGATAAGTAATAAACTATTCAAACTTTAAAACTAAAAGGGCACGCATAGAGTGGATTAAAATAAGATCTGATTAAAAACAACAATTTGACACAGGACAACAGCGTGAGTGTGAACTTACCACAAAGTGCAAATGGCTGGAACAGGTTCTTACATTCATGAGTTGTATACAGAAATGTTTCTTTGGATTTCTTTTTCCCTTCCTCCTGCCTTCACTCGTGTGACACTAGAACTGAATTCAGGGTTTGACACACTAGATACACTTTGCATACAATAAGTTGAACTGAGGGTTTAAAGCCATATTTGTTTATTTTGTAAAGGTGTAGCCTTTTAGGAAAAGGTGTAGCCTCTTAGAGGAGAAAATTATAAAACAATGAGCACAATCAAAGGTGGATTACTGTAAGAGATCACTACTTGGTGATCAGGGGCCAGTTACAGTGGGATGAAAATGTATGTGAACGCTTTTGAATTTCTCGCATTTCTGTCTAAATTGGTCATAAAATGTGGTCTGATCTTCATCAAAATCATAAGAATGAATAAACAGTGTCTGCTTAAACTAATACCACCCAAACATTTTCATTTGATCATATTTTTATTGGCCATAACATGTAAACATTCACAGGACAGCGTGGAATAAGTAAGTGAACCCAGGAATCTCACTGAACTGCAGCAGTTTTGTAAAGAGGAATGGTCCAAGATTCATCCTGATCGTTTGAGCGTCTCATCTGCAACTACAGGAAAGCAGTTACTGCTGAAAAAGAAGGATCAGCCAGATATTTAATATAAGGGTTCACTTACTTATTCCATGCTGTTGTGAATGTCTCAGGTTTTTCTGTTTTTTCTATTGATGTAGCACATTGTCCAGGCCCTGAGGCAACAAACCAGCCCCACACCCTGATCCTCCTGCTCCAGACTTAACAGTGAGGAGAGGTTTGATGTTAGTGTGCTGTTCCATTTGTCCTCCACACATGACGTTGTGTAGTTGCAGATTAGACGCTCAAACGATCAGGATGAATCTTGGACCATTCCTCTTTACAAAACTGCTGCAGTTCAGCGAGATTCCTGGGTTCATTTACTTTTCCCTCCCTGTCCTGTGAATGTTTACATGTTACGGCCAATACAAATATGATCAAATGTTTGGGTGGTATTAGTTTAAGCAGACACTGTTTATTCATTCTTATGATTTTGATGAAGCTCAGACCACATTTTATGACCAATGTAGGCAGAAACATCCCACTGTAGCTGCCGGTATTTATAGTTTTCATATTTAGTACTGAGGGTGAGCCTTTTGTCTCATTTCGCATGAATTCAAATGACTCAATTTAAACATATTTTAGCATCAATATGTAAACAGCACAATCACTCACACACACCATACTAATGTTTTTGTGGTTCTTCATAATAGAGATGTAGGTTGTTTTGTAAGAAATTCTACTAATAAATGTGTGTTTTTTCTCATGTTTTTTGGAGTTGTGTGTTATTGTTGCTCCTGTATGAACTGTATTCCGGGTGAGTGAGTGTGTCCTAAGTCTCAAGTTTAATGAGTTACAGAGCCATAAAGTATCAGGCTGATACTTTATATCTGATATCCTATCAGTGAAAGTTAATGTGCTTACACTTGACAACCCCAGCGGGACTCACCTTTGCCCAAAGGTAAAGAGAGTTGGCTGAGCACCTGTCCCTCTTCACACCGGTACGTCCCACTTTCTCAGTGATGTCAAGTCAATGAAACAGACTCAAAGAGAGAATCATCAGTCAGTCCTTTATTTGTCATTGTACAGTTGTACAACGATATTGCATTCAGGCGTTGGGTTAGTCCAGAGCAGCATGTTTTTGGAGGCCGAGGACCTTCCATGGTCCTCTGAAATGGTGGACCTTCTCCTAGGTTTGTCCCTGTGTCAGAGCGTGGTGTCCTGCACTGGTCAGCTCCTCCACCTCCTCCGCTCCACAACACACTGTAAGTTGTGCTTAGTAAAGGTTGCTCAAAAAAATTGCAGACACAAATTGCCACAATGTAATTGAGTAACAGTTCCGTCATTAGAACAATTAAAGCGTACTCTAAATGATTAATGAAACCTTACTCATTACAAAGTAAAGTTTGCTTTGAAAAGAGTAAGGTTTCATTAATGACTTAGAGTAAAGTTTCCTCTAAATCAGTAGCCCCTAAAATACCTGAGCCCTTATAGGACCTGCTGTTATGGGCCGGGCTTTTTTCAGAGTTAGACTTCTGTCAGAAACCATGAGTGACAGTAACAGGACACTAAATACATTGTGACCATTATATTCAGTAAAAAGGCCGAGGCCTCACTGTTCTTCAGTCTGTCACAGACCGACAGGTGAAGAAGGAAGTCATGGAGCTTCTGCTTTAGACTGAACTTTACACATGTGCTGTCAATTCTGAAACTAAAGTAAGTAGTGAATAAAATAAACATGAAATGGAAAATATTAAACACTTCTGTAACATGAGCCTGTCCACATCTGTTCAGCTGCACCATGATAATAATAATAATTCACATTTTACTCTTGATTTATTCACTACTTTGTTTCTGAATTGACAGCACATGTATAAAGTTCAGTCTAAAGCAGAAGCTCCATGACTTCCTTCTTCACCTGTCGGTCTGTGACAGACTGAAGAACAGTGAGGCCTCGGCCTTTTTACTGAATATAATGGTCACAATGTATTTAGTGTCCTGTTACTGTCACTCATGGTTTCTGACAGAAGTCTAACTCTGAAAAAAGCCCGGCCCATAACAGCAGGTCCTATAAGGGCTCAGGTATTTTAGGGGCTACTGATTTAGAGGAAACTTTACTCTAAGTCATTAATGAAACCTTACTCTTTTCAAAGCAAACTTTACTTTGTAATGAGTAAGGTTTCATTAATCATTTAGAGTACGCTTTAATTGTTCTAATGACGGAACTGTTACTCAATTAAATTGTGGCAATTTGTGTCTGCAATTTTTTTGTGCAACCTTTACTAATCACAACTTACAGTGCAGAGTTTCACCATCTTCTCGTCTGTCCCTTCCTTGTTTCCTGTAGCTCCTCTTGGGACGCCTCCACTGTGCTGCAGCTGGGCGGGGCTCTTCGTGCCTCTTCAGTGTCTCAGAAGAAGAAATCTGTGGATTTTTTCCGCCACAAAAAATCTGCTAAACCTCACAAAAACACAGTAAAGCCCCCATCCGACTAGTCCCACCCGGCTAACCTATAAAGTTGTCTGTATGTAGCCCTTTCTGTGTGGTGCATTAAAAGACAGGGGTCAATCGGCCCATTGGGAGTGGGCCCCTCTAACCACCAGGTCCATTCACCCCATCGGCCAAATTCTCTTTGGTTCTTGTGTGTGGTAATAGTAATGACCATGTTAATGGAAACAACAGAGCAGCATCATGATTGTTGAATCGTTTCCTTTCTATTTTTAATTTAGTATGACCAAACCTATTAAGAGGAGTAATGGTTATGTCAGTAATGATCTGATTATACTGTTTTGTTTGTCGATACATTGACTAGTGGTTGTAACAGTAAAGTGTTGGTTTGTGCAAAGCGAAATTTCTTCTGCAGCTTTATGTGATCACATTTATGAGCCAAGTTCAACAAGCACTCGGACACATCCATGTGTGTTTTGAGGATAAAAAGTCCAATGAAATAGTTCAGGCAGTTTGTCAATTCTGTCCGACCACTGTCACAGTGGGATAATGTGGAGCAGGAGCGAGTCCAAATCCTGTCAGGTTTGTGATCAGAAAGTGCCTGGAACCAGAGGTGGGTAGATTAGTATCCCAAATATTCACTCGAGAGTAACGTTACTTTAAAATGATTTTACTCAAGTAGAAAGAAGTAAAGAGTACTAACAGTTTGAGCATAAAAGTCTGATTTATGGTCCAGTAGTGACATCACTGATGAGAAACAAAATATGGAATCATGTGATAAGTTTAACCTCTTAACCCCTGCCTGAAGCGAGCACATTTTCTCCAGTTTGGCTTTACCCAAAAGTAAAAGCTTCTTGGAAAAAGCGTCGGAACAGCAACAAAAATGAGACAAAAACGCAGCAAAGAAGTGACAGAAATGTGTGACGAAAATGCAACCCAAAAAAAGCCACAAAAGAGCACCAGAAAAGTGGCAAAAGGAATTATTTTGTGTGTGAAGAAAATGCATTAAAAAGGCAAAGTAAAAAAAGAGGACAATGCGAGGAAAAAGATCTATTCAGATGGGTTCTGTAGATTTGGGTAAAGCTGAACTGGAGAAAATGCCCTTGGTTGAGGTGGGGGTTAAGAGGTTAATGTTTTCAAATACCTGTAGTTGAGTAAAAGTTACTGAGTACATACCCACTTCAGCCTGAAACAGACCTGCAGATAAGAGGAGCGCGTGCCTTTGACTCACACTGCTGTGGCGCCATCTGCTGGACAATGTCAGTCTCACCTCAGGCTTGTCTGTCTGTCTGTCTGTCTGTCTGTCTGTCTCGTCTCTCTGTCTGTCTGTCTGTCTGTCTGTCTGTCTGTCTGTCTCTCTGTCTGTCTGTCTCTGTCTGTCTGTCTCTCTGTCTGTCTGTCTCTGTCTGTCTGTCTCTGTCTGTCTGTCTCTCTGTCTGTCTGTCTCTCTGTCTGTCTGTCTGTCTGTCTGTCTGTCTGTCTCTCTGTCTGTCTGTCTCTGTCTGTCTGTCTCTCTGTCTCTCTGTCTGTCTGTCTCTGTCTGTCTGTCTCTGTCTGTCTGTCTCTCTGTCTGTCTCTCTGTCTGTCTGTCTCTGTCTGTCTGTCTGTCTCTCTGTCTGTCTGTCTCTCTGTCTGTCTCTCTGTCTGTCTGTCTGCTCTGTCTGTCTCTCTGTCTGTCTGTCTCTCTGTCTGTCTGTCTGTCTGTCTCTCTGTCTGTCTCTCTGTCTGTCTCTCTGTCTGTCTGTCTGTCTCTGTCTGTCTGTCTCTCTGTCTGTCTGTCTGTCTGTCTGTAAACCTTCACCTGGATTAAACAACACAATTGTCTGAAACTCACTGGGATTTGTTGAATAATGCAGAAGTAACATATGTGTTTTCTTGAAAAAGAAACGAGATAGGATTCCCTTTAAAACGATAGACTCTTAATATGTCTGAAAACAAGAACAGAATTTGAAAAAAGCTCTATCTGTGGGCTCTAGAGGCAAATGAAGCCTGACTCTGAGGACGTAACTAACATTCCAAACCAAGACCAAAGTGTGACGCAGAGGAACATCACAGAACTCTCTGGGAGCTGGAGCCGGCGTTCTGAGTGCAGCAGAGTCTGTGTATATGAAAACATCCCTCTGGGTCCGTTTTATGGTGAGAGACATGGCTATAACCTCAGAATATAAATATCATGTCACCGGATGCCCTGAGGAAGATACATGTCCATGTAGAGTTAAAGGACTTTTTATTTTTCTTAAACAGAGTGCCTCGGAATCTTTCTTGCCACACACCTATTTATTTTTGCACGGCACGTGTCTTATGCAAGATCCTGCTATTTCATAGTCCATAGGCCTTTTCCTTGAAGAGCACCTGGCTTTGCCTGGATCCCACTGCAGCACTCACCTTTTTGTATTTTGATAAATAAAACAAACATCTGTATGAGCGCTGATTTCTTTTTGGTAATGAGTGAGTGTGATGGAGACTGTTCTTCTGCAGAGACTGTACACTTGTGAAACATTTGCAGAGATGTGTTTAATAAGCATTAGAAACATGTCAGTGACCTAATACTCCAACTCATTTTGAGTAACCCCCGGCTCACATTAACTACGGTGGTCCTGATCCGGTCCGGATTTGCCCCAAACTACCACTCACAGTGAGTCCGGCTGACACTGTGGCTCCGGCGCCAGATGCTGCGCCAGGCACAGAAACGGCCCTCGTGAGAACAGAAGTGCACGTGAGTTTCCCTCTTGGTGTGAGTTCACGTGATAAGTAGCCCCATATATAGGTAGTTTTTGTAAACAAAAGCCGTATTTGCCAGTACAGACGCTCCCCAGTGAAGTGGATGCTTTAAACACACTAGTGCCCCTGTGTCACTGGTAATGGACAAATGTTTACATTTCCGACGTTACACCGACAGGCGGTAAACGAGACCAAATAAGTAGTGAGCGGGACAGATTTTATTTTGAAATACACCGGATCTTCTTTTCTCACGAGACCTGACTTCCTGTTTGGCTCCTGTTTTTCCGTCAGCTTGATCCGTTGGGGCTCCGGTCTCCGGCAAAAATAGACTTCTTGCGGATTCTTTCCGTTGCCGCCGGATGGCCTCGGTAGCCGGACCCGGACTTCGCGGAGCAGTGTGAGTGTGCAACATTGGTTTTAATGACTTTCTAAGTTCGTGGACGCCGTACCGGACCTTAACCGGATTTAATGTGAGCCGGGGGTAATTCTGGTAAAGTTACTTTCCTAAATATCAAGGGAAAACAGTATCCCAGTCTCAATCATTAAATGTTAGCTCCATATGCACAACATTATGAAGAAAGAACTTTTAATGTTAACTTGCTTTTCCTCCCATATAATGACGATCAATGTGAAAGTATTCAGAATACAGTACTCTGATTGGACAAAGTAACGGAATACGTTACAAAATACAATTTAAGGCAAGTATAAATACAATTTCAAAGTATTAGTTTAGTTTATTTATTGAAACAGGGACAGTGTACAAAACCATTAGTCTTTATGTAATGTAAACTGGTCCTCTGCACTGTTTTTTGGTTGTTCCTTGTGTTTTTCCTTTGCTGTGGACCAATGGCCATGTTTGATTTAATTAGTTGGCAGGTGTGAAGGGGTGGGGTTACATGTTTAAAACCAGCTGAATCATTTCCTCTCCCTCATTCACTCTTGTGTCCTCTGTCCAGGTCAGTTGTCTTTTGAGAGTTATGTGAAGTAGCTTGTGCTTGCAGTATGCTAAAGTAAATGTAGTTTGTACCAGTAAAGTAAATGTGTTACTTTAGCATGTGACGTTTGTAATGTTGTTTTTTGTGAAAGCTTATGTTTCATCGGATTCACTCTTGTGTCCTCTGTCCAGCCGGGGTCCAGGCCAGTCTGAAGACCAGTCGGCCACTCTGCAGAGTGGGCATGGGGAACACTGGGGTCACAGTACCTGACCGGTGGCTAGGACCCGGAAGCCAGAAGCAGAGCGAGCCGACACAGCCTGGACCCCTGGCAAGAACATGCAGTAACCCTTGTGAACTACCAACAGTGGAATCTCCCCCGTATGCATAACAAATGCCACTAAGCTTCTATCAGCTATACTGCCTTTTTGTATTAAAACCCCTAAAAACAACTTAATTCTCATGGTCTCATTCATGGTCCTGGTGATCTCTCAGTACCTGCGGTGGAAGGGCGTTACATTTACAAAAGAGATGATTTGTACCAGATTTAGCAAAGTAGCTATTTTCCATCTGCAGTCCCTGGACAGGTGAGTACAAAAACATTACAATTATAATGTATAAATCTAATCTACAATAAAATCACTATATAAAATACATTATATGCTTTTCTAAAAGTGTATACAGAAAACTAAACAATCCCTACAATTTACAATACATTCATCAATGTTGACACGATCGATGATCTAAAATATACTTTTTCAAATTTCGAGTAAAACTATTAAGCTCTACAGACAGTTTCAGACGGTCTGGAAGCTCATTCCACTGTTTAATGGAGCCAAATGAGAAGGCACATTGTGCAAAGGCCGAGGATCTTTTTGGGATTACAGTTTGTATTTGCAGTGGACTTTGAGTGTATTTTGCTCAGAACAAAGTCTGACAAAGTTCTTCAATGGTGGCGGAGCTGTATTATTAGTGATTTTGAATATAGTTCTTAGATTATTGTATAGAATTATATTATATATAATTATACTATATATTATATATAATATATTCGTCAAAACTGAGCAGTTTGGACTCCCCAACGCTGCCTGTCAGTACAGTATTTGTCGACGGGGTGAGAGGCGCACAGCACATACTGGTCCAGCAGGGGGCAGTAGAGCTCTGTCCCCTTCATCATCTTCTGACTGTGCTGTTAAAGTACAGTAGATTAGCACTACTGATACTACTTTGACTCCTGCTGTTACTTTTACTACAACTACTACTACTACTTACTGCTACTTTTAGCCTACCAGGAAGAATTTGGGTAAAGTGTGACATTGTGTAATGTGGGACACTTAAGCTTTAATGCGTCTGTTATACCAATATACTATAGCTGTTGTCTCTCTGGTGTCACATGACTTTTTGAATACGGCGTCACCACAGGACGTACATCCTCACAAAAGGCCGGAAAACTGAGGTCAGTGACTTTTGATCAAATTCATGGTGATTATTTATTTACTCACTCTTGGGTCTCTTATTAAATCATCTTTGTGGCAGAGTGAGTGTTGTGTTTTATTTTCAAACTTATATAATATAACGGGAGTAAAATGCAATTTTTACCAAATGTACTATAGTTTATTAAAAAAAAATATAGTTTCAAACCTAAACCTTTTGCAGTTGCTAATCAAAGAATGGATTTGAGTCGGGAAATCTGATATTTGCTAGTCTATTCTCCTGTGTCTATTCTAAACTGGACACAATCGTTCTTTCCAATAGAAATAAAACAGTAAAGTCACAGTGAGGTCTAAGGAGCTGACACACAGGTTTAATTGGATATTTATGATGGTATTTTTCAATCATAAAAATATCTGAAATAAAATAAAAGCTCGTATTTTAGTCTCTGTATCGGGTGAAATTGTTGAATCAGTTTTATTATAAAAGAAAAATGTTTTAATTAATATAAAAAATTCAAATATTTTCAAATGTGTTTCTGTTAAAATGTCCTGTTGGATGAGCACTCGGAGTGCCAAACTGTGTCCCACCTAATCCCATCTGTAAAAATGAGATGAACGCCTATGAAACACAAACACCAATGCCATCGGATACTTTCAGAGTGGTATAACACGTCTATATGGGAAGATAATGATCATAGAAGCCGTTTAAAGTTGAAATTTGAAAAAGTGTCCCACATTACCCGAATTCCCCCGGCAGTGACAGGACGGGCTGGTAACAGGCAATTTGTATTTTACTACAAAGCGCTCAAGTCCACGGAAAGACACTGTATAGACCGCTCAAAGCGTGCGTTTTCGGACCCTGGAAAACATAAAAACACCACAGCGCTGGCTCAGCCCCGCGCTCTCGTCTTCAGTCAAAACACTGTGCAAAACAAGTCCCTTCTCCACAGAGCAGCATGCGGCCGTGTGATGTGATCAGCTGTGGCTTAAGGTTAAGGTATACTTTATTTTCCCTGTATAGGGCCTTTATTCAGTTGGTACAGCCTGTGGATTACATGAAAGATACTTTGTATTATTCCTAACATTTACTACACAGTTTGGTTTAGATTTGATTTAATCGTCTGTGTTGAATGTAATATTTAAAAAATGTCAAAAGTCAAAAGATATATAAGAGCGACATGTATTTAGACAGGGCTGGCACTAAGCGATGGCCAAATCAGGCAATTGTACAGGGGGCCCAAATTGAAGGGGGCCTTAAACCAAATGAACAGTTGTTGCAATCAATGCAACAGAATAACTTTATCATCCTTTATTTGCAGCAAAGGGAGTGCACAAAATAAAAAAGAAATACATTTAACAGATGATAATAGGATAATCATAATAATTTTAGGCAAAAAACAAAACTAAAAACATTTATGACAATAAAATGGGATGTAAAACCAGAATACAAGAAAGACTCTACATTAAAACTGAAAAGATTTTTTTTAAATTCAGTTTAGTTAACAAAATCTCAAAGTAATTTAGTCAATATTACATAATATTATTTAATGTAAGGTTTAATCAGGTTTAATTCTCCCCTTATGAGAGACCAACAGGCCCGGTTAGAACCATGAGGCCGTCCTTCTGTGGACCCACCACCTGCAGGAGGAGCCATAGGGGCTGGTGCAGCTCCAACAGCTGCCCCCACGACCCGGCAACGGACAAGTGGAAGAAGATGGATGGATGGATTAATCAGGGGCTTCATCTTCTTCTACCACATGCACAAAGCACAGACTTGTTTCGTTGGCAGTGAGTTTAAATGAGGCTCTTTTAAACTGTGCCACTGGAGCATTTTTAGTCCCTTCATTTGAAAATTAGTTTGTTTGCTCAGAGTTTATAGTCTCATTAACTATTTTTGATTTAGTCATTAAAAATATTGCTTTGACTAGAATAATGATGACAGAACTATTTTGGCTGACAAAATGAACATTTCACAGACATGTCACCTGAGAACAAGAAAACACAGGTTCATGGACAGCACAGAGGCTCCTCATGGCTGCACTGGAGTAGCCTGGAAAAATCCAAATGCCGCATCAACTTGATTTCTACAGCGTAACATACGCAAGCAAACAGGAATTGAAGTAAACCAATCAGCGAAGGTCAGTCAGTTAGCCTGGTATAAAGCCAGACTGACTTTATTATGTATGTATAAATACATATAAAGACAGTGGAATTGTGGTAATAGGACGCGATTTCCAAATCGAGACTGGAGGCGGGGCTAACGATCGCAGTTTGAACGAGAGCAATCCAATCAAACACAAAACGACCTACGCTTTGCGTTTACGTCCTCCGCCATGTTGTTTTATAGTCCACACGTGCAGTGGAGTAAAGGTTCTGGTGAAAGCCCTCAGAGCAGCTTCTGTGGCTTTAAAGACAAGTCCAGCTCATTTAACACAGAAGAAAGGACACTGGTAAAAGTCGTTGTGTCACGGCCGTCATCCTCACTGTTTTGGTTACGGCCCAGAGGAGCACAGGTGTTTGATGGGAAATCCTAGCACAGAAGATGACGCACTGTTAACTCCCGCCACCCGTGCTATGATTGGCTCGTCTTGGTTTTGCCGGAGTCAGCGAGATTCAAATCGCACAATTCCAGACTGTACAAGGTTCAAGGTTCAACTTTATTACTGTCCCGAAGGAAATGATGATGCAGCAGGTGTCCACACATGATACACAAAAACAAACCCCCATGTATCTCTGAACATGGAGGATCAGTCTGGCTCGTGCCAGGCTAGCAGTCAGTGGCGTTATAAGCGGTTTTGCATTAATATTCAAACAGAATTATGAAAAGGCCTCGTCTCTCCTGGGCGCCGCTGTAGATTGTTATCGAGGGGACTTGCATCACAGGAATAAACGATTCTGATTGCACAGATCGTTTGAGTTCGGCAGAAGCGGAAACAGCCAGCTCCCTGCCCAGGCTGATATGGGTTAAAACAGCAGTCATAACCCCGATTCACAAATCTGGAAGCAAAAATGAAACAAGCAACTCCAAGCCTATATTGGCTGTAGTGTCTAAAATTCTTGAGAAAGCCATCATAGAGCAGCTAACCGATGACTTTAACGGCAATAATCTGTTACATTCAATGAAGTTCGGTTTTCGACGCAGCCACTTCGCCGACGTCGCTTGCTGCTACCTGATAGAAAACATGAAGGCCAACTTGGATAGAGGGGGTGCCGTGTTTCTGGGCTTGGGAAAAGCCTTTGACCCGGTAGACCACCGTGTCCTCCTGTCTAAGCTTTCTCAGTATAATCTGTCCACGGAGACATTGTAATGGATACAATCAACAGTCACATCTTTCAAATCTGAGGTGTTGTCCTCTCTGAAGCCCTGCACAACTGGGGTCCCACAAGGATCAGTTCTGGGACCCTTGTTGTTCAACATCTACATCAGTGATCTTCCGGCTGTGTGCAAAGACATAGACATCATGTACGCAGATGATGCTGTCGTCTACGTACATGGGAGGGATATGGAGCCTCTAAACATCCTCAGCCATGGAAAAAAACAAGTAACTGGCTTAGATCTTCTTGCCTAACACTAAATATGTAAAAACAGTTGGAATATATTTCACTAAGTCAAATAAAATTAAAGATATGCCTAACATCTATGTTAATGGGCAAAAAAATACAAATCGTGACAGACTAAACTCTGAGCTTTAAAAACATTATTGAAAAAATCTGCAACTCCATTAAATATAATATCTCCACCTTTAGACACATCAGGAATAGTTTGACAGCTGAACATCTTTCATGGTATCTTTCAATGCCATGGTCTCTGTAACTATAAATTAATCAGTTTAGATAATTTAGATCAATATACAAACCCAAGAACCCTCTTCAAAGTTAATAAAATAATACTGCTCCACCCTCAATGTAAGAATTCATAAAACTGAACAACCACTGCTCAAAGACTGTGCCGTCCCGAAACGATCCTCTCCATTATTCATATAAAACCCTTAAACAATGCATAGGATCAACTCCCAGTCTGAATGGTTCTGCAGATGTGAATAATTTCTCTCAAGATTTCAAGAAATACATCCTCGATAACCAGTTTCAGCCCAGTTTAAATCTTACAAATGTAAAGTCGTAGCATATGTTTTTTTAGTATACATTTTAGGCCGTGATGGCTTCCTGAAAACAAACCATCTGATACATTTTAAATGGTTATTGTTCAGCTAATGTTAATAATGTATGTATTTGTTAGTGCCACTGACAGTTATTTGTAATGTGTGTTTTAATGTTTTGCACTAGTGATGGGCGATACCATCACTTTTTGGAGTTGATATGATACTTTTAGAGTCATCTTTGGAGATACCAATATTGGGAGAATGCATTTCAATCAATACACATTTGTAAAACTGGGGTGTAGGCTGTTTCGGCACAAAACAATAAAGTTAATCGTTCTTTTGTGTTTGTAATTGCTGCCGCACCTTCTTTTACATATGCATATTAGTATACACTTTATACCCGGTATTGATACTTAAAATGTAGCTACATCTGGTACAAAGCATCTTTTTGTTAAGATTCATGTATTTTGTACATTGTCCTTGTAAAATAAACAACTAAACTAAACTTTATTCCTCTCATTTTCATAAAAAAAGTCAACAAAGAAAGAGAGACCAAAATCACTTGTTTCCATTTCACTGTTCTATTTCTTAAGATATTTCATCAAAGATGCACTTTGGTCTGACACGGGCTAACCAGCCTCTCATCAGCCTCTAGTGCGACACTGTGGGTGAAAAGGAAACAAAATGACACAAGTCAATGTAAATAGATCTGTTTAAATAGAAGTGTTTTTGCGGTGGTACTTGGTGTGAAATGTTTAAGAACCACTGAGAACAGCCTGAAGTGTGTGAAAAGGTCTAAAGGCTGGAGGCCCTTCTGGTGTGTGACCGCTGCCCTCTGGCCCGGCTCCAGTACATTTGTGAGCTGGAATTTGAATTGGAACAAGTGCAGGTGACAGCCGCAGCCTCATTAGCATTCTCACAGATGGAATGCTCAGCCTTCTCTCCTCTGTTTCTCCGCTTTTTGTCATTTTGTTGTTTTCCTGAGGGTGCGGCACAGAAGGTGGGCCTCGGAGCCAGAGGGGACCATATGTACACGCAAACATGTCATCTCCAGTCGCCCAACGTTCCAAAGGTTACAGCAAAGTTAGAACTACTTCACAGACACTTTAGTACATCCAACTTAGGGACCTTTGGGTTTGTGGCATGAGGACAGCTCACCTTTCGGATTAAATCTGAACTATCATAAGAACAGAGTTCACTGCTAATACTTTATTACAATGTAAAATGTGTGGTTGGCAAACAAATATCATTTGGAGATAAAACCAGAGGAGTGATCCTAATGAAGGCTGCGTTATTATTATCATGTACTATTATTTAGGTTTATTATTTGGGTCAGTGGTTCCCAAAGTGGGGTCCGGGGCCCCCTCAGAGGCACTACAAGGGGCAAAGTTTGTCTACAAAACAAGTACATTGAAAAAAACTAATTTTGAAATGAAAATATTTTTATTTGCTACAGTCATTGTAGATGTTTCATGTAATTTTATTATAAATTATAACAATTATAAATTGTTTTGAATAGAATAAATGATTAATATCGTGGGGCCCCGCGAGGTTTTCGGATCAATAAGGGGCCGTGATTTTCACTTTATTTTGGTAATTACTTCCCATAATATTACCCACTGCGTACGACTGAATTAACTCCTTATGGCATCTACAGAGGACATTTAGAGCTTCTCAATCAGGGTTAGGTCAGAGGAGGCAAGTGAGGCAGTGCTAGCCTGGTGAGACCAGAATGATTCCCCTCTATATTTTTTATACAGAGGGGGATCAGTCTGGAACTCCCGCCCCCGCTGGAGGCGTTGCCATGCCATTAGTCCGACGTCTCATTATTCTGAAAATGTCCCATTGAGCAGAGGTGCCATTAGTCCACATCTCTAAGTAAGTAAGTAAGTGCTAAATTCTCATTGTACAACTGTACAACGAAATAGTGTTCAGGTGTTAGTCCTGAGCTGTTGTGACTGAGCCGCGCTGCCACTGTGTCAACCTGACCCGCATGGCCTTAGAGGCCAGGGGAAACTGTAGCACTCGGAGGAAACCTGGCTGGCTGCCCTCTGTCTCCTCTGAAACGGTGCCACGCCTCCTGGGTTTGTCCCTGTTTCAGAGCGTGGTGCCCTGCACTGGTCAGCTCCTCCTCCTCCCTCCTCTTCCTCCATCTGCTCCATAACAGCCTTTCACCATCTCTTGTTTGTCCTTTTGTGTTTCCTGTAGCTCCTCTTGTGACGCCTCCACTGTGCTGCAGCTGTGCGGGCTCTTGGTGCCTCTTCAGTGTCTCAGAAGAAGACATTTGTAGGTCTCAAATGGCCTTAGCTGATAAGCTAGCATTTTGTTTACCTTTAAAAAGCTGCTTTCTTCAGGACCATTTTAGACTCTCAAAGTAAACAAATCCACCAAACCTCCACAAAAACACGGCAAAGACGTACAAAAGTATCCAGAAAAACCATGTGGAACACAGAAACAACAAATGCAGTTTGTAGAAAAAGGCAAAAAACTCAGCTGCACAAGGAGAGAGGGAGGTCGCTCTAACCCAGTTGTGTTGTGGATTAGAGAGCCATATACCTGGCCCTAACCTTAAGGTCAGTGGACTCTTGCCTGAACCTCATTTTATTTATTTTTTTATTTTGCAGACTCCCTGGAGTCATCAGCAAAACTCCAGCGAGCCCGTGCAATCAGATTTGTTTATTTGCGTCACGTGTTCACGAGCAGCGTCACTCACGGGACGCGGAAGTCCCTCAATACCAAACTACGAACACTTTTGGATTGTTGTGATGGATTCGGGGAAGAGGCCAAAACAGTTACTGGAACACTCTCATTAAACACTATCTCAACTTTGCTGGATCCTCCACAACAGGTCCCGCATCCTTTACCCTGAAAAACTGTAGGATGGGGAATGGACTGGCTGTAAACCTGTCGATTATAGAGTCCCAGGACAATTATCAAGATTGACCAAAGTAGGGATTACGATTTTGATTAAATTTAGATGAATTAACCAGCCCTAAATAACTTCCATGACAAGTGTACCTCAAAAATGTCAAATGTGGATATATAGACGACTGCTAAAGTAAGTGATTGTAGCCGTGCAGTGGTAAATCAGTGTCGCACAGAAGTGTGAGGTGCAGGAAGGTCGGGCTGACACTCTGCTCCACTTTGCTGACATAATTAAAGGCTTATAGACAGGCGGCTCTCTGGTTTCAAATGGGACCAAACATTACAAACTTATTATCTGCAAAGCAGCTCGGGACACAGAGAGCACCTCATTTTCACACAGACATGAACCATTTCTCCACTGTGCTCATTAAAAGTTACGTCCGTCTGCCTCTAAGATAAACGCACACTTTGTGATGTGGAGATTGGATTCAGCCAGAGATGTTTTCCAGATGAGCACACACAGACAAGAGTCAGAAGGCAGAGCTCTTAAAGACACTAACCACACCTTTAGAAGAGATGGTCTGAGAGAGCAGTGAAGGGACATTTTTCTCATGTTGTTGCGACATCGCTGTATTAGAGAAACAAATTTAACACGTCTTGTACTTAAGATTTAGAAGCAATTCTCAGGGGAGATTTTTCAGTGTATAGTTCTTGTTTATCTGTAGCACTTATGCAGAAGACACTTCCTCTCACATGTCCCTGTGTCATTCTCCCCACATCCTATTGACAGCGATAAAAGCTTCACCTTTGCTGCTGGTGATTTTAAAAGTTTCTCTATACTCGCATAAGCCGCCATGAATGTTCTGATACAAGACTGATCCCAGATTCGTGAGGCTACGTTCAGACTGCAGGCCGTAGTAACCACAGGCAGATTTTTGCCCATGAGGCCTTTTAATGACAGCCTGAACAACACACATTCAGTCTTTTCAAATGACCCAAACTATTGTTCTCCTAAATCCGAAACTTAAGATCTTTGGCAGTGTGACTTCAGTCTGAAAAGTCAGGTTACATTAATCAGACACGCGCCATAGTCGCCACAAATGTCCTTCATTCTGCAGCAGTAGTCTGAAAGGAAAAAGAGTTGGTTGGTCAGGTTACACAGTGGGGGATACCTTTGGTTGTTTTGCTTCGGTCCTAACCCTCTAATCGCCTCCAGATCGGGAGAAGCGGCCGTGCTGTTTCTAAAAGTGACTTTATTTGTGACACACACTCCAGTGGAATCACATTCTCGGCCCCAACTCCCACTCGTATTAGCATTTAAACAATTTGAATGGAAATGATACGCAGTTTTATGAATAAATTTAATCAAGCATGCCTATGAGGCATTCACAGAGGAGGAGAGCGCGCTGGAACAAAGACTCACTTAGCGCTCGCCGTGTGTTGACCTTGGCCGTGTTTAAAGCCCTTTGACGGAGTCAGAATGAGGAAATAAAAGCAATCAAGCCGCAGTCATCAGGGACCTGAGCCAATAAGGAGCCTGTTAATGGACAGGCAGACTGGGCCCACGGCGGCAGAGGACGTTCTACAGACACCAGCCTCCTCATACCCAGCCAGCCAAGCAATGTGCCATATATATCATCCACATGTGGGTTTGTCCTCAGTTTCCATGAGGACCCCTTCAGGGTTGGCCCGTGTGGGCTAAAACTGTGTTCTGACTGGGTTCCATGTGGGCCCAAGTGGGTAAAAACCATGAGGCCCACTTAGGCGCCATATATTTGCCCACATGGACAATAAGCTTGAAATGGGTGTACAGTTGGTACAGACCTAAATTACATGTTCACTTTGATTTCTATGAATATCACCTTTGGCGGCGAATAAGTACGTTTTGGCCCCTGATCTGAATGGGAAATAAGAAATAGGGGCCAGAGGAGACAAACCCCTGGCCTCCACACTGCATGGTCCTGGGACGGGAGAGAAAGTGTCTTGGAGAGGTAGGAGGTTAGATCTGGGCGGTGTTGAGGGCAGGTAGTAAAATGATTCTACTGTCATCAACGCACAATCAAAGAATCAGAAAACACATTTTTATTTACAACTCTGTGCTGAGGAACAGCACATGGGGAAAAGCCAGAGGTTTTCTCAGAATTGCACAGAAGTGAACAGCAACACGCTAAAGCAACTCAAGCGAGTGACTGCAACATGTTCAAGCGACCAACAAGAAGCGTGCGTCGCAAGCTGACACAAGACTCATGCACTAAATGTAAACATGTAAGACGTATGCTTTTGGGACATGCTGTCAGGAGCAGCGCCCGGGGATCCAGCTCCAGGGCTTAAGCTAGGCTCATCAGATTCATCTAGCATCTAGCTGGAGGAAGCCTATTGTGCATGTTTTTGGTTGATAGTGAAATCCGAATCACTCAGGAAACTGATTGATTCCTGTGTACAGACATCTTGTACAGACATCTTGATGGGCAGGTGCTTTTGGATATGGATTGTTAGGGTCGATACCGATATGAAGGGGGTTGGCCGATAGCCGATATATAGGTCGATATTTTCAGTATGTTAATTTGATAGCCTATAGATAAACATTTATTATAGTAAAGGTTTCAATCATAGAAATATATAAAAAATATATCTATTAAAGGTCGACCAATATGCCGAGAAGCATTAAAACATTTTTTTAATGTCTCGTCTATAATCGTATGAAGCTTCTAAACATGTCAGTGTTGAACTGTGACAGCAGGGGGCGCTGTATGGGGGGCATAGGGATGATTTATTCAGGACATTCCTGTTTAGTAGGTTCTTCAGAGGGAGCCCTTATAGTTCTGAAATTATACGCTAAAATACATCACATAAAATACATAAAATGGGCGACAGTGGCACAGGTGGTGGCTAGATCAGAAAGTTGGGGGTTCGAATCCCGCCTCCTGAAGGTGCACACTGTTGTTGTGTCCTTGGGCAAGACACTTCACCCTCCTTGCCTCCAGTGTCTGCGTACACTGATGTATGAATGAGAGTGTGAACGGGTGACTGGTTCCTTGCCTTAAAGAACTTTGAGTGCCTAATGTAGGCGGAAAAGCGCTGTATAAGTTTTACCATTTACCAAAATAGGTGTACAAACTTGTGACCGATTTTCACCACGTTTCTCAGCTCCCCTGAGGTTGAGGAAGTTGTGGGTGTGCTCATTTTAAAGCTCTGACAAAGTCTATCACTTTGAGTTGATAGCTGATATTGTAAAATACCCAAATATCGGCCCATATATCGGATGGCCGATGCTATGGTCACTTCTCTCGTCGTTAAATACAGTGAGAGTGCTAGCCAAGCCGCTCTGACACCACCTGTTTCAGCCGGGCTCAGAGTGTCTGTTTAGACCAGCCTAAAGTGCTGCAGTTGGATTCACACTTGCCCAAAAGCGCGCTCTCGGGTCGAGAGTAAAGCTTGAACAACAACAGATTTTTAAGACTTATTTGTTAAAATATTTGAAGTCGAGTTGACTGGTCGTGTGATGACGTCATCATATTTACAGTTTAGGATTAACACCTCATTTACATACATTAGGTCTATATGTTCCCTGCAATAGGCACTCAATATGGTTCCATGACCCACTTTTGGGTCCCAACCCACCAGTGAAAAATCCCTGGTCTAATTGATAAAGTTAAACTATTTATTCATACAGCCCTTTAAAACAATCAAAGTGCTTTCAATTAAAACCAATGATGTCAAATGAGACTGAGCACACAAGTAAAGGTGTTGGATTTGAAAGGGGCATGTGGCATGTCAGGGGCAGTTTGTTCCTTAGTCTGGGTGCAGTGACTGAGAAAGCCCCTCATCCCAGTGCTTACCTGGCTCTGGGGACTTCCCACAGGAGCTGGTTTGTTGACTGTAAGACCCTGGTTCAGTTCTGAACAGAGAGGGAAGGCCATTAAGAGCTTTAAAAACTGGGAGTAACATTTTAAAATCAATTCAGACAGAAATTGGAGCCCAGTGAAGTGAACAAAACGTTGTGTTAAAGACTACAGAAAATAGTTCACTGCTCGGGACTAAATGCAGGCCTACCTATACCGAATACAAGTGTGTGTGAATTATTTTTCTTTGTGGTATCGGAATCGTTGTTGAGTTCGAGTATGGACATCACCCGCACCAGCTGAAAACAGCCTGTACCACGGACTGTAGTCATTAATAATCCTGATGACAGTGTGTGTGCGCGGGCCGGTCATGTCTCCACTGGGCTGACATTTCAAACAGCGGCCACACAAACAGGCTGTTCAAATGTTACAAATATAAATATTGTTTATGGCGGGACACTGAGGAGATGGAGTTGGCCCAAAGTGTTTCGTTTGCTTCATTCAAAGGAGCTTTGTGAGATGTATCCGTGCATGTCTTTACAACTGTAAAAGTGATTTCAGAGCTTTACCCATGGCACCAAGTTGTTCCCTGTTGAAATGCACATCTTGAGTTGCATGCATTAGTAATCCTGCACGTTCAATCCTCTGCTTACCCTCCTCCTTCAGGAAGCACAAGAAAGATATGAAGATATAATATTATTGTGTGGCCCAACTTTGTCATTTTTGAAAACCAGATTACCAGCTAACCCCGCTGAAAAGTTATGGAATTGATTAGTTTTTTTTAGCCTCTTTTCCCCTGACTCTGATACAGTACGGTGCCCTGCAGGAGTCAGTCAGTCAGAGGCCGCCTCTGTCAGTGAGGCGCCGCAGAGCCCGCAGATACGACTTGAGCGCGTCTCAGTAATTAGATCTGCCGAGTTGAAAGCCACAGCTTAGCCCCAGGTAGCATGTTAATGTGTACACATTTATATTTCTGACTAAATCGCCCGTTTGAGGATGTAATCTGGAGCAGAATTAGCATAATGTTTGCTCTAAATTCCACGTGGGCTAGATAAACCGGAGCATCTCCAGCACCAGCACGTTACACGATAGACGGACCATCGTTCACAGATCTCTCTCTTTTCTGCTCATTTCCCCGTGTTCCAACATGATGCGCTTTGGACCGATACTCTAACCTCCTGGATTGGATTTGTAGCAGTCATAGAGTCTATTGAGTTTTGAGAAATAAAAAAATGCCTCTGAAGAAAAAGGTGACGCCAAGGCCTGATGAGAACAGATATACAATTATTCTCAAATCGATCCATGACTCAGGGAATGGCCTGCTGTGCTTTGGAATAATTGCTCATTTTGCTTGTAATAATGATCTTGCTCAATAAACATTATATTATGAAATGTATAATGAATCAAAATGGGTGAGTTAAAGGGATTTCTGACACAAATCTCATTCCTACAGCCATATTAAAGAGCTAATCGAACACTCTTGGACACCTTAACATTGTTATTACATGTATCATTGAATTAAAGGTTGCATGATATGTAATTAAATAAGCTATTTTATTATTAAGGTCTTATGATGAAAGCATGCTGACTCTTTTTTCTTAAAGCAGTACTAAGTAACTTGTTTAGCTTAATAAATCCTTTCCGTAGTCCCTCTGGGGGTAATGCAAGTGTTAATGGCATGATAGGGGGGTCTTTCATCTCCCCCTGGTGTCTCTGGCTAGAAAACCACAATTGCAAGCAATACACACTAATGGAATCACGAAGAAGAAGCTAACAGGCTAACGGGCAAAGCTAACTGCGGGCTAGCCAAGTCCCGCCCCCCTTAGTTACTGTTGCTACGCCTGACAAACAAATGGTCAAACATGAGCAGCGCAACAGATTGCCTTGCGTGTCAGTGACCTTTTTTGGAGCAATACCTCCGCGATATCCTTCAGATCGAGGCTAAAAGGGGTTACAGTCTGCAGTGGAGGGATACAGTATATTCAAGATATGAAACTATCCAACAAAGGATAAAGGACTATTGGCACTAAAGGACATGTCTCCAGCAAAATCAAAGAAACCTCATGATCTCTTCCTTAAATAGTAAGTAAGAAGTAAGTAAGTAATCTTTATTTGTATAGCACCTTTCACAGACAAAGGCCACAAAGTGCTTCACAACACAGTTAAAAATCAGAAATTACATACAATTTAAAAAAAGGGTCAAAACAACACAGAAATCATATCAGCCCAAAAGTAGCTAATTTAAAGCTTGACATAATAAATGTGTCTTAAAGGGGGGTATTATGCTTTTTTCAATCACATAGCACCAGTCTATAGCATACTACAATGATGACGTAACCTTCTGTTGGTCTGTATATGCAGTAAATTAAAATAACTCCTTGAATAAAATTGCTCTCTCAAAATGGCTGTACTGAACGTCTTGAAATAGGCCTCTGTCTCTTTAAGAAGCTTTCCGACACGCCCCCTTCAGCACACTGCTGTGGCATCTAAACAACACTACTGTGCGGGGAGGGGGCTCTGCTGAGCTGAGGAGCAGTGGTTGGTGGCTTGGCTGGTGACAAAAGGTCCAGAGGCGTCTCCAGGAGGTGGGGGCGTTCCTAGGAGGACTGAGGCATAGCTACACCTAAAATGGCTGCCGTCTAAGTTTTTACTGATTACTCAAAAATATGTGAATGAGCCAAGGCAACACTCCAGGCATGTGTTTAATGAGGGAATGACATAATAACATGATAAAGCTTGAAAAAGTCATTTTACATAATACCCCCTCTTTAAGGTTGCTTTTAAAAGTATCAACAGAGTCAACAGAGCGCAAAGAGGGCAGAAGATCGTTCCAAAGCCTGGGAGCAACAGCTGGAAGGATCGGTCACCTCTAGTACGAAAACAAGTGCGTGGAACCTTTAGCAGATTTTGATCCACAGACCTCAGAGCCCGAGCAGCGGTGTAAGGCTGGATCAAATCGCTGAAGTAAGAAGGAGCCTGACCATGCAGGGCTCTGAAAGCTAGAACCAAAATTTGAAACTTGATCCTATAGGACACTGGCAGCCAATGAAGTTGTTTTAAGATAGGAGATATGTGGATCCTCCTGTTAGTGCGGGTCAGAATTCTCGCTGCAGAGTTTTGCACTAATTGCAGTCGAGAGAGCTCCTTTTTGTTAAGCAAGAAGGAGCTAAATGCAACAGCACCTTGTGGACCAGTCGTGCTCTTGCACTGCCCTGTAAGCACCCTCTTACTTTTTTAGTATTTCAAATGATAGAAACATTTCTCGGTGCGCTGAAGTTAGCTAACATTGCGTAAACCTACAGGTGCCACAATGACAATCAGCTACAGCCAGTTATTAGGACCGTGACAAAATGCACAGTACTTTTATCAAAAAAACGTGAGACTGTAGGGTTGTAAAAGTTCACCGCTGCAGTTAAAGTTACAGCTCCAGTGCCAGTTTGTTTAACGTTATGTGACTGTCAGTAGCTAGATGTTAGCATGCTAAGGTGGTAGCCTAGCCTTACCTTACAGCAGACGTATGCTTGTTTAATTTGGAGACATGTAGCTGGGCGTAGGCCGTCCACATTGTTTGATCCATTGTAGGCAGTGCTCAGGTTGTGTTTTCGCTTTGGGAAGGGGAATAACTCCACTGCCCCAGACACACTCTTGTGGTACTTAGTGTCTGATCTACATCCTCCATAGACAGATCGCTTCACCATTTTGTTTCTTCTTCTTTGTCTGGTGGGGTTTTGGTGGTTAGCAGTAACAAAAAATAGTAATGGTTGCTAGGATGTCTGATTGGACAATTACCGTTTTGGGGCAGGGCTCGGCGAAAGGTCAGTTGGATGTACAATATCCCTCTCTCCCTTTGTCTTTTCTGTCAGCGTAGTATTTACTCTCACGGACAGTTAATGAGTAAAAAAACGCAACATGCTACGACACCTTCAGTGGCGCTTATGGCCTCTAGGGGCATGAGTTACTTAGTGCTGCTTTAAAGCTCTACAAAGATGTTCTAAAATGGGACCTAATAGATATACAAAATGGGGACGATTTTGCCACAATGCGCCAAATGTGGGGCGGGGAAAATACAAATGATATCTTTTAGTGAGTACTGTCATATTTATAACGACTATGAGAAGTGAAACTGCACAAAATATGAACACGTTGGAGAAGCAGATATAAACTTTTGCGAAGGGCAGCAATGGGACGTTAAAATGTACAAAGATAAATGATATTAATTATGTTGTTTGACAATGTACAGATTTTGACGGATTATTTTTTAAATAAAGTAATGAATAACCGTGGGCATCTGTCAGTTATCCATCATGACTTTTATGTGTGACAATGGTGTGGCAAAACAGCAGAGCAGGTGAGTTTCTCCTGGGTGAACATTATAACATGGTTTAAAGACAGAGAAAGTCAATATGGAGTCTTGAAGCCACTCTTCCTCAGTGACCGTTTTTCTGCCTGTGCGTCGTAGATTCTCTCAGCCTTTGTAGCTGCACTCCAGCCCGCCCCAGTCGATATCTGCTGGGCTCTCCTGCCACCGCACCAATGGAAATGTCAAATCAATGGATCACACACTCATAAAGGGACGTCACATCGGTGCAACACAAAGTGGAAGGGCTAAGTGCAATGTGCTCCACTCCAAGTCACCGTCGAGTCCTCATTGTTCCTGTCCCAGTCCCACTCAGGGCAATATCACCTAAAATTGAGTCCAAGATACAGGTTCAGCCCATTTCCATTGGTTATATGAGTACCCTCAAACACTTCTTGTTTGTGTGCCAGCTGCTTCTCCGTTCTCAGGTAAAGCATTTTCAATTGCTTTATTAATATAATTTGGATAATGCTCCTGTAACCAAGCGCTATACAGGGCAGGACAATTTTACTCTTATACCAATTAGTATTAGCTGTTGCCACAACACCACTGGATTATCATAATCCAGAAAAGCTTTGATATAAAGGACACAGGTTCGTTTCACTTAGTGGACAAGAGACAGGGAAGAAAATTATGCTATTTTTTAATTATTCGATCTTTGTTGACATAATTTAAACATTCTCCATAATTCAAGTTGCAGTACATCATTAAAAGCAGGATGCATCTTAAGTTCCAATAGCCCCCCAGATGTCCCAATGTCTGCAGGTCTTTGTAGGGATACCTCCACTGCAGACATTGCTATGGTTAATACATTAACAGAACATAAAAAAAAAAAAAAAGGTACGTTACCACCTTATACTACCGGGGCTTTGACAGTGAACCGTGCTACTACAGCACACACACCGAGGGAGTCCAAGACAGAGTCGAGCCATACACACCGGTAGCCTACACAAATAGTCAACCCACATTAGTCCCGCACCCCTAAACAAATGTGTCCAGTATTTCACCAGAGTTGACGCCTTCCGCGGTGACAATCAAGCAAGTAGCAGTCGGGCTACACTGGCTACACAGTCACACTAGCTGCTTCTGGGCCGGACCACAGTGAACCTGTGTGACCTTATTATGGTATATGATATTTTGTTTTTTCAATCTGTGGTGTTGTTGTGCAACACTCCCAACATCTTTGTTTGTTCCAGCAATGTCCTAATGTGTAGAATGAGCCCAGACCTGTTCACCACAACTTCCTCTAAAATCCTGCACTGTCACTCAGAAAGGTGTTCATTCAGGTCTGAAGTGCCGTCATGCATGAGCTTAATATAGAGACTGCAGTTACGCATAAGGCCTGAGGTGGCAGTAGTGAGTATGAAAATGACCATTGAATTATATAGATGGAAGAGGCATGCTGTCCCAGCTCCTATCTCTTTATATAGTGGCACTCAGTGGCGCATGAAACCAGTTTCGTCCGCCATAACGGCCCATAGTACCCGTATGACGCGTCACCTGTATCTATGCTCCGTACGGCCCAAGTGGGTAAAAGCAGCGGGAGCGCGCACAGCTGCGACGAAGCCTCAGAGCGGAGCGGACGCCATTACGCTGTAAGTTAAATCTCTTGATATAATCGTACTTTAAATACAAAATGAATTTTTAAGGCCATTTGAGGCGATTAAGTTACTATGTTAAGATGATCTGTGGGGTCAGTTTGTCAGTGCAGGGCTTAATAAGCTAGATAGCCCCGCTCTTTTACAACAACCGTAACTTACAGCGGCCCTTCGAACGTACGTCGCCGCGCTAATGTACTCTCGCTCGGCCACTTTTCTGAGAAGTTTCGTAAGTGCTGGCCGTCTTCATATTGCAATAGAAATGATAAAAATCGACTTTTTACTTCACTGTATTTGCTAGTATAACCTCACCACTAGAATTGTTTGGCTGAAATACAAAGGAGCACTACAAAAGTGTTCTATATTGCATTATCATTAGTATAATTTGAAGTAAATGCTGTACCAGTACAGCATTTATCTGTACTGGATCCAGGGCAGATGCAGAAATCATGTTTTGTTGTTTCAATATAGGTTTTATTGGTACTGTCCTACTTATCTGAAAGAAAGGTATAAACATCACCACTGAAGTAACTTAAATGATTTACCTTTTTTTTATTATCGAACCAAAAAGCTATTTTCAAAGCCGTGCAGCCTAACCAGAAAAACGATCATGTCTTCATTAGTTTAAATTGTTGTTGTTCATGTTAGCTAATAGGCCTACTTTTTAACATGTAAACACGCTTGCCATGTGTAGGTTCGCAATACATTTTAGTACTGAGTAAAGAAAAAACTTACTTTAGGTGCCTGTTAGCGTTTATCCTAGTCCAGTCCCAATCATTACCGTATTGTTGTCTGTTTGGCTCTCAGACCGCTAACGGGGAAGACCTCTGCTCGTTCATGAGTCTTCACGCACACGCTCGCGCACGTCCACAGCACTGGTGACGTCACGTCATTGGAATACTTTTTAAAAATTGTTTTTGATGCTTTACAATTTTTTTACGAAGAAAAAAAGTCCATGTCCTAAAAATAGTAATTTTAAAGAAATATATTTGCCTTAGTCTGAAACTCCAGATGCCCCGTGGACCATTTTACAGGCTGCTCCTTTTACATGGTTGTCTATGGCGAAAAAGGCTGTTGAGCCGTAGGCTGCAATATCACGGCCTGCCACTATCACAACTCATTTCAGAGCAAAGGGGGCGGACCCCCCCACTGAAAATGACCAACTTGCATCTAGTCCCTTTAAAATCAAAAGCTAAGGTTAAACAAATTGCATCACAACTATTCTTTCTGCTACATAGCTCCACCCGCCCCGCCACATAAGATTAAGGCAAGACTGCAGGTGAATGGGGGAAAAAGTTCAATTTAGAGGTATCTATTTGAAACATTGGTTTGTAGATTATTGACATACATATGTGGGAAACATGTACTTGTTATGCAGTGAGACGGGTGTTGCACGCCACTCGTCCCCCTTTAAAAAGTGCTTCTTCTCTCCTGCTTGGCCCACCTGACCTCTCCCCTCTGGCGTCAGATGGCGACAGCAGCAGAGCAATGGCGGCGCCCGGTAAGAGAAGCATGAGTTGAGCTAAAAGACGTTAATGTTGTGTCATATAAAAATAAGGCCGTAAAAACTGCCAAAATATCTGATGTGTTTTTGAATAAGCTAAATATTAAAGAAAAAAATCTGGGAAAATAACGGGGGGGAAAAAATATTTGCACTCAGGAGGTGCAAATAGTGAGGAAAATGTGCAAACAAAGAAGAACAGGATAATGTGCAGACAAGTCATAGTAAATAGGGCAATGACTTAAGGACTTTACAGGGGCAAGAAAAATATATAAGTAATACTAATAAAATTGGACAATATGTAAAATATCAGAAAGGCAGTGCAATGGTAGTGGATACAGAGGTTATTGTGCATGAATAAAGGACTTTTTTCCACTACAATGTAGGGCTGGGAAAAAAATCAATTTGATTTAAAAATTGAGGGTTTGTAGGTCAAATCGATTCATATTTTCAAAAAATATTTAGATTTTTTATTTATTTATTTGTTAGCTCTCTGCCCTCTGCTCAGAGGAAGAAGGTCCTGCTGTACAAATGTGCCAAGAAGAACAGAGCCCACCTCAGTATTTTTTGTTGTTTTCTTAGCTCAGTACAAATGTAGTATAAATAATTTGGATGTTTAAAGGACTAGATGCAAGTTGGTCATTTTATACTCACTACTGCCACCTCAGGTCTTAGGCGTAACTGCAGTCTCTATATTAAGCTCGTGCATGATGGCACTTCAGACCTGAATGAACACCTTTCTGAGTGACAGTGCAGGATTTTAGAGGCAGTTGTGGTGAACAGGTCTGGGCTCATTCTACACATTAGGACATGGCTGGAACATATAGGGGGAGGAAAATACTTAGTTTTAACATTTTTAAACTCCGTATAGTCCCTTTAACAATCTGTTGCACACTGCACAGTGACTTTTCAGTTAGAGAAAGGGTTTGCCTTTGCAATTTTGCTTATGTTGGTGCACTTTAATTAAATACAATAAATATATATTTTTAAATATATTTACAGTTTGCAGTTATTTGTTTTAAATGGGGGGAGCTGAAGTAAATAGTAAATTGAGTTTTTATAAATAAAAAAAAACGCAGATTTTTTGGGGGAAAAAATCGCCCAGCTCTATGTACAATGTGCCCCGGAATTTCTTGCCGCAGCAGCCTCACCTTTTCTATTTTAGAGACAAAATGTATTCTCTTTTGCACCTCATTGTCAACATAAAGGCTCTTTTTTTTTTTTTTTACTCAAAACTTGATTCTTTAATTTATGTGATAAACTACTCTCAAGACATGAAAGCTTGTCTGGTAAATGGAATAGAGGCTTAGTGGTAAAAATGTGAATATGTGCGTGTAATGTTGTGTTGCTCTGTTATGTCCTCATTTGTGAGCCTGTTTGCTGAATGCTGGCTGTAAGTACAGACTGTAAACCCACTGGCACACTGCCTGGGAGTGCCGTGAGTGTTCCCGTGCAGCCGGGGGCCTGGGGCGCTCCAGAGTGTGGTCCCCGGGCTCCGAGCTGCTGGAGCGCGTTTGTTCACGGCCTGAGGTGCTGCAATCTGTCCCACTGTTTAATGTATGAGTTAAATAATACCCGTGTGTGGTCCTGCTGAGCTGCTCCAGTCGAAGAGCATCAGGGGCCGGTCCTGGCACCGCTCCAACAGTGGACACGCGCTCACAGAGGGGGGCTCACAACAATCCAGGCCCCGCTGACACCGGGACGGTGCGGGAGTGTGTCCAAGCAGCCACTTAGACCCATCTGACCATCACTACACACCACACTCTTTGGGCCCTAACATGGGTTTCCAAACACAGGCTGTAGACTAGATTAAGTCGCTGACAGGGGGCGCTCTGCCAAATCTTCAACTTCAGACCCGATGCGGTAAGTGGAATATATTTACTGCCATTGCCATCAGTGAACAGGTCTCAAACTAGGAATTTTCTTTAGTGCAAACGTGCAACATTTAAAATAGAACTTGGGAGAGAGGGCATGCATAAAAATACATTGAGATAAAAATATATAAAATATCACCATAATACAAAACAACAGGATAGGACTTAGGATAGGTCTGTGTTGTCATTGCAAAATGAATCACAACAAAATTCACTTTGAGAGAACTCCCTTGCATAACAGCTTGAAATACATACAATAACTTCAGTTATTGTTGTCAGTCTACCCCAGGGCAGCTGTGGCTACAATAGTAGCTTACCACCACCAAGTATGGAGTGAATGAATAATCAGCTGTGAAGTGCTTTGGGTATCTTGAAAAGCGCTATACAAATCCAAGAGATTATTATTATTATTATTATTATTATTATTATTATTGTATTTACAGTTTCATACATAAGGCCATCGGGCTTCTTTCCCCCCCCAATGTATATTAACCCTCAGTCACACCTTTGAAAAAGTGACTTTGTGGGAGCTTCGACACAAAAAGGTGCTTGGGTGTGATAGAGGGTTAATGGAAGAATGATACAAGTGACCCACTGCCCACACCCTCACCTACAAGTCCATGTCATAGATAGTGGTCATCGAAAGCTTCAGTTCCAGCAGAATAAGAAAAAAACAAAAAAACAAATCACAAAAAAATAACAATAAAACAGGGCAGTGTGTGCAGACAGCACTCGGTCAAGCCAATTGGAACAAGCTAAAATTGTAATTTTAGCCTAGCCTAGGTTTTCGGAAGCATGGACGAATGATTTGACCATAAGCCCCAGTGGGCAGCAGCCCATTTTCCATGTTCCTGGATTTACAGTATCCAGTATATTACAATAACAACAGCAAAAAAGACTTGGTCCTGTACTAAAATGTCATTCAGCCCAAGCTGAACAGGAGCAGCCGGCCCCAGTGTCTGCTCTTTAAACATACAACACACACTTAACTAACATGTTTGTGTAGGCTCTCAGTCATCTGGGAATTACATATCACTGTAGAGCTTTTCAAATATTGTCGACGGCTGAGTTGATTACTTCAGGAGAATACAACAATGTCTCAACTTCATACTAATAAGCCGTGATTAGGAGTTTACAGAAAGAGTTAGTTAACGGCTAATCAGAATAAGGTACTCATAAGCTACTTAACCACTTCACTACAGTTCAAACTAAGACGTGTTTAGACTGTGCTGTGTCTGTCAAAACTTGAATTTCATTATGGTTAGGGTTGGGAAATGATCATTTCTCTTATAGTATGTGCTTCTTGTAGTTTTTTATTTAAATAGGGCTAATAAATTGGCCTGTTTTGACATAAACCTCCTCATACAGAGAATATAAATTAGCTGTTGTAAAATAGTTATTATTTGAAGCTGAAATATTTATGAAATGGTTATTTCTGAGGGGCAGGAGACGCTCATTTCTGTAAAACGTTGGTTTGACTATTTCCACAGCCAGTGTTGATAATGACACAGAGGAGGAGCTACATCCAACTCATACACAGGTTGTTAGTGATCAGAATGGGGCAGTAACTGAGTACATGTGTTTAGAGTACTCATTTTGGGTAACAGGTACAGTTACTCTTTCATTTGAGGATATTCAGAATACAGTTACTTCCTTGATATCAAAGGAATACATTAACGTACTCAGTCATTACATTTCAGTTTCATAATCATAACATTAAGAAGAAAAAAAGTATTAAAACGGAAAGATTTAGCTCTGTCTTTCTGGGCTGTGGGCTTTTGCCCAAAAGTTGCACAATGCACCTTTAATTCGATGTTCTCGACTCTCTAAACTGCTTCACCACAAATTCCTCAGAGTATACATGGATGGATTTTTAAATTTAAAAAAAACACATAAATGAATATCTAATTCATACATAAATAATTATGTCGGTTTACTAGTTCAGACGCTTTCTCCCTCTTGAAGCTCTCCCAACTCTGTATCGGTCTTTATTTGAACAACATCTAAATGACTGTAATGTCATATAGTATCCTATACCTGGAACAACTGGAGATTCTTCAGAAGAAAGTTATACGTGTTATATCATGGGCAAACGTTAACGCTCCCTCTGGTCCTCTTTTTACAGGTTAAAGCGTCTTGTGATCGGAGGGTCGACGGTTTAAATCACTGTCATTGTGTCCTTGGGCAAGACACTTCACCCACCTTGCCTCCAGTGTCTGCGTACACTGGTGTATGAATGAGTGTGAATGGGTGACTGGTTCCTTGATGTAAAGCACTTTGAGTGCCTAAAGCAGGTAGAAAGGCGTGAACTTGCCAGTCACAGTCAGCTTGAAACCAGTTATTTAGACCTTCAGTGACACACAAAGCCATAGATTGTAAACCAAAAGAATAAACCTGATTCTGAATCTGATTGGCATGAGCTAAAGTGGAGGTATTTTACAACAACTTACCTAAGATGTGGATGAAGGACAATCTCTGAACTGAGCAGGTCTGCCTCATGGGCTCAGTCATGTCTGAGGAAACGCTGTCATCCACCATGAACTTCTCTGTAAAGAAAAAAACAAACAAACAAATGGGAAATAATTCAAGTTACTTCAGTGGTGATGTTTATACTTTTCTTTACAGATAACGTAGCTACAGAACCAATAAAACCTATATTGAAACATAAGGTGAGGTTATGCTAGCAAATTAGAGTGAAGTAAAAACTCCACTTTTCGCTTTTTATCACTTTTATTGCAATATCAAGATGTCCAGAATTTACGACACTTCTCAGAAAAGTGGCCGAGCCTGAGTACATTAGCACGGCTACGTACGTTCGAGGGGCCGCTGTATACGCTGGTTTGTACCAGAGCGACGAAAGTTAGCTTATTAGCTTATCTAGCCCTGCACTGACAAACTGACCCCCACAGATCATCTTAACATAGTAACTTAATCGCCTGAAATGGCCTTACAAATTCATTTTGTATTTAAAGAACGATGATATTAAGAGATTTGACCATAGACGGGTACCATGGGCTGTTATGGCGGACGAAACTGGTTTCATGCGCCACTGAGCACCACTATGTAAAGAGATAGGAGCTGGGACAGCATGCCTCTTCCATTATATTTACTTCAATGACTGTGGCGCAAAACGGCATCAATAAGAGAGATCGTTAATAGTATAATTTTGTAACAAGAACATTTCTTAATCCTTGAGATCAATAAAGTCTTGTTCTTTATCAAGGGGTTTTCTATTAATACACTGGAAAATGTTCTACAAGGATCACTGGACCTTTCTGCACTAAATCAATCTCCTCAGGTACATGACACAGGCTATTTAGTTACATTCATATAAACAACTCACAACATTTATCTGATCGAGCTTTGACATTTTCAAAGTGTAAAACTAACTCGGTGATTGGATTCTTCAAAATGAGGTACATATTCACTTCGATTTAGTAGGTGAGAGTTGCTTTTTTGAGAGCCAAAACAAGTATCAGTTCAGTATCGGATATTTGTATCGGTACACAATCTTATTTTTTATGGTATTGGCTCCGATATTGGATGAAAACGAAATACGGTTCTGACGGATTGCTCAAGTAAAACCGGCTCTACTGGTAGAACCGATCCTCAATGTCCATCCCTAGTTTGTGTCGGATAATTTCTCTGTGAAGTGGTGTGTGGCCGGTCGGTTGAAAGCCTCCAGTGAGTGTGTGTGCGTGCCTGTGTGTGTGTGTGTGTGTGTGTGTGTGTGTGTGTGGTGTGTGTGTGTGTGTGTGTGCGCCTGTGTGTGTGCGTGCCTGTGTGTGTGTGTGTGTGTGTGTGTGCGTGCCTGTGTGTGTGTGTGTGTGTGTGCGTGCCTGTGTGCTGGTGTTGAGGCGGCCTTTAGACGACCTTTAGCGGGTTCCAGTTTTGCGTGGGCCAGGTGTTTGCTCACATTTCTCTATTCACATGTGGACAAACTATATTCAGATTTGGACAAACAGTTTGATGTGGAATCTCCTAATGTCAGGCACAGAGCGTGGCCCCGGGGCCCGTCAGAAGGTCACTGTCACACGGTGGAGGGTTGCCGCTCAGGGGCCTCCTCACCGGTCTACGCTGCACAGAGATTATCCATATTGTTTATTCAGGTCTTTACAATTACTTTAAACAATCAAACCATACTCGGTTAATGTTTCTGTGGTGTCCGTTGTTTACTGAAGTCCATGGAGCTCTCCTTCAGTGTGGTTTCCCTTTTCTTCCCCTGGGTTTTTGAGTGAAGGAGGTTTAGAAATAGTTCATGCCAATTTATCCTCTTAAGTTCCCTCGTTACTCCTCAGGAAAACTAACGTGTCACATGACCACCTTACTTTATTATGAAAGTAACACATACTCATGTGTAGGGTTGAAAAATTCCGGAAATGTTCAATGTTGGACATTTGCGTGGGAATTTTTTTTATATAAAAGAGGCCTTTTCCGCATCACCTGCCCTCTCACCTCTCTGACGTCACACCTGCTGTGGGACCTGCTTGGCTAGCGGCTAGTCTGGGGTTGTCTGGTTGTTCGTCGGGTCGGGAGCGTCAAGCTGGTGACGTGAGGCTTAAGGTCAGCAACTTTGAATGCAACTTCCATGCCTCGATGGTAAGATCGTCCTTTCAAGTTTGTGTAGTGTCGACGTGGGTGCTACTGTTCAGACAGCGCTGATGCCGGTCCGAGTGGGGCCGTATAGCAGGACGTGGTCCAAGGTCCGGGTCTGCGGGCTCATAGGGTGTTACGCTTCATGAATTTGCTACCTGGTAGGAGCTTTGTTTTGTTTTCTTTGCGCTATGTAAAATGTAATTTTGTACTTTAATTGTACTCATGTTTAAAATGTATTTGCAGGGTCCTGGCAGCACCATCATGCCTCTCCTGTTTTGTGTCTCTTGCTCTCATCTGCTGTATGTTCTGGACTGGACTTCTCCGGCCAATTATAGATGAAACGTGAGCAATAAACAAAATCAACAAGCCCAGCTCAGTGTGTGATCATTGTTCAAAGCTTGCTTTATGCAGATGGTTGTTTTACTGATGTTATTAGTGCGTATTTCTTGTTTGAACATGATCGAGCTGAGCTTTAGCTTGTAGCATTAGCTTTGGGAATGCTATCAGGGCATCATCAAGGCCCAAACACATTCTCAGCACAGATCCAGCCACTGAAATAAGTTTTCTTGTCGTCGCATTTTATCCTGGGTGTTAAAGTAAAAGAAACACTGATGTGTGTCTTTGTAAAAGTCCCAGAACTGCTGTAGCTCCGGTTCACAACACGATGAAGTTAAAATCCTCCATGACTGTTTCAAACTGCAGCATAGGATCTGCAGTGGCTCTGCTCCAACGTCTCTGTTGGGGAAAGCTCCTGATTGGTCGACGCACCGCAAAGTTTGCCAAAAGTAGTGCCAACTTTTGATGCGTTCGGTGGGAACGTGCCATTATTGCTCATTTTGTTGCCTACAGTTTCTCCCAGCTGTTATTAGAGAGAAAATTAGGCAGAATGTGCAGTGGGTTGAAAAAGTATCCATACTCCTTTAACTTTTCGACATTCTGCCACACTATGGTCCACAAACATAAATATATTTAATTGAAATTTGAAATTAAATGAAAGACACACTAAGACACACCCCTTTCCTTTTAGTGCAGTTCAAATACAGCTGCTCTGTGATGGTCTCAGAGGTCTTATAAGAGATTATTGGGGAGCAGACAGCATCATGAAGTCCAAGAACACAACAGACAGGTCCGGGATAAAGTTATTGAGAAGTACAAAGCTGGGTTAGGTGATAAAAAGATTTCCACAGCTTTGAACATCTGTCAAAGTACAGTTAAATACACCATCTAGGAATGGAAAGCGTATGGCATCAAAGCAAACCTACAGTAGATAGATGGGGGATACAGCAAAGACGTGGAAGAAGGTGCTTTGGTCAGCTGAGACCAAATTGGAACTTTCTGGCCTAAATGCAAAATGCTATGTTTGGTGTAAAAGTAACACTGCACATCACCCTGAAAACACCGTCCCCACTGTCAAACATGGTGGTGGTAGCATCATGCTCTGGGGGAGAAGATGGTTCGAGTTGATGGGACGATGGATGGGGCCAAACACAGGGCAATCTTTGACAAAAACCTGTTGTAGTCTGAAAAAGACTTGAAACTGGGGCGGAGGTTCTGCTTCCAGCAAGACAACAACCCTAAACATAAAGCCAGGGCAACAATGGAATGGTTTAAAACAAAAATATCCATGTGTTAGAATGGCCAAGTCAAAGTCCAGACCTAAATCCAATCGAGAATATATGGTAAGATCTGAAAACGGCGGTTCACAAGTGCTCTCCATCTAATCTAGCTCTAAATCTAGATCATCTTTTTTTTTTACCAAAGAAGAATGGGTAAAAAATCCAGTCTCAAGCTGTAATTGCAGCAAATACTGCAGCAGTATTAACTCAGGGGGTATAGATACTTTAGCAAACCCCACTTTTCAGTTTTTTATTTATAAAACATTTCTAAATCATGCATACAGTACATTTCATTTCACTTCACGATCGTGTATCACTTAGTGTGTGTCTTTCACATAACATTTCAATTATATAGCCTATATTTATGTTTTCGGACTACAGCGTGGGAAAATGTCATGAAGTTAAAGGGGTACGGATACTGTTTCAACCCTGTGTATGTTTAGGAAAGCTATTGTGTTTTGACATGACTGTAAAGAGCCACTCTTCACTCAAATGCATGTTTTTTTGGTTCAAAAACATAATTAATTGGTAACTAGCAGTTCACTAATTGTTTATTCAATGAAAAATGCCAAAATATACTGTTTAATGAAGCATTTGGGATTTTTTTATATTTTTTATTTTGATAATTACCAACCCTATTCATGTGTTAGCGATATTCGCATAGCCGTTGTCTGCAGACATTTTTTTCTCCAGCTGCACTGCATCAGCAACACAAACCCCACCAACCGCTTGATTTCAGTACATAAATAGATTAAAAAAAAAAATAAGCAAGATAAGAATGCTTCACAGAGCTACATTTATGAAACAGCAAAAACCTACAGGTTACAGCCGACTTAACACAAGAAAGAAAACTGTTCAGATGATCTAATTGGAAATCGTAAACAGTGCTTGTCAGTAAACGTGGCTCGGAGGTTGTAAAGCAAAAGCTTACGCTCGATTAAGCAAAGCACAAGTTTCTATTGATTACAGTTTCTCACTGAAACCTCGGCTATAGTTGGAAAAAGGCGGCGTGCTCTGTGTGCTGTGCTCGGAGCTAGAGGAGCATGGACATGGTGAGAGATGAGAGGACCTGAGCTAACGCCTTAGATTGGAAAAATACACAACTAAACAGAAACATGAAAGGAATATATATGTTTGTGTTGAACCTCTGAGAACGAGATTTGTTTGGTGCCAACAGAACAAGAACAAAGGAGGCGGCGCGTTATTTTCAGGTTTACTCTTACTCTCACGTATTATAGGCCCAGATCTATAGTTCCGTTATGTGCCTCAGAGCACGTTTTCAGGTAGAAGCCTGCTGTATAAACTGTCAGACAAATGATCCAATAAGAAATAACAATGCAACTTACATGCTGACGAGTCCCAGTGTTTGGTTCCTCTCTCCATCAAATGTCCTGGGGCTTAACTGTTTGTCCAAGTCAGCGAGGGTTTTAATCATAAACAACCCGTAGCTAAAGCAGACGAGCTAGTTAGCATCGTATTGCTTCCTCCCGTAAAGTCAGCCAAAAGTCCATACTTAGACAAATTCCTTTCACCTCCTCTCGGTCGATAACTCGAAGCTGTGTCCCATATGCCTTGTTTTTCCAGGGTCGGCCCATTAGTCCGACATCTCATTATTCCGACAATGTCCCATTGAGTAGGGGTTGAAAAATAAAATTAGGTTCAGGCAAGAGTCCACTGACCTTAAGTTTAGGGCCAGTGGTTGTATATGGCTCTCTAATCCACAACACAACTGCACTGTAAGTTGTGATTAGTAAAGGTTGCTCAAAAAAATTGCAGACACAAATTGCCACAATTTAATTGAATAACAGTTCCGTCATTAGAACAATTAAAGCGTACTCTAAATGATTAATGAAACCTTACTCATTACAAAGTAAAGTTTGATTTGAAAAGAGTAAGGTTTCATTAATGACTTAGAGTAAAGTTTACTCTAAATCAGTAGCCCCTAAAATACCTGAGCCCTTATAGGACCTGCTGTTATGGGCCGGGCTTTTTCAGAGTTAGACTTCTGTCAGAAACCATGAGTGACAGTAACAGGACACTAAATACATTGTGATATATATATATATTATATTATATTCAGTAAAAAGGCCGTACATTGTACATTTTTGGAATAATGAGGTGTCAGACTAATGGGTTGTCGGACCAATGGCATGGCACCGTTTTTCCTCCTGGGATCATCTATGTGCAGTTCACAACAAGCCACAAGTCCATTTGTTTACAGTTGAGTCCATTGTAACCGTCTTGTTCTAAAACTCCAATGGGCAAACGTACGCCATTTATTGGGTCATTAATTCATTGACCCTGACGTTATAATGCTTTGTCAAGTGCTGGGAGGATTGTATAATAGCACGTCTCTTTGACGGGCGCATCTTCACCCGCCCTGAGCTGGAGATGCAGGTTTTACACACAAACAGACATTGCACTATGTGGTATGTCCACACTCAGATCTGCTGCTCACACTTAATGCACCTGTACATCTGTAAATTCACACTGTTGTTCTGTGTCAAAATGTTTTTGTTTGTATCTTATTTTAATCCATGCATGCCCTTATAGTTTTATAGTTTTAAAGCTTTTATAGTTGATTTATCCCAAGTTTTATGTTTCATGCTGCATGATTGCACCAAAGAAAATTCCTAGTTTGTGAACCTAAAATAAAAATAAAATAAAACCAAAATAAAACAAATTCTGATAAAGTAAGCTATTATCTTATATTAGCTTGTTGTCATGGCGACGTGAAAACAGGAAACAGGAAGTGACCTCCCTCTCTCCTTGTGCAGCTGAGTTTTTTGCCTTTTTTGCGAACTGCATTTGTGGTTTCTGTGTTGTTTTTCTGGATACTTTTGTACGTCTTTGCCGTGTTTTTGTGGAGGTTTGGTGGATTTGTTTACTTTGAGAGTCCAAAATGGTCCTGAAGAAAGCAGCTTTTTAAAGAGGCACCAAGAGTCCCCACAGCTGCAGCACAATGGAGGCGTCACAAGAGGTGCTACAGGAAACTCATAAGGACAAACGAGAGATGGTGAAAGACTGTTGTGAAGCGGAGGGAGGAGAGGAAGGAGGAGGTGGAGCTGACCAGTGCAGGACACTACGCTCTGAAACAGGGACAAACCCAGGAGGCGCTGCACCGTTTCAGAGGATCAGAGGAGACAGAGGGCAGCCAGCCAGGTTTCCTCCGAGTGCTACAGTTTCCACGACCTCCAAGGTCATGCGGGTCAGGTTGACACACAGTGGCTCAGCCGCAGCAGCTCAGGACTAACACCTGAACACTATTTCGTTGTACACTTGTACAATGACCATAAAGCACTTACTTACTTACTTACTTACTTATCTCACGTTTTACACAGCCTATAATCAACATTTATACAACTTAATGTAACTGAATGGGAGGGGGCTAGTAAACGGCTATACATGCTGAATGCATGTAAACATTACTCCACTTCTTACTAGCAAGCAAGACAAGTTCTCATCAGGCTTAATTATGACACAGACATGACATTTAACTTCATGTTACTTCATTTATTAATAAATATACATTTCTTTTTTTGGTTAAAGATTGCTTTAAAGGTTTTTCCAAAATGTCAATCAAACGTTTCCAGGCGACAGACAGGTGACGACATGGATGGGCGCGATGTCTCCAAAAAGGGGGAGGCTTGACATGACCGGAACCCTACAAAATGACAGTTTATTTCTACAGTTGATCGCTAACTTGATGTAAAGTCTTATTCTAAAGCTGTTGAGGATCCGAACAGAAGTCATGTTTTTGAAAACGGAGCTCTTTCTAACCTACTCTGGACACGCCTGTTCTTTTTTCTTACCCAACGATAATGTCACGTTTGGCTCTATTAGATCCATGGTTTGGCTACGAGAGGAACAGGACTATTCAGCCTTCCTAAAGAAGAGTGCACTCGCCAGAAGTTGGAATTTCTTTCTGGGATTCAGCGACTTTATCAACCAACCTGATGGATGCTTGGTGAACCTTGGCCAGAATCAAAGTGGATTAACTTTTATAACCAACGCGATCCCATAACCCGATGGGAAAGCCAGGGTGAGCGGTGAGTCAATGAAAACACGTGTTAGCGTGTGTGTTAGCGTGTGTGTTAGCGTGTGTGTTAGCCATTTATGAAACTGTTGCACATGTCAACTCCTTATAACTGCATTATGTGAAGTAACTTCACTTTTTGCAGCGATATTTATATTTATAATACTGCAAATGTGGAATGAGCGGAGAGAGGGGCGGAGTTAACTGAATCGAAGCGTCTTGTCTTCCGGGTTTGAAAAATACCCCAGAAAATACTTATATTTCTCTCAAAAATGAGTACTCCATAGTGATAGAGGTACAATATATCATATATATGCCTATACTTTCCTTTGGAATGGCTAAAATAGCATGATACAGATCCTTTAATATTACTGAATAGCTCATCCAGAGCCTTTCCCTTTCACACACAAATTGGATAGATTGACAGGAGGAACCAGCTGCCACTGATACCACTTGTTCTAAATGTAATCTTTGTACTCGGCACACGACACAACTCACGTTCCCCCGAAAATGGTAAGGAGTGGCTCAGAAACCATCAGCGATCTTTGAATATCACTCACATATTTTTCCGCAACCGCTTATTTTCCTGGAGAAACGCGCGCCTGATTCTTCCATCAGTCACCGAGCGGGCCCCACTCCGGTGTGCGGAGCCTTGATGATGGGTGCGTGCCTGGGGACAGCAGTGTGTGGGGGGACGGCGTGGGGAGTGGTGGGTGCCCGCAGCAGAAATAGCACAGCTGAATTCCCGGGAGAGCTGCTTCAGCAGGACGGACATGCTGGCGCTCCCTGGAGGGGGCTATTTTCTCCCCAAAGACGCCGCTTCTACCCCTGCATCCCCGTGATGAACAACAACATGTAGGACCCTACGAAAGTAGGCCACAAACATGCACTATTGTGTTTTTGTCCAACAGAAATAGGAACAGCAGACGCACTCCATCACTGTCACATCCAAAAGTGAACAAAGTGTCCAAGAGCACGCGGAAAGTCACAGAAAAACATCTGGAGCAGAAGCCGACGGTAGCGCTCTTCAGAAGCAGACCAAACTTGTCTGATTTCTGCAGAGAATTACTCAGAGCACTTTAGTCTCAGTCTACATGAAGGTCGGACAGAAACAGTACTGGGAACTAGCGTCCAGGCTGCATTAGCAGAGAACAGTCGGTAAACTAGCCTTTAAAATACTAGCTCAGGTTAATTGCTAATACGTCAGCACTGGCATGGAGCACTGATTCTCAAAGTGGGGATATTTTTGTTGGGCCACGGTGGAGTAGCTGACGAAGGCAGAGTCTGGTCTCAGCTGGTTTCAGATCAGTGCCTTCTGCTATAAGTCTGATCTGAAACATGAAGACAGCCTCGGGCTCTCTTCATGTTAACTATTAACGTGCACAACTCATATTTTAAGCAGGTGAATAGGGAATGAGTTAAATTATATCAATTTGAAAGTTTTGCTGAACATTACAGATTTAAATATACTGTATATTTAAAAAAAAACAGGTATTGCAAGCTTTCTGACATTTTTACTGTTCAAAAATATGCATAATAATTGACGATAGTTTCAGTGACAACATTTAAAAAATGCACAGAAGTAGATTTAAAGTGCATATGACACATTAGACTACATTTTCACAAATACGTAGTTAACACAATTACATTCAAGATTCATGTTAACATTTTCCCTAAATCTGGCAAAAAAAAGACCCTTTTATTTTGGAAAAGAAAAACACTTCCGCATTAGCCATGGAGCCCCGGAAGTGACATAGAACAAAACTGAAAATTGTTAACGGTCGCTGAAAGCCATAGAAGTCAATGGGATAATTTGTCCAAATAAACTGCAAACTGTCTCTCTCCCACAAACATTTAGCGAACCACAACTATATCACCATAAACCTGGGACTAAATGTGACAGGCTAAGGACCAACGATAAGAACAAATGTTGAGCTCTGACATTTAAAAAGGTCTTGATGCAATGAATGGAGATCAGCGCCGATAACACAAAGAAGCTAGCAGGCTAAAGCTAACAAGCCCGCCGCTGCAAGCAGATTAATTCAGGATTAGTTTGTTTACGTCACACCACTTTTATGTTGTGCTTTGCATTAACGGGAGAGCAATTCGCTCACGGTACAGATGTAAAATGACAGTTGCTGATGATAAACTTGGCCTCTACACTTTAGCACACAGTAGCCAAAGCTAACACCAGGAGACGACATCTTCACGGCTTACAAACGCAGAACAAAGGCTCACAAACACAAACCGATCCATCAGATCAAGTCTGCAGAATGAAATCACACGTGGATCTGTACCGTGACCCTGCCATAAACAGCAGGATTTTACTCTGGAAATAAAAAACACCGCTAGCATCGTTAGCATACGGCCACACGTCTGTAGCCTGATATTGACAAACATCGGTTGTAGCCACAATTCTCTCTTTGAACCATCGCACACTGTAGACAGAGCAGCTCACGATTTTACAAACCCCACTTGTGTCAAGTGACATCTAAACATCGTAGACAAAAGTAAATGCACAGTGAACGCCAGCCCTAAGAAGCTAAGAAGCTAACCACCACAAAGCAGCCGTATCTTATAGCCAACTGTTGATTCACTAAACATGCAGAAAAACAAAAAGTTACAGTAATCACCAAACGCAGACATCGCTCTTCCATTGTGTGAAAGCCTTCAGTCCTCAAAGTATCCCATAAATAATGTCCAAGTTATGGAAAACATCGGCTCCTTAGCCACTGCGTAGGCCAGCCACTTCTCCACACGCAGCTAAAATATCCATCCTGGTATGGATATGGAAAAGCGTAATCGTCCTGCGGGCAAAATAAAGTCCTTGTGTGCACAGATAAACTCCTGTTATTCCGCTGTTCCTCAAAATGCCGATGCACGTGTGTCCTGTCAGCATTTTTTGTTTTGATGCAGCTTATTTCCTGCGTGGAACCAACTTCTTATAAATATATTAAAAGAAACTAAATAAGTTGTATTTCTAAATAAGCAAACTTTTAATGACTGCAAGAATTGTATAAACATTATAAAATAGAACGAGCTACACCTTAGCTGAAGAAAACTGCACCAGAAGTGCATTTATACAAATGGCTGACTCCACACACACAATAACTTACATTTATTTAAGTAAATTACCAATTCAGTTTAATATAAATATAGCTAATCATAAAATCTGATCAAGAATATAAGAAAAAAGACTGTCAAATACCTACAAAAAAGAGCGCCATCTGCTGTATTTTTATTACACCTACCTTCTTCTACGGCAGCACTGAAGAGCGTTCTACTGTTGCTAAGGAGTTGCTAAGGACATTTCCCTGTTAGATTAACTACAGTTTTGACTTTTTAATCATATTTTCTCCACAAGCTGATATTTATGGTTGTAAAACTGTGATATTTTCCTTAACACAGGTATTATCCACCAAATCAAGAAGAATTATAAAAACGTGATAACCTGTCATATGCACTTTAAATGTATGGTTTTATTTTGTTGATCCCCTTGGGAGTGCCCCTGTTTCAGATGGTGGGCCGTTAGTGTCACGGTGCTCAGCCCTGTTCACAAAGGAACAGAGGAACCGGAACCACGCCTATAGGGACTGGACAAGAAGAACTGAAGTTCCAACAAGGACTGGACATGAGGGACTCCCATCAGCCCTGGGTCTCTATAGCCTGTCCTTCCATGGCAGTGGATCTCTTCTTCTGTGGTTCTCCCCGAGGTTTTGTTTTTCTCCCACTGGGCTTTTGAGTTTTTCCTCACCGTGTCGGAGAGTCTGAGGACAGGGGACACTCACCTGCTGCCAACGTTTATTTTGGACATTATGTTTGCCTGGACACTTGTTTTGCCTGAACTTTACATCATTTGTTTATTGTTCTGTTTCATTGCTTTAATGTTTGGTGTAGCCCTGTGAGGCAGCTCCTGTTGTCATATTTAGACCATTGGCAAGCTTTTCCATTAAGTTTCGTTCAGGAAATCAGAAATACAATTTATTTACATATTCTGAAATTATACTTTATAAAACCACCATGGTCAAATAAAGTTTCCTCCCTGCAGTTTTTCCAGAAATGGTTTGATTTAGGGTCACCTGACGTTGTTCTGACTAATCAGTGCATCACCTTGACGTCATAAGTCGGAGGTAAACAGCGCAGCTGAGAGCCTGCACAGACAGCGCTGCTATCATGAGGAAAATCCTGATTTCTGAAGGCAAACTATAGACTTCTGCAGCGAAAACAACTCGAGCAGCGTGAGAGACTTTCAAGAAGATCGCAAAACAGTGGATATCACTCATGGATCTGTTCAAATCCATGGACAGCGAGTACAATGAACTGGAAACTTCCCGCAAACTCTTACTTGTGAGTACATTCTTATTTATTGTGTAGTCTAATAATAATAATAATAATAATAATAATAATAACAATAATAATAATAATAATAATAACAATAATAATAATAATAATGCATTGGTTTTACATAGCACTTTTCTGGACACTCAAAGACGCTTTACATTGCATTATTCATCCACTCCATACAGTCTGTGCCATCGGCCCCTCCGACCACCACCAACCACTCTCTCACTCACTACATTCGCTGACTTGCTGTGAAGGAGCTTATAAGTCGATTTCGGACAGACCTTTCCAGCGTGGGAACGAGCATTTGAAATGTGTTGGTGCGCAGGAAAAGGAAGGAGGAAGCGGTTTCAGAAAGGGCCCAACTAACCCTCACAGATCCACAATCATCCTCCTCATCAGTCATCATCAGTCATCATCCCTGATTAGAGGGAAGATTTTATGCCCGCCGGGCCGAGATATCACGCATGACAGTCGGGTCGGATTTTATCTAATTTTATTTCTTTTATTAATGTCCTTATTATCTCTAATACAAATATAAGCTATAGGCTTAGTGTATTGGATACAAAATGTGGTTACACACACACGCACGCACGCACGCACGCACGCACGCACGCACGCACGCACGCACGCACGCACGCACGCACGCACGCACACACACACACACACACACACACACACACACACACACACACACACACACACACACACACACACACACACACACACACACACAAAACTAACTGGAAAATGAGATTAGGCAGCACAGTAGCGCAGCAGTTAGCGCTCGTGCTTCACAGCTAGAAGGTCCAGGGTTCGATTAAGAGATTCTTAATCTGAGAGGGACTTTCCTGGTTAAATAAAGATTTTAAAAAATACAATATTTACCACCAACATACAATGAACTAGTTTTAAATTAAACATAACTGTACTTTTGATCGTGTTCTTCCAGGATCTTTCTGTGACAAAGGCATTGAGGGAAGGCTTCTCATCACTGGATGAACTGCAGTTGGATCAAAAGCAGGTTGTTCATCTGTGATGAAAATGTTACATTTAGAAGTGTGACTGCCATCACCTGTTGTTCGTCTTAAAGTCGTCAAAGAGGCTAAAGACCTCTGAGACACCAGAGATGATCATGAGAACATCAGCCTTGTTCGTAGTAATCATGGGAGGGTGACAAGGCAGAGGAAGGCTGATCTCCATAATGTAGACAGCCATCTGTTTGAAGTGTACTGAGTTTATTGTCTTTAACTTGGTCAACTTGATTTTATAGGTTAAATAAAGTTGCACTTTTGTTCAGCAGCCCAATTGTCCAGGTCATATTGAACTGATCTGAACAACTGCTGAAACCATCCAGTTCCCTGGAACACATGAGAAGTTATAACCATTAGGAAATATTGCTGAAATTGGCTTATATAAATTAAGTAAATGTTGTTTATTTGGTAAATTGATGACTATAATTAAGAATTTGTAATAAAAAACGCTTTCTTCAATTTTTGCAAATAAAAGTTTAAAATAAAAATGACCATATTTACACCATATACTTTAAAGGGACTAGATGGAAGTTGTCGTTTTTTACTCGTCACTGCCACCTCAGGTCTTACGTGTAATTGCAGTCTCTAAGGTAAAGGGATATTTCAGGATTTTTGACACAGGGCCTCATTTCCTAGTTATCCAGAGTGTTGTTGATGTCTGGAGATATTTTCTCTTAAATCCATGCAGTCCTTATATTTGAAGAGTTTAGTGGCGCTAGGCTAGGGCAAGGCTACTACACATGGATACCAAACTTGTCAGTATTTGTGAATACGTGGGAAGCTGGATTTTGCGGCGCGTTGTTACTTCCTGGAAATCTCCGGCTCCTTAGAGACAAAATGTCATAAATTAGTTTAGTTTAGTTTAGTTTAGTTTTAGTTTATTAGTTTATTTGAGCAGTTAAAATTCTGCTCAAAAGGAGTGGGCTGAAGCAAAAGCTTATAAGCCCCACCCCCCGACATCATTGAAATAAAAACAATTGATCAAATCACACTAGTACAGGGAGCATGTTACAAAGTACAAGACACAAGAGCAGGAACACAGCATGCACACACAACGTACCCCTCCCTGACCCAACTTTGCCTGTTATATTTACAATATCAATCCTACATTAAGCAACATCATACTGCCCCACCGGCAAAAGAGAACCTACAACCCACCAGAGCGGTCGTTTCAACACGGACCACACCCACAAAGCACCTATAAAATAAGCACTGCACAGAAAATAAACGTTGTCTTTTCTTTTTACATTGAAATGTGTCTCATTTTATGCGGAACAAATAAGTTTTATTTCAGTTTATGTGCTTCCATACGCAGATGATGAACCCCTAAAAATCGATGCAGAAAAAAAAAGAAAAAAAAGAAATTGAACTGTAAAATCTAATTAATAGTCCATAGTTTCTTCTGGAGCCAGAAACAGCACTGTACCCTGACCTACGATATTTTTTGTTTACGGTCTGGTCCTGGGTCTCTCCTTGGTCCTGGCCTGGTCCTGGTCTGGTCCTGGGTCTCTCCTTGGTCCTGGCCTGGTCCTGGTCTGGTCCTGGGTCTCTCCTTGGTCCTGGCCTGGTCCTGGTCTGGTCCTGGGTCTCTCCTTGGTCTGGCTGGTCCTGGTCTGGTCTGGTCTCTCCTTGGTCCTGGTCTGGTCCCGGCCTTGGACTCTGCACACTCAGATGCCTGTGTCTCCATGCTCCTGTTTTGGAGACAATGCGGAGGTTTGCAGCTCGTGCCTGAATATTTCATGTGCGCTGCGTGGTTGGGACCGGGGCATCTGGCTCTGCCCTGAAGCCTGAGGACCGGCCCCGCCCCCCTCCACAGGCCTGTCCCCCCACAGGCCCGTCCCGGATACTGCCTGTGTGGTCCCGATCCCACCATCTCCAACGTGCACATGACTGTTTCCCCACCTGCTCTGATCACGTCTGAGGGGGGGAGGCATCTATGACACGGCCCCTGGGACGCCCCGACATCCATCTACACGCGTGTGCCATGATTTATTCAACCGCCTCGTTAGCATGCCTATTCTACATTCCCCCTTTTTCACCAGAACTCAGCTGCACATTTGAATGTTCTAGTTCCGAGGTAAAGATGAAAAAGAAAAGTTGGACATTTGGAAACAGATGTGACTCTTTTGATCATGTCTCTCCCATCTTTTCGTGAATGATCAAAAGTGTGAAAGAATCGGACACGCTAAAATGGTTCTTTTCCTCAGTTTTGGTCTATTTCTTTTAATTTTTTTTCTATGGACTTTCTATGGAGTTTGCATGTTCTCCCTGTGTCCACTAACAACAGGTTAATCCTCCAGCCCATTGATCCTGACCATCAGCCTGGCTCCACATCTGGAGATGGGCCCCCGGGCGCTGCACTGCGGTCGCCCACTGCTCCTTACGGGTCGCCCCAGAGGAATCGAAGGATGGGTCAAATGCAGAGGACACATTTCCCTATGGGGACAGTCAAGTACATCTGTTTTTCCTCGCCGTGTAGGAGAGTCTGAGGACGCCCTGAGGCTTGTCCCCACCTGCTGCCAATGCCTATTTTGGACATTATGTTTGCCTGGATGCTTCATTTGCTTAAACTTTACATTGTCTTGTTTATTGTTTTGTTTCATTGTCTTAAAGCAGTACTAAGACTAACTCTTGCCCCTGGAGGCCATAAGCGCCACTGCAGGTGTCGTAGCATTTTGCGTTTCTTTTTTTACTCATTAACTGTCCGTGAGAGTAAATACTACGCTGACAGAAAAGACAAAGGGACAGAGGGATACTGTACATCCAATTACACAATGGAGATCTTTTTTTTCAATCAAACTTGGCTGTAAATACTGTTTAAGTGGCGCTAGCCTGCAGTTAGCTTTGCCCGTTAGCCTGTTAGCTTCTTCTTTGTATTACATTAGTGTGTATTGGTGACTCTGACCCGGAGGCAGGCAAGTTGCAATTGTGGTTTTCTGGCCAGAGACATCAGGGGGAGAAGAAAGACCCCCCAATCATCCCATTAACACTTGTATTACCCCAGAGGGACTACGGAAAGGATTTATTTAGGTAAACAAGTTACTTAGTGCTGCTTTAAATGCAAAATGGTTATAATTATTCTATCGACACAGACATTTATATGGTTAGTCTGGTGTTATAAGTGATTTACCTAAGGTGCACTGTGCTTGGGTCAGACTGTTTTAATGCACGCTAGCTGTTACCGTAGAAATGTGCTAACCTTGCACTAGCCTAGCGTCACTAACTCTTCAAATATAAGAACTGCATGAATAAAAAATAGTAAAAAAAATCTCCAGAAATCAACAACACTCGATGTGATAATAATAATTATTTTAAATACTATTTTCCTACACCATTCACAGCCAAGCGATTAATCAATTCATTGTAAAAATAATCGATTGATTAATTGATTATAAAATAATACTTAGTTGCAGCCCTAGAGCTGACAGCCAAACCTAAAGAACCCGTCCGAACCAAATAGCCCTGCGATGGGACATGCTTCGATTCCCTTAACGAGAAGAGAGCGCGTGGTCAGCAGACCCAGCAGGACTTTACGAACCCGTCCAGACTGAAGAAAGCTGTGGCACCAAGGCAGTGACGTGCAGTCAGGGGAGGCAGGTGAGGCCAGGCCTCACCAGTCATCATGGAAAAAAACAAACATTAAAAATACAATAAACTTTATAAAAACAAGTCCCTTCTCTTAACATGATAGGGATTTTCTACAATTTTAATCAATCTCGTGGTTAAAAATGCCCAAATGTTTCATCAGTTGTCGATATGGTGTAAAGAGGGCGGAGCTGCGGCGAGCCTCCGGTGTCCTGCACACACTTGAGCTCGGCTCATTCACTCAGCGCTCTGTCCCATTCAGGGCTTTTTTCGCCCCCTAAAAGTAAAATACATTTGTAAATGGGTTTTGTTGTGTGCGTTGGTTTTCTATCACCTGGATAAAGAATCAGGCATAAGAACGACTTGTTTAACCTGTTCATTTGACTTTAAACCGCGGTTTGAAAGGCCCGAAGTGAGGCTCGCCTCCAATGCACTGCCCTGACGATACGAGGGGGCGCTGTGTCAGCGCTACACATTTCTACAAAACATGTGGACTACACGTGAACACCAGTCTGTTTTATTATTCTGTTTAGGAGAGGCAATTTAAACGTAAAGGAGTAAGTAAAAGGAAAAACTAATTAGACTGACATTTTATGGATGAAATGCTGTAGACGAGTGTTTATACTGAACATGTCGACGCTTTCACGCACCGCCCGCGTGGTGTATCAGGTTTGTCAATAACTCATAATTTGGACGGGCGGAGTACGAGTCCCGGTCACGTTCATAATGTTGTCTTTTTATTTGCAATATCGTGAGAATGTATTTTATGTTTAAATGTGTTGCTATTGAATGCTATTTAAAAGTAAGACAATTACCAGAGACAGCAAGTTGCATTTTTGTTTACTTTATATTGGAGTCAATAGCATGTGCCTCACCAGCAACAAACCTCACCGCACGTCACTGAGCCAAGGGTACTTGCGAGAACGGAATACGGTTCACAAACTCAGCGCCCAAACCAGCCAGAACACGGTCCAGGTCTCAGACCCAGGTGAGGCGGGGAGCCATCCACACAAAGTCTGCGCAGCAGCGGTCTGTTGTGTTAAGAACAAAAGCAAAACAAAAATTCAAAAAACACCATGAGCGTCTCTGTGGCCCAGTGCCCAGGTTCTAGAGTCTCCGATCCAGGCCGATAGAGCCTCTGCGCTTGGCCCGTGGCTTGGAGGAGCATATCGATGCAGCGCAACATTGAATCAAAGTCAGTCCATAAATATTAACACTGTAGCCTTGTTTCATTTTTAAATCACCAATGAGGATTATATGCAATGTGGCAATTCATGCTGTTAAAAACTGTTTTCCTGCGCTGTTTAGTGTTTAGTTCAAATTGGTGTATTGTGTGTACACCACTTCCAGACTTGGTGTAGGATTTGGGCGCACTGTATGCCAGGTGTACGGTGCGCTCACATACGTTCTGATTCCACCATACGCAAGTTTGATAAATGAGAGCCAATGAGTCTATACTTACAGCAGGATACACTGAAACATCCCCCTGTAAGAGCCATGACAGTGAAATGCAACATGTTTTGTTCCCATGGTCACCAATGGAGCTCTCTTACCAAGTCCTTCCTCACCTGCACCATTGGGTTAGATAACCAGCTCTTCAGTTTACATGTTTGTTTCAAATTGAGTTGCTATACCGTATTTTTCTGATGATTTATGTGTTTGTCCTTCCGTATAATGGAAACGCTGACATTTGTGGGGGGGGAAAACCAAACCCTTCTGTGCCGAGCTCCGATTCTAGCAGCTAGTCATTGTTCCAGTTGTTACATTACTGTGACTGTATGACACCCTGATGAACTCAGAGTGAAGAGTTGGAAATATGTTAGGAGAGTTAGGAATGAGTTTGAATAAAGGTGAACAAAATCAGATTTAGTTACACCATGAAGGACTTAAAGGGGGTATAAAGCTTTCGGAGGCCACTGACTGTATGCCCCGCTGGTGTTCTGTCACTGTCACTCTGAGAAAGAGAGAGTGAGGGTATGAGGATTCATAATTAAAGTGTCTCACAGGACCCTTGCTCTGGCTGCCCCACTTCCATATTCACTCAAAGTGACTCTTTCTGTTTCCACAGTCAGGAGAATCTGCTTTAGAAGACTGTGTGTGTGGGTGCCTGCTGAGCTCTGTTCTGCCGCTTTTTAGAAAGTTTCACCACTCTCCATAAGTGACCCAACTTTAGAGAAAACATGGACCAGACCCAACCTCAGTCGACCCAAACTTGGACTGAACTCGGGCCCTTTTTATCCAACAATGGTCACCTGCAAACGCAGTAGTCTTTGACTATTGTGCAAACTGTAAATGCAGGGGTGAGAAGACAATTCTGGAAAGCTGTAGTTCACATTCTTTTTTTCTTTTTTTTAATTTGCATTGCATTATGATCATATTGTATTAGTAATATCTCACATTAACTATATGTCTTGACTGTTTTGTTGTTTTATTTATTTTTATTTTATTTATTTATTTTCTCTTGTTTTCTTTATTTTTATTAATGATAGCTATTAATAATGCATTGTGTCATATTAGTATATGAATTGACTAGGTGGGGTAATTGTAATTGTTATTGCCATTGTTATTGCTATTGCTGTTGTGTTACTATCATCATTATTTAAACTTTAAACTTTAACTGTAACAGTCTAGGATTAATACCTAACAACCTATATATTATTCTTAGAATCAAACTTAAATAGATCAGACAGCGGTAATGCTATTGATGCTGATGGTAATATAAAGGAATTAAATTCTTAGAAGTAAAACATGCACATATCTATGTACTCCGCATTCAACATAACCCATAGTATAGGGCCGACATGTGGGGGCCGGCAGCTCGAGGAAACCCTCTTCTGGCAGCAGACTCCTAAAACTTGTCTCTTTTAATGCACAGTATAGGACACTCAACAAATGATGGTCCTGTTGCTCGGGGGCTGCTCCCCTCTGGCAGCAGGTCCAGTCACAGAAAAGGAAAAAGAAAAGCCCCGAATCCCTTTTAACACATATCATTAAGACTAATCTTGTTATCATGAACATCAATCAGTCTGCGATTACTGTACCTTTCATGAATAAAAGTGGAGTATTTTATGTATCATTCAAACACTTTGATACAGAGTAATGTTATATGGGTTGTAATGGTGATGGTGAATAACAGCAATGCCAACATGGTAATAAATTCGGTATAGGAAACAAAATTATACACTTGTTATAACGTGTAAGATACTGTGAATGTTGACCTGGTATAATGCATTGTTGCGTCTGTTAATATGTAACCAACTCAATTGTTAATCGTTTTGTAAGATAAGAACTAAACAGTGTTATTGTTATATATTGTTATTCAAGTTTATGAACAGGGGTGGGAGTCAATAAGCTTGTCTTCTTCCCACTCCTTTTCGAGCCAGAATGTTAATTATATACATATATATGTATATTTTTTCTTTCTTTTTTTGGCTTTTGTGCCTTGTGTGTAGCTCGAAATAAAAACTCAATCAATCAATCAATCAATCAATCAATCAATCAATCAATCAATCAATCAATCAATCAATCAATCAATCAATCAATCATTGAGTTGTGTTAAAAGCACTTTCAGTTTACTGCATTTATCATTTATTTAACTTGTGTGTATACAGCAGGATTGAACCAGTGTGCACATGATCCATAATACACCAGAATATACACCATTCTGTGCATGTGCTACTGTATGTTGATAAATGATGTAAATAGGCCATTATTTCACTTAATTTAATCAGTTCAATCCACATTACTCTCTAACCCGTGTTGTACACACACAATACAGAGTAATATCAGATAGAGATATTGCTCTGAATAAAGTGTGCAGAATTTTTATGTAGCCATGTTCTCTCACAAAAATGGGAAGGAATAAACATCTGAAAAAGTCTCCAATTGTTCATAGGTGGTCAGAGGGATGCAGCCCTCTTTCAATTTCCAAAAATATTAGGACGGCATCACAGAACCAATAAACATTTGTTGCCAATAGCCAACAGGGTCTTAAGAGGTGAGTAAAACTAGCCTGGTTGGACCAGAATGATTCCCTTCCGTATTTTTGTATACAGCGGGGGATCAGTCTGGACACCCCGTCCCTGCTGGATGTATCTGCAAAATCAAACCGTTCCCGTGCAATCAGATTGGTTTATTTGCCGTGACGTGTTGTTAGCGAGCAGCGTCACTCATGGGACGCGGAAGTCCCTCAATAACAATCTACGAACGACGCACGAAAGAGAGAAAGTGTGTCTCCAATCGGCGGTGAATAACCAAAAACACATTGACAGTAGGTGAGTTTCGTGATTCATAATCCTGCGCTAATATTAACGCAAAACCGCTAATACCACCGCATCAAAGGCAGACTCCGGCCCTTCACTGATTGGTTTACTCCGCTTCCTGTTTGCTTGCGTATGTACCGCTGTGGGAAATGGATTTGACGGAGCGGTGACCAGACTCACTCGCTGGTACAGCGGTGAGTCTGGATTTTTCCAGGCTAGAGTAAAACAACTTACAGAAAAGTAAAAGTACTGGTCAAAGACAGAAGAAACATCAAGCACAGAACCACAAGAAGTCCTGTCTCTACCAGTGCTGCCGTTTTCAGCAACTGTAACCGCCCTGAAGTGTCCAGAAGTACAAGTGTATAGTGTTCAGAGACATTATTGCTGTGAGAAAAGTCTAAACCTGACCACTATTGATTGAAACCCATAAGCTGAAAGAATGATCTAATGTGTCACTCATGAGTCTCATCAGTCCATAAAACCTTTTGAAAGACCTTTGTCTTTCGATCATTCCTGACACAGTCCAGTCCAACATTTTAGTTCATGTGTCTTGATCAATCGTGGTTGTGTTTACACTTTTCCCACATTGGCGATGTCTCTCAGCACAGAATACTAGTACTTCTGGACACTTCAGGTCGGTTACAGCTGCTGAAAATGACACCGCTGGTAGATAATGGATTCCTGGTTGTTCCACGCTTGATTTTTCCTCAGTCTTTGACCGTCTATTTCAAGATGTGTTCATCCCTCTGACCAGCTACTGTATGAACAATTTGTGCATTTCCCAGACGTTTTTCCATCTCATTATGTGAGGGAACATGGCTGCATAAAAATTCTGCACACTTTTTTTAGAGCATGGACCTGCTTTCATTGCTGTCAAGTGTCAAGTATTTTGCCTGTCTTTCCCGCTGTCCTCCCGTATTAGTTTTGTCCTGCAAATGTCCCGTATTATTACAAACTGAACTCTGTCACTAGCCTCGGGAGAAATGCCGCCTGCAGAAGCCTGAGTGGCAGTTGTCGCGAGGTTGCGTAGCTGTCAAGTCTCCTGTTTTGGCTGGGAAACTACTGTATTTTGCCCCGTCTTGGAGCTTGGTTGGGCGGGTGGTGAGGCTCGTAGCGGGCGCTGAAAAATGTCCTGTATTTTCAAATCCAAAACTTGACAGTAGTGGTGGGCCAAGATACAAATCCCACGAGACGAGACGAGACACGAGATTGAGTCCACGAGAATGAGACGAGACGAGATTTTTACATAATTTACAATAATAAATAATATTTTGCAATTATGTTTCCTTTGTATGGAGCCATTGTATTGTATTGTTTGTAACAAAATGAACAAACTAATAAGGATGGAATTGATAAGATTTGACCAATATCATCAGGCTCTATTTGTGTGCATACAGTTTAATATTAGAACAAGGCTTAAAAGTTGATTTCAGGTGGAGGAGGAGGAGACAGGTTTAGATTTAGTATCTAAACAGTCTGTGCCAGACACTGACACACAGGAGGTTTTAAACATTAAACAGAAAGTGATTCTACTGTAGTTAGACTGACCTCTTTCTTCCTTAAATGTCCCGCTGTAATCATCCCTTCATATTCTGCGCGCTGCCTCTCCCTCGGTGTCCGCGCGCGCATGTCACATCCGTGCTGTTTTGTTTTTACGTGCGCGGTAGATGCGCGTGTACCATCACAAAATAGACGACGGATCCCCCGGACTCGCCGCGGCATGCAGCGGTAAAACGTAGCTTCCAACAGCAGAGCCTTTAGTTCGTAAATGAAAGAGAAAGTAACGAGGTGCGAGTGTGGATCTGCAGCGGCTCCAGTCTGCAGGTTTGAACACCGAGGCGGTGGTTCCAAGCGTCTGACCAAAGTTAAAGCTTTCTTCTTTCTTTTTAAGTGCCAATCAATATATAGTACACATTATTAGAGCGCTATTGCCTAAATATTCCCATGAGTCCTATAAGCAGCCTACAGGTAGAAGGTCTATATCTAAATTTCCATCCATCCATCCATCGATCCATTTTCTTCCGCTTTATCCGGGGCCGGGTCGCGGAGGCAGCAGTCTCAGCAGAGATGCCCAGACTTCCCGATCCACGCACAACTCCTCCAGCTGTTCTGGGGGACCCCGAGGCGACACCAGGCCAGCTCGGAGACATAGTCCCACCAGCGTGTCCTGGGCCTTCCACGAGGCCTCCTCCCAATAGGACATGCCTGGAGCACCTTCCGAGGGAGGCGACCAGGAGGCATCCGGAACAGATGCCCTAGCCACCTCAGCTGGCTCCTTTCGACGTGAAGGAGCAGCGACTCTACCCCGAGCTCCTCCCGGGTAACTGAGCTCCTCACCCGATCTCGGAGGGTGCGCCCAGCCACCCTGCGAAGGAAACTCATTTCGGCCGCTTGTATTCGCGATCTTGTCCTTTCGGTCATTACCCAGATCTCATGACCATAGGTGAGGGTGGGAACGTAGATCGATCGGTAAATCGAGAGCTTTGCCCCCTGACTCAGCTCCTCTTCACCACAACAGTCCAATACAGCGACCGCATCACTGCTGACGCTGCACCGATCCGTCTATCGATCTCACGCTCCATCCGTCCCTCACTCGTGAACAAGACCCCGAGATACTTGAACTCCTCCACTTGAGGTAAGGACTCCCCACCGACCTGAAGCAGGGAAGCCACCTTTTTCCGGTGGAGAACCATGGCCTCAGATTTGGAGGTGCTGATCCTCATCCCGGACACTTCACACTCGGCTGCAAACCGCCCCAGTGCGCGCTGGAGGTCCTGATTTGATGAAGCCAACAGAACAACATCATCTGCAAACAGCAGAGATGAGATCCTGAGGTTCCCAAACCGGACACCCTCCGGCCCCTGGCTGCGCCTAGAAATTCTGTCCATAAAGGTAATGAACAGAACCGGTGACATAGGGCAGCCCTGGCGGAGACCAACATGCACCGGAAACAAGTCTGACTTACTGCCGGCAATGCGAGCCAAGCTCCTGCTGCGGTCATACAGGGAACGGACAGCCCTTAGCAGAGGGCCCCGGACCCCATACTCCCGGAGCACCCCCCACAGGGCACCACGAGGGACACGGTCGAACGCTTTCTCCAAATCCACAAAGCACATGTGGACTGGTTGGGCGAACTCCCACGAACCCTCGAGCACCCGATGTAGGGTATAGAGCTGGTCCAGTGTGCCACGACCGGGACGAAAACCGCATTGTTCCTCCTGAATCCGAGGTTCGACTATCGGCCGGATCCTCCTCTCCAACACCCTGGAGTAGACCTTACCGGGGAGGCTGAGAAGTGTGATCCCTCTGTAATTGGAGCACACCCTCCGATCCCCCTTCTTAAAGAGAGGGACCACCACCCCGGTCTGCCAATCCAGAGGCACTGTCCCCAACCGCCACGCGATGTTGCAGAGACGTGTCAACCAAGACAGCCCTACAACATCCAGAGACTTAAGGTACTCGGGACGAATCTCATCCACCCCAGTGACTTCAGCCTGGGTGATGGACGAACCCCCCTCCGAGTCCCCAGCCTCTGCCTCCTCATCGGAAGACGTGACAGTGGGATTGAGGAGATCCTCGAAGTACTCCTTCCACCGCCCGACCACATCCCCAGTCGAGGTCAACAGCTCCCCGCCCGCACTGTAAACAGTGTTGGTGAAGCACTGCTTCCCCCTCCTGAGGCGCCGGATGGTTTGCCAGAATCTCTTCGAGGCCGACCGATAGTCCTCTTCCATGGCTTCTCCGAACTCCTCCCAGACTCAAGTTTTTGCCTCTGTGACTGCCCGAGCTGCAGCACGCTTGGCCTGCCGGTACCTCTCAGCTGCCTCCGGAGTCCCACAAGCCAACAAGGCCAGGTAGGACTCCTTCTTCAGCTTGACGGCATCCCTTACTTCCGGGCGCCACCACCGGGTTCGGGGATTGCCGCCGCGACAGGCACCAGAGACCTTACGGCCACAACTGCGAACAGCCGCATCGACAATGGAGGAGGAGAACATGGTCCACTCGGACTCCATGTCTCCAACCTCCCTCGGAATCTGGGTGAAGCTCTTCCGGAGGTGGGAGTTGAAGACCCTACTGACAGAGGGATCCACCAAACAGACCTAATATAATGCATTGTTCCCAACAGACCCTCACAACACGTTTGGGCCTGCCAGGTCTGACCGGCTTCCTCCCCCCTGCCAGCGGATCCAGCTCACCACCAGGTGGTGATCGGTTGACAGCTCAGCCCCTCTCTTCACCCGAGTGTCCAAGACACGCGGCCGGAGATCAGATGACACAACTACAAAGTCGATCATCGACCTCCTGCCTAGGGTGTCCTGGTGCCACGTGCACTTATGGACACCCTTGTGCTCGAACATGGTGTTCGTTATGGACAAACTGTAACTAGCACAGAAGTCCAATAACAGAACACCACTCGGGTTCAGATCGGGGAGGCCGTTCTTCCCCATCACCCCCGTCCAGGTCTCACTGTCGTTACCCACGTGGGCGTTGAAGTCCCCCAGTAGAACAATGGAGTCCCCAGTCGGAGCACTATCTAGTACCCCTCCCAGGGACTCCAAGAAGGCCGGGTACTCTGCACCGATGTTGGGCCCGTAGGCCGAGACAACGGTGAGAGACCTGTCCCCAACCCGAAGGCGTAGGGACGCGACCCTCTCGTTCACCGGGGTAAACTCCAACACGTGGCGGCTGAGCTGGGGGGCTATAAGCAAACCCACCCCAGCCCGCCGTCTCTCCCCGCGGGCAACTCCAGAAAAATGGAGAGTCCAGCCTCTCTCCAGGAGTTGGGATCCGGAACCCAGGCTATGCGTGGAGGTGAGCCCGACTATATCTAGCCGGTATCTCTCAACCTCCCGCACAAGCTCAGGCTCCTTCCCCCCAGCGAAGTGACGTTCCATGTCCCGAAACGCCAGAAGCTGCGCACGCGGACCAGGTCGTCGAGGCACCCGCCTTTGACTGCCACCTAGTCCTCTCTGCACCCGACCCCTACGGATCCCTCTGCGGATGGTGGGTCCACAGGAGGGCGGGCCCACGTCGTCCCTTCGGGCTGTGCCCGGCCGGGCCCGTGGGCAGAGGCCCGACCACCAGACGCTCGCATTCGAGCCCCAACCCCAGGCCTGGCTCCAGGGTGGGGCCCCGGCTGCGCCATACCGGGCGACGTCACGGTCCTTGATCTGATACTGTCCATAGAAGTCTTTGAACTGCATTTCGTCTGACCCGTCACCTAAGACCTGTTTGCCATGGGAGACCCTACCAGGGGCATGAAGCCCCAGACAACATAGCTCCTCGGATCATTCGGGCACTCAAACAACCCCACCACGTTAAGGTAGCAGTTCACGGGGTTGTTATCTAAATTTCAGCCTATAAAAAATAAAAAAAATATTACGAGATCATTTTACACTGTGACCAGAAATCTCGTGGCAATTTGATCTCGCGAGATCTCGTGCCACAAGATCTCGGCCCATCCTTTCTTGACAGGCATGCCTGCTTTAACCACATTTTCTCTCATCACAAACATCGGCATCACCTGGGACGCGTCAATCCAACAGCCTTTCAGTTTTACACCGTTTGAAGTTTGAAAAAAAACCAACTAAATAATTGTGCTGGGTGTTCTGCAGGCCGGGGTGAAAGGGTTACATTCTGCTCTTTGTTTACCCACCTCTGCTTTAGTATCAGGTCACACTTACACACTCACCAGTCTATTCAATGTTCACCAGAGACGGAAGAATGCGGAAGACCAAGGGACCTGGACAATGGGCCGAGTGGTCAATACGTCTGTGAAACATACCTCATGTCCACTGCCATCCTCTTATTACCATTATGTGTGCACACTCTGATGTGCACAGTCCCATGTGGGCGCTCCGCGGATGGAATGTAACAGCTGGTGAAATGTCAGCCTGGCCTTTTCTCTGAAGCCGCCTCAGAAGAACATTTCTTTAGAGCACAGGCATGTTTGTTTGGAAAGAAATGACTCTGTCTCCACATGAAGCGTGACGGACAGGAAGTTACTAATGCGGGCCTGTTATTTGGTGTATTCAACGGTGTGCATGAAGACGGCTCTGTTCTTCAGGACATCACACACGTCCTTGTTCTAATTCAATTAATTTTATGTTATGTGCTGAATAAAAACTTAAAACAACAAGCACGCAAAAGCAGCACAACGCATTTTGGAACAAATGACATTGAATATTAGTGAGGTAAAATCTCCTTGCTGGACCAACTAAAAACAAATCCAAGCTGTGCCTGTGCATGATAGCATTAATATTCATTCTATTATGTATTCTATATGGAAGCTATAGTCTTAACAATCAGTGATTAGTGCTGCATAACAAAAGGCTTCTTCTGATGATTGTGCAGGTGGGGCAGGGGGTGTGCTAATGAGGAAACACAGCCACAAATATTCTTCCTCATGCTTCCTCAGCCTCCCTGAGAGGGGTGGCCCAGCAGAAATCAGGGGTGCCCTAGAAACACCACTTGCACCCGCACTACAAAAAAAAAAAATTAACAATGGCATCTGTGAGATAATACAGATACTGTTTCTGTGATTGTTAGTGTTTATATTGTTTGGAGAGCTGTCACAATCAGGGTTGTAGCTGCTCGTTGCTTAGCAGTAGCTTATCAATCAATCAATCAATCAATCAATCAATCAATCAATCAATCAATCAATCAATCAATCAATCAATCAATCAATCAATCAATCAATCAATCAATCAATCAGTCTTTATTTATATAGCGCTTGTCATACATTTCATGTAACACAAAGTGCTTTACAGATTTAAAAACATTCTCTCACACCCACCTCCTCCCACAAATACAAACACATTGTCGCACTCACACTCTCCCCACCCACCTTCCCAGAGACACACCACACAAGCACAACACACACACTCAAGGTAAAACAATGGACGCAATGGACATAAGGCTGAGGTAAGGCTAGTGTTGCCACCTGTCCCGGTTTTACCTGATTGTCCTTCTTTTTAATGGTCTGTCCCGGGGAAATAAAATATTCTCCCGGGACACTACTACAGCGCAGTCCTCCACCGTCTCTCTCTCTTCTCCGCTGATCGCCCCACACAGAGCAGCTCCCTGCTCTGATTGGCCAGAGCTCAAAGAGAGCGAGGCTGACATTGGCTGTTCTGGCGCACGTCCCCGCCTCCTCCCCTCGCTCTTTGGCCGTGCGCACGTGCGTCCGCTTCTATGACTCAGCGTGGCTCTGTTGGTTTTTACCGCGGGGAAAGAGAGACTGTACTATCGACAACGCGAGGAGACGGTCTTACAAACACTAGGACACATATGCGTCAGTAATCAGGCACAGAACATATATGGAGGAGTTTACAGGAGCTAGCTCTCCCCACGTGAGTAACATTAGCATCTCAATATAACAACGCATTTTCACCTCATTCTACAGTATGTATTTTTGAATTAATCAGTGCAATGATATTCTTGTTAGAGATAAACAATTTAGAGCAGTTGAATGAAGAGTGAAGTTTCTAATACTTCACTCTTGTACTTGTAATTGAGTAAAATGTCAGCCATGTAATTGTACTTTTACGTAAGTACAAATTTTCTGTCCTCTTTCTTTTTTTTTTTTTTTTTTTTTTTTTTTAAGGACTTTATTTAAATTTCAAACATATTTACATAAATGTTTACATAGGAGGAAAACAACAATAAAAGTGCAAAACAATAAAGTGCAAAGTACATTTCATAAAAGATACAAAAGATTATAAATTTAAAATGTCCCATTGAAGTGTGTGATTGTCCAGTGATTTCCGTCGTCTGAGTTCTGTGCAGATTTGTTTATAAACTGTTGAACTGTCAATGAAGGTTTGGTTTATGGTTTGTTTTGTCCGTGTTTTCCAGATTTTACTGCTGTGATGGCGATGACAAGCTGAAATAACTGAGTTTTATTGGAGGGGAAATGGTCTTGAAGAAGTCCGTAAATAATAGAGCGGTAGTTGATGGTGAAAATGAGTCCGATTTGTTGCAAAAGAGTCCAGATTTGTTTTGATCTGTAACAGTCTAAAAACAAATGCTCCAGAGTCTCATCAGCCACACAGTTTGGCATTGGGCACATTTTTGTTTTAACATAGCAGCTCCACGACACTATGGCCCGCACTGGCAGTCTGTTGTGGGCCATGAGCCAGAGGGTGTCGCGGATCGATTCGTCCATTCCTTTATGTTGAATATATTTAATTAATACAGTGGATTCATCAACATCAAGGTGCTTAAAGTTACAGTGCCACAATACAAAACATCACAAACTTTACCATACAGCATTTTTGACGTAAGACCATTCCAATCTAAATTAAATTTATCTTTAAAATCACCATAAAGGAGTTTGTACTCTGGACCTTGGCGAGCTCTCCCTTTACGTTTTCTCCAAAGGTTTGGGTCGCCCACCCAAGGAGCGCCTCTGGAGATGGCCAGGGACATATTTTTAACAAAAGCACATGTTAATTTTAATTCTAGGTTTACTGCGCCTAAACCTCCCAATTTCTTGTTTTATATAAAAGATCTCTTTTGGTGACCTCCCTGGTTGTGCCCCAGATGAAGTTCACACAGAGTTTATTGATTTTTAAAATACATTTTTTGGGAGGTGGAAAGACTGTGGCCAAAAACAGTAGTTTTGAAAGAATAAACATTTTAATTATAATAATTCTCAGATTGTAATTGGTTTTTTTATTCTCCCATTTTTTTATTTCTTCTTGAATTTCTACAAGTTTGGCATTCCAGTTCTTTCAATACAATGATTGGATAAGAGTAAACCTAGCACTTTAATTTCTGGTTTAGTTTGGATATTGATTGTAATTTTTTTTGTTTCATCTCCAATCCAAACAGCCTCAGATTTGTGTTGGTTTAAAATCGCTCCAGAGGCGTTTTCATACATTTTTAAAATATCATTTAATTGGTTTAGTTCAGTTGGTTCTTAATTATTACAGTAACGTCGTCAGCATAAGCTAAAGCCTTAAATGCTTTAGAGGTACCTATAGTTATACCAGTGATGTTAGGGTTCTTATTAATGGTGGAAATCAGAGGATTTATTGCTAAAATGTAAAGAGCTGCACTCAGAGGACAGCCTTGTTTCACCCCACGGTTTATGTGGAAGGGCTCAGTTAACACACCGTTTACATTAGCACACACTTCAGAATTAACATAAAGACACTTAATCATACTAATAAAATCATCAGGGAAACCATATTTTGCAAGGACAGACCATAAATAGTCTCGAGACACATAATCAAAAGCTTTTTTCTGGTCAAGACCTAAGATATAAAAGTTCTGATCTTGGTTGTTATGGATCATTTCTCTTAAAGCACATAAATTGTCCCACATTAGACGCCCTTTAATAGCACATGTTTGTTCCTTTTCTATAATGTCTTCAAGAATATCATGCATTCTATTCATAATAATCTTGGCTAATATTTTATAATCAGTATTCATTATTGTTAGGTGTCTATAATTATTTATATCAGTTTTATTTCCTTTTTTATAGAGCAAACACAGTACTCCCTGGTAGAAGGAGTCTCCCATCCGTCCGCCTTTCAGACCTTCATTATAATAATCCGTTAATAACTGGATGACTTGTTCATTTAGTAACTGGTAGAATTCAGTGGGCAGGCCATCAGGACCTGGGCTTTTGCCTGAGTTGAGCTGTTTTATTGCACTTGAGACTTCATCTTTGGTGACGTCTCCGAGGAGAGGGGTCACATCCAGGAGGGACGAAGGAGAGATCTCCCCCAACAGGGAGTTCACACAGTCGGTGTCGATTGGAATGGTCTCATACGCTTTTGCACACAGGTCTCGGATAACTTTTCTTTTCCCCTTTTCGTCAGAGATTAAGTTTCCCTCATCATCGTTTATGGTTTCAATAAATTTGCTTTGTAGCTTTTCTTTGTTGGACTTGAGGGCTTGGACTACATTTCCTCTATTATCGATTTGAGCATTTTTAAATACATTAAATAGCATTTCAGAATTTATATCATTAATTTGTTCTTTTATATTTTTCATTTTAAGCTCGTCGGTAATAGTTTTATCTTTCACTTGTTTAATTGATATGAATTCTCGTACTAAAAGGTCATAAGTTTGGTTTTTGATTATATTCATTTCTTTTGATTTAAATTTGAAAAAGGCTGTGATTCTCTGCTTCAGAAGCTCCCACAGCTCTAAGTTTGACCTCGTTAAAACTTTTAGCTGAATAACACGGGCTATTTCCTGTTTTAGTTCAGAAAGTAACTCTTGATGTTTCAGACACTGCGTATTGAGTTTCCAAAAACCTCTTTGCTCTGAGCTTCCATAGTGAATGACTGAAGACACCATCAAATGGTCAGAGAAGTCAGTCATGATGGTTTTGTAGGACAATATTTTAACATTTGAAGATGTGTAAATTCTGTCGATTCTAGTTTTAGATTTAGAGTCGTACCTAGTAAAACCATATACATTTGGATTTAAAGCACGAAATGCATCAATTAAATCGTGTTCTTGACTAATTTCTTTTAAAAGTTTCCCTTCTTTACTTGTTTTGTAAACAGTGCTTGCAATACGATCTTTTTCCTCAGTAATAATGTTAAAATCACCACAAATAATAGTGGTATAATTTACAGTTAAAATCTCTCTCATTTTTCTCAATAGTTTACACTTTTTTTGGAATTGTTGCGAAGTATAAACATTAACCAATCTGAATTTATGGTTTTGGTAAAAACAATCAACCAACAGTAGCCTCCCAGGAATAATTTCTCTTTTCTTATAACAGTTACTTGGTCATTTTTGAAAAGGATACCGACCCCGTCGGCTTTATCCTCTCCAATAGAAATTATACTTTACCTTTAGACCATAACTTACAAACATCATCTACATCTACATAAGTATTAAGCCTCATTTCTTGGACAAATAATACATCATAGTTAGTATCATGCAAGAATTCTAACTTTGTTTTTCGAAACGTAGATGATTGAACACCACGGGTGTTGAATGTGGCAATGCTTAAAGACATCAGGAGGAGAGATTTGTATTGGCTCGTTTTTCCAAGCCATGGGATCGATTTTTTTTTTTACGTTTAATAGACTCTCCTGGAGCACTAGGCTCGGAGCTAGAGGTGGATACTGTCACGGGAGAGTTAAGAGATTCTTGGATGGAGCTTTGGTCAGAGATGGAGCTCTCACTTGCACTTTCATATTTCTCTTCATCTGAATATGATTCTATTGAAACCTCACCTGAGGAGTTGAGCTCAGAGGATGGAGGTTGAGCGAGCTCTTCATCAGAGGATGCTGGAAGAGAAGGCCAAAGCTTCCGAGACAGGAGGTCGTTGGGATCATTCGTAAGATAGGCGTCATCCAGCATAGAGGTCTGTGCACTGGCTTCACACAGGTTGTACGAGGTCGTGGCGCTGGCTCCAGGCGGCGGGTCGCTGGTCCCGGCGCTGGCTCCAGGCGGAGGGTCGCTGGTCCCGGCGCTGGCTCCAGGCGGAGAGTCGCTGGTCCCGGCGCTGGCTCCAGGCGGAGGGTCGCTGGTCCCGGCGCTGGCTCCAGGCGGCGGGTCGCTGGTCCCGGCGCTGGCTCCAGGCGGCGGGTCGCTGGTCCCGGCGCTGGCTCCAGGCGGCGGGTCGCTGGTCCCGGCGCTGGCTCCAGGCGGAGGGTCGCTGGTCCCGGCGCTGGCTCCAGGCGGAGGGTCGCTGGTCCCGGCGCTGGCTCCAGGCGGAGGGTCGCTGGTCCCGGCGCTGGCTCCAGGCGGAGGGTCGCTGGTCCCGGCGCTGGCTCCAGGCGGCGGGTCGCTGGTCCCGGCGCTGGCTCCAGGCGGCGGGTCGCTGGTCCCGGCGCTGGCTCCAGGCGGCGGGTCGCTGGTCCCGGCGCTGGCTCCAGGCGGAGGGTCGCTGGTCCCGGCGCTGGCTCCAGTTTGCAGGTTACTGCTCCGGGAGCTGGCTCCAGGTGGAGGATCGGTAGAATTCGAATCAGGCTGTCTGGACTGATGGGGGTGTTTAAACTTGTTTGCATATGAAGAGGGGCATGTGAAGAAAGTATGGCCACTCTTATTGCATAAATTGCACTGTGCATCATGGGTGCAATCTTTGGCTTTATGCCCAAACTGGCCACATTTCCAGCACTTGATATATGGACATTGCCTCAATTGGTGATCACCTGATTGACAGATAAAACAGGTGGCTTGTTGACCAGGATAGATTATTCTGCCATTATATGGGCCCAAGGATATGGAGTTAGGGATTTGGATAAGGAGTCCTTTAGAGTTTTTTTTCAGTTGGACTTTGTATTTTCTTATTCCATACCATATGCCATACTTATCAAGTGGTTTTACTGTTTGTATGATTGTACAGTACCTTTGTAGGTAAAGCTCAACGTCCTCATCAGAAATTCTTCCAGTCCAGAATTTTACAACGATGAAGGTTGTGTCCATTTGTATAGATGACTGAATGGACCAGTCCTTCCATTTTGTCTGGGAGGATTGTGATGCATGTAACTCCAGGAATCGCCTCAAGGGGGCTTCACTTACAAACAAAGTTCAAAGTCCCTCTTGTTAGGCAGAGCGATAAAGGAGTATATGTCTCTTGCATTCAACCAGCATGATTCAAATAATAGTTTATCACCGACATATTCTCTGCTGGCGGGTCTCCTTGGCCCGTGTATTGCAAACGAGCCCAAAAGCGGCCAAACTGTGAGGAAAAGGGGCGACCGAGAGGTTTGCTTTGAGCCATTTGGCTCACATTCCTCAATTGCCTCCCTTACCTCTGCCAGACATCCTTACTGTTCTTAGAGTAGAAAGTAGAATGTCCTCTGTCCTCTTTCCACCACTGGACATTAACCACAAAGTAAATACTTAAAGCAAAACCAATATAGCTCCATCACAAGGTTATGTCCAATTTCGCTTTAGAAGGGTCATTTTTGTCTTGGGTTAGGTGTGAAGGGCGCCACTGCTTGTAAGCAAAATGGTTGATTGGGTTGCCGAAATGTCCAGGTTTTCTGTCAGACATAGGTGGCAACCCTAGGTAAGGCTGCACACTAAAAAAAATGCTGGGTTATTTTAACAACCCAACTGTTGGGTCATTTTGTTGGGTTATTTTCATAGAGTTGGGTTGTTTTTTCCTACCCAGCAGGTTGGGTCAAAACCACTGAGCTCAACTGTCAGCAGCGGCCATTACTGCTCCTCCACCTCCTCCGATTGAAACAGCTCATAAAGGTATTTATACATGTTTTTATTTGATTACTCTGTCATAAAGAGTCAGTATTTATCCAAATGAAACTGATTAGGCACAAATAATTAATCAATTTGGTTTTGGCTTTGTGTTTCCCTAACACCTTGTTAGCATCTGTCATAGAAGAGAAAGGGTTAAAGTCACGTCTTTTGGACGAGCTGTAGCTAAAAAACGATTCAGCACAGAGGTGTGTAGTTGACAGAGGACACTTCACTCTCTGTCCCGGTTTTTATTTCGTGTTGATAGGACAAGTATTGACTGAAATAATGAGGGCTAAAGGTAGTTAAAATAATCGGTTATGATATCCTATTTAATATAATGCGCGCGACAACCGTTAGCTAATGCTAACGCGAACTCTTTCTTACACTTGTCAGTGTCTTATCTCTGCTGTTGTTTCTTACATAATGCCTTTAGTAATTTAATATGGTTAAATGGATGATGAGCAGCAGCAGTAGAGGAGAGAAGGAGAGGCTCAGATATGGGAGAAACAGAGAAAAGTGTTAACAGTTTTCAGTTAGGATATTTTAAAGCCTCTGTCCTGTGTGTTTCAGATCAGCTTTACCCTCTCCATATGGGACCTCCAGAGCTGATAAATGCCACTAAAGCTTTACAGGTAAGCAGCAGTTTTATAATTATCAGAAATGTTTTATTCTCTGTTTAATTCATTTGCTAAAATACAAACTTGTGTTAATGTGTGTCCTACAGAAAACAAACTCTCCTGAGCTCTTCCACTGTCTGTCTGAAGAGCATCATCTGCATCACTGGACACCAGTCCCAGTAAGTGCAGTATATTTTTTACAAAATATAACATGACCCTTTATAGTTTTAGACCAAACACAAATGTAATGTTTCTCTTCCAGTGGAATCTTCAGCTCAGTGGAAGTGTCCGCCTGCCTCTGAGACGATGCCTCTGTTACTTCACCAAGGTAAGATCTTACATTATACTGTCACTGTCTTATGGGAAGGTTGGTGTCCCTGGTGGAGTAATGGTTACCAGGTATTGGATTTCATCTGTGACAATGTCTCTCTTTATTTCCACAGTGGTCTCTGCTGCTGTAGACTGCAGTGTCCTCAGCCCTGTCCCTGCTGTGACTGAACTGTCCTCCGCCCTGTCTCCTGCTCTGTCTCCCGCTGCAGTGTCCCCAGCCCTGTCTCCTGCTTCAGACTGAACTTTTCCCAGCCCTGTCCCTGCTGTGACTGAACTGTCCACAGCCCTGTCTCTGACTCTGAAAAAGGACCACTTCACCAAAATACAGTAAGTACAATATGCACAATGGGGGACTTTCCTTAGGCTTGTTAACAACCAAATTAATTATTTGCTGCTGATGATGTTGTGTTAAACAATTATGTTCTGCTTTTGTAAGAAATAAAGTTTCTAAAACAGCACTGGGGTGATCATTATGAATTAACCCAATCATTGGGTAAAATTAAGAATAAACAACCCAACGGTGGGTTAAAAATATTAACCCAACTGTTGGGTTAAAAATAATAACCCAACAGTTGGGTCAAAATAACCCAACGTTGGGTCGGACCAACTTTGACCCAACATTGGGTTAAAAGTTGGGTTACTTTTAACCCAGCATTTTTTAGTGTGCTTTACAGATTTAAAAAACATTCTCTCACACCCACCTCCTCCCACAAATACAAACACATTGTCGCACTCACACTCTCCCCACCCACCTTCCCAGAGACACACCACACAAGCACAACACACACACTCAAGGTAAAACAATGGACGCAATGGACATAAGGCTGAGGTAAGGCTGGGTACAGATAAACCAGGTAAGGAAACACCATCCAAGGAGCCGTCTGCATCGGGAGCAGCATCTCGGCTGCAGCCACAGGGCACCAACACAGGACGCCCGGAGGAGGCGCGGTAGAAACACCACACCTCCATCCAGACACCCACAGGACAGCACCACAGCAGCCACAGCCAATGACCGCTCCCGAGGCAGAGGGCTCCTCCAGAGGAAACTGGGAGACCATAAAAATGGTTAAAATAAGTAAAAAGTAAAAATAAGAATATTAGGACCACTAAAATAAGACCGAGAGGTAAAATACATAAAGAAAAATAAAAAAATATTAATAACAATTAAATAAATAGGCCTAGCAAGAATAAATATCAGTTAAAAGCTAAACTAAAGCTTTTAACTTAGCAGCCCACATCTTGCGTCTACAAAAATATGGTCATCATTTTTGAGAGTGAGTCTCCATCCCGTCGCTTTGGAGCTCGAGTCCTCAACAGTACCATTTATTTATTGGGCGGCACAGTGGCGCAGCAGTTACAGTTTCCCCTACCACTAAAAACATGTACAATAGGCCAGGATGAATGATGTGTGTGCATGAATGAATGATGGTGGTCAGAGGTTGGTGCAGATTTGTGCAGTTGCAACAGCACTTCTGTCAGTCTCCCCAGGGGAAACTGAAGCTACATATGCTTTGCTTACCACCACCACCGAGTGTTTAATCATTGTGATAATATTGTTAAAACATTTCAATATGGTCCCATGGCTATACCTCCACCAAAATACGAAAACAACCAAACATAATAATATGACTTCCAATAGTTTGTTGGGGTAGAGTCGGGTAATGGGTACGTGGTCCTCTGATGTTTTAAAGGAAGTGCTTTATTTGTCATTTTACAATTGTACAACAAAACTGCGTTCAGGTGTTAGTCCTGAGCCGCTGCGACTGAGCGCGCCATCATTGTGGGCCAGTCTGACCAGCATGTTTTTGGAGGTTGGGGAAACCGTAGCACCAGAGGAAACCTGGCTGGCTCCCTTAAGTGCACCTCTGAAACTGTGCAGCACCTCCATGGGTTTGTCCCTGTTTCAGAGCGTGGTGTCCCGCACTGTCAGCTTCTCCACCTCCTCCTCCTTCCTCTTCCTCCTGCGCAGCTCCCTCCGCACCACAAGTCTTTCACCGCCTTCTGGGAAGAGCGTAGAAGATAAAAAAATAATCCGTCTTATTATACCGTGAACGTATTAGCCAGAACAATAGTAGGGATGGAAGATTTGTGTTTGGCTTAGCTGTGAGTCTGCCCAGATACCTCCTCGTATTTTTGAACATTTTCAATTGCCGTTCAAGGAGCAGTCTGTGGTCACTTCACGCACTGTGTTAACTTACCCCTGGAGCTTCAGATGAAGTTAATTAGAGGAGATGTTATGTCCACTGAGAGATGCTCCTGACTGTCATCATTAAGAAGAAAAGTCTATTGCTTGGCTTTGGCATTTTCTGTTTGGTAAGAAAAACATCCAGATTGTTACATGGCCCAGAATTGCTCCAAAAGTCTTTTCTTTTTCTTTTTTTTCTCTTTTATTGTTATAACTATGACTTTTTATTGTTTCAATGCCTTTGGAAACCTCTTTGAATTGCCAAGTCGTATGAAAGATGCTTTATAAATACATGATCATTATTACTCAGCCATCTCACTATGTTTTGGAGAACATAATCATGGGCAGCATTTACCTTAAGTGCAAAAAAATGAATAAATTAATACTAAACACACTATGTGTCAACAAGTAATGGTAGTATTTTTTTTACTCCCTTGGTCAAGAAAGTTTGCAGTAGGTGCTGAAGATGATGCAGTTCAGAAGCTTCACTGAAGTCTCCATGACATCTGATTATTATTTTTCTAATCCTAACCATTCCTATGAAGTTTATCAGAATGGTTAGCTTAGCATTAATCAATAACCATGAAATAAATGACTTCTTTCTGTAATTACCATAATGACCACACTATTACACTTTTGAGTCGCGTGCTATTTCCCTCCATGCCATTACTGCGCTGTCAAAGGAAATGCGCCCTATACTGAACATACTACTGTATTCATGTGAGTTTCCTTGAGACCCCCCAGCTCAGCTCCCCTCTGCACAGTCTATGTGGGCCGTGGTTCTGTGCCAGTGTGGAGGCTGAGAGGAGGGGCTCCTACCTGCTGACCCTGTTGAGTTAATTAAGCCCAGCGTATGATAATGGAGGAGTGATGAGGCCGAGGGCTAACACACTCCACTTATTCAATTAGTGCAGCTCTCGGAGGAACCGTATTTGTGAATCTCTCGGAGGGACGTCCCGGTGCTGGGCAGGACTGAGCTCCATCATATGTACTGTGAAATCTCACATCAGACTCTGCATGGAAGGAAGTCTTCACACATGTACAGGAAGTCTTCATACATATACAGGAAGAGTTCATACATGTAGAGGAAGTCTTCATACATGTACAGGAAGTCTTCATATATGTAGAGGTAGTCTTCATACATGTGCAGGAAGAGTTCATACATGTACAAGAAGTCTTCATACATGCCAGGAAATCTTCATACATGTACAGGAAGTCTTCATACATGTACAGGAAGTGTTCATACATTTTCAGGAAGTCTTCCTACATGTACAGGAAGTCTTCATACATGTACAGAAAGCCTTCATACATGTACAGGAAGTATTCATACATGTACAGGAAGGCTTCATACATGTACAGGAAGTCTTCATACATGTACAGGAAGGCTTCATACATGTACAGGAAGGCTTCATACACGTACAGGGAGTCTTCATACATGTACAGGAAGTGTTCATACATTTTCAGGAAGTCTTCCTACATGTACAGGAAGTCTTCATACATGTACAGAAAGCTTCATACATGTACAGGAAGTATTCATACATGTACAGGAAGGCTTCATACATGTACAGGAAGTCTTCATACGTGTACAGGATGTCTTCATACATGTACAGGAAGTATTCATACATGTACAGGAAGTCTTCATACATGTACAGGAAGTCTTCATACATGTACAGAAAGCCTTCATACATGTACAGGAAGTATTCATACATGTACAGGAAGTCTTCATACATGTCCAGGAAGTATTCATACATGTACAGGAAGTCTTCATACATGTCCAGGAAGTCTTCATACATGTACAGGATGTCTTCATACATGTACAGAAAGCCTTCATACATGTACAGGAAGTCTTCATACATGTCCAGGAAGTCTTCATACATGTACAGGATGTCTTCATACATGTACAGGAAGTCTTCATACATGTACAGAAGCCTTCATACATGTACAGGAAGTATTCACACATGTACAGGAAGTCTTCATACATGTACAGAAAGCCTTCATACATGTACAGGAAGTATTCATACATGTACAGGAAGTCTTCATACATGTCCAGGAAGTCTTCATACGTGTACAGGATGTCTTCATACATGTACAGGAAGTATTCATACATGTACAGGAAGGCTTTCATACATGTACAGGAAGTCTTCATACGTGTACAGGATGTCTTCATACATGTACAGGAAGTATTCATACATGTACAGGAAGTCTTCATACATGTACAGAAAGCCTTCATACATGTACAGGAAGGCTTCATACATGTACAGGAAGTCTTCATACGTGTACAGGATGTCTTCATACATGTACAGGAAGTCTTCATCCATGTACAGAAAGCCTTCATACATGTACAGGAAGGCTTCATACATGTACAGGAAGTGTTCACACATGTACAGGAAGTCTTCATACGAGTACAGAAAGCCTTCACACATGTACAGGAAGTCTTCATACGAGTACAGAAAGCCTTCACACATGTACAGGAAGGCTTCATACATATACAGGAAGAGTTCACACATGTAGAGGAAGTCTTCATGCATGTACAGGAAGTCTTCATATATGTAGAGGTAGTCTTCATACATGTGCAGGAAGAGTTCATACATGTACAAGAAGTCTTCATACGTGTACAGGATGTCTTCATACGTGTACAGGGAGGCTTCATACATGTACAGGAAGTCTTCCTACATGTACAGGAAGTCCTTATACATGTACAGGAAGTTGAGGATAAGGTATAGTTTATTGTCCCTTAGGTAAATTTGTCCTCTGCATTTGACCCATCCTTCGATGCCGCTGGGGGAACCAATCTCCAAATGTGGAGCCAGGGTGATGGTCAGAATCACCTGGCTAGAGGATTAACCTATTCATGTTTTCCATTGATGGGGGTCACCAGGGCACCACATTGTCCCTTTGGGCTGGGCTCTACCACCAGGTGCTAGACCAAACCCAGGTCTGGCTCCATGTCCTGCCATGGGCGACTCTCCAAGAGTTCAACATGGAAAATGTTCATGTAAACCTTTATATCTAAATTTAAACACATATAGTACGTCAACATTACCAAACTAGCACCTAATGCTCAGCTCAACATAGAGCACCAATTTCTGCTGTGTGTCATCAAAATAAAGCATTTGGATAAGAGGCTGATGTATGTAAACGTCCAGTTGGACGAGCTGTAAGAGTAAAGTTGTATTCAGGTCTGAGGAAAGGCAAGCCGCTCATTGTAGGCATATGTTTTTAGAGCTATTTCACAATCATTATCCTCAATAAAATTAATGTTGCTTGTTCTCTTTGAGTGTTCGGTGAAAAAATGCATTATTACATGAACATTATTTGTATTGGGAACAATTTGAACGTTAAATCTAGAGTTTGAAACACAAATGTAGCTCATAACTGCTCAGTCTGTGTGTTCATTTGTGTTCTTTTAAATACAGTTAGAACTCTTGCTTCACAGTGAAAAGGTGTGTGGGGAATTCGATCACTATGTGGACGACACCACCCTCATCGGGCTCATCTCGGACGGTGATGAGTCTGCCTACAGGAGAGAGGTGGACCGGCTGACGTCCTGGGTGCAGCCACAACAACCTGGAGCTGAACGCCCAGAAGACAGTGGAGATGATCGTGGACTTCAGGAAAGACACAGCCCCACCGTCCCCCCTCGCCCTGACAGTCTCTCCCACCCCCATCTCCATCGTGGACTCCTTCCGTTTCCTGGGCACCACCATCACCCAGGACCTCAGATGGGAGCCGACCATCTGCTCCTCATCAGAAGGCCCAGCAGAGGATGTTCTTCCTGCTGCAGCTGAGGAAACTTAAGCTGCCGACCAAGATGCTGGTGCAGTTCTACATGGACATCATTGAGTCCATCCTCAACTCCTCCATCACTGTGTGGTCCATCCTCACCTCCTCCATCACCGTGTGGTCCATCCTCACCTCCTCCCTCACCGTGTGATCCATCCTCACCTCCTCCTCACCGTGTGATCCATCCTCACCTCCTCCATCACCGTGTGGTCCATCCTCACCTCCTCCATCACCGTGTGGTCCATCCTCACCTCCTCCATCACCGTGTGGTCCATCCTCACCTCCTCCATCACCGTGTGTCCATCCTCACCTCCTCCATCACCGTGTGGTCCATCCTCACCTCCTCCATCACCGTGTGGTCCATCCTCACCTCCTCCTCACCGGTGGTCCATCCTCCCTCCTCCGTCACCGTGTGTCTTATTATCTGCTCTGTTGCTCTATGTGGTGTGTCCACACTTAGATCTGCTGCTATCACTTATCACTTACTTTATACACATGCACACCTGTAAATACAATCCCGCTGTTGTTCTATGTTAGTTGTTATCGTCTTACCATATTTTACCTTTTGTTATTTATCTTATTTATTTAATATTCTTATGCATGCCCCCTATAGCCTTATAGTTTAAAGTTTTATAGCTATTTTTATCTAGATTCTGTGTTATATGTTTTATGTTGCACGTCAGCACCGAGAGAAATTCCTAGTATGTGAACCTGATCTCAAACAATGGCAATAAAAATTATTCTGATTCTGATTCTGAATTTCCACGTAGCTAAAACGGATTCTGGTCTTGAACCCCAGTTTGAGGAGCATGTCTGCAAACAAGAGATGCACTCTCACTTTGGCTCCTGGAGCGACGCTAATTAGCGCCAAAGCAACAAGAATTAATTTAATAAAGCAATATTTCAATTAATTATTGATCAGGGTAATTAAGAGTGGGGGGGACAGGGGGGAGGGTGATTAAGACCACAGTAAATGAGTTTAATTAGGCTGAGCTGAGCGCTGAGGCGGCAGGCGCACTGCTCTGTCTGAACCTGAGCCTTTTAGTCTGTGCGGGCCCACGCTTTTAAAGGCCTCCTGTAAAGCTACTGGATAAAGACCAGACAGGTACGTATCAACTCATCTAAGTTCAGGTAAGAACATATGTCACTATGAAAAAACGGTGACCTGTTCCTTTAACATCTTAGTTTTAATGTCAGCGTAACTCACTTACGATGCTTCTTTCATAACATTTTGTCGACGCACATGTTTGTCCGTAAAAATACAAGTATTGAGATTGGACAGAGATACACAGTATATCCAAATGACTTTAGTAGCTTCTACAGACTCCACACTTTACAGGCTTGGACTTCATGTTTTGAAGGTTTTCTCAGAGGGATTTTGAAATACAGTGCCTCTCGAAAGTACTAATACACCTTGAACTTTTGCACATTTTGTCATGTTTAAAGATAAAGATTTTATTTTGAATTTTTTACTGAAAGTTCACACACAAGTAACAGACAACTGTGAAGTTAAAGCAAAATGACACATGATTCTGTTATTTAAAAAAAAAAAAAAAAAAGGAAAACCAAAAAGTGGGGCGTGCGTAAGTATTCATACAGCATGACTTAATACTTTGTGGAACCCCTTTTGCTGCAATAACAGCAGCAATTCTTCTGGGGTATGACTCTACAAGATTTGCACATTTAGAGACTGACATTTTAGCCCATTCCTCTTTACAAAACAACTCAAGCTCTGTGAGATGTTCAAATCTTGGGAAATCTTTGTATAACTTAACGCTGCTTTAAACTTCTCCACAGCTTTATCCCTGACCTCTCTGGTGTGCTCCTTGGCCTTCATGATGTTGTTTAGTGACCAATACACTCTGACCATAGCTCTGAGGCCCTCACAGAACAGCTGGAATTATACTGAGAGTAGATTACACACAGGTGGCCTCTATTTAATGGTTAGGGCAAGGTGTGAACATTCTGCAGTCATTAGGAATGTTATAAAGGCAATTTAATGCACTCCAAAAATGCTGTATGAATACTTATGCACGCCCCACTTTTCACTTTTCTATTTTTTGATAAATAACAGAATCATGTATCATTTTGCTTTCACTTCACAGTTGTCTGTTACTTGTGTGTGAACTTTCAGTAAAAAATTCAAAATAAAATCTTTACATTTAGGGTTGTAAACATGACAAAATGTGCAAACGTTCAAAGTGTATTAGTACTTTCGAGAGGCACTGTATCTAAGTGTAGAATTTTGAACCCACAAAACATGGCAACACTAGAATTTTACAGATTATTCACTAGTAACTACTAAGCAGGATATCCAGAATCCCTGAAAATATTGAAATGTTTTGAAATGTTTATGCATAAATGCCTTTTGCATCTTTATTATTCTTTTCCCCTTTCATCTACAGCATCTTGCGTTTAAAGCGCAGTCGGATTGACCGGGCGTCTCCAGGCTCTTCGTGAACACGAGAGCGACTTCACCACAAACACCAGGTACCGCTGCACACGCACCATCCGTTTGCGCCGCTTGTGTCTTTATCGTCGCTATTGAATTAGACGGAGACCGCGCCTAACCTTTAGACTTTGTCTGCGCCCATTTCCAGTGAAGGTGAAGCCATGTTCTCCCAGAAATGTGTCAGTGATAATTGTCAGAGGCGTGGGGGGAGAGCTTGGGGAATAGGGAATACATATGAGAGTAACTCAATTAAAGAGGCAATCCTTTGGCCCGGAGAGAACTGGAGCAAGTCAGAGCTCTGAGGACACGCCGGAACAGAGGAGACACTTCTACAAAGACACACTACTGGAAAGGTCATGATCACTACTCTTACACCAGGAGAACATTTGGTTACTCTTTACTCTTTCTTATCAGAATCTGCACTTGTTTGTTTAAGGCGAGGCACAGCTTTGATTTTTAGGTGCTTTGAGTTGCCTTGTGTATGAAATGCGCGGTATAAATAAACCTGCTTGTGGAGATTTTTTTCGAGATCTCTCCCTTAACATCTTGTCAGAGTATAAAAAACGTTGTCGCTACTTCCTGGAAATATCCAGGAAGTAGCGACGACATCGCTCTTCATGGCTTTCCCTCACACATTCATTCACAAATATTGACAGATTTTACAGCCAAGTGTCCTGCCAAGGGTCCCAGAGATGACGCTATAATCCAAATATGGTCATTTCCTTTCTGGGAGGGAAAACTTGTTACAAAACTTTAGGGCTTTTCTAAAAATGAGGTTTTTTGTTCCACTCATCCAACAACCTCATCACTTTAGTAGCTCCTGCAGACTCCACACTTTCCAGTCTTGGACTTTACAATATCTTAACGTTTTTTTCTGAGGGATTTTTTTTACATCTAATTCCTAGTCTTAATTATTCAGCTTTGAACCCCAAAAAACAAAAAAGTTTTTTCATATTTGTTGAAAAATCTGTCTCACTAATATGTCACACAAAAAAAACATACATTTAAATCTGGGTCTATCCCTTATTCAGATTTTGTTGCCGAAAATATAGGCAATTGCTGTCCATTTCTGCACTAAATGTCTTATTTTTATAGGAAAACTTGCTATACATTTTATTCTTAATATTACTGACCCTGATTTAATGTCGGTGAATTTCTTGCTCTACAAGAAATTCATAGAGCATGAATTTCTGAGTATGTCAAAAAAAAAAGTAAGCCCATTCCTGTCTGGAGTTATGGATTTTTAAAGAAATAGCCAGAATGCTCACTGCAGCCACTAATAATAATAATGCATTGGTTTTAAATAGCACTTTTGGGGACACCCTACAGACGCTTTACATTGCATTATTTATTCACTCCAGACTTGGTTGTGGTAAGCTACTATTGTAGCCACAGCTGCCCTGGGGTAGACTGACGGAAGTGAGGCGATCAGTCTGCGCCATCGGCCCCTTCGACCACTACCAACCACTCATTCACTCACTCACATTCACCAGGTCTCCTGGTGTTACCAAACGGTCTCCCATCCAAATACTGAGCAAGCCCTTCCCTGCTTAGCTTCCAAGGTCTGACGGGATTGGGCACTAGGTGGCAGCTTAAATTTAAAAAAGGAACGGATTCCACTCGTGTCCAGCAGAGGGCACTGGCATAACAAGAGATCAGGATTTAAACAACACATTATAGCCATGTGGTAAATGGTCAGTCTGTCCCAGGGCGAGTGAATGAATAATGACTTTATGTAGCACTGTGAGAAACGTGTGACACAGGCTGATATAGCGCAATAAGTGTAAACAGTTGTTATTTATTCGGCCAAAGTCCTTTACAATATGTGCGGCCCGCGAGCCGCCATGGGGGTTGAATTTCGGCCCACGACCCAAAACAAGTTGACGGTTTAGGAGTTTGGGTCTTATTACATTATGTACCTTCAAACCACTACATTATTCCATTGTGTATGTACTACATTGGTACATGTTAGTACAGGTTGTTACATGGTACATTACATTGTACTGCAGTTGCTAGGTTCAATGTATCAAGGATTGTGTAAAATAGAGTATTTCCAGTTATTTTAAAGTAATGTTACGGTTGAGTAAAGGATTTGATGACTCCCTCTGGTCCTGTCAGTGCTAACTGAACTCTGGTCTCATCCATCAAGCGGTTTCCCAAAACAGAGCTGCCTTTGCCTGTCCTATATTTTAGTGTTTGAGCACCGCATTTGTGATAAATATACTGTAGAGAGATAAATAAATAAATAAAAATAATTGTGTCTTTTCAGAGACAAACCTGACGTTGAAGTGTGTCCATCCATCTTCTTTGATCCGTTGCCAGGTTTCAGGGGCAGTCTAAGCGCCCAGGTCACAATCCAGGAGACATAACTCATCATAAAAGGCTTCTGAGCTGCCAGTGTATGCTTTGGCTATATCCAAATATCTGTCCTATAGCGTGATACAAAAGAAGCCGGGTCATAACAATGTTTAGTCTGTCCCCTCTGTTGGTCTCAGAATGTGAGCACAAGAATGAGAAAAAAGTGTCTGCACAACTGTATAGCTCCCAAAAAGTATTTATTCCTCCTTCAATGATTGGCGTCAGAACAATGAGCTCCACCTTCACCAAACCTGTTCTGATCAAATGATTCACAACGATTTCACCAAAGAGACAGTTTGAGTGATACATTTAAAATACAGTTGCCATTAAATTCAGAAGTACCTTAAATCAGTCTAATGCTGATCTCATATAATACTTTTCCATAAAAGCCCAAAGGGAGGATTCAAATTCAGAGTGAAATCATTTAGACTGGCAGAATGAATGTAGTAACATATGCCTCATCTTAACAAACGGAAAAGTGAATAAAAACATGCCTTTTCATGACTGAGAAAATGTAAAATTGGGCCACACCATGCGCGAGAAGTGTGAGGGTCTTAGAAGGGAGGCATGAATAAGTGATGAGCATCTTGCCGACTCGACTGAGCCCTCGCTGTCAGAGGACTCACACACAGGCAGCTGACCCTCTTTGGTTTGCTTTCTCTCTTCATTATTATCACATGGAAAACTGTGCTTTTGTCTCCGGCATCAGCCAGAGACAGCCACAAGTGTGAACTGTATCAGTCGGCTCAGTTAGGACTAGGTCTGTGAAGAGTAATGTACTGTAACAGTACACATGGGATTTAGGAATATATAAATCAGTGGAAAATGTGGTGGTTGAGTTTGAATGTCACAGAAAACACACCGATATTTCTACCTTAGTCTTTGCTGCTGAATGGTATAGTGTGGATCACATGTTTGAGCTCCTTCTGTCATAATCCATAAATCAGTGGCGGCTGGTGGTCTTTCAAACAGGGGAACTCATCAAAGTTTCTATTCTTTATCACAGACCTGCATCAGGTACCAACACTGTACCCATCCATTTTGTTTAAATTCAACAATTGAATTAGGCCTAATATTTAGGTGAATATAGTAGGCTCTTTCATGAGCGACTAAACCAAGTCCAAAACAGGGTTTAACTTGGAACAATCCAAAACTGGGACTAAACAAAGAAAACCTGGAACTAAACCAGAACTAAGCCAGGTCCAAATTGGGACTAAACAAAGAAAACCTGGGACTAAACCAGAACTAAACCAGGTCCAAACTGGGACTAAACAAAGAAATCAGGTCACATTAGGGCTAACTCTGAGCTGTTGTGTCATGATGTAGCTGTATGCCAGAAAACATGTTTTTACTCTCCACAGAAGTCTCTTATCCCACTAAAGCACATTCTTTTGAAAGTTTCCATACAACGAGTCATTCGTGACTGAAGCAAAGTCCATCTCTGTCGTGTTGGTCTCAACAGCTTCAGTTTCCTCTTGTAGCTTCACAGAGACAGCAGCTAATGCTTATTTATTTATTTAGTTATTTATTTGAGCATACATTTTGCTCAAAAGGAGTTAACCCTAACCCTAAGCAAGAAGCTTATGAGTGCCTACCCCCAACTCAATATGATTGTTGATGCATTGAAGCATTGATGATAATGATAATGCTAATGCTGCTCTCACAGACACAGAGCAGGGGCATCAGGAGGAGGACCTGCACTGTAAGTTGTGATTAGTAAAGGTTGCTCAAAAAAATTGCACAAGTTAATTGAGTAACAGTTCCGTCATTAGAACAATTAAAGCGTACTCTAAATGATTAATGAAACCTTACTCATTACAAAGTAAAGTTTGCTTTGAAAAGAGTAAGGTTTCATTAATGACTTAGAGTAAAGTTTCCTCTAAATCAGTAGCCCCTAAAATACCTGAGCCCTTATAGGACCTGCTGTTATGGGCCGGGCTTTTTCAGAGTTAGACTTCTGTCAGAAACCATGAGTGACAGTAACAGAACACTAAATACATTGTGACCATTATATTCAGTAAAAAGGCCGAGGCCTCACTGTTCTTCAGTCTGTCACAGACCGACAGGTGAAGAAGGAAGTCATGGAGCTTCTGCTTTAGACTGAACTTTACACATGTGCTGTAAATTCTGAAACTAAAGTAAGTTTTAAGATATCATGTGTCCACTACAGTAGACATCGGAAGGCCATAAGTCTGAAAGTGAACCTTGATGGTAAAGTTAGTACCAAAGAAAATGTCAAAAGGTCAACATTAGAATGAGTTTAACATCCAAAAACCTTGATGCATGTTTCGTCTACCATCTCTGGAAGATGGAGGCACTAAAGGGTCTCAGAGCTGCATTTGGCTGAGGGTTCTTCCATCAAAATGGATTAAATAACTACCAATGTCCACTACAGAGGACCTTTTTTAAACACTTAAATACTACGGTAAAATACAGTTAAAATAAGTCCTACTGTGTTTTAATGTGTTGTTAGGACACTTCCAAAATTTGCTCCATAAAAGGTTTTATGAATTACTTGAATTTACCATTTTCCTTGACGCCTTCACATTTGGTATCATTGAAAAGCTCTAAATGTCCTCTGTAGATGCCAAAAGGAGTTATTTCAGTGGTTTGTAGCAGGTGGGAGATATTCAGGTTTAGAAATATCTCCTACCATTTGCATTGCTGGTAGTCAGGAGGATAGAGCTTCAGCCTCTCGGAGGGACAGGGAAGGCCACACTGAAACACCTGATTAACTACTGACTATCTCACAACATTTAACTCACTCTAGCATTTTTATCACGACATTTAATAGGCTACATGAATATGCAAAATAAAAGGTATTTCATTTGGCAACTTTTTGAGTGATATTTTGGAGGAAGTTCCCTTGTGAGTATCCGCCACTGTCTTAAAGTTAGAACACATTCACAAAGCCATCCATTTATTCAGTGATGGTTGTTATAAACGGTGCCTTGGAATTCAGTCAAATGTGACATGGTATTGATCCCCAACACAAACTGCACCTACCAGTGGAGTTTGGCATCTCAGTGCTATGTGTTCCACAGTAAGACATGTCCTGCCGTTATTTAGGCTTCCACACAGCAGATGTGTGCTTCAGATTCCCGACAGACTTCAGGCTGCATTCACATCAGCGCAGCGGCGTATGTATCTTTGAAGTGTATTGAAGCCTGCTTTAGAACGCTTTTGGGGTATTTCTAAAGTGGTGCGCTTAAATGATGCAGTGCTACCGACCCAAAACTTTAAGTCTGGATCCCTGTGCACCGCATCCATCAATGCTTCTCCTCTCTCTCGTTCCCCTATCTCTGTGACTGCCTTTGTTCCGTCTTTACTATTGTGTCTGCATGGATAATTAGCACCCGGTCAGTACCCCAATAAAATCAAACAAAGCGGGGGAAAACTTCTCCTGAATGTGAGCCCGTCTGTTGTATTTGCTAAAACAAATCGCCCGTGATGATGTTAAAGGGACAGTCTGTAAGTTTAAATGTAATAGAGTGTATATAATTGAGTGCCTGGGCCTGCAATTTGACACAATGAGAGTAATATTAGACAACTACATTTTTGCTAAAGCCCCTCCCTTCCAGGCAATAATCAGAATCCCCGGGCTATCCCTTTGACCAATGAGACACCTTTCCTGTGAAGCGGCCTGCCGGGTCCAATCAGGACGGGAGGGGGAGGAGCTTGACCGTTTACTTTCGAAATCTGTTTCTCCCTCGCCTCATTTTGCAAACTGGGAGTGGTTTTCAAGGTCCAATCAGAAAGGGAGGGAGGCGGGACTTGATTGTCTACTTTGCTCTCTCTGCAATCACTTTAATGTTCATTTGTGTTTGATATAAAGGTGTGTTACGAGACAAGGATAAATCGATCCAAACTGGATGAATCGAGAGCTCGGTCGGTGCTTTTACGTTTACACTCTTTTTGAAACAACTGTGCTTTAGTCAGGCAGTACTTTTGCTTTATTCATCGTAGGTGCATGTCCACTGTGAGAGACATAATCTGGAAAAAAACTGTATGATACAGCTGCAAATAAGTATTTGAACACCTGTCTATCAGCTAGAATTCTGACCCTCAAAGACCTGTTAGTCTGCCTTTAAAATGTCCACCTCCACTCCATTTATTATCCTACATTTAGATGCACCTGTTTGAGGTCATTAGCTGCATAAAGACACCTGTCCACCCCATACAATCAGTAAGAATCCAACTACTAACATGGCCAAGACCAAAGAGCTGTCCAAAGACACTAGAGACAAAATTGTACACCTCCACAAGGTTGGAAAGGCTACGGGGAAATTGCCAAGCAGCTTGGTGAAAAAAGGTCCACTGTTGGAGCAATCATTAGAAAATGGAAGAAGCTAAACATGACTGTCAATCTCCCTCGTACTGGGGCTCCATGCAAGATCTCACCTCGTGGGGTCTCAATGATCCTAAGAAAGAAATCAGCCCAGAACTACACGGGGGGAGCTGGTCAATGACCTGAAAAGAGCTGGGACCACCGTTTCCAAGGTTACTGTTGGTAATACACTAAGACGTCATGGTTTGAAATCATGCATGGCACGGAAGGTTCCCCTGCTTAAACCAGCACATGTCAAGGCCCGTCTTAAGTTTGCCAATGACCATTTGGATGATCCAGAGGAGTCATGGGAGAAAGTCATGTGGTCAGATGAGACCAAAATGGAACGTTTTGGTCATAATTCCACTAAACGTGTTTGGAGGAAGAAGAATGATGAGTACCATCCCAAGAACACCATCCCTACTGTGAAGCATGGGGGTGGTAGCATCATGCTTTGGGGTGTCGCCCTGCACATGGGACAGGGCGACTGCACTGTATTAAGGAGAGGATGACCGGGCCATGTATTGCGAGATTTTGGGGAACAACCTCCTTCCCTCAGTTAGAGCATTGAAGATGGGTCGAGGCTGGGTCTTCCAACATGACAATGACCCGAAGCACACAGCCAGGATAACCAAGGAGTGGCTCTGTAAGAAGCATATCAAGGTTCTGGCGTGGCCTAGCCAGTCTCCAGACCTAAACCCAATAGAGAATCTTTGGAGGGAGCTCAAACTCCGTGTTTCTCAGCGACAGCCCAGAAACCTGACTGATCTAGAGAAGATCTGTGTGGAGGAGTGGGCCAAAATCCCTCCTGCAGTGTGTGCAAACCTGGTGAAAAACTACAGGAAACGTTTGACCTCTGTAATTGCAAACAAAGGCTACTGTACCAAATATTAACATTGATTTCTCAGGTGTTCAAATACTTATTTGCAGCTGTATCATACAAATAAATAGTTAAAAAATCATACATTGTGATTTCTGGATTTTTTTTTTTAGATTATGTCTCTCACAGTGGACATGCACCTACGATGACAATTTCAGACCCCTCCATGATTTCTAAGTGGGAGAACTTGCAAAATAGCAGGGTGTTCAAATACTTATTTTCCTCACTGTATATATATATATTTTGTAAATCTTGTCTGGGTATCTTGGGGTGTTTGGGAGGACTCTGGGGCAAGTTTGTTTTGTTTGTGTGACTGTCTTAATGTGTATTTTGTCCTGTCTGTATCCTGTCTTGTACTGTGACTTGTTAATTGTTATTTGTGTTTTGTGTTTATGGACCCCCTTGAAAACGAGATGGCACATCTCAAGGGGCATTCCATCAATAAACTAAACTAAATCTCTAAAAGTCTTGATGTTCAAAATCCATGGTTAGAAATGTTTTCTTTAAATGGAGACAGTTTGGCTTTACTGTTACTTCACTTCCAAAGAGTGTCCTCTCTGTAAGGATGACTCCAAGGGCACAGCGCAGAATACTCTGTGAGGTAGAAAAGAACCCTAGAGCTAAAGACTGACAGAAATCACTGGCTCATGCCAACATCTCTGTTGACACGTCTACAATACGTAAAACACTGAACAAGAATGGGGTTCATGAGAGAACGTTTAAAAAAATAAACATTTCTGCACGTTTGAAGTTTGCGAAAGAGCACTTGTATGCTCCACAGCACTATTGGCACAATGTTCAGTGGACTGATGAACCCAAAGTTGAATAGTTTGGGAGGAACACACAATGTCATGTGTGGAGGACAAATGGAACAGCACATCAACATCAAAACCCTCTCCTCACTGTGAAGTCTGGAGCAGGAGGATCATGGTGTGGGGCTGTTTGTTGCCTCAGGGCCTGGACAATGTGATATCATCAATGGAAAAAATAATTCACAAGTTTATCAAGATATTTGGCAGAAAAGCCTGAGACATTCACAGGACAGCGTGGAATAAGTAAATCAACCCTTGTATTAAATAGCTAGCGGATCCTTCTTTTGTGCTTTCCTGTAGTTGCAGATTAGACGCTCACAACGATCAGGATGAATCTTGGACCAGTTGTATTTGTGACGGCAAAATAATATTCCCAAAGGGAGTAGGTGGAAGATAAGTTATAAATGCTTACCCCCTCTTACATTGTCAAAACCATTGCTGTTGGCATTCATTTCATTCATATTTACGCAGATCTTGAACACAATACAGTGCATAAGCTTATACAGTAGTTTGCTCTCCAAGACACAATCAACACGTGACATATGACAGCAGCATAATGGGCTAATGTTGCTTTTTTACATTTATATTTCAACTGCTCAAATGAGGCGTTAACCTTAAGTCGTCCCAAAGATCTACCCCCTTCCGAATAATGAACATACTCTTTAAGGAGGCGCAGACCTGTGTTTGTTTAGGTTTATTAGATCTGAGATTCTGATGATGTTTAACTTCATATATTACCTGGAGGGTTTGAATTGAATCAAATCATCCGTTTTGATGCATGCGACCTTAGAAAAAGAGGTTTGTGTGATCACGCAATCCTGTTTGAATCACAGGGTTGAATGAATTGAATGGTAAATGGTTTCGACTTATACAGTGTTTTTCCATCTACATTAGGCACTCAATGAGTTGAGTCAATGAGCTAATCTTACAACGATTTCTTTTATTTAATATAACGGTGTGTTCTTTGTAAATACCAGAATTATTGACATTAGTTTCTGTTTTGTCTGCTGTATTACATCCATATTTACACACAGCACGTCAGACTTTTCCGCTCGATATTTCAACAAGTTATTTTACTCGTACTCTGACAACACGTCAAAACTGCAGGCAATTCATTCGGCTGTTTTTAGGGTGAGCACCTGTCCCTCTTATGGTCACACTGCACAGCCATTTCTTCCTTTATCTCCCGTCCCACCAGTGACGTGTGGTGAGGTTTGTTGCTGGTGAGGCACATGTTGTGTTGACTCCAATATAGAGTAAACAAAACTGCAGGAAAAGACACATTGCTTTCACTTTGAAATAACACTCATTTTCCAATTATAAAAATACATTCTCATGATTGTTGTCTCCTAAACCGTGCAGAATAATAAAACAGACTGGTTTTCACGTGTAGTCCACATGTTTTGTATAAATGTGTAGCTCTGACACAGCGCCCCCCTCGTATCGTCAGGGCAGTGCATTGGAGGCGAGCCTCACTTCGGGCCTTTCAAACCGCGGTTTAAAGTCAAATGAACAGGTTAAACAAGTCGTTCTTATCTCTGATTCTTTATCCAGGTGATAGAAAACCAACAAAAACCCATTTTACTTTTAGGGGGCGAAAAAAGCCCCGAATGGGACAGAGCGCTGAGGAATGAGCCGAGCTCAAGTGTGTGCGGGACGCTGGAGGCTCCGCCCTCTTTACACAATATCGACAACTGATAAAACATTTGGGCATTTTTAACCACAAGATAAATTAAAATCATAGGAAATCCCAATCATCTTAAGAGAAGGGACTTGTTTTATGATGACTGGTGAGACTTGCCTCCCCTGACCACACGTCACTGCGTCCCACTTAGATAATGTCCACTCTTTCAATAAAGTAAGATTCACACAGAGAATGACAGCTCATCCACCAATGTGTCAAGTTTTCCGAGTCATTAAAGGAATTGTGCCAAAATGAAGGCCTTAAATGTCACTGATGCAGTAGCCTGGCCTTTGCCATCTGTAAACTCCGGTCAATTATCTTTTCCCTACATGTACGTCCTGGTCTGATCTCAGTGGCTGCGTTTCATCAGATGAATTTCAACCTCCCATTCAGCGAGCGGGGGAGGCGGGTGTTGTAGGTGACGTTACGCATTTGCGCCGGATTTGCTGGTTGTAGTTTGAAAACTGATCCAATAATTTCAAAGGAGATCATCCCTCCCACCTGAAAACAGAGCTCAATTGTGAAGCTCCAAACTCTCTGTACGAAATGAGTACGAGGGTCTGGTAAGACCAGGCTACTGAAAAGCACAAGTTGTTTCAAATCGGTGTTAGAGCTACATTTCTTGATCTTTTATGCCATAAATCAGCCATTCCTAAAAACCGGGACATCGCGGCCCCGTTATCGATCTTAAAATCTCTCGGGGGGCCCCCAATAATAATAATTTACTCTATTCCAAGGAATTTGCTATTATTTAGAGCTAAAATGACATAAAAGGCAACATCTAGCAATGGCTGTACAAATACTGGTTTGAAGTTGTACATTATAGCAAATAAATGTACTTTTCCTTTCAAAATGATTCTTTTTTTTTCAAAGTACTTGTTTGAGCCAAACTTTGGGGCCCCCCCTGTAGTGCCTCTGACCCAACTTTGACCCACTGCTATAAATGAATAAAAAATAGAAAAAGTGTGGCACAAAGCACATTCAGCTCCATGCTCTGATGAAATGTTCAGTCTTTATTTGCTCTGTTTCACACAATTGTTTTGCCCAGTTTTTCAAAAAGACACATTTAATTCCACCTCCAAATGTTTACAGATGCTAAATGAACAGATCTGTTGCATTTGAGGCATTAAAAAAAACATAACTTTGTATAAAATGTATAATATTGTGTCCTAAGAATATGCCAACACAGCAGAGGAAACACTTCAGTGCTGATCTTAATTTAAGTTTGAATTTCTGGGGTCTGTCTCTCCGTGTCCCATCGCATCACATGACTTGTCCCACTTTCACCACTATAGCTGTTTTATTTTTCACCTCAACTTAAACGTATCTTAAAAATGGAAACAGCAGCGTTCGTACTTTTAAATATAGGCATCACACTCTTGGATGATGAGCAGGAAACAAACCTAATCACCTTATTTAGTTGATGTATTCTTTTTCTTTCTTAAACCCCCTCAGCTGCCGCACGGAGTACCCCAGTCCGCCGCTAGGGGGAGCAGTCGGTCTTCGCCTCAGCCCCGGTTGCAGAGCCGCTCTTACTGTTTGTTGTCTGAGAACAATTGAATACTGTACCGTGGAAATTCACGCGGACCGCTTCAAACGCACCGGGGCCAAACAAAGCAGCGCACTGATGTGGGCCACATGAAAGCGGGCGGGGGGGGGGGGGGGGGTCACAGGAGGAATGAGACCACTTTTATCATCATTATCCGATGCTCATTTTTGTTTGTTCACTTTCATTAAGGAAGTAGAATACAAGTCTTCGTTTTTAGAGTGGGAAAGAGAGAGAAACACGCGCACACCACAACCTGCGTAAAAGCGCTGGTGTAAAGAGAATGTAAGAAAAGGTTGGGGCTCTCTGAAAATCGATGCATTATTTTGTGGACAACAGTAACATTTACTTGAACTCTTAGGGCAGTGGTTCCCAACAGGGGGTACGGGGCCCCCTGGGGTACTTCAGCACTCAGCAGGGGGTACTTGGAATTATTTAAGATGAAAAAAGAAGGTGTAACTGAGCAGAATGTCAATATGAATTTCAAAGGAAAGTTAGTTTTAATTATGTTTTTCAGTATGAGAGTATTTTAGCTTCATTTTGAACACAAATCACTGTTAAACACTCTATAGTCTTAGTTTAGGTCACTTTGTAATAATATTGGCAAGATCCTCAAGGTAGGGGTACTCAGAGTGTAAAGTAACGACTCAAGGGCTACGCGAGACAATAAAGGTTGGGAACCACTGTCTTAGGGAACATTTAAATTGAAGAATATAATAGCTTGTTCCACTGGCATCTTATTTTAAAATCGTCTAAACTTACTCAAAAAAACCAACCAAACAAACAAACAAACAACCAAACATTCATTCAAGCACTTTCACTCCAGTTCTCTTATTCAAGAGGGTCATTTTGTTGTTCAAAGTGAGTCTAACACGCGCAGCCGAAACTGATGGGAGGGTGTTGTTCAGAATAACAAACGAAGCCGACTGGGTGCTCGCGCGCGCACACGGGTCAAGTTTCAATTTACATGCCCTGAAGCAGCGTTCCCTTTCTGTCTTTATGCCGTGCGTCTGGAGAGAGCGCCTGAGCTTTACGCACAAGGTCCGCCTGTACTTTACGCACAAGTGGGCTGTATTTGGTTATCAACCTCTCGGCTCTATCTGCCTACAGACAAGAGAGAGAGAGGGAGAGGGAGAGGGAGAGGGGGAGAGAGACACTGGGGCGGGCCAAGTGCTGACTGACGGCTCCTCGGTCCAATCGGCGCGCGCTCTGAGCCTGCGTGCGAGCCGCGGGGGCAGCGGGGGGAGGCACGGCGGCGGAAAAGAGGAACAGTGATGTGCGCGTCCTCAGTGGAGAGTGGACCTCAGCAGCGCAGCGCAGAGCACAGCGGAGCGGAGCCAGCCTCATGCAGCCTCGGTGTGGATCGGAGAGTGCAGGGGATGTGACAGTTGGCGGAGCTCTCTGATGGGACCGCCTCAGAGTGGGACTTTGGAGCTGGACATGTGGAGTGCGCAGTGACGTGCCGTGCGCTCGGATCGTTCCGCTCGTTTCACCAAAGTGCGCTTTTTCCTCTGGCGATGATCGCGCTGCTGCTCGCGCTGTGCCTCGCGGATGGAGTACTTGGACAGATCCGTTACTCGGTGCCGGAGGAGGCGGACCACGGCACGCTCGTGGGGAATATCGCGGAGGACCTGGGGCTCGACCTGACCAAGCTGGCGTCCCGCCGCTTCCAGGTGGTGCCCAACTCCCGCAGCCCGTACCTGGAGGTCAACCTGGAGAACGGGGTGCTGTTCGTCAATGAGAAGATCGACCGGGAGCACATCTGTAAGCAGACCGCGAGCTGCCAGCTCAACATGGAGGTATTTCTGGAGGACCCCCTGGAGTTGTTCCGAGTGGAGATCGAGGTTGTGGACATTAACGACAACCCACCGAGCTTCCCAGAGACGGACATCACGGTGGAGATCTCCGAGAGCGCAAGTCCGGGCACGCGCTTTCCTCTGGAGAGCGCTTTCGACCCGGACGTGGGCTCCAACGCTTTACGCACATACGACATCACCACCAACAACTACTTTCACCTGGACGTGCAGACGCAGAGCGACGGGAATCGCTTTGCTGAGCTGGTTCTGGAGCGTCCGTTGGACCGGGAGCAGCAGGCGGCGCACCGGTACGTGCTCACGGCCGTGGACGGAGGGCAGCCTCCGCGCACAGGCACCGCGCTGCTGGTGGTCAAAGTGCTGGACTCCAATGACAACGTGCCCGTGTTTGAGCAGCCCGTGTACAGTGTGAGCCTGGCGGAGAACGCGCCCCCGGGCACACTGCTCATTCAGCTCAACGCCACGGACCAGGACGAGGGTCCTAACGGGGAGGTGCTGTACTCCTTCAGTAACCACATCTCCAGCCGCGTCAAGGACCTGTTCAGCATAGACCCGCGCACTGGGCGCGTGGAGGTGCGCGGGGAGGTCGACTTCGAGGAGAGCGCTCTGTATCAGATCTTTGTCCAGGCCAAGGACCTGGGACCTAACGCCATTCCTGCGCACTGCAAAGTGCTGCTCAAAGTCACGGACGTGAACGACAACGCCCCGGAGATTACCTTCAGCACCGTGACCGAGTCCGTGAGCGAGAAGGCGGCCCCGGGCACCGTCATAGCACTGCTCAGCGTCACGGACAAAGACGCAGAGGAGAACGGGCAGGTGCAAGTGGAAATTCTGGGTGATGTTCCTTTCAAACTTAAGTCCTCCTTTAAAAACTACTACACCATCGTGACGGACGGCGCTCTGAACCGGGAGCAGGCGGACTCCTACTCGGTCACTGTTGTGGCGAGGGACCGGGGCTCCCCCTCTTTAGCCACCAGTAAATCTATCCGCATACAGGTGTCAGACGAAAACGACAACGCGCCCACGTTCACGCAGCCTGTGTATGATGTGTACGTGACAGAAAACAATGTGCCAGGGGCGTATATCCACGCCGTGACTGCCCTGGACCCTGATGTGGGCCTCAACGCGCAGATCAATTACTCTATTTTGGAGTGTGACATCCAGGGCATGTCCGTAAAGACGTATGTGTCCATTAACGAGGACACAGGCTATGTGTACGCGCTGCGCTCCTTTGACTATGAGCAGCTCAAAGACTTTAGCTTCATGGTGCAGGCGCAGGACTCGGGCTCCCCGCAGCTCTCCTCCAACGCCACCGTTAAAGTCATCATCGTGGACCAGAACGACAACGCCCCCTCCGTGCTCGCACCTCTGGGGAAGAATGGCACGGCCCGGGAGCCCCTGCCCCGCTCCGCAGAGCCCGGGTACCTGGTGACCCGTGTGGTGGCCATGGACGCAGATGATGGAGAGAACGCCCGTCTGTCCTACAGCATCCAGAGGGGTAACGAGAACGCCATGTTCCGCATGGACTGGAGGACAGGGGAGCTGCGGACCGCCAGGAGGGTCTCCCCCAAGCGGGACCCCACCAGCGCTACGACCTGCTGATCGAGGTGCGGGACCACGGCCAGCCACCCCTGTCCTCCAGCGCCTCCGTGCAGGTGGTGCTGGTGGACAGTGTGGCCGAGGGCCGGGGGCTGGACCGCGGAGGAGCTAAGACCAAGGACGGGGCCTTAGACCTGACCTTGATCCTGATCATCGCCCTGGGCTCGCTGTCCTTCGTCTTCCTCCTGGTCATGATCGTGCTGGCCGTGCGCTGTCAGAAGAAGCAGAAGCTCAGTGTGGTCACGTGTCTGACCAATGACTGCTGCCTGGGCCCCTGCTGCTCGCGCCAGAGCCGGGGCCGCAAGAAGAAGCTGAGCAAGTCGGACATCATGCTGGTGCAGAGCGCGGTCAACGTGAGCGGCCCCACGGCGCAGGTCCCGGTGGAGGAGTCCGGGAGCTTCGGCTCTCACCACCAGAACCAGAACTACTGCTACCAGGTGTGCCTCACGCCTGAGTCGGCCAAGACGGACCTCATGTTCCTGAAGCCATGCAGCCCCACGCGCAGCACGGAGGACAACCCGTGTGGAGGCATCGTGAGCAGCTACACAGACCAGCAGCCCGACATCATCTCCAACGGCAGCATCCTGTCCAGCGAGGTGAGGCCCACACACACACACAGGCAGAGGTGGGACAGGGCACCAGTCAAATGGAGCCACAGATGTGTTTTTTTTTTAAGTTAAAAGCAGGCAATTCTAACTCTCATTTTGGTTAATGAGTTTGGAGTAAACTAACACTTTAAACCTGCTCCCTCACTGATTAAAACACACACACACACACACACACACACACACTGGTTTATCGTGACACTGTTTTATTTTTGATTGTTATTTGAGCAAATAGGTGGGACAAAATAATGAAGAAATTGTATTTGCAAAGAATGCGTATCTGACACAGGGGGAAAAATGAGCCTCTCCCACACAGACAGCACTGAAGAGAGAGGGTGTACTACGCTGGGCCCATAGGCTAACAGCTCCTTTGGTTAGTTGTGTAATCAGTGTGTTATTGTGAGTGTTGTGTTCAGGAGCGCAGGGGAAATGTCACTCTCCAGCTGCGGCGGGCGGATGTTGATGAGCTCTCGCGCGGGGCAGAGCACTGATATGGTGCACATGGCTCGTGCGTAGCCCTCTGTGATCAGGCCCAGAGGCTGTGTGTGTGTGTGTGTGTGTGTGTGTGTGTACGGCCCCGGGACGACCACACGGCATGGTCACAACAGGCGCCACCGGCCAGTCTGGGCCCAGTCACACACGCGGTTAGGTCCGTTTGTAGGCCTGCACAATGGAGGTATCTCCAAAGGCCAGCTGGTCCCAGGACATTTATTTATTTTTAGCACCCATGTGAAACATCTTTGAGTGTTCATAAAGTGTGCAATTATCATGAAAGTGTCATTATCATAATAGGTGACGTAATAGCCTCATGGCAAAAAGCTACAATAGATCACAAAATCACTCAGGTCTTCCATCTGTTTAAGATTCTTTTTTCCCCCCATACAACGTAAAGAAAAAGGTTGTTTTACTTCGATGTTTGCTTTGTTCTTATCCTGATTTAGTCTCTTCTTCTTCTTCTTTTTTTGGGGGGAGGGGGCGGGTTTGACACAATAAACAAATCCGACATGATTTATTTTCTAAGATTCGATTCGACCCCCCCTTCACCCACTTAAAACAAAACAACTGCTGACCGTAAACACATTTTAAAAATAATATTTATTGCTTTTAGCTTAAGTGCATCAACAAACCTTGAAAAATAGCAAAGTGTAAAAAAAAAACAACTGAAAAGTCACAGTGCAGTTTGTAACAAAGATTTTTAAACATCCAAATAAAAAAATAAATATTTATATATATACTTTTTGCCCTGCCCCTGTAAAATCGCAATATTGGAGTTGTTGGATATCACATTTTTCTCGTTTTGTGCAGCCCTGTTATTTTTTGCACAATAAATACAACAATAAGGTGAGGGTTACGGCAGTGACGAGGAGAGTGTCGCCGATGGCTCCTTTTATTTATTTTTTTACCTTGGGACGGTTCTTAATTGTGCGGATCTCCGTGGATATTCTCTCTGCTTGATGCCAAATGACTCCAGCCTTCTCACACGGGCCGACACTGTCTCCCCACAGGGCCGTTTGAGAAGCTCCTCACCTGGGGTTAAATAACGTGTTGTTACAGCGCAGTCATTTGTATTTCCCCAACCTTTGTTTGCTTTGTTAAATCCAGGCTATGGCTTTTTGTTTTGTTTTTGTTTGCTGTCTCCCTCTCGGTCGTCATGACCTCAAAAGTGTGTGTTTGAGGATAAGCTGCAGTTTAAATGCTTTGATCTGGCATAGTTAGTCCCACCAGATTAGTTAACTGAGCGACTCTGTTTATATTACAGTATACAAGACCGACGACAAAAAACATAACTAAAAATGAGAAAAATGCAACAAAACAGGAATCAAAAACATGACAAAAAAGCGCGGAAAAAGCATCAAAAATAGTGACGAAAAAGTGATGAAAAAGCAACAAAGCTGACGACAAAAAAAAAAAACACACAATAAAAATGTGACAAAAAAGTGCCGAAACCCAGCCAGAAATAAGACAAAATAGTGACGACAACACAGCAACAAGGAAAAATCTTAGATCAGTTGTGTAGGTCTTAGCTTTCAAATGAGGCGTTAAACTTTTTAGATTTGGGCAAAGCCAAACTGGGGGAAATGTGCTTGGTTGAGGCGGGGGACTTGTCTTGAAGTATGATTGCCAATGGAACAAGCATTCATTTGCTTAAAATAAGAGAAATGAACTTGAACGCTGAAAATAAGACCCAAAATACTTTAAATGAGACAAAAAAGTCAAAGACAAGAAAAATCTGTCTAGTTCCATTGGCAATACAATAGTCCAAACCTACTCAAAATCAGAACAAATTCCGATAATTCAAGCACTTTTAAAAGTCATTTTTGTCTAAGATGAGATTTCATTTTTTCCAGTGTAAAACTAAACAAGATCCAAAATCCCGTCTGAATAAGTCTGTGTGGTTTATACATTTAAACCTTGCTCAATACATTTCTCAGATTTGGTCGACCAAAATATGGGAACATTTTGGGCATTTTTAAACATAAAAGTTTATTATTTCTTTTATAAGAAAACATAAAATGACAGAAAACTTATATTTATGCCAGTAACCGACAGTAAATTGATATTCTCTAAATTTAACCTGCAGCGTCTCGCCTTGTGCCAAAATAAAGGCCTTAAATGTCATTATTGGATTATAACTGGTGTTAAATCTTAACATTTCACTTCATCAAAAATGCAAAAAAACAAACACATTCAGCTGCAGTTGTGGCTGATATTGTGTCTAATTTTTGTTTTTGAATGTCAACATTTCCCCTCGTTCCTCTGTTTGATGGAATGTTTGCTAATCTTAAGAGGTGAAAGAGGCACAGATTTTGTGTCATTGAAAACATCGTCTTTGGGCATTTACATGGCATCAAGAAGAATGACATTTGACCGGCCGGTGTAAAGGTGCAGGTTCATGCTGCCTTCGTGTGCGCTGGGATAGATGAGCCTTTCCCGTTGTCGAGTGGAAATCACCAGTGCATTGTGTTCACGTGCGTTAGTGCTCGCAGCAACGTGAATCATGAAAAAAACAGACAAGAAAGCACACAGTCAATTCAGACTGCTGTCCTACTGCTACCTCGAGACAGCTAAGAGGCCTGAAAACGTAATATCGTCGCGTTGAAGGGTCTAAGGTTAACTCATCTCGGGAACTCAGGCATTAAAATCATTTCCCAGTTTCCCAGTGGAAAATACGAGAAGAGGTGGTGTTCATGTGCTTCTCTCTCTAACATTATCATGACGACAGGCATAATGTTCAATTATGAAACGTTTATAAAAACCTTTAGCAGTTTGGCCCTGTTATGTTAAAGCAAATCACAGAAGCCACATCGCCACAGATGTTTACCACTGTTTAAGGATTGATAAGGCTGACTAATGATAATCACTGGAGACAGATGTTTCGGTCCCGGCGCAGCAGTAGAGAACCACTCATTTAGATGATTGAACTGGTAACTCTCTGACCAGATTTGAACCTCAATGCACATGGATTTGTTGAGTGCAGTTTGGTGTAAATCTGTGATTCCAAACCTGCAGCCACCAGAGCGAGCGGCTCATGCATTTTAAAGGACTTCTGTCACATCGTATAAAAGCCGAGGACACTGCTCTGAAGATCAGTCTGGTATAAGACGGTATCAGTGTGACAGGGTCAAATAACTACAGAAACCATAGAGCCTATACACATTCATCAAGTCAGTTTGATATGTTTTGCTGTTTGAAATGATTACAAGCAACAATCCCATTTTACAAACTGACATGTTTAGAAGGCGGTTAATAACATGGTTAAAGGTAAACAAAGTGTGCTTACTGTGTGTTAGCCGATTGACTCAATAACAGGATGCTTTGTTCTCAGACGTGTGCATGTGTGCCAGGTGGGAGAGGGTCTGACTGGGTCACTAAAGTGTGAGTGTGGACATCAGTTACACTGGGATGGTTTCATACAAACACTAACGTGTCTAGTGTAGTGTAAGGCATGAGAGCACATATGAGGCTGTGTGTGTGTGTGTGTGTGTGTGTGTGTGTGTGTGTGTTAAAGAGGACCACACTGACCGCACTGACCTGTTGTGTTTCAGGCCAAACACCCGCGCTCCGAGCTCAGCTACCTGGTGGACCGACCCAGACGTGTCAACAGGTAACACACACTTTCATAAAAGAATAGAGAAAGGAAAAACAAGGCACTCTTCACTCAGAAATAATCTCTTTACATTTTTGGTAACACTTTATTTTAGTGCAATGTGCTGTAACAGTGTGTAATAACTTGTACATATGGGTTAGATACACGATGAAATAATGTGTATTTGTAGTTTGGAGGAACATAATAAGACTCTAATCTTAACCCTGAAGGTCTTTTACATTATGCACCGCCAAAGTACTAATTCACATTATTCCATTGTGTGTGTACATAGGTACAAGTTATTACACACGGTTACAAAGCAGATTACATTGGACTAAAATTGGTTAGGTACAATGTATCAAGGTAGTGCCAAATAAAGTGTTACCTTTTTACATACACTACCACTCAAACTTTTGGGGCCACTTATAATGTGCGGTAACACTTTATTTTACACTACCCTTGATACATTGTACCTAACTAAATTTAGTACAATGTAATGTGCTCTGTAACAATGTGTAATAACTTGGACAGAATGGAATAACTTATATTTGTAGTTTGTAGGTACATAATGTAATAAGACATAACTCTAACCCTAAGGGTCTCGTGTCCTATTACATTATGTACCTAGAAAGTACTAGTACAAGTTATTCCGTTGTGTATCTAACCCATAGGTACAAGTTATTACACACTGTTACAGAGCACATTACATTGTACTAAATTTAGTTTGATACAATGTATCAAGGTATCGGAGCTAGATGCACGTGCGTAATGACCTAGTTCTCCGAGTCTGTTGAAGTAAGTGCTTCGAAGTAAGCAGGGAAACATGGAGAGGAAGGCCTTAGCCCTTCCCTCTGTTTTACGCATTCACGAGAGACGAGTCGTCAATTAAACAGTCCATTGCAATAAACATGTCAGTTATATGTTTTCGCTTTGCTGCTGCGAACACTTGTCTGTTTGCGCTGTATTGGCTGACTTTGGAATTTCTTTCCAAACTTTCGATACGTTGCTATTGACATGACACACGGGGTTCAGTGCCTCGCTGCTGCGACCGCTGTCTCCCTGTGCCGCTGGGCTCTGAGCCCGGGTCCGAGACTGTCTGTGCCCGGTCTGAGCGCACCTCGATAGCCCCCGCTCAGGCCCGGAGCTCAGAGCGGAGGCTGCAGCTGCCTGTCCCCGCCCTGAGTGCACTGTGAGTGGGTCTACCTCTGCCCGTCCCTGCTGTGAGTGCGCTATATGAGCAGATCTGCTGATCTCTCACCTCTCTGGCTAACAGGCTTATTGCAATTCACACGAACAGGGGAAGGAGAATGTAGCACCGAATGAAGCAGAAATAGATGAAATCTGTAGGGTTTGGACTGAGACAGAGTCCTGTTGTTTAGGTGTTACAAAACAGCATCAGTCTGTTACAAGTTACAGACACTTGTTGAAAAGTACAAATGTTACCATTATATTTTAGGCTGAGTGCCAGCAGGAGCCACAGTATATTTGGAAACTTGCTTAATTTAATGAATATTTTTTCTTGGGAAAACTAACAATGTGAAAGCACATTTATTCCTTGCTTTTCCCCAACACACAGACAAGTCAGGTATCGATAAGAAAATCGATAAAGAATCGATTCGATAAAGTTATTGATGGCATTGATATAAATATAATCAATTCCCATCCCTACAGTCTAGACATTGTTAATGTTGTGAATGCCTATTCTATTAATGGAATACCTACATAGGTGTCAGAGACGCATCAGTGTTCTAATGGTACTTTGTGTTAGCTAGTCGTGTTAGAGGGTCATTGATGATTAGAAAACTCTTGTGCAATTATGTTAGCACTGCTGAAAACTGTCGCGCTGATTAGAGAAACTATAGAACTGGCCTGGGTGACCCCAGACTTTGGAACGGTAGTGTATATATATGAAGTCTATATGTAAAAGGGTTCAAATCTTTTAAATAATTGTGTGCTGAACTTAGACGCTGAACTCACTTCCTGAAGCGTGGGGAAAATGAACAACCAGCACACAACGTTTTCATTATATCATGAATGAAAAAGTGGCGTCGTGTAAAAGCTGTATTGCAGAAATACTATTAAAGTCAGACAGTGTTTGCAGAGCTCGAAACTCCAGTTAGTCAAAGCGTACAGAGAAAGGAAATGTGGCTGTTTTCAAAGGTCATTGTACAGCGGGTTCGGGATGTTACTATTCTAAACCTCTGAGTCACGATTATTGTGAGGAAAAATACAAAACTAAGGAAGAAAATGCAGGGAATTTCTCAAATCCTTTTCAGTACTGTCTAAATGTTCACAACAAAAGAAACAAGACATTTGTACATTATTATTTAAGGGCTGGTTTAATTGAAAACCTATTGAACGTTCAGTCTGTCGTCTTTTATCTTTACGCTTTTCTCTTTATGTAAAAAAAAAAAAAGAGAATCAAATAATAATAAGCAAAATAATATATTTTCCAAAGGAAGCAAATGAATGTGACTGAATGTGTTTTTAAAAGATTTTCTAAAATAAGATCTTCCTCTGATCAGTGTATCATTACAAAAGATTTCCTTAACAAATGAACCGATCATTTCCAACTGTGTACACACAGTTTCACCGTCACATAGTAACCGCTGCTGCACATGGTTCTTTGGGACTCTTCCTTGGGCAGTTATCGTGAAAATGGATATGGATTTGCTCTGCACTTTGGATTATTGAACGCGCCGCTGACTTCATGAGTTTGGGCTGGATTTAACGCTGGGCTGTTTCTTCAGCTGAGACGAGGCCGCGGTCTCTTTTACCTCCTCTGCGCCTGAAAGTGTTTGATTATAGCGCTGATTCAAGGTCTCGCCACAGATTTATGTTTGAAATTGCATTTTTAAATTGTGGAGGGAACACGTGCCAGTGTTTTGGTCAGGTTTCTGTCGTGTGGAGCCCAGCACCAATATATATCTTTCTCTCGGGACAGTGTTTAACTCACAGTGCGATCAATAAGGCAGCTTAGAAAGAATGTAAATGCTGAATCAAAGTGAGGCTGTCGCGCAAACTCAAAAGGCGACGAGGGAGGAAGAGATGGTGAGACTGCAAAGGGGAAGAGCAGAGCGGGGCACCCTGGGGGCCTCAGAGGTACTACAGAGGGGCCCCCAAAGCTTCTCTAAAAACAAGTGCTCTGAAAAAAAAAATTTGATTTGGGGTTGAAAACTATATTTATTCGCTTAAATGTTCTACTTAAAACCAGTATTTAGTTTATAGTCATTGCTAAATAACACTTTTTATGCAATTTTACCTGTAAAATTAGAAAAAATGCCTTTAAATAGGATAAATCATTATTATTGGGGGAACTCGAGACAATTTCAAGGAGGCCGCGATGTCCTGGACTTTGGGAATGGCTGCTCTACAAGATAAGATCCACATTGCTGTTTGGAAGATATGCAGATTTACAATATCGAGTTCATCTCCAATGTCCAAAAAACATCAAAATGTTGCAAAAAATATTGATAAAAAAATGTAGAAATAAAATGTAGTAATGTGTAGTCTCTTAAAAAATGGTATTAACTGTTTTTTCTCTCCACTTTTGTAATTTGTTCAGGACAACTATCTTTCTGAGCGACAAAGCAATGTAAATTTCTGATGGTTTATTCACTTTAGTCAGTAGTTCCCAGCCCTGGGAAGGAGCAGTTTTAGCGCTTTTGCATGTGACATGTTGAGCTGGAGGCTGCGCCGATCAAATGTTAAAAAGTGTCTTTGTTCAAACTGTACATAACCCAGTACTGAACACACCACGCTCTGTGTTTCAGCTCAGCGTTTCAAGAGGCCGACCTGGTCAGCTCCAAAGACAGCGGCCATGGAGACAGTGAGCAGGGCGACAGTGACCACGACGCCACGCACCGGGGACACTCCTCTGGTGAGTACTACTACTGCTACTACTACTACTGTTACTACTACTACTGCTACTACTACTACTGCTACTACTACTACTGTTACTACTACTACTGCTACTACTACTACTGTTACTACTGTTACTACTGTTACTGTTACTACTGCGACAGTGACCACGACGCCACGCACCGGGGACACTCCTCTGGTAGTACTACTACTGCTACTACTACTACTGATACTACTGTTACTGTTACTACTGCGACAGTGACCACGACGCCACGCACCGGGACACTCCTCTGGTGAGTACTACTACTGCTACTACTACTACTGATACTACTACTGCTTTGCTACTACTGTTACTACTACTACTGTTACTACTGTTACTGTTACTACTGCGACAGTGACCACGACGCCACGCACCAGGGACACTCCTCTGGTGAGTACTACTACTGCTACTACTACTACTGTTACTACTGTTACTGTTACTACTATGACAGTGACCACGACGCCACGCACCGGGGACACTCCTCTGGTGAGTAATGCTACTGCTACTACTACTACTGATACTACTACGACAGTGACCTCGTACGCTCCTCTGGTGAGTTCTACTACAACTACTACTACAACTACTACTACAACTGCTACTACTACTATTACTACTACTGCTGCTACAACTGATATTACTACTACTACTACTACTACCACTACTACAACTGCTACTTTTACTGATTGTTACTATTACTACTTCTACTGTGCTGATCTTCATGATTTGACTTCCTTAATCACATATACTGTACATAGGTATTCATTCCATAAGTATTGCTTTCCTACTATACTGTACACAAGGGCCATGAGCGAGTCCCAGTTCTATCCTTGGAATATGAAAGTCTCCCTCTCTTCTGTTCCGGAACATACACTTTTATTCTTTATAAAAAAAGGCCACTCACTGGTGAGCTGTGATTCAGCATGCTCCCGTCAGACTAAGGAGTAAGTCAGTGCTCGGTTTGTCGTGTGTGTGTGTGTGTGTGTGTGTGTGTGTGTGTGTGTGTGTGTGTGTGTGTGTGGTGTGTGTGTGTGTGTGTGTGTGTGTGTGTGTGTGTGTGTGTGTGTGTGTGCGTGTCCGTCCTGATGCTCCGGGGGAGGGGCTAGGCTGCTTCACTGGCCCCTGACACTGTGGTAAATATGAGCGCTCTTAATGATGTGCCGCTCGGAGCTGTGAGGAACGTGCGGCGCGTTTAAAGAGGCGCGGCGTTGGCACGGCGACTCGGCACCGGCCCAAGCGCGGCGTGAGTGCTCGCGGCGCACAGAGGAGCGCTTCATTTGTCCTCGCAGTTAATGCTCCTGGGCACGTCCCTCAGACTTTAGCACCGTACCCGACAGACAGGGTGCATTCGGACAACACCGTCTCATTTAGTTTTCATTTAGAGTCCGAACGCCCCCCTGACACCCACCATCTTTAAATAGTGCCGTCGTTTTTAGACTCGTGGCACAGATCACAGGAGTAATGTCGCTAAACTTTAAGTGAAAAGTCCGTATTTTGTGGATAAATGTTAGTCTCACAATAATTAAGAAAAGCACAACTACACGGAAAATGTGACAAATTGTGTACTCTGTAAAAGAGGGATTGTTGCCATTTAAAATTCAGTAATAACAGTAATACATTATATTTGTCGCCATCTTTTTAACACCCCAGGTCACCTTTTTTTTTTTTTTAAACATTAATGCAAAAATGAAAAAGTCAAACCCAGAGGGAGTAGGCAGCTCTGAACAGCTGCGTTTGAAGGCGGGATTCCAAAAAACAGTGGTCAGTTTAAAGGCCAGTATTGTTAACCAAATAAAAGTGTTCTCTTGTATGCTGGTCATTTTATATGTCCATATGGTAAATACGACTCAATTATCAGCAGAGATATACTATTATTTTGCGGTGTAACTGGCCTTTGTGGTTCCCTCTGTCACCCTGCTGTTTTTAAAGGCCGTGTAAATGCCGTGTCCAAACTTATTCCTAAAGTTCCGAACATACTTGTAGGGTCCCAATTCTTCACAGGGAAAGGTTTATTGGCACATTTCACAACTTGCAGGGTCACTTTTTCAGGGCCACTGTCCCAGAAATGCAAAGAAATGAGCCTTTGAGTGTAGGCTCCACTGGGATTCAAGACACTGCAGCCGAAAACAAACCGTTATAAGGATGTCGAAACGTTTGATCATGCATTTTTTGTTGAGACGTGACTCGGGAGATGGTGAGATTATTCCCGTGTCCACGCCATGCTGGAGTCTTCGCTGGAGTCTTCGCCGAAACTGCCCATGCCCCTCAGTGGGATTCAAATAAACGCATCTCGGCCAGTACAAGCCTGATTTATCTGATTTATGTCGAATAAAAGCTGGTTAAGACTTTGAGACAGAGCACTCCATTATGAGCCTCTTCCGTATGCCTTTAGTTGGAGAACACATGCATTATAACCTTAACCTTTGTTATTTGGAGTAATCAGTTTGGATGCGACTCCTGTTCATAATGAGCTGATCGACCTGGAGTGAGTGGGAACATTGGTTGAGGACAGACGTTTGCTGTTAGGAGACAGGCGGCTGGGTGAATGTGAATATAAGAAAATTATCATTTTTTGGGCCAAAAATGAGGACATGTCCGGGAAAATGAGGACGTCCTCTTCATCCTTTGATCGCAGCTCTTTGCCTGAGAGTGGTGCTAGCATCCGCTAAAGCTAAAGGTACAGCTAACGTCGGTGACTTTGTACTGTGACGGTTTATTGAAGTGGATTATTCGTAAACACTGCGCACCTGTTTTCATTCCGTCCCGTTTCAGAGTTCTGTCGCTGACGGCTGTTCTCCTTCAGTTCTCGCACTCTCGCTCCCGTCTAATGAACATGAACATCGACGCTCTCGGCTTTTCAGGGTGCGTTGCGAGACATTTTGAGCGCGTTACTTTTTAAACTTAGACACAGGCAAATCCGACACTACAGTTGTGTTTAATGGGGGGGTATTATGTAAAATGGACTTTTTCAAGCTTTATATCATGTTATTATGTCATTCCCTCATTAAACACATGCCTGGAGTGTTGCCTTGGCTCATTCACATATTTTTGAGTAATCAGTAAAAACCTAGACGGCAGCCATTTAGGTGTAGCTATGCCTCAGTCCTCCTAGGAACGCCCCCACCTCCTGGAGACGCCTCTGGACCTTTCGTCACCAGCCAAGCCACCAACCACTGCTCCTCAGCTCAGCAGAGCCCCCTCCCCTCACAGTAGTGTTGTTTAGATGCCACAGAAGTGTGCTGAAGGGGGCGTGTCGGAAAGCTTCTTAAAGAGACAGAGGCCTATTTCAAGACGTTCAGTACAGCCATTTTGAGAGAGCAATTTTATTCAAGGCAGTTATTTTAATTTACTGCATATACAGACCAACAGAAGGTTACGTCATCATTGTAGTATGCTATAGACTGGTGCTATGTGATTGAAAAAAGCATAATACCCCCTCTTTAAGGCATGGGAACAGTGCGGGGGTTCTGACTCATCCAACAGTCTTCTGACCAACGATTGAATGAAACAATCCTTTGCAGCTGTAGCCCAGTGGTTTTAGTTAACATAATGCTGAGGAATTTTACAAAATCGACAAAATCTATAAAACATTTAGTCAACCAAAAAGTGTTTGAAAAAGCATTATTCAAATTGCATGGCTTCAGGGGCTTTTCCTACTTTTGCAGACTTGTTCCTGGGATGGTGAGTTTCCGTGGCTTGAGGCTCTTTGATTGAACGTAAAGAAGTAAAAAATTCAATTCAGTAAAGACCTAGCTCTTTATACAGCAGTTCCTTTTGTTCATTTTATATGGGTCGGGGATTCTGGCCGTTATCTTCAGAGATGGGGCATGACTGCAACACTTCGGACCAAAACCATTTCTGACCAAGTGCTGCAGTTTCAATCCGGAAGGAAACATTTCTGCTGACTGGACGCTGCGGCCTGTCTTTTTCAAATGTTACCAGCCTCTTCACGTTTTACTAGCCACAAAAGTTAAATCGCAGGCTCAGGGGATGATTACTTGCTGTGTGCTGTACAGACTGTGTCCCTCTGCCCGGGGCCACTGGTGTTCAGTGTAGTAAATATCCTGGCTCTGTTGAGTTATTTGTCCCCTCATAAGGGATTATGCCACACTCTCAGAGCAATATCAAATAGTGATTTTCCTGACCAGCATTGCGATTAGATTTGCTTTTTTTAAACAGTCCACATTTTAAAGAAGCTTTAAGAATTTAAAAATTTGAACTGCTAAACTAACTCTTACATTTCACACGTTTTGAAAAGATTGTATTTATTTTAAAAAGGATGTTCTAAATAGAATAATGTAATATCTAAAAGACATTCTTTGTGACTGTTCAAATAACGATCTTGAGGTGGTTCTGTGCGGGCTGGTAGTCGTTCAGTGCTGGTGTGACGTGGAGCACTTGGTGTTAGTGTGACGTGGAGCACTTGGTGTTAGTGTGACGTGGAGCACTTGGTGTTAGTGTGACGTGGAGCACTTGGTGTTAGTGTGACGTGGAGCACTTGGTGTTGGTGTGACGTTGGGGCCAGTTGTCACTCCGCGGAGTCACTGGGTATGGAAGCAGCCTGTCTGAGATGGTGCGGCGCTGATCCTTTGTTTGCTCTGGATAATAGTGGATTAGCTCTGTCCCGTGAGCAGACTTTACAGCAGTTGAACGCTCCCGCTACAGTGGCATCACCTCTTCTTGAAAAGTCTGTTTTTGTGTAGGTCACACTGTGGGGGATGTTTTTCTGAATACATGCACAAGTATAGCCCACATAGCCTTGTTTTGTTGCATTCTGACTTGGTGCCAGAGGGTCAGACCGTGGCCGATCATCATGTTGGGACCGTCTGGGCCAAAGAGAGCCGCGCTGACGCATGACGCGATCAGACTGACCGATTGGTCGAGAGAAGACAGACTGATTTCATAAATTACAACATAATGCGGATGTAAGAGGTCACTTTGCTGATTTCTAGCATTAGGCGCTGTTAGCATACCTTGATAGTTGTCATTTAGCTGCTTCTTCTATATTCTAAAGGATACAATATTGTTTATGAAATGGTTCTCATAATTGTTCTGATGTATTTGAGTAAATAAGCAATGAGGAATATAGAGCTCAACAGTAGAGGTGTCAGAATTAGATATCCCATTGAGAATAAAATACAGTAGGCTATATTAAGAGTTTAAAAGGACGATAGCAGCTAATCAGCTATGTGGTAATTTGTTGACTTAAAACACACAATGTTAAACGAAAGATTAATCAAAGAAATTATAAAGCAAAAAGTTATAAAAAAGATTTGATTATATTTTCAAGTATTTGGCGTGTTCTTCTGGTTAAATATTAGTCCTGTGGTTGGTCCTTAGCACATGCTGATTAGCATAAACTTTTAATATTGGAATTTTCGGAAAGTATATGGAGATTTAGACTCTATAGTCCTACATTTGTTCCCCACCCTCTCATCTGGACTGGGTTCAGTTTAGGAGCAGAGTTACTGCTGTAACTGCGCACTGAGGGGGAGGGGGGCTGATAAAGTCCTCCACCGCACGTTATCGCCGCGGTAACAGCTCGCTGATCTCTAATTCATTTCTCAGACCTCTGCATACCAATTACCAAATGAAGGTTATTATGGGCTCTTTAGGTCGGCCTGTGCAGCCCGCTGCTGAATACTGATGTGGGCCCCCACCCCCAGACACAGCCTCTATTTGCAGGGACTCACACCTCTGGGGCCCACACCTCAGGGGCCTGATCTCAATGATGAATTAATAATGTTAGTCTGGGAGCCAGGCCCTCTCCTCACCATTATTTTGCTCCCTTTATGTAACTATTATTTTTCATTAGAGTAAACCTCGGGCCATTACAGGGTGAGACGGTTTTGTTTCAACTCGGCCCCGTTTAGTCCCAAGAAACAAAAGCCTAGAACCACTTTTGTGCGACCACTGGGTGTTCTCTTCTCTCTGAGCAGCAGGTACTCTCTGACCACTGGGTGTTCTCTCCTCGCTAAGCAGCAGGTACTCTCTGACTGCTGGTGTTGTCTCCTTGCTAAGCCGTAGTTACTCTCTGACCGCTGGTGTTCTCTTCTTGCTAAGCAGCAGGTACTCTCTGACCACTGGGTGTTCTATCCTCCCTAAGCAGCAGGTACTCTCTGACCGCTGGGTGTTGTCTCCTTGCTAAGCCGTAGTTACTCTCTGACTGCTGGGTGTTCTCTTCTTGCTAAGCAGCAGGTACTCTCTGACTGCTGGGCGTTCTTTCCTCGCTGAGCGGGCAGGTACTCTCTGACCGCTGGGTGTTCTCTACTCTAAACAGTGATGTATTTGCGCTTGGAGCTTAATATTGAGTGTGGATCCTGTTGTGAAGAGCCTGGCACTTGTCCAAGCTGTTAGTGACGGCTCTAACAAGGCAAAGTCCCAGTGTGCTGACCGCGCAGCACGCTCTAATCTCCGTCTGAGAGAGGCTCAGGCAGCGACCACACTGCGGACACTTCTCATGCAAAAAGAGCGCATACGCACACACTGCTGACATACAGGTAAACAGAGTGCATACACACTACTGACAAACAGATAAACAGAGCTCACACACACTACTGACAAACAGGTAAATAGAGCTCATACATACACACTACTGACAAACAGGTAAACAGCTACTACACACTACTGACCAACAGGTAAACAGAGCTCATACACACTACTGACAAACAGGTAAACAGAGCTCACACACACTACTGACAAACAGGTAAAAGAGCTCATACACACACCCTATTGACAAACAGGTAAACAGAGCGCATACACACAACTGACAAACAGGTAAACAGAGCTCACACACACTACTGACAAACAGGTAAACAGAGCTCACACACACTACTGACAAACAGGTAAATAGAGCTCATACATACACACTACTGACAAACAGGTAAACAGCTACTACACACTACTGACCAACAGGTAAACAGAGCTCATACACACTACTGACAAACAGGTAAACAGAGCTCACACACACTACTGACAAACAGGTAAATAGAGCTCAACATACACACTACTGACAAACGGTAAACAGCTACTACACACTACTGACAACAGGTAAAAAGAGCTCATACACACACCCTATTGACAAACAGGTAAACAGAGCGCATACACACAACTGACAAACAGGTAAACAGAGCGCATACACACTACTGACAACAGGTAAACAGAGCTCACACACACTACTGACCAACAGGTAAACAGCTCATACACACTACTGACAAACAGGTAAACAGAGCTCACACACGCTACTGACAAACAGGTAAACAGAGCTCACACACACTACTGACAAACAGGTAAACAGCTCATACACACTACTGACCAACAGGTAAACAGAGCTCACACACCTACTGACAAACAGGTAAACAGAGCTCACACACACTACTGACAAACAGGTAAACAGAGCTCAACACCTACTGACAAACAGGTAAACAGAGCTCACACACACTACTGACAAACAGGTAAACAGAGCTCACACACACTACTGACAAACAGGTAAACAGCTCACACACTACTGACACAAACAGTAGGCTAACACTACTGACAAACAGGTAAACAGAGCTCACACACACTACTGACAAACAGGTAAACAGAGCTCACACACCTACTGACAAACAGGTAAACAGAGCTCACACACACTACTGACAAACAGGTAAACAGAGCTCACACACACTACTGACAAACAGGTAAACAGAGCTCACACACACTACTGACAAACAGGTAAACAGAGCTCACACACACTACTGACAAACAGGTAAACAGAGCTCACACACACTACTGACAAACAGGTAAACAGAGCTCACACACACTACTGACAAAACAGGTAAACAGAGCTCACACACACTACTGACAAACAGGTAAACAGAGCTCACACACACTACTGACAAACAGGTAAACAGAGCTCACACACACTACTGACAAACAGGTAAACAGAGCTCACACACACTACTGACAAACAGGTAAACAGAGCTCACACACACTACTGACAAACAGGTAAACAGAGCTCACACACACTACTGACAAACAGGTAAACAGACAAACAAGAAAAAAACAGAGCTCATACACACTACTGACAAACAGGTAAACAGAGCTCACACACACTATGACAAACAGGTAAACAGAGCTCACACACCTATGACAAACAGGTAAACAGAGCTCATACACACTACTGACAAACAGGTAAACAGAGCTCACACACACTATTGACAAACAGGTAAACAGAGCTCATACACACACTACTGACAAACAGGTAAACAGAGCTCACACACACTACTGACAAACAGGTAAACAGAGCTCACACACACTACTGACAAACAGGTAAACAGGCTCATACACACTACTGACAAACAGGTAAACAGAGCTCACACACACTACTGACAAACAGGTAAACAGCTACACAACAAAAAAAAAAAACACACTACTGACAAACAGGTAAACGAGCTCAACACACTACTGACAAACAGGTAAACAGAGCTCACACACACAACTGACAAACAGATAAACAGAGCTCATACACACTATTGACAAACAGGTAAATAGAGCTCACACACACTACTGACAAACAGGTAAACAGAGCTCATACACACTACTGACAAACAGGTAAAAAGAGCTCATACACACTACTGACAAACAGGTAAACAGAGCTCACACACAACTGACAAACAGGTAAACAGAGCTCACACACACTACTGACCAACAGGTAAAAAGAGCTCACACACACAACTGACAAACAGATAAACAGAGCTCATACACACTATGACAAACAGGTAAATAGAGCTCATACATACACACTACTGACAAACAGGTAAACAGCTATACACACTTCTGACCAACAGGTAAACAGAGCTATACACACTACTGACAAACAGGTAAAAACAGTCATACACACTACTGACAAACAGGTAAATAGAGCTCATACAAACATACTGACAAACAGGTAAACAGCTATACACACTACTGACCAACAGTAAACAGAGCTCATACACACTACTGACAAACAGGTAAACAGAGCTCACACACACTACTGACAAACAGGTAAAAGAGCTCATACACACTACTGACAAACAGATAAAAGAGCGCATACACACTACTGACCAACAGGTAAACAGAGCTCATACACACTACTGACAAACAGGTAAAAGAGCTCATACACACAACTGACAAACAAGTAAAAAGAGCCACACACACTACTGACAAACAGATAAACAGAGCGCATACACACTACTGACCAACAGGTAAACAGAGCTCATACACACACACTACTGACAAACAAGTAAACAGAGCTCATACGTACTACTGACAAACAGTGGATGACATACGGCCCAGTGAAATCCATGGGCTCTTCTGCCTCTGACAACACACAGCATTGTGAGAGCAAAGAGGTCCGACCGGTTTTTCTCCATACCTGCACAAAGCATCCTGGGTAAACCAATACTATTGAGAGCGCACTCTGTGATTGGTCGCTGCAGTGCTGTGCGTGTGGGTGCGTGGAGCACCTGCAGCCGGCTCTTTGAAGCTCTGAGCATTGTTGCAGGGTCATACTTTCAGAGGTGGCTGCCCACAAAAAGGCTTCTGTGTAACGGCTCACAATACAGGCTGTTAACCAAGTGCTGGTGAAGATCACTCCACACACTAGAGGAAACCTGTTTATGCAGGTCTGAAACTCTTTTATCTTCATTGCAGAACTAAATAGCATGGATCATAGGGACATGTCCCGACTCCCCACCAATATTTCAGTTCGATCAAATGATAAATAAATCTCATGTAAAGATCTTGAAGCCAAGACACTATGAGTGGATGGGGGAGAAGAAAAATAGAGACATCAATTTGAAACATGAATGTGCAAAAAAATATCATTCAATTTTTCTTTTATTTAGTACTTTCCTTAGGATATAAGGGATTTTATGTTATGCACTTATTTGAACTGGGACACACTGACCAAGACGACGTTAGGAAAGAGGCTTGTTCCTAGGTTAAAGCATGAATGTTAATTTAGGGCAGGTCCATGATTAAAAAAACTAAATAAAGATATGGATAAATATGTAATCAGATAATATACAATATTACAGCAATCAGAAAATTCCAAAATCAATGTCAGCTCCGGGTGCTACATAGGGACAAAAGTTTAAAATAAGAAAGAGCCTGGTTTGAAATTGTAACTATTGATTAAAGAAACTGCGACAATTGACAGGTCTGAAGCCATTTCCCAAGTTTACACCGAACCTAAACCCTGGCTAATCCCATATGTGAATTTGAATAGTGTGTTTCCCTCTGCACCAGCCCTGTCGAGGCGGTGTATTTGCCTGCGTCGCACCCTGCTTCCGGAGGCTTCCTCTCGGCCTTGGTCTGCTGCGGGGAGGCTTCCGCCGGAGCATTTGAGTATGGAAATGTGTGGATGCAAATGGAGTCATGGTGAAGCCGCGCGGTGGAGTGGGTATTGTGGTCACTACAGCAGAGCCACAGCCTGTCCACAGCAGTGACCTGTTAGGAGGAGAAAAGGTCACTGATTTCGAGAAATAGCAAACGTATTTTTGAGCTTTTCTGCTCTTCAGAAAACTTGTCCAGCAGTATCCAGACATTTGGTTATTGAAATGTTTAAATCTACTTCAAAAAGAATCATCACAGACTTATGTTACTGCTCAGTTTCTCAGTGCTATTAGTGTGTGAAATGTTCCGTACTGTGAGCTCGGCTGCAGAGAAACTCAGCAATTAAATGATGACATCCGGACTGAATATTTTTGGTGTAGTTAAGAGACTGTGTTCCATGGTTTAACTGAGTGTGCCATGTCTCCACAGGGGCGGACCTGTTCTCCAACTGCACAGAGGAGTGTAAGGCGCTGGGCCACTCGGACCGCTGCTGGATGCCCTCCTTCGTGGCAGCGGAGCGGCAGGGCTCTGACTACCGCAGTAACCTCCACGTGCCCGGCATGGACGCCGTGCCCGACACTGAGGTACTACCCTGCTCTGAGCTCACCGACGATCACTCATTCTCCACCTTTGGCAAAGAGACGCCCCTCAGTCACCTCCATCACCACCTCCCAAGCCCGCAGCATGGCGCCCCCCAGTGGAGCGAGCTGGAGGCCTACAGCCCCAGCTCCAGAGCGCCCTATGCCCCCGCATATTTAAGTGAGTATCCAGGGCCCCTCTGCGCCCTTTGTGCCCAACTGACCACTGTCAGACGTTATGATGGATGATAGGAATGAATGAATGAAAACAATCCAACAATCGGAGACTGCCTTGAGTATTACAGTTACGATATTGATGCAACATTTACTAAAAAACGTAAACACAGTGTTCTATTCAATTACACAACAAATGGCCAGCAGTTTGTTTGTTTTTTCCATCTAATTGTGTCAAAAAAAAAACATGAGAAAACGCGCGTATATACGACACACACTGACTGAAGAATCGAAACAACGCCAACGTGTTTCTGCTCGGACGTGGGAGCTTTGAGCAGAAAGAAAGTACCACACAGCGGAGCAGCTGACAAGAATAACTCTTTTTCATAATTAAGTAAGGATGCAGGTCTAACAAAAGTCACACACACACCAAAAGAAACTCACTTGACAGCCTTTTACCTGTCCAGTGTAGCCTCCTCTGAGCCTCTGGCACAGACTGCTGCCAAGTCAAATGAGCGTTTTATTTGGAAGGGAAACTATGTCTCCTGCTCCTCGGAAATTAACATTTAAATCCTGTTGATTGAATAACCATTTTACAATACAGCCTTTTTATATGCTTTGGATTTGGTGTTGTATTAGCCCTGCATGCACATATCTATTATATTGTTGCGTTATTTTCTATTATGATATGAATTTTAAGTCACCTTTTGCTGAGATAACGGCTTTGGCAAAATAATGGCTATGCCCAAAATAATACACTCTTACCCTGTTTAACCAGGACTAAACCAGGGCTAAGCCATGTCTGAGCGAGGCCTAATCATTAAGAGACTAAATGTAAAAATCAGTCTCTTCTTTTCGAGAAGAATTGACCCTTTGAATCCAAAAGATAAAGACACCTGAGCTAAACAACACCCGGTCTGTGCCATCCACTCATGCCTGTGGTCACCTGCATTCTTCCATTCTCCACCACACACACACACACACACACACACACACACACACACACACACACACACACACACACACACACACACACACACACACACACACACACACACACACACCCACACCCACACCCACACACACACACACACACACACACACACACACACACACTGTACGTGCACAGTCACGAGCCCAGACCAACCGCCCGAGGACTTCTGTGAGTGAAACAGCACAAAGCCATAATGAAGTGGGCTGCAGCCGCGGCGCCGCTCTGTGTGGAATTAAAATGGCTGCTATCGTAATGCGCCGGAACTCAAAAATGTCGGCTTTTAATCAGAGAAGAGGGCCGTGTGACTCTCATTCGGTCTGGAGCCGTGGATCAAAAACACTCGGGAGATAAGTGCGTGCCGGAAAATGGGCAGTTTCCCTAAACACGTCGTTTCAACGATCGCAGCACAGCCACAGGACTCTGCAGATAATAACATCCCAGCGCTCTGGCTCTCAGGGCGGTTTCTCATCGGTGACCGGCTTTTCTTTTTTCCTCCTGATGTTTTGCTCTTCTGCGTGGGAGGTTACTAATGTCTCAGGTGTCATACAGCTCGGGTACATGCGCTCCAGGATAACTCGTTTACTGCACTGCTCTCATTCTAACTGGATTTATATTCATTATGTAGCTTTATTCCATTTTCTCAAATTGAAGATGCACAACTTGAGATCGTGTACTTGTATCTCACCAACACTGATTATTAGGATATACACAGCGCCATGTTGGATATCCGAGGCTTGTACTTAATGCTCTCATAACACTGGGCACAACGGCATTAATAGGATTCGACCAAAGCCATTCGAGCTTAAGCCCAGTGTTTGGCCTGGATTACTGAAGTCGTGTGCTGTATTAGACCAGCAGATGTGGAAATTTGCTAAATAAATCCTGATAGTGGAGTAGATTAAGGCAATGTTGGCCTAAATTAGCATAATATTGCTTTTGGCCTTTATTTGGAAAAAATAAATAATTCAGTGAAGAGGGTGGACTGTCGGTGGCAGAATATTCACTGCTAATGGTAAATTGTTTGATTGTACTTTTGTCACTTAAGCACCTGATTGGATCAAGTGCTTCTCGTTTAAACCAATCACAACCCAGTCACGGAACAACAGAGGATTAAAGAGGTGAAATAGTGTATTTAGTTTGTAAGAAGGTCGTCTGTGTTTGTAAGTCACTAGCAGCACATCGTGGATTTCCCCTAGTTTCTTCATTAGTATTGATAAAAGTGTATGTTGGTTTATTTGGTAGGGTCAGTGCATGTAAATGAACAAGCCACACTGGATTGTAGCCCATTAGAAAATTCACATTTTGGCATTGTTAAATTATTTGATGACGAACAAGCTCTTGGACACGGAGAGCTTTCCAGACTAATGTTGCACTTGTGTCGTAAGCTGAATCATTTCCCGACGATTCTGCCCCGCTAAGAGGTTAGCTACACTCAGGTGCTAAACAGCGAGTGCAAGCCAAAATAAAAAAAATCTGTTATTTAGTGAGCATTTTGCACCTACTGTTCAAGGGTTTGGGTCAGACAATTTGTATGTTTTCTCGTATGCAGTAGTCTCCATTTCTCAGAACTAGAATAAACCGTGGAGTTTCAGAAGAAAGTTCCCTTTTTTCTTTCCATTTCGAGAGTATAATCAAACTCACACAGATACTTTAGTTTTATAGTCAGCTATGATAACATAATTGCATTAGGGGTTTTTAATCATCAATTAGCCTTTAGATCACATTCAGCGAACACAACTCTGGAGCGATGTGCCTCTTTACACCGATGGAAGCCATTCAAAATCACCAGTTTCCAGCTAGAATAGGCATTTACCGCATTAACAATGTTGGGAGTTGGGACCCACCATCGGGCTGGGATGGCATGCGGAGACCCAAAAAGGATTACATTTGTCTGATACAATGCACAATATTGTATTTTAGTTGATAGTTGAATAAGCATTAGAAAAACCTAAAATCATGATGAAAACAAGCTGATAACACTCATTCTAACATACTGGGAAAGGCTCGCGACACACTGAAGACGGTTCTGTCACCACCAGTTGAGAAACACTGGTCTAAACTGTATTTCAGATTCATTCACTGTTATACTCATTGAACAAAATAAAGTTATTCTCTTAAAAAGACAAAAATAAGCACAAAAAACTCAAACATTTTAAGTGACCACAAACTTTTTTTGTATTTGACCATTTGATATTGCATGTATTATGAGATGTAAAGGAGAGAAGAAAAGAATCAAATGACTCCACTTGTGCTGCTCGCTTTGCCCATGAACAAACACTTGGTAAATGACCGCCTCGCTGTTTGCAGTGAAGTAGTGTGCAAATCACACGTTGAAATGCTTTTTGTTTTGAGTAAATATCCCCCCGCGTTCTGAGTTGGCGCCTCACACTGTGCTGATGGCGAGGCCTCTGTGGAGGTGCTGATGGCACCCACATATAGTGTCTGCGTTTCCCACGAACAGCGCCCTTGTCCTGGCTCTGAGAGGGTCTCCGAGTGGATCAGAGCGGTGCTATGCTAATGAGAGCTGGCTCTGAAGGAGGACAATAGCCCCGGGGCAGATCAGGGCGGGTGGGGAGGGCAGACAGGGCGGGGGCAGTGAGCACCGGAGGAATGCTGCTAAAAGGCTGAGGATCCTTAATCTTACGGGGGATACACAGAGCTGTTTGTTGTGGGGCCCGGGGTCAGGGAGGGGCTCCGTGATTACCCCATAGAGGCTCACACTCCGGGGGGCAGTCGAGGAGGTGGGGGTGGGGGACAGTGGGGTGTTTGTCTTTTATCTGTCGCTCCGCCCCCGTGTGCTTGTCCTAAATAAATTGGCCGTGTGATATCGGGTTATAGCGATCCACTGACACATTTCCCACAGGCCTGGCACACAGCAGCCTTTGTGAGGCCAGTCCGGGATGTTCCACTTCCTCCAACCCCCCCCTTCCATCCAACCTCCATCTCACATGCCCACACCGCCAGCATTACCCATGACTCCAGTATGCCCTGGACCTGATCCTTGTCTAGTGCTGTTGAACCAAGTGTCATGAAAATTGAATCTACAAAATCTATAATACTTTAAAAGGTTATACAAATGATGTTGTTTATAGTGTAATGGGACTTCAAGGACTTCTCGGTAAATAAAAAGGGCTAGATTTGCAGGGATGCTAAACTGTGGGATTTGGCGCTCTTTGGATTAAAAAGGTCCAATTCCTTGTTTCTGAAATGCGTGTTAGGTCACTTTGCGCATGGGCAGCTAGGCTCACACAAGTTGGGACAGGGTTATGGGGTCATGCTGTAAGACCATACCGTCTCTGTAGTACTGTCATGATTCCATAATAAATATGCTAATCACAACATTTGCTAATGCTAACACGCTTATAAAAAACATTCACTGAGGAGGGTATGCACCTGCTAAAACCTCTTTATTGTTGGGAAAGACTTACCTTTGCAGTGCAAGCATGACCAGATATGATCAATTGGGATGTGATTCCCCTCATTCCCGAATATTCCTGCAGTTCTGTCTCATTTACAATTATGTGAGACGGACGCCTGTCCCAACTTCCGGCCATGTTTGAGGCTAGCCGCGCATGTGTTGTTCAATATTTCATCTGGCATGGTTAACTGCGTTCAGTGCTTTGCTCTAGTATTTAGTTTGGCGGACCTGTCTGTCTGAGTTTAGCTCATTTTACTATATCTAGTTAATTTTGTCCCTATTTTATTGATATTTGGCATGCCCTTATAGACATATTATTTATTTTATTACTAGTTTATGTTTTGTGTTGCACAATTGCCCCAAAAAAACAGTTTGTGAAAGTACCTTCACTGACAAAGACAATACAACCTATTGTGATTCTAAAGGACCTGTCTGTAACATGTCTGTCTGTCTGTCTGTCTGTCTGTCTGTCTGTCTGTGTGTTACATAGAGGAAAAGCTTTAGGACGTCTCTACATGTCTGTCTGTCTGTCTGTCTGTCTTGTCTGTCTGTCTGTCTGTCTGTCTGTCTGTCTGTCTGTCTGTGTGTTACATAGAGGAAAAGGCTTTAGGACCTGTCTCTAACATGTCTGTCTGTCTGTCTGTCTGTTGTGTTACATAGAGAAAGGCTTTAGACCTGTCTCTACATGTCTGTCTGTCTGTCTGTGTGTTACAGAGAGGAAAGGCTTTAGGACCTGTCTCTAACATGTCTGTCTGTCTGTCTGTGTGTTACAGAGAGGAAAGGCTTTAGGACCTGTCTCTAACATGTCTGTCTGTCTGTCTGTGTGTTACAGAGAGGAAAAGGCTTTAGGACCTGTCTCTAACATGTCTGTCTGTCTGTCTGTGTGTTGCAGAGAGGAAAGGCTTTAGGACCTGTCTCTAACATGTCTGTCTGTCTGTCTGTCTGTGTGTTACAGAGAGGAAAAGGCTTTAGGACCTGTCTCTAACATGTCTGTCTGTCTGTCTGTGTGTGTTACAGAGAGGAAAAGGCTTTAGGACCTGTCTCTAACATGTCTGTCTGTCTGTCTGTCTGTGTGTTACAGAGAGGAAAAGGCTTTAGGACCTGTCTCTAACATGTCTGTCTGTCTGTCTGTCTGTGTGTTACAGAGAGGAAAGGCTTTAGGACCTGTCTCTAACATGTCTGTCTGTCTGTCTGTCTGTGTGTTACAGAGAGGAAAAGGCTTTAGGACCTGTCTCTAACATGTCTGTCTGTCTGTCTGTCTGTGTGTTACAGAGAGGAAAAGGCTTTAGGACCTGTCTCTAACATGTCTGTCTGTCTGTCTGTCTGTGTGTTACAAGAGGAAAGGCTTTAGGACCTGTCTCTAACATGTCTGTCTGTCTGTCTGTGTGTTACAAGAGGAAAAGGCTTTAGGACCTGTCTCTAACATGTCTGTCTGTCTGTCTGTGTGTTACAGAGAGGAAAAGGCTTTAGGACCTGTCTCTAACATGTCTGTCTGTCTGTCTGTGTGTTGCAGAGAGGAAAAGGCTTTAGGACCTGTCTCTAACATGTCTGTCTGTCTGTGTGTTGCAGAGAGGAAAAGGCTTTGCTAGCTCCTTCCGCGTGGACATCCCAGACACAGCGTGACTTTGCACAATCACCCCCACCTCCCCGCGGCCCCGGACACTTCCAGGGGCCCCCGGGGGCCCTTCAGCGGGACCACTGCCAGTCTCTGAGTACAGTTGAGAGTACGGGGACTGCCTGGAGCTGCCTCTCTCAGCCGGTCTGAGAACAGTCTGTGAAAGGCTGTGGCGGAGCGAGCCATCAGACTGACTGTCGGGGATCTTGTGGATCTGTGTGCCTGTTTACAGCACTGGACTTTAAATAAACTGAGTTTTTTTGTTTTTTTTATCAATGTGTACAACGGTTCAGCCCGACCACGCTCACGCCGGCCTGCCCTGGGACCACCTTGGTGTCTTGTCCTGTGAGGAACAGCCATACACCCAGAAGGATGCCAAAGGCTTCAGTATGGTTCACACCACAGGGACCCTGTCACTATCACTGCTGCACCGCACACTCATCAACTCTGCACTGGACAACTCTGATTGTATGGACCGCTGGGTGGATGAGCCTGGGAGTATAAGCCTGACATGTTTTTGGAACAACAAAGTCATTTTCATTGTAAATTTGCATTTATTTATGTTGAAATATATCCTAAATGGTCAAAAGGGTGGGGAAGTCATTCTAAAATGTTTTTAAGTCTAGCCGGAGGGCTGCACGATTCAGGAAGGATGTCATAATACGACTTTATGACAAGCAAAACTGAAACCATAGCAGAGGTCTGGGCTATCTGCCCTGTTAGGAATGTGTACATTTGGCTTCCAGGAGTTGTCTGTTATTGCGTCAAAGAACATCACATCCTAATTAATGGTGAAGCCAGGCTGTATTTAAATGTATGGTACGTACATTTCATGACTGATGTGATTTCTCCATCATTGACATAGTAAAGAGTTGGTTTAGTGGCCACTAGATGCATATTCAACCCCGCAAATGATCTTAAAATGATTTAGCATGTACCTAAGAAGCCATTTCTACACAGAATACAAATCTCAGGCCATGACAGCATATAAATGCAGTCAGTGGGTTGACAACAGCCAAGGGCATATTGATCCGACATAATTTGCTTCACTTGATGCAGAATGCTAACGTCTATAGGAAGAAAACCTTGAACATGTACAATGAAAGGTTTTGTGGAGAAGCCCACTTGTTTACCATGCGCACATGTTGTGTTTGATTGTGGTGAATCGTGCAGCCCTACCAGCTGGGCTGAAGTTTTTGTGGCCCACTCCCTGCTGAGAGGAGCCTCAGCAGCACGCAGCCCTTTACATGTACAGGACCCCCACACACGTCACTCTCAGCCTGTGTGCTCCGGGTGCTCTCCGGGCGCTCCCCTCTCTGAGCGGGGCCACTGGGCAGATGGGCCATGCACGCTGCCGGACACACGCCGCTGTCCTCACCGAGTATAACACCACTGCTTTAAAGGCCCTGTAATAAGTGCTATTCAGGCTTTTGGGGATACTTCAGTGCAGAGGTGGGTAGAGCAGCCGGATTTACTCAAGTAAGAGTTCCTTTGAAATAGGGCTGGGCAATTCATCGAAATCGTAATCCCTACTTTGGTCAATGTCAATAATCGTCATGGGACGTTATATTCGACAGGTTTACAGACGTTTCTTTGACAGAAACAGCTCCGCGTTTTGGAGTTAGGGCGAGACGACTGGAGATTTTTGTGTGTTAAATCAAACAGGAGGAAAGCATTGGTTTTCGTTTGAGCTGAGGTCTGTACAAGTTCATGAATCAGCCACATGTATTTGTTTTTATAAAATCGAATTGAAAATCGAGATCAGGCAACATGAGAAAGAAAATCGAGATGCTTTTTTTTGACATATCGTCAGCCCTACTTTGAAAGAACATGACTCAAGTAATTGTAAGTCACTTCCAGACCAACACCAAATGCAAGAGTACTGTCACTGCAACATATTATTACTCAAGCAATAGTGACTACAAGACGTACAGTTACAGTACATGTACTTGAGTAAATGTCACGGTGTACTACCCACCTCTGCATCAAGACACAAACTTCAACTGTAGCCAGTGTTTAAATCAGCCTCATAACAATAGCTGCAAGACCAGATAGACTGTAAAGACACAGAGGAGATGGGGTGAGCGGGTGGAACAGAGCGTCCCGGGAAAGAGATGGAGTGAGTGTGCAGGAAAACTTCGACATGGAGGAAACAAAACAACCGGCAGCTTCTTTATACGGCGGTCAGTGTGACAGGCCATATCATAACACTCAAACGTTTGTATATTTTGTGGAAATTTAAGGCTCTTTTCCGGGTGTGGCTCTTTTGCGGACTACATTTCCTTTGCTTCTTTTTGTTTACTCGAGCAGAGCTTTTACTGCGCTCCCACAGTCGTGCTCGTGGACCGATCAAAGATGGCGGACAGTGTGGCAGCGCGTGTGTCCGGCGGCCGCCCTCGCCGAACCTGAGCAGAGCAGTGCAAGGGCCAAAAACAACAAGTGTCAGTAGTTTCTATCATGTTTGCCAAGTGTTTACTGTACTCTTTTAAACCTTCAAGCTTAATATAGAACTCTATATCAAAACCTCTGTGTCTGTCTGAGTTCTTCTTTTGGCTGCTGAGTCCGAGGATCAGTAAGTAACTTTAAACAAGCTATAACCAAGTCTCGTACTTAGGGAGGAGCTAAACACATGACTCCGCCCACATTTGCGGTCCACAATCGCAGACGGTTTTTACACAGAAGTGCACAAGACACTACAGTAGTTTACACTACAATGGGAACAGTGGACAATACTCTTAGAGCGCCATATACAGTACACAGTTTATCAGCAGGAAAAAGTGGGTGTCGTATTTAGTTCCACTTTAAAAATAGTTTTGAGGGAATTTTCAGAATCTCATTTGTAGCTTGATTATTTGAGCTTTGAATGTCAAAAAAAGAATAATTACGCTAGTTTATTCAAAGACTAAATAAGCTGTCCAATATAATCTTTTTATCTCGTGTCACAAAATAAATCCGTAAATATAAGCCTATTTTTTATATTATATTTCAGGATGTTTGACACAGGGCCTCATTTCCTAGTTATCCAGAGTGTTGTTGATGTCTGGAGATATTTCTTTCTTTAATTCATGCAGTTCTTATATTTGAAGAGTCTAGTGGCGCTAGGCTAATGCTAGGCTAAAGCATTTCTATGGTATCAGTTAGCCTGCATTAAAAACAGTCTGACCCACTCCACAGTGCACCTGAGGTAAATCACTTATAACACCAGACTAACCATATAAATGTCTGTGTTAATAGAATCATTTTAACCATTTTGCATTTAAAATAACTTATATTTGAGCAGCATCAGCTTCGTGGCTGTAAGCTAACGCAGCGGTGGAGTGATCTGCGAGAAAATAGTCCCTCAAAATGCGGTAATTCATGTGATGCAAGGTCAGTTATATTTCAAAAATGATTCTATTAACACAGACATTTATATGGTTAGTCTGGTGTTATAAGTGATTTACCTCAGGTGCACTGTGGAGTGGGTCAGACTGTTTTTAATGCAGGCTAACTGATACCATAGAAATGCTTTAGCCTTGCCCTAGGCTAGCGCCACTAGACTCTTCAAATAGAAGAACTGCATGAATTTAAGAAAAAATATCTCCAGACATCAACAACACTCTGGATAACTAGGAAATGAGGCCCTGTGTCAAAAATCCTGAAATATCCCGTTAAAGATGCATTATGCAACTTTTTATATGAATTTTTGAATATATATTTTGTGCGTATTTGACCTTGTAGTGACCCAGCGGCTGTATGAGTGGTCAGCATGGCGCCTTTACTTTCCATCACAGTGGTCTCTAAGACGCTCCAGGATCAATTGTTTGGAAGGTTTTGTCTGCCGACAGAGCCTCCACAAGAAAACCTACAAAACAAGTGATCCTGGAGCGTCACAGAGACCACTGTGATGGAAAGTAAAGGCGCCATGCTGACCACTCATACAGCCGCTGGGTCACCACAAGGTCTCATATCAACTTTTTCCCCCCCGCATAAAAAGTTGTATAATGCACCTTTAAAACAATGCCTCATTTCAAATGAAAACATGAATGAAACGTGAAATACATGTAGCCATGCATTTATGTCTGTAATCTAAAGTTCAAATTGATTTCTCTTGAAGACTTTGCGGTGAGAAAGGTCTTGACTCCCCTGCTCCCTGTTTGGATGAGCTGGTGGTCTGTCACGGTAAGCCCTTGCCCCTGCAGAAGTACACTCATGCGTCTCATGGAAGAAGTATTTATAGCAGGGGTAGGCAAGTTTGTGTCGTGGTGGTCGATTTTCTCCATGGCCAAAACACCAAGGGCCAAACCTTATCATTGTAAATCAGTTTGTGTCATATATACTGTATGACCTAATGGGGTGATTTGCCAGGAAATGTAAAGAAGTGTTGACAGTACTTTATCACACATTTGCCCTGTAATTTGTGTAATAATATAGTATTTCTCACCTGCGGCCTGATTTTCTTTTCTTTTTTAATAATGGTTAGTTGTGGACCAAACTCACTCCTAATACATTTCTAACATTACGGATCTTCACATGGATCTGTTCATAATGTCACGATAAGCTATTAGTTCATCAAGATTGATAAAAGGCTGAAGAATGTGCTGCTTTTACAGTATACAGGACAAATTAATCAAATGTAATGCAAACATTTTCAGCCAGTGTGTATTAATCCAGTACTGATATTTCTGATACAGTATATTAAGGAATACACTGACTTAACATTGCACTGTTTGCTCTTAAAGGCCCTGCATCAGATTTTCCCCCCAGTGGAATCCTATTAGTTTTGTCCTTCAGTTTAAAGCTGACATTTGTACTAAAGACCTTTGCGCTGTGTCTACTTCTAAAGCCTTTTTATTGATAGTGAACTACCAGCTTGTTGTTGTTGACATTACGGTGACAGTGTTGCTCCCTGAAAGCTGTGAAACGTGTTTAAAAACTCATCCATGAGAAGGACCGTGATGTTAAAAATGCGTTAGGAAAGTTAGGAATGACTTTGAAGCATAACCACTTTAAATTGACATACAGTATGTTGTTTACTAAAATAAATCCTAGACAAACAGATTTTTAACTAAAGAACTAGAATGCTATTTTGGTGGGATATATTTCGACAGTTCATTCTGTGCCCGTGGAGGGAACAGTGCCCTCAGCTCTGATTAGGTTTTGACAGCAGGCTGTATTAATTATGAATGTTGGAGCTGACCTAAATATGGGCTTACCAGTGGTCGGGATGTGATTACCAGTGGTAGGCTGTGATTACGAGTGTAGGCTGTAATCCATTTGTTTCTCTGGCCTGTTTTGTGCTGCATGTGTGTAATCCACCTAGATTATGGCATTTACACATGGTCCATGCTGCAGCAGATTAATCTTTCACACAGAGGCAGGTCCAGACTGTGGACTTGGGAATAACATGAGAACAACACCGTTTGAGACATCACGACCGGACACCCACACTCGAGAAGAAGACCGACGGAATAAACGGAATATTGCTACAACGTCTCTCTCCGACGCTGACGAGGAACGACGCTGGAACATGGTCCAAAGGAATTTTTGTTTTCCTTTTGGACCATGTTCTAGCGCCAGTTAAGCAGAAAATAGGCCTTTGAGCGATTCATTGTTGCTTTCACAGTTCATTTCAGATGAAACCCCGGCTGGACCGCTTCACTGTACGTGGATGCCATACAAACAAGCGGATTCTAACCAGGAATAATCATCGCCACGTAAACCTTCTACAGAAACATGTAGCGTCAAAGCACCGTTTTCTCAGAAGTGCGTCTGTCTCATCACCTTGTGCAGCAAACTGGACTGTCACATACTCATGACAATCCAGCTCGGGGCGTATTCGTTAGAGTCAGTCCCGCTGGTGGGACGAGCCAAACGCACGGCAGTATTTACATTTGCCGACAAAAAACAATCCGTTTCATTAACGCTTGTTAACAGTGTAGCATCACGCTGCAAAACCCCCAAGGTGCAGCCACACTCCCAAAAAAAACACATTGTTTTACACTCAGTGCTTTATTTGCTACGCTTTGACAATTGGCTGTGTTTGATCCAATCATTAGCGAATTCTCCACTGAAAGTTGGTCTTCTTCTGGAACAGTTTTAAAGGGATATTTCGGGATTTTTGACATAGGGCCTAATTTCCTAGTTATCCAGAGTGTTGTTGATGTCTGGAGATATTTTTTTCTTAAATTCATGCAGTTCTTATATTTGAAGAGCTTAGTGGCGCTAGGCTAGGGCAAGGCTAAAGCATTTCTATGGTATCAGTTAGCCTGCATTAAAACAGTCTGACCCACTCCGCAGTGCACCTGAGGTAAATCACTTATAACACCAGACTAACCATATAAATGTCTGTATCGTCTGTCACGAATAATTGTAACCATTTTGCATTTAAAATAACGTATATTTGAGCAGCATCAGCTTCGTGGCTGTAAGCTAACGCAGCGGTGGAGTGATCTGCGAGAAAATTGATTTACCTCAGGTGCACTGTGGAGTGGGTCAGACTGTTTTTAATGCAGGCTAACTGATACCATAGAAATGCTTTAGCCTTGCCCTAGCCTAGCGCCACTAAGCTCTTCAAATATAAGAACTGCATGAATTTAAGAAAAAAATATCTCCAGACATCAACAACACTCTGGATAACTAGGAAATGAGGCCCAATGTCAAAAATCCCGAAATATCCCTTTAAACGTCATAGACTGTGCTACTATTATGATTATTTCGTTATTTTTCTCACAATCTCAAGGCAACATTTCTTCGAGTAGCACCTAGAGCCGGGGTAGGCAACATCAAGCGCAGGGGCCAAATCCAAAGCAGTCTTGGGACTAAAGAAATGCCAAATCCTCTCAGTTTATACACACATCCACAGGGAAAGTTCCAATGAACATCTCCATTTTGATTTGTATTCCTATATTTCGTAGGAAGTGTCTCATCTTCATTGTACGTTTTAGTTGTGTTCAAATGCAAGAAGAGCCTCAGTCTAGCAGGGCCTGAAAGTGGTTGGGGAAAGTGGTGGAGAACAGATGCCGCCTTATCTGACAGGGCTTTACTGGGACACTGAGCAGACCCACCAGAAAACACATACAACGGCCTCGGGGCAGAGTGACCGGAGCCTCCCCAGACCACCAGACCTGTCCTGGGGGACACTGACGGGGGCACGCATTGCAGACGAAAGAGTGGTTGTTTACATTTGAGTTCTTATCAGACCTGTCAGAGTGTCAGTGATCTGGATTTGCTTAAGGCTGGAATGGCACACATTAGGCCAAGAGCACATCGCTGAAATATCGACGTTTTTATTGCGGCACCGGTGAAGGACTGTGCTTCAGGGGAACGACCGGCTGCAGCCCTGTGTGCTGTTTGTAAAGTGCTTCTGTGGCCTACATTCCACATTTCCAAAGTACTCCAGTCCCGTTCCCTGTGCTTTTCTTAGATCTCTATCTCATGTGCGCACTGAGCAAGGCCTCCACTTACATTTGGCCTGGGAGACTTACACTATCACCACACAGCAGATGATTCAGTCACTCTTAGGGATGGGACAGCAAGCAACAATATTGTTAACCGCGATAAAAAATGTGGCAAATTCATGGATCGCCACATTTTTTTAAATAATCGTGATTATCCCGCTAGAAGATAATCACTAAATCCACCATGTAGTGCTACGTTATAAAACCAGCAACAATGACTTTCTATCGATATGGCTATGAAAGGAGTAGCTGGTTTTCGTTCTATGTTTATAATTTACTGCAATTTTGTTTTCTTTTGATGAGTTTTGAGTTGAATTTGTTTAAATATACTTTATTAGGTCTCACTCAATTTGACATTTATAGGAAACAATGAAGAGGAGCATTTTTTTTACCCAATTCTCATAATTTCTGTAAAATCTGGAGCTTCAGTGAATTTCTTAAAGGGACTATACATAAGTTTAACCACAAATAAATGTATACAAATGTAAAATTTCTTCTCATACATGCTCCAGCAATGCCCTGGTGAGTAGAATGAGCCCTGGCCTTTTCACCGCGATTGCCTCTATATGTCTGTAAAGTCACTTAAATAGTTTATGCTCGGGTCGAACAAGCAAACAGCGTAATGCGTAATGCGCGTGCACGCTCAGCTGTAGCGTTAGCTGTAGCGTCAGCTGTATCTCCTCTATACTGACGCTGCAGTGCGAGTGGTAACTTCAGAGGGATGGATTTAGCGGAGAATAAGAGGAGACCGGCTTCAAGCACCATCGAAACTCCAGCCCAGACCCCAAATAACGAAAAGAAACGAAGAGTTTATTCGAGTGTGACCAAAAAGGCGAAAGTCGAGTCTGATCAGCGTAGGCAAAGAACTGGAGTAACATCGGAAAAGAGAATCTCTCAAAAGACCCGCAGCTATTTTTGCTTGAAAGGTAAGAAAAGATGACTAAATACATGGGGGAAAGGGGTGATGCTTTCAAACAACGGTGTCCGACAAAACATTGAGTAGTAACAGTGGTAATGGGCTGTATTTACAATGGCAAAAGTAATGTCGCTAATGTTAGCTTTCTTGGCCGCAAAATAAGCCTGACTGTTCACGGATTTATAAGCAGTGAAACGACTACAAAAAGTGGACATGTTCCATTTACAATATAGTTTACGAGTTGTATTAACTTGGCTTCTTCACTCGATTCACCTTTGCTGCATTTGCTCAGTATTGTTATCTAGGAAAACATTCACTCAAACTGATTTGGTTCTAAATATCTTTACAAAACAGTAAACGTTCTTACTCCAGTTTAAGTCTGCCTGCAAATCTGTAAATTGATGACGGAAACTGTTATTTCTGGTGCTCTTAAAGCCTGAGCGCCTCATGCGACGAGCTTAATCATGGAGGTGCAGTTACGCGTTGGCCCTGAAGGGGGGCAAATTGTCGAGCACAAAACTTCCAAATTCCAACAACAGCCCCATTTAAACAAATAATGTTGATAATATCGTTAAGCGCAATATTTTCGCGAAAGATAAACGGGAAACTGGTAAATTTTTATATATCGTCCCATCCTAGTCACTCTAATCACCACACAGTAACACATTTAGTCTCTCGATCACCAAACACAGTAACACATTTAGTCTCCTTCGATCACCACACAGTAACACATTTAGTCCCTCTCGATCACCACACAGTAACAACATTTAGTCTCTCGATCATCACACAGTAACACATTAGTCACTATATCACCACACAGTCAGCACATTTAGTCATCTATCACCAACAACAATAAAACATTTAGTCTATCACCAAACAGTAACACAATTTAGTCACTCTATCACCAACACAGTAACACATTTAGTCTCTCGATCACCCACAGTAACAACATTTAGTCTCTCTATCACCAGCACAGTAGCCACATTTAGTCACTCTATCACCACACAATAACACAATTTTAGTCTATACCAAAACAGTACACATTAGTCACTCCTAGTCACCACACAGTAACACATTTAGTCTCTCATCACCACAACAGTAACACATTTAGTCTCTCTATCACCAACACAGTAACACATTTAGTCACTCTATTCACCAACACAACAGGACAATTTACTCACTCTATCACCACACAGTAACACATTTAGTCAATCTATCACACACACAGTAACCACATTAAGTCACTCTATCACTCAACAGCAACAACATTTAGTCACTCTATCATCCACACAGCAGGACATTTACTTCACTCTATCACCACCCAGTAACACATTATCACTCTATCACCACACAGGTAACACAAATTTTTTAGTTCACTCTATCACCAAACAGCAATACATTTAAGTCACTCTATCACCACAAGCAGGACAATTTACTCACTCTAATCACCACCCATTAAACACAATTTAGTCACTCTATCACCACACAGTAACACATTTAGTCAGCTCTATCAGCACACAGCAACCACGATTTAGTCCGCTCTAGTCAAAAACAGTACACATTTAGTCCACTTCTATACCGACAACAGTAACACATTTAGTCACTCTATCACCACACAGTAACACATTTAGTCACTATATACTCAACACAGTAACCATTTATTACTATGCACATTTAGTCACTATATCACCACACAGTAAACAAACATTTACTCCTCCTATTCACCACACAGTAACACATTAGTCCCTCTCTATCACCACAAGCAGTAAACACATTTAGTCCTCTCTATCACAACACAGTAAAACACTTAGTCACTATCACACAGTACAACATTTAGTCCTCTATCACAACACAGCAACAATTTAGTCACTCCTATCAACACAACCAGCTAAACACATTTAGTCACCTATCACCTACACAGTAAACCACATTTAGTCCTCTATAACCACCAGCAATACATTTAGTCACTCTTATCACTACACAGCAGACATTACTTCACTCTATCCACCACCCAGTAACAACTTTAGTCCAACTTCTATCACCACACAAGCCCAACACATTTAGTCATTTTATCACCACAACAGCAACAATTTAGTCCATTCTATCACCACAGCAAGGACATTTAACCTCACTCTATCACCAACACAGTAAACACATTAGTCATCTATCACCACACAGCAACACAATTAGTCATTCTAATCACCAACACGCAGGACATTTACTCATCCTATCACCCCAGTACACATTAGTCCACTCCTATCACCAACAGTAACACATTTAGTCTCTAATCACCACACAGTAACATTTAGTCACTCTATCAACACACAGTAAAACACATTTAGTCAACTATATCACCATCACAATAACACATTTAGTTACCTCTATCACCAACACAGTAAACACATTTACTCACCTATCACCACACAGTAACACATTTAGTCACTATATCACCACACAGTAACACAATTTAGTCCACTCTATCACCACACAGTACACATTTAGTCACTCTATCACACAACAGAACACATTTACTCCACTCTAAGTCACCACACATAGTAGTTACATTTAGTCCACTATATCCACCACAAAGCAAACACATTTACTCACTCTATCACCACAACAATAAGTATTACATTTACTCACTCTATCACCAACACAAGTAAACACATTTAGTCTCTCTAACCACACAGTAACACATTTACAAGTCTCTCTATCAACCACACAGTAACACATTAACTCACTTAAATCAACCACACAGTAAACATTTAGTCACTCTATACCACACGGTAACACATTTAGTAACTACACCACACAGTAACACATTTAGTCACTATATCACCACACAAGTAACACAATTTAGTTCTCTCGTAATCACCACACCGTAGCAACATTTAGTCCACTCATCACCACACAAGTAACACATTTACTCACTCTATCACCACACAGCAGGACATTTAACTCCTCTATCACCCACACAGTAACACATTTAGTTCTCTCTATCACACACAGTAACATATTTAGTCACTATATCTACCACACAGTAACACATTAGTCTCTCTATCACCACACCGAGCACATTTAAGTCATCTATCACAACACAGTAAACACATTTACTCACTCTATCACCACACAAGTAAATATTTAGTCTCTAAATCACCACACAGTAACAACATTTAAGTCATCCTATCCACCAACAGTAACACCATTTCGTCCTCTAATCCCCACACAGTAACCATTACTCACTCTATCACCACCAACAGTAACATATTTAGTCTCCTATCACCACCAGTAACATTTAGTCTCTATATCACCACACAGTAACACATTTAGTCCACTCTATCAACCACACAGTAACACATTTCGTCTCTCTAACTCACCACAAACAGTAACACATTTAGTCATATAATCCCACATAGTAAACACATTTAGTCTCTCTAAATCACCAGACAGTAACACATTTTAGCTCTATCACCACCACCAACCAACCACCACCACCACACAGTAACACATTTAAGTCACTCTATCACCACACAGTAACACATTTAGTCACTCTTCACCACACAGTAACACATTTACTCACTCTTCACCACACAGTAACTACATTTCGTCTCTCTATCACCACACAGTAAACACATTTAGTCACTATATCACCACACAGTAAACACATGTAGTCATCTCTATCACCTCAGTACACATTTAGTCACTCTATCAACCACACAAATAACACACTTAGTCAACTATCACCACACGTACACATTTAGTCACTATATCACGAACACAGTAACACATTTAGTCTCTCTATCACAACACAATAAAAACTTAGTCCTCTATCACCACACAGCATGGACATTTACTCACTCTATCACCACACCCCCCCCCAGTAACAACATTAGTCACTCTATCAACACAACAGCAACAATTTAGTCATTCTGACCAACACAGCAAACACATTTAGTCAATTCCTATCACCACACAGCAGGCATTTACTCACTCTATCACCACACAGTAACACATTAGTCACTCTATCACCAACACAGCCAACACATTTAGTCATTCTATCAACACACAGACAGGACATTTACTCACTCTTATCACCAACCGAGTAACACATTAGGTAACTTATTCAAACCACACAGTATAACACATTTAGTCCTCTACACCACAACAGTAACACATTTAGTCCACTCTATCAACACACAGTAACACATTAGTCACTATATCACCACATTCAGTATACACATTTAGTTACTCTATCACACACAGTAACAATTTACTCACTCTATCAACACACAGTAACACAATTTAGTCACTAAATTCACCAACAGTAACACATTTAGTCCACCAATCACCAACAACAGTAAACATTTAGTCCACTCTTCCACACGTAACAAATTTACTCACTCTATCACCACAAATAGTATTACATTTAGTCACTATATCACCAACACAGCAAACACATTTACTCACTCTATCACAAATAGTATTACATTTACTTCAACTCTATCACACACATAACACATTAGTCTCTCTATCAACCACACAGTAACACATTAGTCTCTCTAAATCACCACCACAGTAACACATTTACCTACTCACTCTATCACCACACAGTAACACATTTAGTCCACTCTAATCACCACACGGTACACATTTAGTAAACTATCACCAACACAGTAACACATTTAGTCACTATAATCAACCACACAGTAACACATTTATCTCTCGTATCACCACACCGTAGCACATTTAGTCACTCTTATCAGCCACCACAGTTAACACATTTACTCACTCTATTATCTACACACAGCAGGACAGTTTACTCAACTCTATCACCACACAGTAACACATTTAGTCTCTTCTATCAACACACATAAACATATTTAGTCAACTATATCACCACACAGTAACAATTTATCTCTTATACCACACGTAGCACATTAGTCACTCTATCACCAGACAGTACACATTTACTTCACATCTATCACCAACACAGTAACATATAGTCTCTATTCACACACAGTAACACATTAGTCACTCAAATCACCACACAGTAACACATTTCGTCTCTCTAATCACCACACAGTAACACATTTACTCACTCTATCACCACACAGTAAACATATTTAGTCTCTCTAACACCACACAGTAAATATTTTAGTCTCTATATCACCACACGTAACACATTTAGTCACTCTATCACCAACACAGTAACACATTTACGTCTCTCTATCACCACACAGTAACACAGTTTAGTTCACTCTATCACCACACAAGTACACATTTACTCACTCTATCACCACACAGCAGGACATTACTCACTCTATCACCACACAGTCTTAAACACATTTAGTCCTCTATCACACATACAGTAACAACATTTAGTCACTAATCACCACACAGTTAAAAACATTTAGGTCACTCTATCACCACACAGTAACACATTTACTCACTCTAGTCAACCACACAGTAACACATTCGTCTCTCTATCACCCACACAGTAACAACAATTAGTCACTATATCCCCACATGACACATTTAGTCTCTCTATCACCAAGACAGTAACCAACTTAGTCACTCTATCACCACACAGTACACATGTAGTCACCTCTATCACCTCAGTAACACATTTAGTCACTCTATCACCACACCAATACACACTTAGTCACTATCCAACACAATACAAACTTAGTCACTCTATCAACCACACAGTAACACATTTAGTCACTCTAATCACCCACAATAACAAACCTTAGTCACTATCACCACAGCAGCAACACATTTAGTCACTCTATCACCTCAGTAACACATTTAGTCACTCTATCACCACAACAATAAACAACTAGTCACTATCACCACACAGTAACACATTTTAGTCACTCTATCACCACCCAATAACAAACTTAGTCACTATATCACCACACACGTAAACACATTTAGTCACTCTAATCACCACCAAAAACAAACTTAGTCACTATCACCACAACCAGCAACACATTTAGTCACTCTATCACCACGACAGTTAACACATTTACTCACTCTAGTCACCACACAGTAAACATATAGTCTCTCTATCACCACCAGTAAACATATTTTAGTCCACTATATCACCACACAAGTAACACATTTAAGTCCTCTCTATCACCAACACCGTAAGCACATTTAGTCACTCTAATCACAACAGTAACACATTTACTCACTCTATCACCAACGTAACACATTTAGTCTCTCTCACCAAGTTAACACATTTAGTCTCTCATCACCACACAGTACACATGTAGTCATCTCTATCACCTCAGTACACATTTAGTCACTCTATCAACCACACAAATAACACACTTAGTCAACTATCACCACACGTACACATTTTGATCACTCTTATCACCAACAATTATCCTCTACAGGCTTTGCCCTCTCATACAACAGCAGGACATTTAACTCACTCTATCACCCAGTAACATTTAGTCCTCTTCACACAAGGCAACACATTTGTCATCTCTATCACCTCAGTACACATTTAGTCACTCTATCAACCACACAAATAACACACTTAGTCAACTATCACCACACGTACACATTTTGATCACTCTTATCACCAACAATTATACAATTTAGTCCATTCTATCACCACACAGCAGAACATATTACTCACTCTAAATCACCACCCAGTAACCATTTGTCACTCTCCAGTACTTCTCTATCACACACAGTACACATTTAGTCACTCTATCAACCACACAAATAACACACTTAGTCAACTATCACCACACGTACACATTTTGATCACTCTTATCACCAACAATTATACAACTTACGTTTTAGTATTCACCACACCAGTAACACATTTTCACTCTATCCCGTACACTTTGTCCACTCTACACACACAGTAACACATTTAACTCACCCTATCCCACACATAGTATTACATTAGTCACTATAATCACCACACAGCAACAATTTCTCTTTACACACTGTAACTTTTACTCACTCTATTCACCACACAGTAACAATTCTAGTCTCTCTATCAACACACAGTAACACTTTAGTCTCTCTACACCAACAACACAGTAACACATTTTACTCACTCTATCACCACACAGTAAAACACATTTAGTCAACTCATCAACCACACGGTAACACAATTTAGTAAACTATCACCACACAGTAACACAAATTTAGTCACTATATCAACCACACAGTAACACATTTAGTCTCTCTAGTCACCACACCGTAGCACATTTAGTCACCTCTATCACCACACAGTAACACATTTACTCACTCTAGTCACCAAACACAGCAGGAAATTTACTCCACTCTATCACCACACAGTAAACACATTTTAAGTCTCTCTATCACCACAACAGTAACATATTAGTCACTATATCACCACACAGTAACACTTTAGGTCTCTTATCACCACAGCCGTAGCACATTTAGTCATCCTATCACCACACAAGTAACAACATTTACTTACTCCTCTATACCACAAGTAACATTTTTAGTCTCTATATCACCCACAACAGTACCACTTTAAGTCACTCTAATCACCAACAGTAACACATTTCTCCTCTCTACAACCAACACAGTAACACATTTACTCCTTCTATCACCAACGTAACATATTTAGTCTCTCTAATCACCACACAGTAACATATTTAGTCTCTATATCAACCACACAGTAACACATTTAGTCACCTCTATCACCACACAGTACACATTCGTCTCTCATATCACCAACAAGTAACACTTAGTCACTATATCCCCCACATAGAACATCATTTAGTCTCTCTATCAACCAGAACAGTAACATTTAGGTCACTATCCACCACACAGCAACACATAGTCACTCTATCACCTCATAACACATTTAGTCACTCTATCACCACACAATAACACACTTAGCTCACTATCACCACACAGTAACACATTTACTCACTCTATCACCACACAGAACAATTTCGTCTCTCTGATCACCAACAGTAACCATTTAGTCACTATACCCCACCATAGTAACACATTTAGTCTCTCTATCACCAAGACAGTAACACATTTAGTCTCTATCACCACCAAACCACCACCACCACCACACAGTAACACAATTTAGTCACTATATCACGACAAACAGTAAACACATTTAGTCTCTCTTTCACAACACAATAACAAACTTAGTCACTCTATAACCACACAGCAGGACATTACTCACCTAATCACCACCCAGTAACACATTTAGTCACTCTAATCACCACACAATGCAAAACACATTAAGTCATCTAATCTCACCAACACAGCAACACATTTAGTCCCAGTCATCAACTCACACAGCAGGACTTTAACTTCACTCTATCACCACACAGTAACACATTTAGTCACTCTATCACCAACACAGCACACATTTAGTCCTTCTAATCACCAACACAGCAGAACATTTACTCACTCTATCACCACCCAGTAACACATTTAGTCACTACTATCATCCCAACAGATAACAACATTTAGTCCTCTATCACCACACATAAACAACATTTAGTCCACTTATCAACACACAGTACACATTTAGGTCCACTAATATCACCACAAGTAAACACATTTAGTTTACTCGTATCACCACACAGTAACACATTTACTCACTCTATCACACACAGTAACACATTAGTCACTATAAGTCACCACACAGTAACACATTTAGTCACTCTATCACCACACAGTAAACAGCATTTAGCACTTTCTATCACCACAACAGTAAACACATTTACTCACTCTAATCACCACATAAGTATTACATTTTAGTCACTAATATCATCACACAGCCAACACATTTAACTCAACTCTATCACCAACACATAGTAATTACAAATTTAACTCACTCTAATCACCACACAAGTAAACACATTTTAGTCTCTCTATCACCACACAAGTAACACATTTAGTCTCTCTATCACCCACACAGTAAACACATTTAACTCACATCTAGTCCCAACACAGTAACACATTTTAGTCACTCGTATCACCACACGTAAACACCATTAGTAACTATCACCACACAGTAACACATTTAGTCACTATATCACCACACAGTAACACATTTAGTCTCTCCTATCACCACACCGTAGCACATTTAGTCACTCCAAATCACCAAACCAGTAACACATTTACTCAATCTATTCCACCACACAGCAGGAACATTTACTCACTCTTATCACCACACAGTAACACATTTAGCTTCTATCACCACACAGTAACATATTTAGTAACTATAATCACCAACAGTAACACATTTAGTCTCTCTATCACTGACCACCGTAGCACTTTAAGTCACTCTATCACCAGACAGTAACACATTTACTCACTCTTATTCACCACACAGTACATATTTTAGTCTCTATATTGCTGGTCATCCAACACAGTAACACATTTTCAGTCACTCTACTCACCACCAGCGAGTAACAACATTTCGTCTCTCTATCACCACACAGTAACACATTTACTCACTCTATCACCACACAGTAACATATTTAGTCTCTCTATCACCACACAGTAACATATTTAGTCTCTATATCACCACACAGTAACACATTTAGTCACTCTATCACCACACAGTAACACATTTCGTCTCTCTATCACCACACAGTAACACATTTAGTCACTATATCCCCACATAGTAACACATTTAGTCTCTCTATCACCAGACAGTAACACATTTAGTCTCTATCACCACCACCACCACCACCACCACCACCATACAGTAACACATTTAGTCACTATATCACCACACAGTAACACATTTAGTCACTCTATCACCCACACAGTAACACATTTACTCACTCTATCACCACACAGTAACACATTTTGTCTCTCTATCACCACACAGTAACACATTTAGTCACTATATCCCACATAGTAACACATTTAGTCTCTCTATCACCAGACAGTAACACATTTAGTCTCTATCACCACCACCACCACCACCACACAGCAACACATTTAGTCACTATATCACGACACAGTAACACATTTAGTCTCTCTATCACAACACAATAACAAACTTAGTCACTCTATCACCACACAGTAACACATTTAGTCACTCTATCACCACACAATAACAAACTTAGTCACTATCACACACAGCAACACATTTAGTCACTCTATACCTCAGTAACACATTTAGTCACTCTATCACCACACAATAACACACTTAGTCACTATCACCACACAGTAACACATTTAGTCACTCTATCACCACCCAATAACAACTTAGTCACTCTATCACCACACAGTAACACATTTAGTCACTCTATCACCACACAATAACAAACTTAGTCACTATCACCACACAGCAACACATTTAGTCACTCTATCACCACACAGTAACACATTTACTCACTCTATCACCACACAGTAACATATTTAGTCTCTCTATCACCACACAGTAACATATTTAGTCACTATATCACCACACAGTAACACATTTAGTCTCTCTTCACCCACGTACACATTTAGTCACTCTATCACCACACAGTAACACATTTGTCCTCTATCACCACACAGTAACACATTTACTCACTCTATCACCACACAGTAACATATTTAGTCTCTCTATCACCACACAGTAACATATTTAGTCTCTATATCACCACACAGTAACACATTTAGTCACTCTATCACCACACAGTAACACATTTCGTCTCTCTATTACCACACAGTAACACATTTAGTCACTATATCCCCACATAGTAACACATTTAGTCTCTCTATCACCAGACAGTAACACATTTAGTCTCTATCACCACCACCACCACCACCACCACACAGTAACACATTTAGTCACTATATCACGACACAGTAACACATTTAGTCTCTCTATCACAACACAATAACAAACTTAGTCACTCTATCACCACACAGTAACACATGTAGTCACTCTATCACCTCAGTAACACATTTAGTCACTCTATCACCACACAATAACACACTTAGTCACTATCACCACACAGTAACACATTTAGTCACTCTATCACCACACAATAACAAACTTAGTCACTATCACCACACAGCAACACATTTAGTCACTCTATCACCTCAGTAACACATTTAGTCACTCTATCACCACACAGTAACACATTTAGTCACTCTATCACCACACAATAACAAACTTAGTCACTCTATCACCACACAGTAACACATTTAGTCACTCTATCACCACACAATAACAAACGTAGTCACTATCACCACACAGCAACACATTTAGTCTCTCTATCACCACACACACACCATTTATCTGTGCTTAACTTTTCTCTGTGTGATTATAGTACGCGCTAGATTGGGGAAGTTTGGGGAAAATATCAGTGTTTATACTGCCCTGTCTATGACAAACTTGCTAATTTATTTAGTTAGTTTTGAGGTGGTGCCACCACGCGATTAAAGCATCATCCCCCGCTCTTCTTTACCCCCTGCTCCCTTGTAGCAGCCGCTCCTCGTTTTCTCATGGTTTTTTCGACATGTGTGTACAACATAAGCCGGAGAACAGCAGACTGCAAAAGCCACAGATAAACCGTCTGCGCTGTTTGTAAAAGGCTAAAAAATATTAGAAATATGGCACTACAAACAGTATTAGACACATAATGTGACAATGTTCTGTCAGTGACAGCTTAATCTTTAAATTTTCACACACCCTTCACGAAGCCAGCTTTATGGACAAAATCAATGCAGAAGTCAATAATATCCTGTGCAAAAATGCAGTATTTTACATTTGGATTTCAAACAGTGGAATACATATATTTATTTGGGTAGGCTTGACGTCCTGTGGTGACAGTGGGTCCCGGTGCCACACTGGTTCAGATGCACATTGCTTGCCTCAGAATCCTGGGTTCAAGTTCAGGCTCACAATTTGCTGAATGATGACCCACTTCGCTCCTGCCTGAGAGCTCTGCAGAGAGGATGACACCTCCACACTTTCCTCTGAACTACACGCCGCAGAGCTGATCTCCACGCCGGCTGGTGAGCACCAGGCGTGGGCGGCCAGGCGCGGGGCGGCCAGGCATGGAGTCTGATGTCCGAGCAGACAGCGCAGAGCACTAACAAGCCCCGGGCAGCGGCTGCTCTGACCTCCATATGTTGCAGCAGTTGGAGCAGCATTTGGCCAGGCACAGGGCGGGGGCTGAGGGGCCGGGGGGAGGCGGAGGGGAGGAGTGGAATCAGCATGATCATCTGTACAAGGGAGGCACGACTCATTCACTGGGATCCAAGAGGTTCCTCCGTGTTTGTACATACATTAGACTACAGGCAATTAAAGGAATGCTAATCACATTATTATCCTATAGTACATTGAATTTCTTTTGCCAACACTTTGTAAACGCAGCATTTGTGAAAGAAAAGCAGACGTGTGCACTGTTGAGTGTCTAAATGTTTTTACCGATGTGGAAATTGGCGCAGTGTTTTCTCTGGCGGTAGTTCACTTCAGCACTTCATGTATAATGACAAATAAAGCAACAAACAAACAAACTTCAACACTAAACACATGCTCTACGACTGAAATGCACATCTAATGAACTCTCAGGAACAATCAGGATGTGCTGCTGATGTTTGGGCAGCACCTCAGGGATTTTAGCCAACGACCTCTGACTTTTCACCATTTCAAAACAGGATCGTACACTCAATGAAGATCATTTCAAGTAAACAATAAATTGTTATTATAAAGTGTGTATTACATACGAATGTGCACTTGTGACTGTGGTGTTGTATGGTGATTATGTAACTTTAAATCAATCAATCAGTCAATCAATCAATCAAACTTTTCATACTGAAAGGTATCACAAACATTTAAAACAATACGCCCGGCATCATTATATATAATTAGGACTAGATAAATACATGTCAGTTAAAAGCTGACTAAAAAGTTGGGTCTTGAGCCTGCTCTTAAAAACATCTCTGCGGTCCTGAGCTCCTCCTCAGGTCGTTCCAGAGGCGAGGGCCGTAATATTGGAAAGACGCCTCGCCGTGAGTCTTTCTGTTGACTTTAAATAACTAGGAGACCCTGCCGAGGAGCGAAGGGGCCGTGAAGGTTCATAAGGTAAAAGCAGTTCTGAAAGATAAGAAGACCAAGACCATTAAGACATTTAAAAACCATTAAAAGAACTTTAAAATCGATCCTGAAACACACGGGGAGCCAATGCAGCGACTCTAAAACCGGTGTAATGTGGTCCCGCCTCCTGGTCTTTGTCAGGACACGAGCTGCTGAATTTTGTAAAAGTTGTAAACCTGAGATACTCTTTTTGGGAAGACCAGAGAGCAGGGCATTACAGTAGTCGATACGACTGGTGATAAAGCATGCATCAGCGTCTCCGTGTTGGCCCGAGAGAGAATGGGGCGGACTCTGGCTATGTTCTTTAGATGGTAAAAACCTATCTGTGATATTCTTACAGTTTTTGCCCGTTGCTTGAAAACTATAGACCCATGCTTAGACTAAAGTAACACAACTTGAAGCTTTTGTTACCATACCTCAAACACATGTACCCATACCTTAAACAAAAGCGTTGCTTTGCACTCTAGTTGCAATTCTGCAACAACTTACTCCTTTATGCAACACACTTGGTCCTGCATACTACACACTATTTCATACAGAAGACACTTCGTTCAAAAATGAAATCTCAGGGTGCCATTTGGAAAACACATGTATCCAAAATACAAAACACATCGGGTAATTGCAACCACTCAAATACACACCTGAAGGCACTGACTTGCAAAACTGAACACCAATCAGCCAGCTACAAAAAGCCTCAGTTTAGCCATTTCAACAACTTTCTAGCATGGATGGAGGGAGAGGCAGAGCAGAGGAAGAGGAGGAGGAGGACAAGGTCGAAGAGGCCATGCACGGACCCCTATTTCTGTTGATATAAGAGCAACTTTTTGGACCATGAAAACACAATTGCCATGATTTTCTGTGTTTACAGTATAGTGTTTTTTCTATTACAGTATTTTATATATTTATTTATTTTTTGCTTTATCTGAATTCATGTTACTGCAATGTACAGTGATGAAATGTACAATATTGAGTAGGCCTATTTGCTCTTTTGGTTGTGTGAAAATGTGCCTCTTGAAAATATCCCTTCTGAATAAACAGTGAAAATCAAAGACTGCAGTGTTTATATAAAGTAAACTAGTGTGTTCCCCCTGATCTGAAAGTGTACGTATGATGCAAGTGTGTGTCATTCTGTCATCAGAGTTATATTTGACAAAGGAATGTTAGGTTTTGATAGCAGAGTTTAGGTTTTGATAGTAGACTTTCAATTTGACACAGATGTGAATGGTATATTTCCCATTGTTGTGTCATGTTTACTTGTGTGTAGAGTTTGGCAAAATGAGCGAAGTTTAGCAAAATGTGCTCAAGCAACGGGCAAAAAACTGTAATGTGTGGAATAAAAGTCAGCTCAGAGTCAAAAATCACGCCCAGGTTCTTCACCTGTGAGGAAGGATTAAAAGACAATGACTGTAGTTTGGGTAAAAGTTTCTCTCTCTGTATGGAAACAGATTTCTTGGAAGACCAGTAAATGAAACCAACTAAACTGGGGATTCACGTTTTTCGTACTTACTTTTACGTTTATGTTTTATTCCATAATAAAATGCTACGAAGATAAATCCATTTTGCTGTGTTGTGAGGTAAAAACCACACGCCAAAACACGACGGTGAAGTGGAGAAGGGGGTCGCGGCAGTACAGAGCCAAAGCAACATCATGCACAAAGATGGTGGCTCTCCAAGTAATCCAGGTCCTGTCTTTGCTGTAGAAGGCAAAGTGAGCCAAATGTAGAGTTTTAAAAGTGTCCCGGAACATCTCTAAACTCATTCTCCTGCAGAGTAAAACTTTTCCTGTGTTTCTCCAACTCTCACGCTCTTCTATTGTTGCTCAAGCGTGCTCCGCAGTGCGCTGCCATCTAGCGGGCGGGAGTAAAATTGCAGGACCAAAGAGAGACGCTGCGATGAATATTTACCCCCCAAAAATAGATGTTTAAAGGGAGGGTATTATGTAAAATCGACTTTTTCAAGCTTTATATCATGTTATTATGTCATTCCCTCATTAAACACATGCCTGGAGTGTTGCCTTGGCTCATTCACATATTTTTGAGTAATCAGTAAAAACTTAGACGGCAGCCATTTTAGGTGTAGCTATGCCTCAGTCCTCCTAGGAACGCCCCCACCTCCTGGAGACGCCTCTGGACCTTTTGTCACCAGCCAAGCCACCAACCACTGCTCCTCAGCTCAGCAGAGCCCCCTCCCCGCACAGTAGTGTTGTTTAGATGCCACAGCAGTGTGCTGAAGGGGGCGTGTCGGAAAGCTTCTTAAAGAGACAGAGGCCATTTCAAGACGTTCAGTACAGCATTTTGAGAGAGCAATTTTATTCAAGGCAGTTATTTTAATTTACTGCATATACAGACCAACAGAAGGTTACGTCATCATTGTAGTATGCTATAGACTGGTGCTATGTGATTGAAAAAAGATAATACCCCCTCTTTAAATATCGATACGGACGCTTTTTGGATCGAGACGAGAATTGCGCGACGTAATATCGTGGTTTATCGCCGAAACAATATTTTTCAACACCCCTAATTGCTATATTGAGTAAAAGTTCAAGTAGGAATAGACTTGAGAAACTTTGTTATTAGTATTAAGATGTAAAGATGGACCTGAATTATGCTTTTTTTCTCAGTTCTGCAGCTTTATCCCCGGATTCAGAACATCAGACAGTGTTGGAGCTGCAGGTACTCAATTCTGTTTCACTGTGTTCTCCTTCTCTCTGTCTCGCTGTCTCACTCGTCTCGCAGTCATATCACGCTGCACAGGAGAATGTGCTGATTTTGATTGACTTATGCGTCCCACATGTAAAGACTTCTCATTCAATTCTAACTTCAAAATGCAATCAACACATAAACCAGCCCGTATACATCTCATTAAAAGACATTTCACTCGTAGTTTGTATCAAAACATGAGGCAGATTGTTAATGCTCCTGTATCGGCGGGTGAAGGAGTGGGGTGAGTGAGGTCAGTGATCAATATAACCGGAAAGACCTCTGTAAATCAAACTTGTTTTGTCTCCGTCTGCTCCTCTGTTTGGTGAGAAAATGAACATCATCAAAAACTGCTGGCCCACATCCTACGGTCATGACAGGGTTAAGGCGAGATGCAGCAGGTTTGTAATGCAGTCTATTTGGAGAGTTTTGACTAGTATTCTCTCATCACATCTTAGTTTCACTGTAAAAAAAAAAAAAAAAAAAAGAAAACCTCACACAGTCTGCAGAGGATATTTCTTTATTTTATTTGTTTGTTCATGTCATGTCATGCCATTAAACTTTTTTTTTTCATCCTTACATGAACAAAAAGGAACAGAGGGAAAATGTATCTCATATTATCTGTTCCCATTAGCAACTTTACAACAAAATTAAATTATACCCCAGACTTCAGCACAATAACTGAAATATGGGAGAACAAATCTCTAACTTTATATAAAATGACAATACTTTTGCTGACCTTTCTTTTTACCTATTCAATATGAGCTTTCCAATTTAATTTTTCGTCTAAAACTGAACTTCCTCGACTCTTTTTATACTGACTATCAATTGTCATTTTCACATTATTCATTTTGCTATGATTACTGAAAATCATATAGTTTGTTTTGTCCCAATTTAAAGATTTTGTTCCAATTTCTCACTTTTAACATTTCTTCTTCAATTCTTTCCGATAGCTCCAACAAATCACTTCCTGATTGAAATATACTGGTGTCATCAGCAAACAACAAAAAATGTAACCTGTTTGTTGAGTCACAAATGTCATTAATAAACAAAGTAAAATGTAATGGCCCTAAAACGGACCCTTGCGGAACACCACATATGACCTCTCTACATTCAGAATCTAGCCCGTTGAAATGTACATACTGCTTATGGTTTGTAATATAACTTTGAAGCCACTGATGTGTTATACCACTAATCCCATAGTTGGATGATTTTGACAGTAACAACTCATGATTTATGGTGTCGAATGCTTTGCATAGGTCAATAAACACGCCTACTGTGTACTCTTTTCTTTCAATTGCAGCTGTTATATTTTCTACTAGTGCAGAGATGTACACGGACAGACGTGAGAAAACTTTAGAGCTGTTTCCTACAAATGCGCTTTTCATTCCACTCTCATCTCCACTTTAGTCGCTCCTATACAGACTCCACACTGTCTTGGAGTTGACAATATTTTGCAGCTTTTTTTTGCCTGGCTTTTGTGGGTTTCAAAACTCAATAAATGAGGCAGGAATTAAATGTGCAGATTACTTTTTTATTTTAATTCATTTAACCAGTGCCTTTGAAACTGGAAGATCAGAGTCCTGGCAAGACATTTATACAACATTGGATTTTGGATAAAATGCTTTCCCTCTATTTTTTATGTGTGATTTTATTATTGTATTTCTGTGAAGCCTCTCTGAGTGTCTTGAAAAGTGCTATACAAATAAAATGTATAATTATAACAAAAAGAGATCCAAAATGTTTGTAACTGATATGTCACAAAATAAAACCACACATTTCAACTCTGTCCGTTATTTAGTTTTCATTGCAGAAAATAAAACTTTTATATATTAAAAAAACAAAAAACGCCATACATTTATGTCCTCAAATGTAGGTCAGTAATCTACAGCATATACAGCAATAAGATGTCTCTAAATGAAGCATTCACCTGCAGCGCCTGAACCCTTCTGGCTGAAGCTCGGAGACGAGAGGACACATTCCCCCACCGAGACTTTAATGTGAGTAAACAAACGAGTCCTTGTGCGTTTGGAGCCTCCGCTCGGTCAGCCGTCGCCGTCGCTCTCAGACTGTGGGCTAAATGTGCTGCAGCTTTTCCAGATAATCTTCATCTTCAGCCGTGGATTTGCCTCGGAGCATATGGGCTTAAGTAATGGCAATATGGGACACTGCTAATCCCGCGGCCTTTTCCTCCTCGCCCCGACATTCTCCACTGTCTGCAAGTAAATACTGCTGATTCTCGCGCAGGCTCAGCGGGCGGCTTTACTCTGCGGCCGAGCGCCAGTGTGGGACCACAGATGGGACGCTCCTCAGAGGTGGCTCCCGCTCATTCAGCGCCCCGGGATGTTCAGTAAATGTCGTTTCAGTCATTTCTTTTCTTCAGAATGACCTCTTTAATCTAGAAAGATTTACAGTTCTCCTTCGGTTTGTTGTAGTACGTCACGAAAACACTGACTCACTGCTCAAGTGGTAATGAGTCCAAGGAGCCACAGCTTTTGTGTTATTTTGTTTGTCTTTTGTTACACCATCCTAATATGCCAAGATGCATCGTCAATAGAATATTGCATGACGGTTACCCTGATGTCTATTCTATCTACTCTATGTTATTGTTCATTGCAACTTGCATAGAGATACTCTTTGCATGTTATTTACGTATTTATGTAAGTAAGTAAGTAAGTAATAAGTAATATTTATTTATATAGCACCTTTCACAGACAGAGGTCACAAAGTGCTTCACAAAAAATACAAATAGAAATAAAAGTACATTTACATTTACATACAATCACAAAACATGGTGGTCAAAAACAACCCCTTTCCCACTGGAATTAAAATGCTTTTTCAAACAAGTAGGTTTTCAGTTTACCCTTAAAAACATCAACAGAATCAAGTAAGCGCAAGGAAAGCGGAAGATCGTTCCAGAGCGTCGGCGCGACCACCTGGAAGGAGCGATCTCCTCTCGTCTTGTAACGGGTACGAGGGACCATGAGAAGGTTCTGATCCTGAGACCTCAGCCTCCGAGAGGGAGATAAGGACACAACAAGTCTCTAATGTAGGAGGGAGCCTGACCATGCAAGGCTCTGAAGGTCAACACCAGGATTTTAAAATTGAAACGAAAAGTGACTGGGAGCCAATGGAGGGCTTTAGAATGGGAGTAATATGAGCCCTTCTGTTTGTGCGAGTCAGTAACCTCGTTGCAGAGTTTTGTACCTGCTGAAGGCGGGACAACTCCTTTTTGTTTAGACAAGAGAATAAACTGTTACAATAGTCTAAACGGGAAGACACAAAGGCGTGAATAATCATTTCAAGATCATCTCTTGGCACAATTGTTCTAAGTTTGGAGATTTTTCTCAGCTGGTAAAACAGTTCCTTGTCAGCAGTTTTGAGTGATGCTCTAAGGACATTGCTTTGTCAAAGTTAACGCCTAAATTTCTGAGGCTTGTTTTAGTAGACAAACTCAGATCGCCCAAATACTGGTGATCCCTGGAATAGCGTCATCAGGGGCAAACACCAGCATCTCTGTTTTGTCTGAATTTAGTTGCAGGGAATTTGTACCGAGCCATTTTTTACTGGCGCAAACATTTCAGCAAAGAGCTTAACTTCTGGATCTCAGAGGGCTTGAAAGAGCAGTATAGCTGAATATCATCAGCAAACAAATGGTAAGAAACATCATCAAAGCTCTGGATAATTTTCCCTCATGGAAGGACATAGAGTAAAAACAAAATCGGGCCCAAACAGAGCCCTGAGGAACCCCGCACAGCAAATCAGCAGAGTCAGACAGGAACTTATTTGCAGAGACACTAAAGCTCCTCCCCGATAAATAAGAGGAGAACCACGCAAGGACTGGTCCTGACATTCCGACCAGGTCACGCAGTCTTGTCAACAAGATTTGGTGATTCACAGTAAGTAGTATGCAATTGAATACTCATTTTTTTCACTGCATTTTGTAAGAATTGTCCCTTTGTTCTGACTGGCCTACATTTGTCACATGACAAGCCAATCAATCCACATAAATACAGGTGCATCTGTGGCACACTTTGTCTGATTAAGGGCCAAGACGCCCGAAACGTCACCTAGGTGCAGTGTTAATTTGACAACATATTTTAATTTAGTTTTTGTCTTAGTTTTTTGACGAAAATATCTTCAATTTTAGTCTAGTTTTAGTCGACTAAAATTGCAAGTAATTTTAGTCGACTAAATTTAAGGCAAATTTAGTTGACTTTGCATTTATAATATTGATTATAATAATATTTACTCTAGGTCTTATGCTTCATGGGGCTACTCACACATGAACAAAGCTCAGAGCTGTTCTTTAGCAGTGAATTTACATGATCTGAGGCTCTTTCAGACTGAACTAGAAGTTTGGATGATTTTAGTCTCTCCTTTTCATTTTATTTAGTCTTATTTTAGTCGTATTTAGTTTATATCTGGACATTTTAGTCAGTTTTAGTCTCATGAAAAACGTTTTAGTTTTAGTCCAATTTTAGTTGTCAAAAATATCACTTTGACAAAAACGAAATTAACACGGCCTAGGTGTAAGCATCAATAAACATTTCTACATGGGAGCTAAGCAAGCTGTGCGGATCTTTCTTGTTTCTTTGTAAATACAATACCATAAATACAATCCCGCTGTTGTTCTATGTCAAATTGTTATCGTCTTACCATATTTTACTTTTCATTTTTTATCTTATTTATTTTAATATTCTTTATGCATGCCCTATAGCCTTATCGTTTAAAGTGTTATAGCTTATGTTTATCTAAATTCTGTGTTATATGTTCTATGTCGCACGTTTGCACCGAGAAAAATTCCTAGTGTGTGAACCTGTTCTCAAACAATGGCAATAAAACGATTCTGAAATATCAAATCTGTATGACCTGCATGTTAATAGTGAGGGCTGTCCTCTCTCTGGCCAATCAGAGGCCAGCGTCTGGTTACGTCACGTTAGTCTTGGTTCAGCGCTTTGGCCACAGCCAGAGGTCGGCCCTAAACTTATACCTGGTCAGACCGGTTTGGCCCTGAGCTCGCCCAACAGACCAGGCACTGGGCTGTGTAGTGTCTGCCAGTGGAAAAGTGGCTTTTAAAAGAAGTGTGTGATTAGTCTCGAAAAAAAAAAAGATTATCAATCAGTTTTGTGCCAAATAACTCAGGAGAGAGGCCTTCACACATTCATGTGCTCTGACAATGTTCTTCATGATTGATGCTCTACAGCAGAGGTCATAAACGGCGGACCTCGGTCCGGATCCGGACCCATGCGCCAGCCATCCGGATCCGACCTTGATCCAACTTTGGACCCGACCCGAATCCCTCAGACGAGCGCTGCCTCTGCGCTCCCTCTCTCGCTCTCCCTCTTTCCCTCTCTGACTGCACCAGAGCGGTAAACTACAGCACAGATGAACAGAAAGAGAAAGTCCTAAATCTTAGCTTCATGATACTTTTAAAATTTTTAGAAACGGTTTCGGAATGACTGAAATATGGCTCGCTAAAAACAAAAGCAGAGGACGCCCTAATTAAATATGCACGCGCGATCGTAATGCGCAAATAGTATGGTTGTTTTCCGAGCAGGTCTGAACCAGGACTAAACCTGGACTAAGCCAGGACTAAGCCAGGACTAAACCTGGACTAAACAGGGCTCAGTGTGTTGAACTGAGCAAACACATCACTGTCATATATTATGTGCACATTGTGTATAATAGGCTACAGTAGCCTATGCATTCTGCTATTTAGGAGCCAAAACTTATTTTTAGAGCAAAAAAACAATAACAGGATTCAATTGACTGCATTATTTTCAAATCACAGAAATAGATTTTTTTAAATGGCTTAAAAATCCTGATATAACGTGAATTACCCCGTATGTTCGGACTTTGCTTGACCATTTTTTCATTTCGGACCTGTGAAATTTAATTCGTGACCCTGCTCTACAGGATATCAGCCACATGTGCTGTATAAGGTGAGCTGTCATGGAGAAAAGACACACATGTGGACCCTAAACCCCTTTCGGTCAGGCATCATTTGCACTTAAATTCTTAATGTACACATTTTTTTCTTATTGTATAATGTATAAGATCTTTGAAAAACATGTGACCTAAGATCTAAATGTTCATAATGACCGAAGAAAATAAACTACTACTACAACTACTACATCCACTACCCTGTGATGTCGTGTAAACGTTTGAGAGCCTGAGCGGAGGAGTTCAGTGAGTTACAGCCAGGTGCTCAAGCAAAAAGTGTCACAGCCATCCGTGGGCCTCCTCTGTTTGATCTGCTTTACCCCCCTCTGCTCAGTGAGGAGTATGTTCACTTTACTTTCACATCATAAATATGTACTTTCTAAAGCTGTTTTGAAGTAACGTTACTCCCGGTCCTGTCCACAGAGCGAGCTCCTTCAGAGCAGCCTCCTGACTCGCCCGTGTGGTCCTGATGCTTCGCCCTGACAGGATTGCTAACGGCTAAGCGCTGCAGGGGAACACGGCGCTGGCTCGGGGACATTTAGCCTGGAGCTCATGGCGGCGCGCCCCAGCTAAACAACCACAGGCGAGCACGCACGCATCTGTTTAGACAACGGGGAGACGCTGAGGTGCCACTTACAGAGAGAAGACACGAGGGCACGGAGCGCACACCGGCATGACCGTCAAAGGTCCTACAGGGCTCTGACAAATACTCCAGTAAACACTGTGTGAGAGAAAATACTCAATAAAAACACTGTTTCAGAACATAAAGGATTATACACAAAATCTAGATAAGTAAGGTAAGGTACTACTTGTATATATATAAAAATAATAATAATACAAAAAATAAATAATGATAATAGTGAGAATCGGTCAAATGAAGATACGTGACTAACGAGTGTGCTGGAGGTGGCCATTTCAGCTGCGAGTCATGTGACATCTGTCAATCCTTGTGTTGATTGGTTTACAGCACGGAGAGAAGGAAATCATTCTGCCCCACGGCTGATTGGCGTCCTCAGCTAATTGATCAACCTGCGCCCCAGGGCATCTTGTCCACCTAGGAAACCTATAGAAACCTATGTTTTGGTGTATTTTTTTTGTCCGAATTGCTACAGAAACTTTTCATGCAACGACTGCATAATTTTCGTACTGCAAACTCTTCTGTTTAGCGGTATAGCTAACGTAAATAATCACTCAACCTCCACACAGCTTTTTGACCGACTGGTGTACAAAAAGATGTAAGTAAAAGTGCCATTTTTAAACAAGCTTTATTTAAGTTATCTTAATAAACGGTGTTATACATACACATACTGTATATTAAAACCCGTCATATGCACTTTAAGCATATATGCTTAAAGTCCGCCATTTTCTGGTGGATCTAAACGTATTTATCACATACAAATAAAGTCAAGTCTAAATCAGGTCCATATGGATATTTTTTCACAGCATTTCATTTAATTTCATTTTATTGAGAGCCCCATTAGCCCCATTCTACCTGGGGTCTCCTTCTTTTTCATTACAAATGTTTACATAACAAAAAACAAACAAGACAACAACAACACATACACACACAACCAACCGTGGGAGCTCAGTGTGAAACCAAATAAAAACATGTCGCTAGCCACAAAGCACAACCGCCAACTCATCTCTGCATTTTTCTCTGCTAAGCCCGGATGTAGCGATTTTGGTAAATATCACTTTTACAGCAGTAGGTACAGCATTTTTGGCTAATGGGCCTGATAAATAAGTATGTTCAGTAACTCTCTGTTGAGTTTCAGTAATATTGATTGTGATATTGAAGAGTTTTTTTTACATAGTTTCTCGCACATCTGCTGGTCTACATGGACCTGGAAGTAGAGCTGTGACGTCACCACTTAACAAATGTATACTGGGCATACAAGTTATTTTTATTTGAATTTTTAAGCCATGGCAACAGTTTAGAATAGTTTTCCTCTGTCTGTGTCACTTCCTGTCAGTGTCCAATAGGGAAGTGAAACTGTAAACATCACAAACATGGTCAAACTAAAGAAAACTGGGTAAAGGTTTTAACCATAAAACTATGTTTAGCAAAAATGTGTCTAACGTGTCATACGCACTTTAACCTCTTAAAAATAACACAATAAAAAGCGACAAAAACTTGACTAAAGAGCGATGATAAAGCAACAAAAGTGACAAAAATGCAAGACGAGAACATGACAAAAACACTTCCAAAATGTGACAAAAATGTGGTAAAAGAGCGACAACCACAAAACACAACCACAAAAATCGACAAAAACATGAAAACAACGCTTAAAAAATGCAACGAAATAGTCAGTTTGGTCAGTCGTAGCTTTCAAATGAGGCGTTACACTGCCCTATAGTCTGTTAGCTCCAGTCCAGAAGCTTTTAGATTTGGGTAAAGCCGAACTGGAGAAAATGTGCTCGGTCAAGGCGGGGGATGAGAGGTTAAGTCTGCATTTGTATTAGCGATAAGCTGAACCTGCGAGACACTTTCATGTTATGTTTTTTATAAGTGTAGATGGATATTTGATGATATGATTTGATCATGTGACATGACGTGGCCGCTCGCTCCGGAGGCCGTTCCAAACGCCTCAGGCAGGACACTCGAACGAAGAGGACGAGGGAGGAAGCCAATGGTTTGTAATAATACTCTAGGTAGGACATCGCCATAGTAACACACAGGAACAAATGACATTATTGAGATTCACCGAGTGTGAACCAATAGAAAACACAGCTCATTTTTGTTTGCCATGGGAGACCCTACCAAGGGCGCTCAAACCCCTCCACCACGTTAAGGTGGCGGTTCCAGGAGGGGAAAGGTAAGAACATATCTCTGTATTTAAAAACGAAGATTCCTTTAAGGCGAGTAACTGCAGGTGAATAGGGATTTATTTTTATTTTTATAGATATCAATTTGAAACTTTTGCTGAACATTACTCAGGGGGAGGAAAATGTATGTGGACGGGTTGGAATTTCTTTCTGCACCATACTTCACAGTGGGGATAGGGTTTTGATGTTGATGTGAAATTACTGAATTATCAATATAGTTTTCTACTCAATAAAGATACAAAGACATGGAGAGGAGCAAAGTAGTTCAACAGCCCATAAATACATAAATAACGGAGAATGCTAACATGATGCTAATGCTACATGCTAACGCTAGCTAGCGCTAACTACGACTACCATTTTTTCACTTCTACTGATCAATCTGCTGTGAAAAAACATCCATATGGACCCGATTTAGACTTGACTTTATTTGTATGTGATAAATAAGTTTATATTCCGCCATAAAATGTGAAAAATTCCCTTTTGTTTCCCAAAAGATACTTCCTTCCCCCTCGGTGAGGCCACACCCCTTCTATGACATGATGCCGTCTGTATCTATCCTGGCAATTTAGAAACACCCACTGTTGCAAAAAAGGCTTAAAGTATAACTGCTTTTTGTCATATTGACAAAAACAAGCCTAATATTTGGACACATACGTGTTTTTAATGTGTGCTAAAACATATCAAGGTATAAATCAGTTATCAAAGCTTAATATATAGGAGTTTTTAAAAAGTCCCAACCCTTACTTGAGTGTGTTTTAGTATAAGCGTATGGGCCCACCTGTGTGCCCCGCCACTCTTTAGACCTGCAGACGTGTGTGAGGAGGAATCTGATCAAAGGCCTCATATTCAGCAGTGAGTCGTCTGCGGGGGCGGCAGCAGAGCGGCACTGGCACAGTGCGAGGAGGATATACGTCTCGCCGTTCAGCGATCCTGGCTCCGGCCTCGTTCTTTGTTCTGAGGATTTATGGAAATGTGTCAATATTTGTGTCGTTTCTGAGCCCGGCTTTAGTGGAATTTAGGAGAGACAGAGACACTGGAGCCTCTTCAGTGCAGCCCCACACAGTGAGTGAGTGAGTGAGTAGTGAGTGAGTGAGTGAGTGGTGAGGAGTGAGTGAGTGAGTGAGTGAGTGAGTGAGTGAGTGAGTGAGCGCTGGGGCCTGGGCACCACACTTTTACCCTTTACAAACTGTTCAAGGATGAGTTCTGTGTATGGGTTAAAGGAACAGGCCACTGTTTTCCATACTGAGATATGTTCTTACCTGAGTTTAGACGAGTTGATGAGTACCTGTCTGGTCTTTACGCGTGTGCTCAGTCACGCAAAAACACTGGACATGTGCTTAGCATTTACCTCTCCTCCTCTCCTCATGGACCCAAACGCGGGTGAAGTTAGAAGCAACCAGTGGCGGACTGGCACCAAAAAGAGGCCCTGGCAATTTTAGCAGAGAGGCCACATCGGATTGGCCGCCCGGTTGCGGGCGGCCAATCCGCCAAAAGGCGGCCGCATCTCCGCTTTATTTATTTATTTAGCCTTTTTATATGGTTGTGCGCCACAAGTTGTGATGAGCGGCGAGCGAGCCGCTGGTGGTGCTGCCGCTTGCAGCCATTGCGCCAATAGGCGGCCGCTTCCTCGCTTTATTTAGCCTATTTATTTGTTTGTGATGCGGCCACAACAAGTGATGAGACCAGGCGGCCGCAGTGGCATTTGCCCACATTGCCCAATGGCCAGTCCGTCACTGGAAGCAACCAAGCTCTTCCACGTTTTCCATATTTAAATACAGTTACGTGAGCCTTTACACGATCCAAGTCTAGTCACACAAAAACATGTTTGGAGTCGAAGCCTGTAAACTGTGCATACTAAATTGGGACATTTAGTCTCAATTTGAGCATAATAATCCAAATTTGAGTTGCTTTCACTAGTTAAGATATAGTCGACCTAGATTTTTTCACTTGTTCTGAGATGTTTCTGACTTGTTTCAATTCATTTCGTCTTTATTTTAGATCATTGTCTTTGCCAATGGGGTAAGAAAATCAATCTTACCTCATTGGCAGTTTTACTTTCTTTCTTCTTCAAGCAAAATTACCTTAGAACCAGTCTGACATGTCATCAAACTAGCAAGGTCAACTTGTTCAGGTCAGGACCTTCCACAGATATAAAATAAGTTAACAGTTGCGGCGCAGTGTTGAAACCACTTCCTGGAAATCTCCACTATAGCGACATAACGTCATTAAATACGCATCGTAAAAGGGTAAGTTTGATCTTTTTCATACGCTGACATTATAACTAAGATGTACAAGTCTGACCACTGCGTGAAACATCTATCCTTTCACCTGCCCTGTCTCGCCTTAATGCGCTTCATAGTTTGATAGAACCATACAATGTGGAGAAAAACGGAAAGCGGCCGGCACAAAAACCTCCTCTGATTTTGTCCGGAGGAAAGAACAATGGCAGTGTCTTTCCCCTCGGTGCGCCTCATCCATCTGTGTCCCGGAGCCTTATTAGAGCTGCACAGAGGAAGGCCTGATTGTCCCGGGGGGGGGGTGCACTTCTCTCATATGGAAACACTCATCGATAGTGTCCCGGTTTGGTCGCTCTCACACGGCGGCCGCTGACAGATGCCACACAGCGTTTACCTGAGCGCAGACAATCGCAGCCATCTGTGGGAGGCGTCCAGAGGTAATCAACAGGCTGCGGGCTGCTCGTTACATTGTTCATTATGAGCGGCGCAGATGGAGGAGCGAGGCACAGGCGGGGAAATAACCACACCGAGAACCTGTGGACGCTACACCCATCGCTAACTCAACCATTCAGACGATCTGCGACACTAACTGACAGCACGAGGTACAAGTATCAGTATCTGTGGAGCCCACTTCCAAAGAGCTCAGTGATGCCCTTCATAACCCTGAAGATGTAGACAGAGTGAGAAATATATGCACCGTCTCTCAAAAGCTACGGTACCCCCAGCCTGTCAGGATTTCTGCTCATTTTCAACCATCTTTGCCGTCCTACAGAACATGTTGCACTACTCTGATAACCACATGCTCTGTACCAGAACAAAGATCTAATTCTCTACTCTAATTTATGAAAAAAAAGGATTTTATTACAGGTTTAACGTTTACTTTTTAATTGGCAAATGAACAACAGTACTTTTCCTCAAGAACAGTTCTTTTTAGGACAAAGTGGAGAAAATCACACTTTGGCCAAACAGTTCTGAGCAATATTTCAGAACATTTTGAAATGTTGAAAACAAACCAAAAACGAATTTTATAAATGTAACTGAAATACATTTAACAACTGTAAAAACATATGATATTTTCTTCTATATAGCTACATAGGCACTCATTTCTCATGTTGTTGTTTTTTTTGCATTGTGTTTTCAGGCCCAATCACAGACCTTTTGTTGGTGAAGCATTTTGTAACATTTTCCCCAAGTGTAGTTTAGTTTATTTGGTAGGGACAGTGCATGTTAATGAACAAGCCACACTGGATTACAGCCTAATTTCCATCTGTCGTCCCCCACGCACACTCTGATTCATCCTGCCTATTGTACATGTTTTTAGTGGTAGGGGAAACTACCAGACACGGAGAACATGCAAACTCCACACAGAAAGGCCCCGTCCAGGTGGGAATCGAACTTCTTGCTGTGAAAGCGACAGCGCTAACCGCTGTGCCGTCGAGCAGGACCCACTCTTTTCATTCATTTGAAATGGCTAGTTGGGATGAGATTATGTACACGTTTCACAACTTTCAGGGAGCAAATGTGTCATTCATGAAAAAAGCAACAACAAGCTGCTGGTTCAGAGTCTATAAAACATGTTTCAGCAGTAGATGCACAGCCCTGTCCCTGTCCTCTCGTGTCTTGATGACGTTTCCTCTCTGTATCTCGCATTGACGCTCGATCATATCTTGGCTCCTCTCTCAGCCTGGACTCGTGTCTTTACACTCAGTCAGTAAAGCCTCACTTTACTCAGCCAGTTTTATGAAACAGCCCTCGTGGCTTTATTTACTCACTGCCACAACAAAACAATGCACATTACAGACATTATACCTGAATTTTAGGTATAATGTAAATACATTGTAAACTCAGACTCAGTAGTAAAAACACTGTGCATCTAATTATAAAACAATAACAATAGCAGAAGTATGGAAGTTCTGTCTAAAGCAGAATCTCCATGACTTCCTTCTTCACTTCTCAGTCTGTGACTGAAGAGCAATGAGGCCTCAGCCTTTTTACTGGAAACAAAGAGCACATTGTATTTAGCGTCATGTTACTGTTACTCATGGTGTCTGACCTAAAGTCTAACTCTGAAGAAATCAATGAACATTTACAGAAAAGGTTGAAAGGGCGCCCCCTTGTGTCCAACTGCGTACAAATGCCCGGACCAAAACTGGCACCCGGAAGACATTGAAAAATAAGTTGTGTGAAAGAAAAAAGGCAAATGCAACTACTTAACTCAATATTATTGCTTTTATTCAAGGAAACATTTATTACAGTGTGCTGAATATCCCAGATTTGGACAGAGCGGTCCAACATCCTTCCGAGCAGACGTGAGCAGTCTGAACACACCGCACACGGCAGGAATATCTTCAGGTTATCTTTAATCAGAGTGTCCTTCAGATTGAAGAAGAGGAGAATCGGGGCTAAAATGATCCTGCTGTGTGAACCAGACATAAGTGAACTTAGGACGAGACACTGCAGACAAAGCTCAATCTTTTTTTTCTTTTTTTCTTCATATTTCAGGTTTCGGGCCTGATTGTTCTCTAACATTTGCTTTCACCTGGAAACAAAGAATTCAGGCTCTCGTTTCGTAGCATTTGTTGACATCAAATTTCTCCCTTGATTTCCCCCTTCCAGAGCCCTATGCTACAGATTTCAGGAATAACTCAAGATGCAGAATCCCCCTCAGCAATACATTTTAAATCAACTCAATAAATCCAATGGAAGGATGGGACACGTCTTAAACAGAGCGTTATTGTGAAGGAAGGTTAGGGTCACCTGTGACTGAGCAGACTTCTCTCCGACGATGCTGAGTGTGGGGGACCTGGTACAGTCTGCTGGGATCGCCTGACTGAGGCCAGCAGGTCTGACAGAAGCACACATCCTGCTTCGTGTAGCTGCAAGTGCTCGCTAAACGCTAAAGCTAACTATTACGGCTCATCAAAGATACATGCCGCTGATGGGGAAACCAGCTCCAGGCCGAGCAGAGGCTCCCGAGACCCGGCTGGGAGCTACACACGCTCTTGTTTATCCCGTCTCCGAGCTGTCATCCCGCTGCGCTCCGAGCCACGCTGCACCAGGAAGAACCGCGTTGTGTGATTCAATTAGCTTCAGCAGAGTGTTTACAGTGGCACCAGCGCAGCGGGGGGGTGTTCCAGCGCGGGAGGACGCACGTCCAAAACTAAACTCTGTATTTAGCCGGTCAACTGGACTGATGCCTGTTAAAGTGGGACTGCAAAGTGAGGAGAGGGGGAGACCTGACACACTGGAAAAATAGATCAAAATGACTTAAAGCGCTTGAAATGTTTGGATCTATGCTGATTTTGCGCACATTTGGACCTTCCTACTGACAATGGAACAAGCGTGTTTTGTCTTATTTTAAGTTAATTTCTTTGATTTTAACCTCTTAAACCCCGTGTTAACCAAGCACATTTTCTCCAGTTCAGCTTTACCCAAATCTAAAAGCTTCTCGACTGCAGTTCACAGCATATGGGAACATTTTTTGTCAATTTTTGTCACTTTTATGTCACATTTTTGCCACGTTTGTTTGTAACTGTTCAATTGCGTTTTTTGCAACTTTTTGTCGCTGTGCTACCGCGGCACGGTAGCACAGCGGTTAGCGCTCGTGCTTCACAGCTAGAAGGTCCCTGGTTCGATTCCCACCTGGACGAGGCCTTTCTGTGTGGAGTTTGCATGTTCTCCCCGTGTCTGCGTAGGTTTCCTCCGGGTACTCCGGTTTCCCCTACCACCAAAAACATGTACAATAGGCCAGGATGAATGAGAGTGTGTTTGAGAGTGTGAATGGGGGACGACGGATGGAAATTAGCCTAAGGCTACAATCCGGTGTGGCTTGTTTACATGCATGAGACCCATGTATGTTCATTAACATGCACTGTCCCGACCAAATAAACCAATAAATAAATAAATAAAATAAAAACATATGCTTTTTTTTGTAACCCATTGCGTTTGTCGCTTTTTTATTTGAATAGAACTCTGCTCTACTTTCGCCAAGTCTAATATGGCGCCGTCTAGTCACATGGTTCATGACCTTGCTCCGTTTAAAGCTGCGTGATCACTGGTCGTGAGGAAAATCTCAGTGAGACAGGGTCAACAATTGAATTGACAACAATTGACATGTCCTGCATGGAGCCTAAATATAGACTTAAAAACCTCAGATTTGCTATTTCTTGTTTTAAAATTTTTAAATAATATTTTAAAATTTTATGTCTCTGTAAGAATGAAATAGTAACAATGAAATGCAGGAGAAAGAGCTGGTGACTGGCACCCAGAGGAATAATTTTCTAAAATATACCTTCCAGGTTGGATACGGTGCGGTGAGCAGCTCCAGCAGTGCGCGATAAACACTTGGAGCACAGAGCGGCTCAGAGTCGATAATGTTGGATTATGGGCTTTAAAAATGTGGAGGACAGTTTTTGGGTTCGAACAATGACGCGAGTGTAATCAGGAAGTACAGAACGAGGCGCTGACGCCGTAGAAGAAGAAACAGCTACATTTAAAAGCTTTGTCCGAGGATTAACTCAAAACTTTGTGAATGTTGTTAAATACTAATACTTTGACGAGAGAACAGCGTTAAAACATGGTTCAAGCCTAAAGTAAGTCCATTTAGCACGACATTTCCACTTTGGCACGACCAAAGACGAGCTGCGACCGACATCAGGCAGTGTCTGATATCTTGGAAGGCTATAGTCGCAGAGAGAGCCTCCTCTCGCTGCAACTAGGGAAGGCAAGGCAAGTTTATTTGTAGAGCACAATTCATACACAAGGCAATTCAAAGTGCTTCACAGTTGCATAAAATTACAAGAAAACAGATGAAAATTCAATAAAACATCAACATAAAGTTAATCAGTTACAGTAAAAGGCAAGAGTGCAGATAAAATACTTTCAGTTTTCATATGCACGGGTAAAAAGAGCTGTTTTCAGCCTGGATTTGAACATTGTCAGAGTTGAGGCCTGTCTCACATCCTCATGAAGACTGTTCCAGATTTTAGCTGCATGAAACTGAAACGCAGCCTCACCGTGTTTATTATTGACTCTGGGAACCTCCAGGAGACCCCTCCCTGAAGTTCTCAGGGCCCGAGATGGTTCATACGGCTCTAACATGTCAGAGATGGACTTTGGTGCTAAACCATGAAAAGACTTGTACACAAGCAGAGCTGTTTTAAATTCTATTCTCTGAGTGACAGGAAGCCAGTGCAGAGACCGGAGCACTGGACTAATGTGGTCGTATTTCCTGGTTCTTGTCAGGACTCGAGCAGCAGCGTTCTGGATGTTCTGCAGCTCTAACAGCTCGTTTAGAAAGGCCAGTGAGCAGGCCGTTACAGTAGTCTAACCTGCTGGAGACAAATGCATGGATGAGTCTCTCTAAGTCTGGTTTTGACACTATTCCTCTGATCTTAGCAATGTTTTTCAGATGGTAAAAAGCTAATGATGTTATTGCTTTGATGTGGCTGTTTAAGTTCAGGTCTGAGTCCATGATTACTCCTAGATTTCTAACCTGATTTTTTGGTTTCAGAGCGAGAGACTCAAGGTGACTGATAACACTTTGTCTTTGTGTCTGTGGGCCAAAGACAATGATCTCAGTTTGTCTGAGTTTAGTTGGAGAAAGTTGTTTTGCATCCACAAACTGATCTGTTGGATGCAGTGACAGAGAGTATCTACAGGCCCATGTTCACCTGCCGTCAGTGACACGTAGATCTGGCTTTCTGTCAGGCGTCTCGTCAACAAAATACAACATCAGCGCACGCCACGTTGGAGTCACAACACAAGCCAGGCATGAACGAGCCCGACTCTTATCCGAGGAAATAAACAGCGCTAGCATGCGGTACTTGCCTCAGCTAAACCTACGCCGTCTGGAGCCGGAAACCGCTGCGACGAAACTTTGGTCGGAGCTACGTTTCTCTCTTTGAACTATCGCACAGCGGAGACGAGTGCCGCTCACGATTTCACAACCCCCACGTCTTACAATGTGACATCTAGGCAAGGCAGGGCAACTTTATTTATACCGCACATTTCACACACAAGGCAACTCAATGCGCCTTGCAAAAGAATATATGCGAAATTACAATCCGATCAAAGTTAAGGCAAAGCACATGCATCAAAACATCAAGACGTGGGAAATACACAGTACACAAGGTCACATGTTTTTTTTTCTTGGGTAGGGGAGGGGCACACCCCTGTCGACCGGAGGATGGGGGCGGGGGAGTTTGAGAAAAGGTCATGAACGCAGAAGGATTGGGGCGTGGTTAGGGAGGGGATGTGTGTGCAGTTATTTGCATGGTCCTTGAAATGAATGTGTTTATAATGTAGCTGGTTTAGCTCCGTGACTTGGCCTTGAGTGGGGAATGTTGACGCCGTAGGAGAGATAAGCGGTCCAGCTGCTTCAAATAATTGATTGATTGATTGGTTTATTTGAGTGATTATTTACATTATTAACATTAACATAGTTGCAGTAGAAAGTAGAAAATAGTAGAAAATAGTAGAAAATAAATACATTAACAAAGACTCAAAAGGAGTAGGCCGAAGCAAGAAAGCTTATAAGTGCCTACCCCCATATTCAAAATTAATTTACATGCCGGCTACATTACAGTAATGTGCAAAATTCAACAGTGCAAGTTTCAGCATTAACCATAAGATTGACAGTATTGATAATTAGAAGCTTTTACATTTTGCAAGATGGAAATCTGATGAGACTTGAAAGACAATTTATAAGTATGTAAGACATAGAGCTAGCAGCATGTGTAATGAAAAGCAGAAGATACTCTCAGAGTTACAGGACAACCTACAAAGATGAAAGACGTAGAACCAAATATGAAAGTATGTAGTTACTGATAATGTATTTATTATAGTTATTATTATGGTTGTTATTATTATTATTGTTTATTTATTGTGTGTGTGTGTGTGTGTGTGTGTGTGTGTGTGTGTGTGTGTGTGTATATATATATATATATATATATATATATATTCCCCCCCCCCAAAATACCATATGCAATCATTACTTATAAAAACTAGTCAGCATTCTATTGTTTTACTCAAAATGATCATATTTCTCATTGCTATCATACCCACTTCCACTGTAATAATGTTGGTTAAGATTGTTCTGTCAGTGGTTTTTGATTGTTTTCCCTATTTGTGACGTGTGTTAAAAAGCCAGGGTATTATGTGGCAAGCAGGTAGACGGCGGTAGCCCCCCACCAACGAGCCCCCACCCTGCTGCCCTAACTAGTTGATGTTATGAACCGCTGTATAATCCTATGCTGAGTGGTGCTTTAAAAAGATTTATGAGCCCGTTGAGAGGGGGAGCCTACAACAGGGCCACATCTCGCCTGCCCCAATTCTATTTTATGTGTAATAACCAGCGGAAGCAGGCCATAACAGCATTTTAATGCTTGTAATTTATATCTCAAGTTCCTTTAATACAGATCAAATAGACTTGGTAGATAAGAGTTGGTGACAATTGATTATATCAGCAATATAATCAATTGTAATACAGATTACTTAAGGAGAGTGACTGAGAGACAAAGTCACATGTCTTCAGCATACTTCTCAAACACACTTCTCTTATACTGTCTTTTAAATTGCTGTAGACTAGCTGCACCATTTAAGTCTTCATCTAAATTATTCCACAGATCAACTTTAATTATTCCGGTAGTTCATAAATTGTAATTAATCAGCTTTTACTTGGTCTCAGCCTTAGGTCAGTTCTCCAGAGCAGGTAGTTCCCTCCTCAGTTCACCAATTTCCCTGCCACCTTCCTTTGTCCGTCTCCACAGCGAGCGGCCAGGTCGAATACAACAGTCCGTCACTGTGCGTTACTTTCCGGTGTAATTCCATCACTCGGTCACTCCCTGCTCCAAAGTGCTCTTTAATTTCAACCGACACCAACTTCTTTGCATGCTGCCGACTTCCCAGCCCTGTTACCAAGAGCCTAAATAACTAAATATCTTTGATGTCCTGGAACCGACAGAACCGCTAAGCAAACGACCCTCCACAACCTTCTCCGGGGCCACACTTCTTTGTGGGAAAAAAAACCTTATCAATTGCGCTGAGAGACCAGTTAATCAGTTCCATAGTTTAGCGGAGGACAGCAAGTAGGGCACTCAAGAGAAAAACAAAAGTCAGACAAAGACACTCGCAAAGGCAGGAAAGCCAGGAGCATTCAGAAGACATATCTGCACTCGACAGACACAGACAAACAAAATGTAATGTACACTGGGCATAACTTAATTACAAATGTCCTAAAATACCCAGACACACTCAGTGGAAGACTAATCCTCATGACATCACTGAAATGTACCATGATTGTAAAGCAGCGAGAGTGATATTATACGCTCAAACCGTTACTCGCCGCCAGAGTAAAAGTTACCCCTAAATCCTTTGTGCTTCTCCACCTGTGATCGGGAGCGTCTCTGAAAAGCTGGCGTTCAGCTCATTGTGTAGAAAGCGGCGGCAGAAGGCCTGTTGTCAGTCTGAGCATGTCTGTACACAGCCGCCGCCTAATGAAGGTTTAATTAAAAACTTTGCGGCTCTTTCAGTCCTTTCGGAGACTTCCTGATTGTGCTCGGGTAATTACTTCCTATCAGTGTGGGCCTGCTCCATCTGGGAGGCTGCCGGGCTCCGGGGGTTGCGTAGGGGCCACTGCAACTTTTTTATTTACCGTTAGTCCCGCTCTCTGACAGCATCTTGTGTTTTTGTTTCATAAGCTGTAAGTCTAAAGCGTGTTTGTCATTTCGTGTGACTTCTCAGAGTAGAGTAGCTGAAATATTGACTCTAATAATAATAATCTAACCTTAGTATTATAGTTGGTTCTTGTTGAAAAGATCTCATTTATGTCACTTTGTCTCTTAAAGATTTACTCACCAAATGTTTCACTGCACTATTACTTCAAAGAATATTACCCACGTCAAAAGTAGCTTGGATTCAAATGTTATGAGGAAGGTAGTTACAGATTCTTTCTCCTCATAATGCAAAAGAAAAAAAAGCCATGTGAGAAACATCATGTGGCAGTGTGACGGAGCGGAGTAAAGTATGTTTTACAGATATTTCTGATTTTTATTGATCTTTTTTTTTTTAATATAAATTTCACCTAGTTTGTTCTTTTCCCCTGCCAGAGTACAATTCTTTAGCTAAGAAGATGAAGGTTAACTTGTGTTAACCAGTCCTATATGTGACTACATGAGCCTGAAGAAGCTTTTAAACATTAAAGCGAAAAGTCCTTAACTTCATCGATCCAGTCCAGTCGACGATATTTAGAAAATTCCTACATCCGTAAAGTGTAACATGGAGTGGAGTGAGGCGGACTGAACAGGGTTCAAATTATTTACTGAGAGCAAGCGGTGCACCTCCCTGGGGGTTTGAGGCGTGGCCTGGCAGGGAAGCGGGCTGTCCTCGGTCATGTGACCACCCTCGCGGTGTTAGAGCAGCTGTTTTTAAAGGCTGATGCAACAAGTTGCAAACCCTGATGCCAGGTTACAGAGCACACCTCCGGGAGTGTGAGTGCTGATGTCGGCGCGGGGCAGTGATCGTTTCTTTCACCCTACAGCTACACCTTTGGGTAAGTCTCTGAAAGCTGGGCTCACATACACATACATGAAGCACTTTATGTGGACACATCCAGTATCACTGTTACGTGAACATCAGCATCGATACTTTACCTTCTATATCTCCAAATGATAATTCCACTCATATATTCTGGTCTTGCCCATCTCTAAAAAGGTTTTGGTCTGAGATATTTGACACTTTGTCTGTCGTAGCTGATGCTAGACTTGCTCCTAATGCTGTCACAGCTTTGTTGGGGTTTGTCCATCTCCATCCTTTCTCTCCTCTTCTAACAGAGATGTTGTGGCTTTCACTACACTGCTGACTACACGGCTAATACTTCTGAGGTGGAAGTCTCCGCATGCTCCCACTCACTCTCAGTGGGTTAAAGATGTGTTGTACTTTCTCAAATGTGTAAAAAATCAGACTCAGTTTAAGTGGCTCTCACAACAAATTGACAAGAATTTAGAATGGTCCCTTCCAAGATTATGTTAAAGGATCTGTATCATGCTATTTTAGCCATTCCAAAGTAAAGGCATTATATGATATATTGTACCTCTGCCACGATGGAGTTTTTGTGAGAAATATAAGTATTTTCTGGAGGTATTTTTCAAACCCGGAAGACAAGACGCTTGGATTCAGGAAACTCCGCCCCTTTCCACGAGTTGATGCCGCCCATGCAACTTTAGTAGTAGTATATAAATATTGCAGATGTTACTTCACATAATGCAGTTATAAGGAGTTTACATACCCAACGCAGTGTCATAAATGGCTACACTACAAAAAATGTCATCTTATCTCAGAACAATGGCTTGAAATGTGCTTGAAATAAGACATTTATGCTAATTCTGAGTAGGTTTGGACTTGTCTTGAAGTATGATTGCCAATGGAACAAGCATTAATTTGCTTAAAATAAGACACATGAACTTGAACACTGAAAATAAGACCCAAAACTATTCCATTAGCAATACAATAGTCCAAACCTACTCAAAATCAGAACAATTCCGATAATTCAAGGACTTTTAAGTCATTTTTGTCTAAGATGAGATTTCATTTTTTCCAGTGTAACACACACACTAACACGCGTTATGACTGACTCACCGCTCTGGTCCATCGGGTGTTTCCATTATGAGATCGCGTTGGTTATAAAAGTTAATCCACTTTGATTCTGGCCAAGGTTCACCAAACATCCATCAGAGACGGTCACAGACAAACACTATTCTGGCTGATAGTCGCTGAATCCCGGAGAGAAATTCCAACTTCTGGCGAGTGTCCTCTTCTTTAGGAAGATTGAATAAAGTCCTGTCCTCGCAGCCAAACGCGCTTTTCTCCGTGACATTATCGTGAGGTAAGAAAAAAGAACAGGTGTCCAGACTCCAGAGTAGGTTAGAAAGAGCTCCTTCTTCACAACTTTCGGTGCAAACATGACATCTGTTCAGACGCTCAGAGGGTGCGTTTGCAGAGTGGCTCGGGCACTTCCTTTTAAAAAAATGTTTTAATTATTATTTCTTTCTTATAACAGAAATAATTTAAAAAAAGCTGTTTTATAAATTAAAGTCAGGCCGTAAGGCATTACATTACAGAGGTCTGGCCCTTCCTGCTTGACACTACGAGGTAAAATACGTCAGAGTCAACTCAGTGGTTTTCCAGGAGAGGGCAGAGCAGCTGCTCAGAGAGCAGGATTCAGGAGGATTACTTAGAACTGCCTGAATGAGGCCAAAAAACAGTCATTTTGATAAGGAAATAGCATAACAACATGGTTAAAAGCTCCAAAAGTCGATTTTGCATGATATAGGACCTTTAGGAATATTCCTGTTTAGCAACCACCGCTCCAAATCAACATTCTCCTTCCCTTTATTTATTTATTGAATTTTCTTTCTTCACTGTATGTACAGGGGGTTTAGGTGGGGGTACAGTGTGCTTTGTTAAAAGTTATATTTTGTCTGTTTATGGCATTGCATCATTGTAAATGAAAACGCTCTGTGTTGGTTTGTGTCTCGTTGTTGCAGCGCCCTCTGCAGGTAGCAGTTGCAAAAGTACAAGCTAAAAAGATGATGCATGCAGTCATTTTTATCCAGCGGCATGCTAACAAATGTATGAGCACTGTGATGAACACAGTCTGAGCGCAGAGCAGATCTGAGGAGGGATTACGGACTTTAACTTCTGCAACACGTCCAAATCCAGGGAAGAGCAGGAGAAACTCTTGAAGTAAACAGGATTACTCAAACCTGCGTAAAGGAAGCAGCACGCTCCTGTAGGCTGTTTGAACGAGGGAGCAGAGTTATCACACGCTCTGAAGAAGTGGATTTTCCATGAAGCGTCTCCTTTAAACTCCAAACATTTTCCTGCATTGGAGGTCATTAAAGACTTCTGAGAGATGTGAGGGTGAATTATTTATCCGTGCGTGTACATCAGCGGAGCCTGTTTCTGCCCACACCATGACGCTGCAGCGCTCTGGAAGACGTCCCGGAGGCGTCCCGGAGGTGGACAGGGTGGACATCAGTGAGGGCCGTGTGAGAGGCAGGACATCTGAGGAGGCTCCTGTAGCCGATGACTGCAGCCCGCGTTAATATTCAGCAGCGGTTCACTCTGATGCTCCATGCCCTTTGAATTTAGCACAGCCGCGTGTGACATTTGTAGTCCTCTGATGTGAACGGGAGCGAGGCGGCTTTGTACATGAAGAGGAGCTGTCCCGTCACTTCAGACACGGCCGGGGTAAATTGGCACCCCGAGGCTCAGCAGCACAGGAGTGGGGGAGCAGGGGAGTGTGGGGGGGTTCTGCCTGAAGCAGGGGCCACTTGTTAAAGCAGAACGGTCATCAAACCGGCTTCATCCTCCAGGACCCGCGCGTCCCAATGTGCGGTTCCTCCCCAGACAGACGGTCCGGGTCGTCTCCCGGGTCATCAGAGGAGATGTGGAGACACCATGTTCCTCTGAGCGGCTGCTGCAGATGTGATCAAAGACTCATTATTTTGTTTGTACTTATAGCCATTCATTACTTTCAAGTTTTGTTTTCGAATTGTTTAGAGCAAAATGTTCACATCCAACATGATGTTTGTAACACGCTGCAGTCACTGTCCACCATCAGTAACTCATTATCCTTTACCAAATCTTTAGCAATCTCTTTATTTGTGTGGGACCCTGCTAATCATGAATGTAAAAGACAGGAGAGAGGAAGGACAGCTCCGCTTTTATTGTCTCATAACTCATTTCATGTCCATGTGGTTTCAACTGCAGATCAGGTGTGAGTGGTCAGACTTTAAATACTTGTTCTGTGTACCTGAGTATAATGAAATGTTATGGCTCACACTTAAATGCACCAAATGTACCATGTTTACTTACAACTATTTGGTTGAAAGAGTCTTATTTTAATAATAATATAATAATAATAATAATAATAATAATAATAATAATGCATTGGTTTTATATAATGCTTTTTGGACACTCAAAGATGCTTTACATTTTACTATTCATTCCCTCCATACTTGGTGGTGATAAGCTACTATTGAAGCCACAGCTGCCCTAGGGTAGACTGACACCAACCACTCACTCTCTCACTACATTTGCTAGGCTTCCTGGTGTTCCCAACGGTCTCCCATCCAAATACCGACCAGGCCCTTCCCTGCTTAGCTTCCAAGGTCTGACGGGATGGGGCAGAACAAAGGCGGTATGGCGACCGGTAACCTTCGTGTTTGGTGAGACATTATTTGGAAGTTCTCTCTGGAGTTTGGAGGAACGACTGGAGTGCATCAGTGTCTAAAAACTAGGGAAAACTTTGCAGATCACGGCGAGAAAAGCGCAAAAGGGCACATCTGTCCGGTCCTGTATCCCTGCCATCCCCCTGCCTCCCGAGCCACATGACGTGAATCAACTGGTGTCGTTGCACATGTCCCACAGTTAAATGCTACTTGACCAGTAGCACTAACATTTACTGGAAACAGTACACGGCTAAGGAGAGAAGCGTCTTGTTGAGGAAATGGTACAAACTCATGACGCAGCACTACGCAAAAGTACCTGTACTTTTGAAAAGTACAGGTACTTTACCTGTAGGATAATGTATTACTTATTGTAATGACTGTGTTTTTTTTACTTATTTCTATTTTCTTTTAGCTGATGTGTAAATATTACTGTTATACTGTATGTATTGTATCCTATCTCAACAGAGTACACAGTAAATTTTTCAGTGTTAATTTAACACTTAAAGAGTAAAATTTGACACTATTTCCGATTGTATATGGTCCTAATCTGTACAGAGTAAAATTTACTCTTTCTTCAGTGTTTAAAAATTAAGTGTAAATTTCACACTGATAGAGTAAAATATTGACACTGAGCAGAGTAAATAGAAAGTTACTCTGGTTGAATATTTACTCTATAGCGAGTAATAATTACTTTAATTAGTGTAAAATAATTGACTCTGCTTCAGTGCTGATATTTACTCTTATCAGTGTGATTTCAAGAATGTGTGCAACACTATATAGAGTAAAAAAAACTCTGTTTAGTGCAATTTCTAATTTTCATTATTACTCTAATTAGAGTTTATTTTAATATAGTACAGAGTAAATCTTTACTCTTGTAAGAGTTACTTTATATTAGCAGTGTGAAACATTACTACTAATAAATACAAATCAAATTAGAAATACATATTTCTTTTATTTTACATTTAAAAAAAAACATTAAACATTTAAAATACAAAATGGCAGTATGGGACGATATACTGCGATGGATCCAATGTTCCATACTTCATTTGAACATCAAATGGTTTGTAGTAGCATAACTCACTAATTGTAAACACTTTTAAAACTTTTCTGGATGCAGTCGGATCTTAAAGGCAAAAAAATGCTCGTCAAAATAGACAGTTTCCATTAGTTTGCCACAAAAAACAACAGTGTCATTTATCACAGCAATAGTCTTGATCTTACAAAACACAGGTAATCCTGAAGCTACCTCAGTACAAACAACAAAGTTAGGACGATATTCTGTACCATGGCATTTCACCCACTTTGTAGAGAGCACATCTGATGACAAGTTACATTCCAATTTAGAAGCAATGACTGGACCTTCACTGATCTCAAAGAGTGCACTGATCTTTCCAGGACCTAAAGTCAATCTTTCCTTGGTGAATGACTCATGATGAAATGCCATACAACTTTGGTGTTTTCTGGCTAAAGTCAATGTGATGTTTTTAAAGCTTTTCACCTGTCTTTTAAAGAAGTTGTGTTTGGCTTCATAGCGCATGCACCATAAGTGGAGAAGTGGACCAACCTTTCTTATGCAGCGAGGGTAATGTAGCATAAAATGATGCTTTGGTAAGAGATTCAGAGTAGGAAACAGGTGCTTAAAAAGTTTATGATGATCAGAGATTAAATGTTGAGGTATATGGTCATCCCTTCAGATACAAAAGGTGAAAATATTATGTTCACAATTTGCAGAAGCAAAATCAAAAGCTCCCAATGTTTGTCCTCTCTCTGTATCAAGTCCCCAAACAGTAATGGCAAATTGCGCAGTAAACACCAAGATTGTATAGCGTTTAATCCCAAATCATTGCTTCCATCAAACAGTTTGACTCTTGGAGGACGACTTCTCTGCTGATTGTAACCATAATCAAAAGCCTGTATCCTACGCTCAAGTTGTTCAGCGGTTATGTAGTTTTTTTGAATGTACTGGAGAACAAGCTTCATCTCAAACTGACCCACACCTTCCAGAATATCGTGCATGATGTCTACGGCAAAGTTGTTGGCAGTATTGAAATACTGCAGGGAATTCACAAGCAACTGCGCTTCACACCAAAAACATGAGGCAGTGAAGAATCTGTGTTTACAGTTTGACAATGCTGTGTATGCAGCTCTACAGTTCTTAATCTTACTTCAGGATTGTCTTCAGTGAAAACCGTTTGGAACTTCTCTTCTCAAGGAGACAGAAGCGACAGCAATAACGAGCTCCAAATGACTCTACAAAGCCAAAAATACTATGCAAGCCAAGGTTATCTCCTGTAACCTGAACAACTGATCCATAAATGACACGATCACTCATTGGAACTTTAAGGCCTTCATTCTCAAGAGTTTTCAGATCACTGACAAGTGGCTCAAGTACTGAGTTGAAGCCATATCGCTTGATGTCTTGCGCATGGAAAAGAGCACACAAGTAAATATTGATAATGAGGAATTATAAACAGGGGGAAATTTCTTAATGTAAAATAAATTGCACCTAATTTGTGTATACCCTTCTTAGAACCTAATGGTTTGCAGTTCAAAGTCGTCATAAAACAACTGAATTTGTAGAGCATCTTTTTTCTCTGAAAAAAGGGATTTTCTTTCAAGTAGGTAGCATCCATTATGTCTTTATAAAAACCTTCTTTTTCAGCCAGTAGCTTGTTAAAATTAGAGGTAGATTGGGATTTAAGAAAATCGTTTTCAGGGTTTCCAAAATCGGGATATATGCAAATTTATCCATAACAACAACCTGTTCGTAAGTACCAGTAGCTTTGTTTCTTCTGCTGTCAAACCGTGTGCCCAGAACTTTTTCAACAGGATCAACTATTTTCCATTTATCAGCAAAATGTTTTGTCGTTTACTTTCAGAATTTAAGGTTGTGAATGGATTCTCAATTATCTGAAAGGACTGCTCAATCCTGTTTCTATTTTCATTATCGTCTGAAGATAAGCACTGTAAAGCTGCATTTTTAGCCTGAGCATGAATCTCTGAAAACGCTTCTTCCATGCAGGAGACAAAACTATTCATTGTGGACTGGCCTAAACCAGCTGCCTGAGCTGTGCGACTGCAGATGCACACATATCCAAAGTGCTCTTATGGATGGCTGAAACTGATCGGAAGTTGAGGGCATGTCTTGAACATTAACCATATTGCCTCATCTACACACACATCTGACATAACCCTGGCATCAGCTGATTCTGCAGCTGTGGCAGTATGCTCAGTGTGCTTGGTGTTTAAATGTTTCCTAAACCCAGAGAAGGAACCAAAAACACGACCACATCCAGTCTCAACACATCGAAGACGGAGGGTTCTTCCTGGAAGAAACCCATGGAACATTTTGATATGCTTAACAAGAAAGTTTGAACTCATGAACACAGCTTGGCATAACATAGCACTTCATGGCATCACTAATGAAGTAACCTTGCTCTTATTTCTGCAACACGAGGCCTCTCCCTCACTTTGCCAACATCAATATTGTAAATGGTAGTCTGGATGAATGTGAACACATTGTACAACATGATGTGATAGGCTGTACCAAAAACAAAATGAGCCTTGAACAGCTCATCAAAAGCACTCAAGGATGAGTTGGACATACAGGGGATGGCAGTCTTGTCCAGGATGATGAAGTACTGACTGATCCGGTTCTTCTGGGTGCCAACCGCCAGGAGGTAAGGCTGAGTGCTTGTGGTGATGGAGTCTAGATGCTCTTCAATGCTTGTTCCACTCTACAGAGAACATAAAGATAATGTTGGAAGGTAAATCTTCACATTTATAATTGTTGACATGACATGCCAATGCACTCAAGTTTATCCAATAAGTACCAACATAATGACACAAAAGTAACAAATTTATGTGCACTAATCAGCCAAAAAAAAAAAGGCACACCTTCTTGAAGACCACAAGGTGTTTTTCTGCCTGGGACGCTGACATTTTCCCAGGTCTCTTACGGCCTTGAGAAGTGGGTGGAATAAGATGCAGGAGTAGCAAATGGAGGCAAAGTCAGTATCCCAGCCTGTACACAAGATTAAACAATATGCAAGTTGTTGCAGAATACATTCCCCTTAATTGTAGTGCATTGCATTTTACTGTAAACCACAAATTTCCTCCAATAGGCTCTACGCAAACGAGGGACATGTGACTTCCGAGTGAAATCTCCAGAGGCCGCTGTCCTTTCTCTTTTGCCATCTATGCCAATAGGCATTTGATTGACAGTCACTGGCAATGTGTTAAAATTTACTTCTTTTTTTTCTTTACTTTTATAATTGAATTTATGTATCTGTAAGCACTAAATGGTAACAGTGAAACACAGATGAAAGAGCTGGTGACGATCTTGAGCATTTCTCCTGCTGGCAGCTGTAGGAATAACTTAAAAAACACAACTTCCAGGTTGGACTCAGGGTGCTGTTAGCAACTTCAGCATGACGTAATAAACACACTTTTAATTAGTCTTTGCTCCTGACGCAATGTTTTTAACTTGCTAGTGACTGTCCACCAGTAACTCACTGTCTGCCATGTAATCTTGAGTTATTTATTTGGACATGACTCTGCGACTAACTCATAGGGAAATAACAAGACAGGAAGGGCAGCGTCTCCTGAGGATTCACCATAAGTCACATGTTGCTTGTGTCCATATAGCCCCTTACCAAATTCTGCGCCACCATCATCATCATCTTCCTGTGGATCTGCTGCCAGTAGAGGTCTTCAAGCTCTTTGGTGGATGGAGCTTTCCGCACTGCTTTATTATCTTCTTCTTGAGTGTTGTTTGGCCATTTTTCCAGAAGTCTGCCATTGTGTCCTCCCCAAACATGAGAACAAAATCTTGTTCAATCTGCATTGACAGAGCAGAGAAGAGATCAAACAAAAAAGCATACAAATCCTGCATATTATATAGGCGTGAATTTGGTCATGCTCCAAATTTCAATCTATTTTCTAATCAACATTTGAAATCAGTATTTAGTTGAAATATTTACCAAGCCTTTGACGTCTTTGAATCGTGGAAAATGTGACAATATGTTGCTTGACTCCTGGGGTCCAGAACCATGCCACGGCGATGAGCAAAGGTCTGTTTCATTTTCTTCCTCACAATGTTTCGTCAGCTGAGTGTCTCATGAGTGACATGGCCTCTAGGCATTCTTCTTCACTCAGGTGCGCTTCTGGAGGATACTGAGGCTCACGTCTGGCTGTTGGTCCTCCTGACAGTTCATCTCCGGACTTCTCTACTGTAGAGGCTATCACATACCAATAAAAGATGTTGTCAACACTACAGTGGCAACAATTAAAATGTCAATCTCAGAATATTTTAATCCTACTACATGGAGTTACCTTCATTGATCTCCGTTCTTGGGCAAGGTTTCTTTGTATGTATTTAATCCTCCAAGCCAGGTAGCCAGTGTCAGATTTGCCATCATAATAATGCTCCTAGACGTTCAAGTGGATGTTAAGCAAATTAAGTCGCTTTATATAGGACTATCTGTCAAATGTGTAACTCACGTAGCCCTTCTCTTTAAAGGGGTCCTGAGATATGGAAAAAGGTCACAATCCCGTTGGCATATTTCTCTTTCATTAGTCTGGGTGGAGAAGTTCTACAAAGAGAAGAAATATTTGATTTAAAAAACAAACAATACAAACAACTGTTGATGAGAACTAACAAATGTACCCATTTTTTTCCGTCAAGTCAGCTGCTAGTATGTTCACAAGTTTCTTTCTGGAGTCATCAGCCAAAGACTTGGTACGATTGTACTCCATCATTATTCTCTCGCCTCCGGGCTTCTGGGAAAGAATCTTTTCCACCAACTTGTAAAAAAAAAAAAAAAGAAAAAAAGAAAAGGTGCAGTATAATCAAGACTTTAAAATTAACACCATATTCTTGCATATATACAAGTATCCAAAAGGATGTTTTTAAATCTTACCTGCTTAGCTTCATGATCCAATCTCTGGCGCTTCTAGAGGGACTAACAGGCAGGATGATTGTGTCCGGGGAATCCCCACTGCTGGGCGATGAGGAGGTCAGTCCTGGAGAGGCTGCAGTCCCAACATCCACTTTGGAAAAAATATAAAAAGTATTTGTTTATTTATTTACAACATTGCGTGTGGGTATCTTGTAATTTATAACCAACTTCCTAGTTCTTGTTGGAGGGAAATTAGCGATATTTAGACACACAGTGCACATGGTTCGTTTTTCTGTCAGAAATGTTGCATTTACAATGTGGAAAGAAACCAAATTGACATGTATAGAACATGCAGACATGCTTAATTGATTACCACAGCATTAAGTAGTAAGTTATTACGGTTTGAAATGGGGGAAAAAAAAGATCACAGGAAAATGAATTGCTTAGCACCACCAAACGTGATGTTTATCAATGACAAAACCAACAAGCCATTTTTCCTGAGTCTTTTTCCATTTTCAGTTGATTCACTTTATTTACTTTTATGATATGTGCATTTTCTGAGCCAGTTATTATTATTATTATTATTATTATTACAGTTCAAAACAGGAAAAACAAACCAGTATCAAATGTGATGGTCAGAACACCAGTTGTAGGATCCTTCACAACATCCTCGAACACCTCATCATCCAGCTCAGTCCCAGAACTGTCAAGGACGCGCACGCCTTCAGTCACAGCTGGAATGCCAAACTTACTAAATGCTGAATTAAAAAAAAACACACATTAAAATGGTGATGACAATACATTTTGGCGTATTTTAAATTGAGTGCCCTTGGTCATTTTACATAAGTACCATACTTACCAGCATTCAGAAAATCTTTCAGGTTCAGTTCAGCTACTACGACAAATTTTTGGGCATTACCCATTTTAACTTTCAATCGCATCTTCCTGATAAAATACAGTGGAATAACAGATGAGTTTCAAAAATGCATTTATATTTTAATTGATTAATATTTACAGCATATAGGAGAAAACTCAGGCTCAGGTGGTCACCAATTACATCCTGCTCCAATCCCTGTCACAGAGAGAAAATAAATAAATAAATCAAACTTCAAAATTACAGCATATTAAAAACGATTATGATCTTGATAAGATTTTAAATCACACACGTTTGGGTTGTCAGCCAATTCAAGGTTCTGCCTAGTCCCAGACCTGAAGCATTATCTGGATGCAAGAGCTCAAACCTAAATGACTGCGCGGCACTTTCGGGAGTTTTCCACAGCAAACACGGCGGGGCCTGGAGCTAGGCTAGCTAACATGCATTTGCTGTAGCTTTCTCCGGAGCGCCTCCTCCTCCCGCCTCTCTTTCTCCCCAAGGCACTACAGTGCTCCAGTGCTCCAGTGTCCACTGAATTGTATTTATCGGCACATCACATACCAAACTACGTTACTAAACCACCGTGAGTTAACAATCCTGAGAGAAACGGATATCTCAATAACCCCGCTCCAATGTCTTTTTCGGATTGCTAAGGGCTCATGCTGCCGTATTATCTGCTCATTTCCTCACGCGGCCACACCAGTACGGCAGCACCGCAGCCCCTGACATGAACCCGCCGGCCCAAGGAAAACAACGGGGAAATGTAGCACTGAACCATTACTTTCCCCTTAACAGTGTTTAAATATGTAATCTACGTGCGCGGTCTTTGAAAAACGGGGCTGGGAAGACGAAAAAAAAAAAAAAGCGCATGGTTACCGTACACTGTCCCCTCTGCGCGGGCTGATGTACCATGCAGACGACGATTTCACAGTTTCACATATCGTCACCCTCTTAAAATAATGGCCTAAGTCATTTTTTCAAGTTTCTCAGAAAAACAAAAAACTTAATAAATGTTATATTTTTTATATTTTGTTAACAGTTTCAATCAAAAAGGCCATTACAACAGATGACTGTTGACATACTAATAACAATGTCTACCAATTATGTAACACAGTAGAAATAAATGACTTAGGCAATTTTCTGAATATGCCTTTGTGACTTAGGCAATATATAGTGCCTTGAAATTTTGCACATTTTGTCATGTTTACAACCATAAACAAAGATTTTATTTTTTAATTTTTTACTGAAAGTTCACACACAAGTAACAAGACAACTGTGAAGTGAAAGAAAAATGATACATCAATCTGTTATTTTACAAAAAATAGAAAAGTGAAAAGTGGGGTGGTGCATAAGTGTCATACAGCATTTTCTGAGTGCATTAAATTGCCTTTATAACATTCCTAATGACTGCAGAATGTTCACACCTTGCCCTAACCATTAAACAGAGGCCACCTGTGCATAATCTACTCTCAGTATAATTCCAGCTGTTCTGTGAGGGCCTCAGAGCTATGGTCAGAGTGTATTGGTCACTAAACAACATCATGAAGGCCAAGGAGCTCACCAGAGAGGTCAGGGATAAAGCTGTGGAGAAGTTTAAAGCAGCGTTAGGTTATACAAAGATTTCCCAGATTGAACATCTCACCATCACTGTTCAATCCATCATTCGGAAATGGAAAGAGTATAGCAACCACTGCGAACTTTTGGCCCAAAACGTATGGCACAAACCTAACACTGCTCATCGTCCTGAGTGCACATCCATGTCAAAATATGGTGGGGGGAGCATCATGCTATGGGCTGCTTTCATTTCATTTATTTATTTATTTAATATGGACATAGCAATTAACATTGGACGAACCAGATGCATTGTTTAAAGTGTTATAGCACATGTGCTAATTTTCAACACCTGTCCATAGGGGCTCTTAGGTTACAAAGATAAAACACATTATGAAACAAGATAAGGCACATTACACATGGGAACAAGTTTGTGACACTTTACTCAGCGGACTGGGAAGATTGTAAGAATAGTTGGGAAGATGGATGGAGCCAAATACAGAGACATTTTGGAGCAAAACCTGCTGGAGTCAGAAAGAGAATTGAGGCTTGGGCGGAGATTCCACCTTCCAGCAGGACAATGACCCTAAACACAAGCTAAATCTACAATGGAATGGTTTAAAAACAAACATATTAATGTGTTAGAATGGCCCAGTCAAAGTCCTGACCTAAATCCTATTGAAAATCTGTGGAAAGACCTGAAAACTGCTGTTCACAAACGCTCTCCTTCTAATTTGACAGAGCTTGAGTTGTTTTGTAAAGAGGAATGGGCTAAAATGTCAGTCTCTACATGTGCAAACCTTGTAGTCATACCCCAGAAGACTTGCTGCTGTTATTGCAGCAAAAGGGGGTTCCACAAAGTATTAAGTCATGCTGTATGAATACGCCCACTTTTCTATTTTTTGTAAAATAACTGAATCATGTATCATTTTGCTTTCACTTCACAGTTGTCTGTTGTGTGTGAACTTTCAGTAAAAAAAAAATCAAAATAAAATCTTTACGTCAAGGGTTGTAAACATGACAAAATGTGCAAAAGTTCAAGGTGTATTAGTACTTTCGCAAGGCACTGTGGAAAGTAGAATGTAGAAAGTACATTTTACAATGCATACTTTTATACTTTTACTTAAGTAACAATGTTATCAGATACTTTTACTTTAATACATGTTTGGTCCTGTTTTTGCACTTTTACTTAAGAATATTGAGTACTACTTCCACCACTGCTCTTTATTTACTTCAACTAGACCAGGAGGACAGGAGTGCAACAGAAAGCTAAAGGAGGCACAAACTGCAGATGCTAATTAGAGAAGCTAATACAGTTTACAACATATTTTGCCAAATGGATTTGTGAATGCGTAAAGTAATTGTTTACTAAATCTACTTTTAAAACTCTTTACTAAACTCATTTAATTTGTTTTACGTCATTTATTGTGGCACGCAAGGTCCTCCACAGTTCTGACCATTTCCACTGTTTGCTAACTGCTAGCTTGTAGCGGGGTCAGCCCTATTATGGCTCGTTTCCACCAGCCCTACCCTACTCTACTCTACTTGGTTTGGTCCTAAACCTGGTTGTGTTTCCATTACTCTGTAGAATCTGATACTGTATCCATAGTTACCAGGGCGTATACATGGATATGGCTTTGCTTTTGGCTGTATCCATGGACACAGCACCTGCTTGGCCTGGTTAGTACCAGGCCCAGCAGGTGCTAAAAAGTACCAGTTAACTGTAAATGGGCTGGTGAAACATTTAAATGCAGGTAGAGTAGAGTAAGAACAAGTAGAGTAGGGCAGAGTAGAGTAGGGTAGGTGGAACCAAACAGCACCAGCCCACTATCCTTAAGGTTAGTGGCTAGGGCAGGGTCAGGGTTAAGCTGATTGTATATGTATGACATTCACTCTCATGACTTGTGATTGGTTGAATAACAACCTCACCTAACGGAAAACAAAATGCACTGGGGGACATAGGACCTGGGGACATAGGACCCGGGAAACGATAGGTATGCAAGCCGCTTGTAGCATACTTGGTGCCTGACAAAAAATGATGAACTAAGCACTGAAATAAAATACTAAATAACAGTGCAATATTAAGGACTAGCCTATATTGTAGTAATGCATCATTATTTACAACAGGGGATGAAGCCGAGAATCATGGAATTACTTCAGTGTACTGCAGTCTCCATTTTGAAAAAGCTTGTAAAACTGCTAAGTCACATATGCCTTTTGCATAGGCAAAATAATACGGCCTAAGTCACGCTCTTGACATAAGTGGTGACTTAGGCCGTAATACAACAAGCTGGAACTGCAGTGATCTCCTCAACTGAGGCTTAAGGCCATTTTACCAGAGGTGGCTAGTATCATGAGAATTTGGATTTAGGCAAAAAAAAAACATTTCTTGTCCAAAAAGTGACTTAGCCATTATTTTAAGAGGGTGACGATAATGGGAAGAGCCCAAGTTTGAAAAAAAAAAACTTCTTTTTCTAAAAAAAAATTATAAAAGTCTGGCGATGTCTATACTTGGCGGCTGGTAAGCCTAGAATGAGAAATATCTTCCTGTTAGCAGTCTGCACTAAAGCAATCATTCGTTCTTACAATAATGCAGTGGCAGACACAAAAATATACCAGATCCCGTCTTCTTTTTTACAATTTATATTTGAATGTTAATAAATATGTAAAACTAAATATGCAAGACCGCTGTTTAAAAACTTACCGACGACGAAACTTGTGATAGCGAGGGGAGAAAAATGGCGGATGAACATTTTTTCGAACAGTTTTGAGAGGTGGAGTCATGGGGGGGGTTCTCAGAGTAACCAGCACCTGCCTTTTTACTCCAAATGCATTTGCTCTGTGTTTTAACTAGGACGCTAGAGGGAGTTTTACTCACTACTTTTGAATTTAAACTCTCGTGCGACAGGTGAATTATACTTTACTATGGATTTTTACTCTGGAATTACGTGTGTACTTTATTATCTTTACCGTGTGAAAATACCATGAATAAAAGGTGATGTCTTGTTACACATTTACGTTCAGTATTCCACTGACAGTGGATTGGAAGCAGGCCCTCTCTCACCCCCGCCGGGCGCTTTACAGCTCTGGGTTACATCAGGAAAGAGACGTCCATTTAACACTTCAACTGGGTACTGTGGCGCCACCACACTTTCAGGCTCTTCACTTTGTAATGAACGTAGTTTTTGCACAAATTTGTAACTAAACCACACAACGAGCATGACAGCAACACGCGAGTCAATGCTTTCTGCGCTGGAACCGGTGGTGTGGACCATGCAGCTGTTGAAGTCCAGTGAAGCTGCAAAGGACGTTTAAGTGTTAACATTAAGGTAAGCTCCTCTTATTTGAAGAGGAGGACACCAAATGAATCCCGTCATATCGGGGAATCCTGTCCTGTTCCCGCTCCCGCAAAATGAAATTCCCACTCACGTTCACTTTTGTAGAAGAACCAAATAATGAAATAACTCCATATCTTTGATTTAAACAAATACGTTTTCAACTTGACAACAGTAAAAAATTATAACATTTAGTGGCTTGGTTAGCCGCATTGACCTGACAACAGCGCACAAATGTGATTCATTACCTACAGCCATGAGCCTGATGTTGAGTCATTAGGTGTTTTCGACGTGGTCGGGCTCACTTTGCTCCTCTTGCGGATGATCCAGAGTCGCTCCAGAGTCATCACTCCAGAGTCGCTCAGAGTCGCTCCAGAGTCGGCTCCAGAGTCATCACTCCAGAGTTCGCTCCAGAGGTCCCTCCAGAGTCGCCTCCAGATCATCACTCCAGAGTCGCTCCAGAGTCCCTCCAGAAGTCGCTCCAGGTCGCTCAGAGTCGCTCCAGAGTCGCTCCAGCAGTCTCTCAGAGTCGCTCCAGAGTCGCTCCAGAGTTGCTCCAGAGTCCTCCAGAGGCGCTCCAGAGTCGCTCCAGAGTCCTCCAGGAGTCGCTCCAGAGTCGCTCCAGAGTCGCTCCAGATCCCTCCAGAGTCGGCTTCCAGAGTCCCTCCGAGTCGCTCCAGAGGTGCTCCAGAGTCCCTCCAGGAGTCCTCCAGAGTCCCTCCAGAGTCGCCTCAGAGTTCTCAGAGTCGCCCTCAGAGTCGCCTTCAGAGTCCGCCTCAGAGTCGCCTCAGAGTCTCCTCAGAGTCGCCTCAGAGTTCGCCCCAGAGTCACCTCCAGGAGTCGCCCAGGTCGCTCCAGAGTCCCTCCAGAGTCGTCCGAGTCCCTCCATGAGTCCCTCCAGGGTCCCTCCAGAAGTCCCTCCAGAGTCCCTCAGAGTCACCTCAGAGTCGCCTCAGAGTCTCCTCAAGTCGCTCAGATTCATCCTCAGGTCACCTCAGAGTCGCCTCAGAGTCGCTCAGAGTCGCTCCAGAGTCCTCCAGAGGCGCTCCAGAAAGTCCTCCAGATCCCTCCAGAGTCCCTTCCTCAGAGTCGCTCCGATGCGCCTCCGAGTCCTCCAGAGTCGCTCAGAGTCACCTCCAGAGTCACCTCAGAGTCGCTCAGAGCTCGGCCTCATAGAGTGCCTCAGAGTCGCCTCAGAGTCGCGCTCAGAGTTCTCCTCAAGAGTCGCCTCCAGATGTCCCTCCAGAGTCGCTCCAGGAGGTCCTTCCAGAGTCCTACCCAGAGTCCTCCAGAGTCCTCCAGGAGTCGCTCCGAGTCGCTCCAGGTCGCTCCAGAGTCGCTCCAGAGTCCCTCAGAGTTCCCTCCCAGAGTCCCTCCAGTCGCTCAAGTCCTCCAGATCGCTCAAGAGTCCCTCCATGAGTCCCTCCAGGTCGCCTCAGAGTCGCTCAGAGTCGCCTCAGATCTCTCAGAGTCACCTCAGAGTCGCCTCAGAGTTCTCCTCAGAGGTCGCCTCAGAGTCGCCTCAGAGTCCCCTCAGAGTCCCTTCCAGAGTCAACTCCGGAGTCCCTCGGAGATCCCTCCAGAGTCCCTCCAGGTCCTCCAGAGTCCCTCCCAGAGCGCTCCAGAGTCCTCAGATGTCGCCTCAGAGTCGCCTTCAGAGTCGCCTCAGAGTCGCCTCAGAGTCGCCTCAGAGTCGCCTCAGAGTCGCCTCCTGCCTCAGAGTCGCTCAGGAGTCGCCTCAGGAAGTCGCTCCAGAGTCCTCCAGAAGTCGCTCCAGAGTCGTCCAGTAGTCCCTCCGAGTCCCTCCAGAGTCCCTCCATGTCGCTCCAGAGTCGCTCCAGATCTACTCAGAGTCGCCTCAGAGTCGCGTCAGAGTCGCCTCAGAGTCGCCTCAGAGTCTCCTCAGAGTCACCTCAGAGTCGCCTCAGGTCTCCTCAGAGTTCGCTTCCAGGTCCCTCCGAGAGTCCCTCCAGAGTCGCTCCAGACAGAAGTCCCTCCCCAGAGCCCCCACAGGTCCCTCCAGAAGGTCGGCGTCCCAGATCGCCTCAGAGTCTCCTCAGAGTCGCCTCAGAGTTCGCCCCAGAGTCACCTCAGAGTCGCCTCAGAGTCGCCTCAGAATCTCCTCAGAGTCACCTCGAAGTCCTCCGAAGTTCCCTCCAGCAGTCCCTCCAGAAGTCCCTCCAGAGTCGCTCCAGGTCGCTCCGAGTCCCTCCAGGTCCATCCAGAGTCCCTTCCAGAGCGCTCCAGAGGTCCCTCCAAGAGGCGCTTTCCAGAAGTCCCTCAGAGTCCCTCCCAGAAGTCCTCCAGAAGTTCGCTCCAGAGTCGCTCCTCCAGGTTCTCCTCCAGGAGTCGGCTCCAGAGATGTCCCTTCCAAGAGTTCCCTCCAGAGTTCCCTCCAGAGTCCACTCCAGTACGCTCCAGAGTCCTCCATCCAGAAGATCGCTCCAAGAAGACCCTCCAGGTCCATCAACAGAGATCAACTCCAAAGTACGCAAATACCCAGAGTCGCTCCAGAAGTTTCCCTCCAGATGTCGCTCAGAGTCGCCTCAGAGTCGCCTCAGAGTCGCCTCACGAGTCTCCTCAGAGTCGCCTCAGAGTCAGCCCCAGAGTCACCTCAAGAGTCGGCCTCAGGAGGTCCCTCCAGTGAGTCCTCTTGTCTAGTCGACTCCAGGTTCGGTCCAGAGTCCTCCAAGCTAGTCCCTCCAGTAAAGTCCCTCCAGAGTCGCTCCCAGAGTCCCTCCAAGAAAAGTCCTTCCAGAAGTCGCTCCAGAGTTCGCTCCAGGAGTCCCTTCCAGAGTCCCTCCAAGGTCCTCCAGTCCTTCACCAATTTGTGTTTGCATCCTTTAACAAACCGCGTACGGGGCTGAAGCTCCACTCCTATTTCACCCTCTCCAACGGTTTTTTCGAATCCATGCTTTCCTGTCAGCCCTGTTGATGGCGTGATTGAAAGTCATTTTCTTTTTTTAATCCTATTCAAGTAAATATCCTTTCTTCCCCCCAGTCTGTTCCCCTTCCGGGTCAGGGGTCTGCATCTTGAAAAAAAAGTTGGTGTATAAGCAGAACATGCTGCGAGATTACTAAAAACACTGGCAAAAGTAAGAAGGAGTGGCCCAAATATAACTCCAAGTAAGAGGTTTAAAAAAGTTTTCTTGAGTACATTTGATCCATGATTCAGTAAATAAAACATATACAAAGCATCATTATGAAGAATAGTAAGAAACACAAAATTCATCTATTTTACATGTCAAAATGAAGATTTTTTTTTGCATTTAAAAGATTTTTTTTTCATAGTGGCTTGAGTTATGTTTTTTTTTAACTCAAGGAGTACATTTATATAAAATCCTCACATAGAAAGTTAAAAGTACTGTAAGTTTCATGTAAGACTCTCTGAGGCGCATGTGACTTCATTTTCAGATTTTCACTGTGGACCGTATGAGAAGCGTGGGAAGCATGATCTGTGAAGGAGAGTGAAGGCCTGGTACAAAAGTGTGTAAAAATAGTAAACATGTCAGTCGTGGACCTTAACGCCACCATTAGGAGCGCTCTGAAATATGCTTTACTTACACGTAAAATACTGTATTGCGGTCAGTCCAAGGACTGTTTTTTATTGTCATTTTATTAAAATTTTCATTTAGTAAATTGCACAAGGAAACTGGTCTGAATCCACTTTGGCCCCGCTATATTCTGCATCAGAGAGCCTCCCTGTCTCAGAGCCAGAGTCTGAGGCCCGACCGATTTCCAGACCAGTGACATATACAAATGACATTCATTACGCCATACACGCGAAACAAGCTGCCATGAGAAGAGAGAGAGAGAGAGGAAGAGAGAGGGAGAGAGGAGAGGACGAGAAGAGGGAGAGAGGGAGAGAGAGGGAGGGCGAAAGAGAGAAGGGAGAGAGAGAGGGAGAGAGAGAAGATGAAGGATGGGAACGAGTGAAGGGATAAGACGAGAGGAGAGAGAGAGAGAGGGAGAGACGAAAAGAAGAGAGGAGGGAGAGAGAGAGGGAGAGAGAGGGAGAGAGGAGAGAGAGGGAAGAGAGAAAGAGAGAGAGGGAGAGAAGAAGAGGGGGAGAGGTACGAAAAGGAGAGAAGGGAGAGAGAGAGAGAGGGAAGAGAGAGAGAGGAGAGAGAGAGAGGAGGAGGAGGGAGAGGGAGAGAGAGAGAGAGGAGAGACGAAAGGAGAGAGATGGGGAGGGAGAGAGAGAGAGAGAGAGGGAGAGGAAAGAGAGTGGAGAGGAGAGAGAGAAGAGGATGAAAGGAGAGGAGGGAGAGGAGAGAGGGAGGAGGGGAGGAGGAGGAGAGAATGAAAGAGAGAGAGGGAGAGGAGGAGGACGGAGACGACAAGAGCGGTAAGGGAGAGCGAGGGAGAGAGGATGAAAGAGAGAGAGGGATGAGAGAGAGAGGAGGGAGGAGAGAGACGAGAGAGGAGAGAGAGAGAGAGAGAGAGGAGGAGGGAGACGAAAGAGAGGGAGAGAGAGAGCGAGGAGAGAGGTGAGGAGAGAGGGAGAGAGAGAGGGGAGGGAGGGATGAGACGAAAGAGGGAGAGAGGAGAGAGAGAGAAGAGGGAGGAGGAGGAGACGAAAGAGAGACGAGAGAAGAGCGAGAGAGATGAGAGAGAGCAGATGGGACGAAGAGGAGCGACAGGGAGAGAGAGAGGGAGAGAGAGAGGGAGACGAAAGAGAGGGAGAGAGAGAGACGAAAGAGAGAGAGGGAGGAAGATGAAAGAGAGGGGGGAGAGAGAGAGAGAGATGGAGGAAGGGAGGGAAATGAAAGAGAGAGAGGGAGAGACGAAGAGGAGGAGAGATGAAAGAGAGGGAGAGAGAGAGAGGGAGACGAAAGAGAGGGACAGAGAGAAGAGAGGGGAGGAGATGAGAGGGAGACGAAAGAGAGGGGAGAGAGAGAGGGAGACGAAAGAGAGGAGAGATGAGGGAGGGAGAGACGAAAGAGAGAGAGGGAGGAGAATGAAAGAGAGAGAAGAGAGAAAGGAGAGAGAATGAAAGAGAGGAGAGGAGGAGAGAGAAGAGGAGGGAGGAGGAGGACGAAAGAGAGGGAGAGAAGAGGGAGGGAGGAGGGAGGAGACGAAGAGAGGAGAGAGAGAGCGAGGGGAGAGGATGAGATGAAAGAGAAGAGAGGGAGAGAGAGAGAGGGAGGGAGGGAGAGAGACGAAGAAGGAGAGGAGAGAGAGAGAGAGGGGGAGGAGGAGGCGAAAGAGGGGAGAGAGAGAGAGCTCACCTAGTCGCTTGAGGAGAGAGAGAGAGGAGAAGCGATGGAGACGAAAGAGACGACAGGGAGAGATGAGAGGGAGAGAGAGAGGGAACGAAAAGAGGGAGAGAGAGAGACCCGAAAAAGGAGAGGGGAGGGGAGATATTGAAAGAGAGAGAGGGAGAGAGAGAGATGGGAGGGAGGGAGGAGGAGAGATGAAAGAGGAGAGGAGAGCGAATGAGGAGGGAGAGATGGAAAGAGAGGAGAGAAGAGAGGGAGACGAAAGAGAGGACCAGAGAGAGAGAGAGAGAGAGAGAGGAGACGGAAGAGGGGAGGGAGAGAGAGGAGAGAGAGAGGGAGAGAGAGGGAGAGGAGAGACGGAAAGAGGAGAGAGAGGAGAGATTTGAAAGAGAGGGAGAGAAAGGGAGGAGGAGAGAGGGGACGAAAGAAGGACAGAAGAGAGAGGAGGGAGAGGAGGGAGACGAAAGAGAGGGAGGGGAGAGAGGGAGACGAAAGAGGGAGGGAGGGAGAGAGAGGGAGAGAGAGAGGGAAGAGAGAGAGGAGAGGGAGAGAGAGAGAGAAGAGAGAGAGGGAGAGAGAGGAGAGAGAGGGAGGGAGGGAGGAGAGAAGAGAGGGGGGGAGGAGAGAGAGAGAGGGGGAAAGAGGGGGGACGAAAGAGAGGGACAGAGAGAGAGAGGGGGGAGAGGAGGGAGACGAAAGAGAGGACAGAGAAGAGAGAGAGGGAGGGAGAGAGAGGGAGACGAAAGAGAGGGACAGAGAGAGAGAGAGAGGGAAGAAGGGGAGGAGAGAGAGAGCGGGGAGAGAGAGGGAGAGAGAGAGAGGGAGAGAGAGGGAGGAGCGAGAGGGAGAGAGAGGGCGAGGAGAGAGAGAAGAGAAGAGAGCGAGGGAGCGAGAGGGAGAGAAGAGCGAGGGAGGGAGAGGGGATGAGAGAGTGAAAGGAAAAATAAATGTAAAGACAACCAGGGGATAGAGAAAGAGGACAGAGAGCAGGGAGGCAAAAGGAGGATCAGATGAGGAGCTGTGCAGACCGGATGAGGTCTGACTCTGAGCTCCAGCAGTTATTGATTCCATGTTTCACATTTTTAATTAAAGCCAGTCAGAGGAAAACACAGCGTAATGCCCCTGTAATTGATGGAGGGAAATGAGCTGCTGCTAAAAGCGCCTGGCTTTATTGCTTACAAATCATTAGCATTTAGCTGACAAGGCCCGCTATTATTATGATGGAGCACATTAATGGCTATTTAAGAGTTTATGGTGAGGCCGTCTGCAACTGGACCTCAGCCCGGGCCTGTGAGAGGAGGACCTCAGCCCGGCCTGTGAGAAGAGGACCTCAGCCCGGGTCTGTGAGAAGAGGACCTCAGCCCGGTCTGTGAGAAGAGGACCTCAGCCCGGGTCTGTGAGAAGAGGACCTCAGCCCGGGTCTGTGAGAAGAGGACCTCAGCCCGGCCTGTGAGAGGAGACCTCAGCCCGGGCCTGTGAGAAGAGGAGCTCAGCCTGGGGCTGTGAGAAGAGGCCCGGGCTGAGCTCCTCTTCTCACATATCTGCCACCAGAGGCTCCTCTTGTAAATGACGTGTTACCTCTGAGTCCACTCAAACTCATTTTGTCATATGACGCACGGCTGTGGCGTTCTATCTTCCTGCATCATCTCCAACTTCTCAGAGTGAATCTCTTCCATGAAGGTGTTTTTCCAGCTCTGAGTTCGCTCTATATCTGGAATCCAGACGGAGGCCGTGGCCAGGATTTTTTTTTAGAGGCAGTGCTTTGTACTTAGAACACTGCACGTCTTTTGTTGGTGTCTGACATTAAGGACAATCATCTGATGGCTTGAGTAAATATTTCCGTTAAAAGCTTCAGAACTGGCATACTGACCACACAGTAACGTGGCTCTCTCTTCACCACCTCGAACATAGAGATGTCCTGCCAGCTGGAAATAAGATGCCAGTTTTGCATCCAACACACTTTCTACTGTCCACATCCTCTGTTTTGTGCTCCATGTTGAAGCGCAGTCCTATACAATTTTTTACATTTAAATTCTCAAAATGTGACAAAACGCCTACCAAAAATAAATTAGTTTTTAACTATCTAATTCCACAGAATGTGTGTATTAATACTCTTGTCACTATAATGCATACTTATTACTCTTATCACTATAATACGACATTAACAGTAAAACTGCGGTTACTGCTGTTGCTCTCATGTGGTTGTCCTTGACTACTTGGAGTCAGTACAACTTCTGATCTTCATTCTTTGTTTGGCTGCAGTTGAAGTCTTGAATAAGCTTCACCCAACAACATCACTGACAAGTTACATGCATCATTTGAGCAGCCTCCTGAAAGTCTGCATCATCAGCCCAGTCTGTGGAGGAGTTCTTGATGTTTGTGGCCAAGCAAAGAAAGAAACTCACTGTGTGGTGGTGACCAAATCACTGATCTGCTCCCATTCATAATCCGCTTGAACTTCTGTGCCTTACTTTCCCATAATGTTGTGAACCATCAGCTTCTTCTGCTCTTGTGTCACACTGAAGTCCAAAATGCCAGGACAGCCATTTCTTCACTCAAGAACCAAAGCTGTTCAAGGAATATAGCAACACTGTTCCTGACACTGCAATTTCGCCTCTGTCTCTTTAAGGAACTGCCTGTCTAACATGCCCATGAGCACTCTCCTTCAGTACATTGTTGTTTTAATTTCTTCTTTTTTTTAATTTGTGTATAAATGAGTACAGACAACATAACCCAGGGGTTTCTTACAAAAGTATTTAAAGGAGCTGTATCATGCTATTTTAGCCATTCCAAAGTAAAGTATAGGCATATATATGATATATTCTACCTCTATCACTATGGAGTACTCATTTTTGAGAGAAATATAAGTATTTTTGGGGGTATTTTCCCTACCCGGAAGACAAGACGCTTCGATTCAGTTAACTCCGCCCCTCTCTCCGCTCATTCCACATTTACAGTATTATAAATATAAATATCGCTGCAAAAAGTGAAGTTACTTCACATAATGCCGTTATAAGGAGTTGACATGTGCAACAGTTTCATAAATGGCTAACACACACACGCTAACACACACGCTAACATACACGCTAACACACACGCTAACACATGTTTTGATTGACTCACCGCTCAGTCTGGCTTCCCCATGAGATCGCGTTGTTATAAAAGTTAATCCACTTTGATTCTGGCCAAGGTTCACTAAGCATCCATCAGGTTGGTTGATAAAGTCGCTGAATCCCAGAAAGAAATTCCAACTTCTGGCGAGTGCACTCTTCTTTAGGAAGTTGAATAGTCCTGTTCCTCTCGTAGCCAACGCACATCCGTGACATTATCGTTGGGTAAGAAAAAAGAACAGGCGTGTCCAGAGTAGGTTAGAAAGAGCTCAGTCTTCAAAAACAACCCTTCTGCTCGGATCCATGGATCCTCCGGCCGTGGGTGCGCTTGTTTAGCGTCGCGGGACAGCACAGACGCGTCGGAGAGTTGCTGCTTTCTTTCTTTCTTTTTCTTTTTCTTAAATTTATTTATTTATTTTAAATAATAATTTAAAAGCTGTTTTATAAATAAAAATCAGGCCGTAAGCATTACATTACAGACGTAGAGCACTTAGAACTGCGTGAATGAAACCAAAAACCGCTCTGGGGGTGTTTTTAGAAGGAAATAGCATAACAACATGGCTAAAAACTCCAAAAAGTCGATTTTGCATGATATAGGACCTTTAAAATAGATAAATGAAAAGCTGACCTGAGGAAGAGAACATGAGCGGAGCCTCGTCCCATCCCGCAAAACAGCAGATAAAATGGCTGATGGCAGGAGATTCAAAGATTACTCAAAAACGCACGAATCAATCTGAGCAACACTGCAGTTATGTTTTTCAGGAGGGAATGACACTCTAACATGATAAAACGCTTAAAAAAAGTGCTTTTTACATAATACCCCCCTTTAAGGAATGCCAAATCAGTTGTAAGAGCTTTCGCTGCTGCTGCTGGGGCGTCAATCCAATACCATACATCTATTTAAGCTTGATTTTGATCAAGCAAATATCATTTGTTGAGCGAAACAAATAGTACACATCTTGCTTATTTTCTTGCTGCTGTATTTGGATCACCATCGTTCACTTTGTTGGTTAGAAAATGCTATACTGATAGGAAATATCATAGCTAAGTTCTCTCTGGCCTATAGGGCTTTATGGTTATACTGTATGTCACAAATAAAGCGGAGGTGAATACAGCGCTCTCGCTTCATTGAAAACAATGGGAGGTCGCTGATATTGGGTGGCTGATTGAGACGATTTATTAAGGTGAATAATTGTCAGATTGTGATGAAATGTCATTTGATTACCATGGTAACCTGCCTATTGAGGCAAAAGTCTGATATAAACAGAAATTGGACTTAATTGGTCTCGATTAATGTTTGTACAAACTGCCAAGAGGTCGCCTAGTACACGTCGCTAATCCATCGTAACTTTGTGTTGAATTTCACACATTTATGTTTCGCCTTAAGGTCTGCACACACTACACGACTTTTCCAGTCTTATACGATTTTATAAAGAAGGGGGGGCCACACTACACGACTGGATTTAGTGCGATTATAGAACGTCTGGGGTTCACACTTAACGACTGAGAATCGTAAGAGCGAACACACTACACGATTCTGACAAACAGCTGATGTTTGAGAACACAGCGCGTCTGTCCTCTCTACCGCTTCATTTCTCCTCCGGTTTCAAAAACTGACCCAAAATCCGCAAAGATAGGCCGTGTTTGTGAGCGTGGGAAAACACGTGCGTGTCCCGATCGGTCAGCGGTGTAAACAGTGTCACAACAGTGCGCAGTGCAAGGCTACTACTGCTATGAAGCCTTCAACTTGGCTATAGTTCTGTCAGATGGAGATAAAAGTCGGCGACACGAAGAAGCGGGACGTATTTCAGTGGATTTAATAAGAGAAGGAGACGGGCCTCAGCCCCGAGATGGAGGAGCGGAGAGACAGCGGAGAGAGGCGAGCGGAGAAAGCGGAGAGATGCGCCGCTAGTGGCGAGGTGAAGCTGAACAGTTCGTCTCCAAACTCAGTAAGTGCTGCTAAACTCTGTTTGCGGTTGAAATGTAGCTTGAAAAGGTGTTTCTCGTGAATGTTTGGTGATATAAAGTTGTGCTGTTTCGTGCGGGCTGTGGCCATGAAATTAGTTGTTTGTGCCACTGTTTTGAAAGAGACATGAAAAAGGAGGCGCGGCGGTGTTTTTCTGTCTTTATTTCACTCGGTCATTGGCCGCTGCTTTCTGTGTGTTCACTTTGGGGACGGTAAAATCACCCACGTTTCTCCTGTGCGTCCAAAATCGGGCTTAAAAATCAAACATGTTTGATTTCCTGCGACTGTAGTCCAGTTGCGTCTGACTGCTGCCCACACTACACGATTCGAACGCCAGTCCAGTCGTGAACCCCCACACTACGCGACACGACTCTGTGTGACTGCCTTCGACTAGATACGACTCGGCGCGACTGAGAATTGTATCAAAATCGGGCATAAAAATCGTGTAGTGTGTGCGGACCTTTACAGGAAATAATCATGATCTAAGTTAAACATAATGCTGACGAGAAAATGTTTTAGAAGCTTTTAGGCGACGTTCTGTCTAGTTTATTCAGCTTTAGATTTAGCTAAAGCATGGGCGGCACGGTAGTACAGCGGTTAGCGCTTGTGCTTCACAGCTAGAAGGTCACAGGTTCGATTCCCACCTGGACGGGGCCTTTCTGTGTGGAGTTTGCATGTTCTCCCCGTGTCTGCGTAGGTTTCCTCCAGTACTACGGTTTCCCCTACCACTAAAAACATGTACAAGGATGAATGAGAGTGTGTTTGAGAGTGCACATGGGGACGACGGATGCAAATTAGCCCAAGGCTACAATCTGGTGTGGCTTGTTTACATGCATGAGACAGTTCATTAACATGCACTGTCCCGACCAAATAAACCAATAAATAAATAAAATTTGGTTAACAATTTATTTATGTTTAAAGCAAAGTAAATGGTAGAATTTAGAGCCTGATGTGTTCGGCACAGTTACATTAAACTTTAAAACATAATCCACACAATGTGTTTAGATCTGCAGACGTCCATTCTAATCATAAAACTTACTCAGTTTACAAGATTGAAGCTGTAGTTCTGACAAAATGGAACATCCGACCACACAACAGCTTTTAGGATTTACTGAGAAAAACTACATTTATTGAACACAATCTGTCACTCACAGGCAAAAACGCTGTTTAATACTGTCATTGTTTCACCTCCACATCTGCGGCCTCTGAAAGTACCCGGATGGTAGAAGAGCCCTATTCTTTGTGATTCAAAAAGCACTCCGTTCCTAAGCCCCTCCTCCCCTAAAGCCGCTCCCCTTCACGACAAACCTTGCGAAACTTTCAGTGGATGTTGTTGTTGGTAAGAGAAGTCACCGGGGAAGGTTCAAAGATGACTCAAAGATGCTCCAGGTATGTTTTCAATGAGAGAACATTTATAACAAACCATTTAATTTTATAAAGTGCATCGACAGTATGTGTGTGTGTGTGTGTGGTGTGTGAACCCGGCGTGACGTGGTCATATGCACTGTAAACCCTAACATGCCGATTGGACTTAAAATTTTGATGTAATCTGTTTCAACAAAACTTTTAAGTTGATGAACTAAAAACTTTAAAGTTGAACTTGGCTTAAAACTATCAGGAGTTTTAAGCTAAGTTGAACTTTAAAGTTTTCAGTTATGTTGGCAAGCGTTTTTTAAGTTTGTATGAACTGAAAATCTCAAGTTCAACTTAACTTAAAAGATGTTTGCCAACATACACTGAAAACTTTAAAGTTCAACTTAGCTTAAAAACTCCTGATAGTTTTAAGCCAAGTTCAACTTTAAAGTTTTTAGTTCATCAACTTAAAAGTTTTGTTGAAACAGATTACATCAAAACTTGTAAGTCCAATCGGCTTCTTTTAACAAATATTTCAAACATTACAAGCAAACCCAAAAAACTATTACAAAATGGCAAATTACAGTTTTTTTTATTTTATTTCATAAAATAATAGTTTACATACCTTATGTTGTAACATGTAGGCTGAGTTATTCACAACAGAATTCAGAATGTAGTAAAGACGCAAATATTTGTGTGTTAGTCCTTATTGATTCAAGCAGATTCACTGGACATTCCTTCCTGGCTCAAATGGCACCAACATCTGAAAAATATGGAGAAAGTCTGTCAGTACAAAGCAAGAAATCAAACCAAGTTCAATGTCATGTGACTGTGTTTAAACTTACTGTTTGTCTTCTAGAGCACACTCTTTCTCCTCTTCACATTCTGCGATATACCACTTGGCTTGTACAAGTCTGTGAGAATAATAATAGGACAAACATCAAATGTCAGAAATTATTAGCTTTACCACGTATAGTCCAATATTGCTCAAACACTTTCTAAGCCATTCTGTAAAATGATGTGAGCAAACAGATGAACAATGAACACAAAGCTCTAGACTTTTACATTAACAGAGTAAAAGCAACGTTTTTAATGGTAGCATTATGTGCACAAATGTTATCAAAACATCCAAATAGTTGCTAATAAGTAAGTTTCAAACAATAAACTGGAATTGGAGTGTTGCACCTGTAGTCCGTTATCATATTGATGATTTTACCATATCATTCGCTCAAATAATATAATTTATGATCTGACCCTGGGCCCCCCCTGCAATCCCAGGCACTCCCACTCGGGAACCACTGCTTTAGGCGACAGTTTGTGCTTCCTACATTTAATTAAGCTTGTCTAGTTGCACACTCAAAAGTTTTCTGAAACAAATTTGTATAAATGTGCATGGAAATGTGACCACATAGAGAGAGAAAAAGACACACAGAAAAAAGGATGCCCACTATGAGCCCAAAAAAACAATTGTGCATTTATTTCTGTAATTCAACTTAAACTGAAACTAATATATGATAGACTCATCATTCAAAGATAGATATGTATAGCCTTGTTTGTTATAATTTGATTATGGCTCAGTTTATAAAAACTAATGTAACTAAATTAAAAATCTCAGAAAATTGGAATATTTTGAAAATGGACTGTAAGCCATAATCATCAAAATTATAAGAAAGGCTTGACATATGTCACTTTGCATGATGAGTCTATATCATATATTAGTTTCACAGTTGAATTACAGAAATAAATTAGCTTTGAACGATATTCTAATTTCCCCGAGTTTCACCTGTAAATGCTTCAGTAAAGATGAAAAATTTACTTTTGCAAGTGTATTATATTTACTCACTTTTAAAGCGAAGAGCTGAGAGTCTTTCAGCGAGTGCTTCTCATCCTAATTCGCGCGGAGCTTCTAATGTCAGTGCACGAGATCCCATCGGCCTCAGGTCTACTGAAACAAAAACATTTAAGAACATAAACATTTGTAAATACTTCAGTAATAGATGAGCGGTACAAACTGAAACCTGACTCAAATCTACTTACATTCTGGCTGATTAGCTGAGTCCTTGTGTGTGTTTCGTTTCCCTGCATTCTTCATTTCCACATACTGTACGACATACTGGTGGACACTTCATGTCTTCATCCTCACAGGCCTCTAGGTCACAGCACCTCCTCCTGTATTTGTAAAATGGACAAACAGGATACTGAAGTCAGGACACTTCACCTTAACACAACAATGGCAATAATTACTGATTTTACCTTCTTCTTTGTGCATATCAAAGAATTCCAAGTTAGTAAGAAGGAATTTGTAGAGTTGATTCTCTAGATAAAAAGACACATTTGTTAGTACTCTATAGGTATCCATGACAGAATTAAAAGATCATAAACCATGGTAAATGGTCTTGATTGCGCTGTTCAACCTACATGATGCACTCTGATTCATACTCCAGTGTGTGCAGACGACACTGGAGACAAGGTGGGGGAAGTGTCTTCCTCAAGGGCACAACAGCAGCATGCACCTGTGGGAGCTGGGACCATCTAGGTGAAAAGGACACAGTAAAGAATTGCCCCAATTCCCAGATGTGACAGTGACAAAACACCAAAATAAATAAACTGTTCTGTTTAATTAAACTTTGTGTTCTCATTAAAAAAAAAAATGACATAAATGTCTCACACAAATGTAGCAAATGTAGCACACTAAACAGCTACGCCTACTTTCTGCCCAAAGACAGGAGCGTCGGGGACTTTTCTCACAGCCAATCATTCATCACATTTCATATACGTAGTTCCAATCACAGATGCATATTTGTAAATGAAGAAGAGTCTCAAATCACATCTCATTCAGAACAAACTTTATCATTTCTGTTACCTGTAATTAAAATAGTCAAGTGATTTGCCTTTGATTTGACAGAGTGCAATATTTGTTATGTTTAGTGTTTTTGTAGTGGGGTGGATCGGCATTTTCTAGGTTTAAGCGTTTCTCTGATCCAGAGAGCTGTACAATACATTTTGTAAAGAATTGGAAAAGTGTGTTGTCTGGCTGGCACAAAATCCAGGATAAAAAACACAGCAATAAACCAATTAACAAAAAGTGTAAAATAGGATCATATAATCAGTAAGTGTATGGTCTCACCTTTATTTTCTGCTACAATTTACTTTCTTGTCTGGTACTTGTTAACCTGCGTTACAAAAACAAATTAGGGTTGGGCAATTTGGCCAATAAATAAAAACTATATAATTTTTTAACTACTTTGGACAATGACCTAATCGATTTTATTCAACATTCTCTTAAACAAGGACCATTGTAGCTCATACAATCTTTTAGGCCCATAAGCAGTCGTATAGTTTATTTTGGCTTAGCCCTTTTACTTAAAGATTAATATTACAATGATTGTAATTTCGTCTATTAGCCCAAAGAAATATAACTTGCTCTTAACACACTTGTTACGGAGTTAGTTCTCAAAGCTCTGTGCCTCTGTCTGCCCCGCTGCTGCTGCTGCTGCTGCTACCCAGACGGAGGTGCGGAGACAGCGCTGAAAACATTAAACATTAATATTAATATTAACGTTACTTGCACTTCACGGTCGATAATAGCCTGCGTGCATATTTAATCAGGTCCTCACGGTTAATTGTAAGAGTTTTAAAGACAACGCAACTCGGACTCGGCCCCGGACTCGGGCGGAAGTGCGTCGCTGTTGCAGTTTTAAAAAAAGGAGCGGGAAAAATCTCACGCTACGCTTTATCGATTAAACTGTACAATCTGAAGCATAAACAATTCTCCTGGTTTTAACTACTGCAAACTGAAATCAGACATATAATTTCACTGGATATTAATAAAGTATATTACCTTATTCAGGCCGTAGAAGCTCCTCTTCAGTTAAATGACGGACACTCCCACAGCAGCGCACTGCGGCTGTGCAGAACCAAATACGTCACTCCAGCCAAGGCACGCAGGCGTCATGATGTCATGACGCAAAAGACCCGCCTCAAAACTTATAATTTAAACTTTCTAAACGTGACAGTTTTAATCTGAATGGCAATAAAACTTTACTAAACTTAAAAAAACACCCTTTGGACTTAAATTTTTTTAGATGAAGGAAGATTTTGGCTAGTTTTGAGTTCTTTCACATCTTAAATTATGACCTCAAATAGCATTCGGGTTTACAGTGTGGGGACGGCCCTGCCTCCGAGCCGCGGTAATGTGTTTGGTGCTTAGGCGCTGACAGTGACTTATGCCTCCTCGGTCTTCGGCGGAAAAGGCATCTCGGACCATCTGGACGGCCCGTTTATAGCGCTCAGGCAAAGCACCGCGCCCGCCGCCATTTGTGACATCCGTGTGAGGACCGAGGCCGTTTCCTCATTACCGCTCGGGCCTGATGGAGTGCGGGTCATCAACGCAACTAATAGGGAGATGTTAATGGACTTCTGGCCGCCGCTCAGAGGGAAGTGTTCAGAGTAGAGGAGGACGCGCCGCCGCCGCAGGGTGGGCTCCAGCGCCGCTTTCCTTCGACTGCATCCACTTCATAACTTTTCTTTACTTCAACGATTTTGTTTCATCACATTATAACCTCTTACCTCCGCCTTAACCAAGCGCATTTTCTCCTGTTCACTTTGACTCAAATCTAAAAGCTCCTTGAACCAAGCGTCAAAACAGCAACGAAAGCAAGGATGAAAATACAACACAAAAAGACCACAAAGAAAGGAGCCACAAAAAACCAATAACAATACGATTAAAAGGTGACAAAAACACGACTAATAATCATCCAAAAAGCGAGGGAAAAAAGCGATGAAGAAAGCAACAAAAGAAAGACAAAAAAACTAAGAAAACCAGACTTTTTTTTTTTAAATGTGACAAAACGCAGCCAAAGAGTTTGACAAATGTAATCTGTATAGTTTTATGTTGTGTTTTGTATTTATACATTGTTTTACTTGTGTGAACTGCCTCGGGACTACAGATGTAAATGAGCAGTTTTGCTATAATCTGGCACAGTTACAATATGATTGTTCATGAATGTGTGTTGTCCCAAACAAATAAATACATAGATCAAATAAATAAATCAAAGTTTTGTAAATGAGGCGTTACTCTGGCCTATAGGCTGTAAGCTTGTAGATTTGGGTAAAGCTGAACTGGAGAAATGTGCTCGGTTCAGGCAGGGTTATAAAGCAATAAAAGTCCTTAAATGAATGATATCAAAATTAAGGCCTTAAAAGTCATTAAAATACGTTAACTCAAATTCAAACTGGCATTAAATCAACATTTTCCTTATAGAGGCAGAACACTTTCAGTGACATTGTTCAACTTTTTTTTTACGTCAAAAGCACAAAAACTCAAATCAAAACAAATCCAGGTGCAGTTCTGGCTGAAATTTGACACTCTCTTTAGCTCCAAAGTTTCCTCTTTAGTTTTGAATATCTGCCCTTATTGTTGTTGGAGTGAACGAAATGAAATATGCTGCAGTTTTTTTTGCATTTTTGCCATTAAACATTTTATAAGCCAAAGGCTTATAAGCGCCCACCCCAAAATAAAAATAATAACATTACATTTAATATTTACAAGGTAGCAAATCATAAACAAAGGAACATAGGGCAAAGTAACAATAAATAATGAAGAAGAATAAAATACTTCCCAGTTGTCATTACCATCCTCAATATAATTTAATTTGGGTTTAATTATCATTATTATTACATTTGTTTAATTGAGTTATATGTGAAGTATGATGTAAGCCCTGCATAGTGTGGTGCATTAAAAAGCCAGGGTGTAGAACGGGCCAGTTGAAGAGGGCAGTAACTCCCCCTCAACAAACCCCCACCCAGCTGCCCTAACAGCTGATTTTGTAGATGATGTTCCTATGCTGAGTGGTGCATTAAAAGACAAGGTTTTGAGCCCTCTCAACAGATTCATAACTTGCCTACCCTAATTCTCAATTTGTAAATTTGAGCTTTATATGGTGCATGGCCTCTTCAACCTTGACCTTGTCCTCCTTTTCCTCTTGCTCTACCTCTGCCTCTTACAGAGCCCTGGAAGTGACATCAGACAAAAGAATTTGGGGGGGTGAAAAAATAATAATAATTTTGGATGAAATATACTATTATCTCGGGGGATGAGATCATTTGTGGTGTAAAAAAAGGGGGAAAAATAATAATTTATTTGTATATTTCCTCAAAGAAAAATCCCCCCAACATAATATCTCCATAATATCATCCAAAAAAAAATCTTTTTCACCGGCCAAAATGTTTTTTGTCTGATGTCACTTCCAGGGCTCCATAGCCTCTCGCTCTCCCTCCATCCATGCTTAGAAAGTTGTTGAAATGGCTAAACTGAGGGCTTTTTGTAGCTGGCTGATTGGTGTTCAGTTTTGCAAGTCAGTGCCTTCAGGTGTGTATTTGAGTGGTTGCAATTACCCGATGTGTTTTGTATTTTGGATACATGTGTTTTCCAGATGGCACCCTGAGATTTCATTTTTGAACAAAGTGTCTTCTGTATGAAATAGTGTGTAGTATGCAGGACCAAGTGTGTTGCATAAAGGAGTAAGTTTGTTGCAGAATTGTATCTACAGTGCAAAGCAGCGCTTTTGTTTAAGGTATGGGTACATGTGTTTGAGGTATGGGTACATGTGTTTGAGGTATGGTAACAAAAGCTTCAAGTTGTGTTACTTCAGTCTAAGCATGGGTCTATTGTGTTCAAGCAACGGGCAAAAACTGTAAAGTGCATATGGCAGGGTTTAATGCTGAAAATAATTATGACTTATTTAGATGTATAGTATGTTGTAAGTATCATAAGTATCATTATATTTCAGTGAAGCAGCAATTTAATCAAGTAATGTTGGGCAGAAAAGTTATATTTATTAGATTTTTTTTTTCAGGTACTGACAGGGAGCGACATAGCGGTTTGACTCGCTCATTGAGGGTCGGCATGGCAAACGTTTAAAATGATTTGCCTCTATTTATGTCACTTCCTGTCAGTGTCCAATAAGAAAGTGAAAAACTATAAACATCACAAAAATGCTCAAACTAAAAAAAGCTGTGTCAATTGTTTTTGCAAAATCTCAAATATAATTGTTTTAACTATGTTCTTGCAAAAAATGTGTCATTATGCACTTTAAGGCCTTAATTCTGGCACAATGAATGAAATGATGTTTAATGCTGAGCGGAAACCCCGACTGTTCAAAAAGCCACAGACAATAGATATTAGAATTGATCAGACGTCACAAACAACAACACAAGGAACATAATGGTAATTATCAGTCATGTACAGGCAAGGCCGTGGGAACCCAGGGTGCTGAGGGTGCTGCAGCAACCCCTGGTGGAACATTCACGCATTACATGCAATATTAAACACATAGGAAATAAGAACAGAAATAGCGTTTTTGGGGGCAATCTTGTCTCTCAGCACCCTCTAGCCAAAGTCTCTGTGTACAGGTCCGCACTGTGACGGCAGGTTTGATTGTCGTTAGATCGGTCTCCTCCGCTTTGGCCTGCACGGAGGAGGCGGAGCCACCATGTAGTATTTTTGATAAACAACTGTATCATAAAATCGGATCAACAGAACAAAAAACAAAAAAAAAACAGATATTTTGAGAGAATATCTCAAACCTTGAGTGATGATTAAAAATCCTACGGCACACCAAACAGAGATGTCACAACAAGCATATTTATTGAAATATAATGGAGATCGAGTCTCATTTCACGCCCTCATTGTGAAACCTGGAAACAAAGGAAACACTTAGAGTCATCGAGCTAAATGTGTTTTTGCTGCTTCCACAGTCAAATGATTTTGTTTCTGCCTAAGAGTTGCCAAGATTGATTTAGCTTTCTTTACCTGGGATTTGAATAAGAGTTTAGAATGCAGGCCGCTTTTCTGTGGTTGCTCACTATTGTCCCATTAGCTGCATTTGCTCTGCAATTTTTTAGGGGTGATTGTCATCATAAAGAATCCAGAATAAAGGGCTCAAGTCAGTCCTTTAAGTCCAGGATTTGCCGTTGTTTTGACAAATGATGTTTAAAAGGACAGACTGAAGATTATGAGATACTGTGGGGACTGTCCCAGCCGGCTCGAAGGCTGCATCAAAGAAGTGTAAATAATCTTAGGAACCCCGCCTTATCGCTGACCTGGACGTGCGTCATCGTCAGCCATGAGCATCTAAATGTGTCAGTGCAGTTAGGACGGAGTGAGAAAAAGAGCTGGTTCCTTTAATGCCTGCTTTAACAGAGGAACCTCGGGATGTTCCTCATCAGCCCATGAGGCAAGGCAACTTTATTTATACCGTGCATTTCACACACAAGGCATAATACGCTAAGAACAATCCCACAAGCCACTGCTGCCTCCCAAAGGTTTCTGAACTCTCTGATCTCCGCACAAGTGGGAAGTGATTGACAGGTTTTCTGCGTGATGTTTCATTCAATAAAAACACGAGCTTTGTCCAAAATATATGAAAGTATAAAGCAGGTCATGCAGTGTTAGAGCCACAGCAACATCTGAAAGTTTGATGATAGGAAATCGATGAACTTGTTTGCCGTTTACAAGAACAAAACTTAAGCCACATGGCTCATTTGCATAAGCTCCGCTGCGATAAAGCAGACCTCTGCGCTGAGCAGCTGTTTGTGGTGAACTAAAGGACAGGATTCGGTGAATATTTGACCAGAGCTGTTTATTTCTGACAGTTGAGGATGAAACAGTATTTCATCTTCAGTCTGTGTAGTTTCATATGAAAGCAGTTCATGTTTAAAAGAGTTGTTTTTTAACACATTCTGACATTTGTGCAGTTGCTCAGATTATGTTTGTCCGGTTGGTAAGTAAGGGATCATGTATAGAATGCCGGTCATTATCGGGAAAATAAGTACCGACAGGGCGAACTGGTCTTGTTTCGCCCTGAAGGTTCTTATTTTCCCGATAATGACCGGCGTTCTATACATTATCCCGCTTATTATACGGCTGTTTGCCAACTGTACACACACAAATAAACTTCATACACTTTTATGAAGGTAGAAAGGTTTATTTAATGATTTCAGCGGCAAATATTAAAAGTTTGCGTGTTGTTTGGCAACGTTTGTTAATTCCAGGCAGTGTGGCGAGGCTGGTAGCTAGCTACTTATTGCTAGCCTAGCTACTTAGTTGAAGGTGCAGTTGGAGAGGAGGAATGGTGGTGAATCTCTGGGTAAGTTGAAAGTCGGACTCCCGTTAACTTCACGAGCGATTCCCTCAACTTCTCTCTCAGGGACGGGGACAGAGATAGTGTCCGCCTGTCCGCTACTACTACTGCGGAGTGATATGAAAGACCTGTGTTACAAGCACGAACTCCGTTGCCATTGGCAGCGGTCATTATTTTTTCAGAGGTCTTCTATCAGAAAATAATGACCGGTAGAACGTTGGGAAATCACATTCAAATCAATGGAGGGTTCTACTTGCATTGTGAAGGGCCGTATAATAATTGTTGTTAAATTTGTTGCAGGAGGATAAGGAGCGTATATTGTACAACGTAACTTCCTGGTTGTTCCACTGGGTTAGGAGGGTTCAGATCGTCCTGAGGCAGAAGGAGCAGCTAAAACCAGTTCCTCACTGCAAAAGGTTCCTCACGGTCGAACTCATGACGTCGGCCTCAAAGGTTAAGGAACAGGAGAAAGGAGCTTTTTGCCACATTTTAGATGCAGCAATTGCCTCAAAATGGCTCATTTTCTGTATTGATAACTCATGTCAGGATTATTATACGACAGCCAATTGCCAAGAGATGACTAGAAATCATTCAAACCTAGTGTTGGATGGTTTTAAACCATTGAAACAGTATATATAAATGCCATAATGAAAGAATAGACACTACAGCGGCCAGTCATTCTAGTGAAAAGCGTTTGCAGTTCCATCGGGGTAAAACAACACAAAAGATCAGCGTCTTTTTTCCGCTCATTAGTTTGTCATGGACATGTCGTCACAGCTCCAGATGGCTGCACGCTCCCGCCCAGAGAAAGTCATTAATGAAATATAGATGTGCGCAGGTATTCTGGAGCCTCCCTCGCTCGCTCCACTCTAAGGCTTTTGTCTCCGGAGAAGCCGCGACTCCGCCAGGCTCCAGTTGCGTGCCGTCTAATATTAGTATTTGTATTAATTATCTGAAATGAAGTGTCAAGAGCTTAATTAAAGTTATGGATGTTGTGTGGCAGGAGCGCTGAGTTGTGGCTGAAAAATGAGCCGGAACAGTTCAGAGGCGACTGGGAGTAAGCCATCAAAAGAGTTGATGACACGAAAGTCTGTGGAAGTTGTTGAACAAAGGGAGACTGCCCTCCCGTCTGGGGGAGGAAGACCACACATTTCCCAAAGGGGACAATAAAGTGCTCCTTAACCTCTGGAGAAAGGCCAGAAAAGGGACGTCACAGTCGGCCACAACCGAGAGATAGAGATGGTTTAATGATCAAGACACATCGCAGGAGTCTCTTCTTTTTCTAGGCTTTGGGTTTTTCAGCCCGTCACTAGGAAACAAAGAGTGCGTTTACAAGGGCTTGAAATTCCCGGTTATTAGCTACAGTATATTCCGGTTATGGCAGTTTTGGAGATATGGTGTTTATATGACACTGAGAAATCGGGAAACTCAAATTCCTTGTTTACATGATCAAATAAGGAAACCCGGCTTTTCGAATTGAAGCTCTGTCCGCGCATGCACATACATTACATTTTTGAGCACAATACGGTGAAAATATGAAAAGTATAAATGTGTGGCTTATTGCGGGGCTTGTTCTTTTGAACGCCCACTTTGGGCTCAATTTTTTGCTCGTCCTCGACATCCTGAGCTACGACAGTGACGGCAGATTGTGGATAATTCCTGACCTTTACCCGTCCTGGGTCTGTCTGTATCACTGACGTGGACCAGGGAGCTCTGGGAGAAGGTTAAAGCTGGGGTCGGTGTGAGAGAGTGGAGCTGATGGAGTTCACCCATAGTTAGTGGATGAAAAACTTAATCCGGCTCTGTGTTGTGGTCGACTCCTCTCTGCGTCCGGAGGAAAACCAGCCTTCAAACGGTCGCCGACAGTTTCTCATAAATCCGCATAATGATGCTTCTTTCCATCTTAAATATTCACTAATATTCTTTCATGGTTAAAATATAAAACTCCGTCTCCTCTTGACTCCAGAAACAGGAGCACTTCGGACTCGCCGCTGCAGTGTTTGTTTACGATTAACTGCGCATGCACAAGAAATGGGAAGTTTATTGAAACCGGAAAATAGCCTTTACATGAAGTTATATCCCAGTTACTGACGGAAAATCCCAGCCAGAAAATCCAGGTTTCTCAAAATCGGGAAACTGTTATTTTTGGGTTTTTATAATCGGGAAACTGCGTTTATATGATCAAAGACAAAACCGGAATATTAAAACTCCCGATAATAACCGGGAATTTCGAGCCCTTGTAAACGCACTCAAAGAAAATGTTTATTGTACAAAATGAGGAGCTTCTTCTCTAAACATCCCCCCATTGTTTTCTATCATGAATATCATGAACGCAATGCGTTCACGGTCGTCTCAAAATGTATTTTATTGATTTTCCAGTTTTACAATATTTCGGTAGGTTTTTCAGAGGGATTTCTTCACGTCACATTCCCCGTCTGATTTATCAAAAGTAAAAGGTAAAGGTGCTTTAATTGTCATTATACAACAACTGTGCAACGAAATGTGTTCTCTGCATTTGACCCATCCTTCAATGCCACAGGGGCGACCCGTAAGGAGCAGTGGGCGGCAGGAGTACCGCACCCAGGGACCCATCTCTAGAGGTGGCGACAGGCTGATGATCAGAATCAGCTGGCTGGAGGATTCACCTATTGCACATGTTTTAGTGGTAAGGGAGACACAGGGAGACCATGCAATAATGCCTTACACTTGTATTGCGCTTTACAAGCCTGTATTACTAAGTTTCTCAAGTTGTAGCCACAGCTGCCCTGGGGTAGACTGACGGAAGCAAGGCAACCGGCCTGTGCCATCAGCCCCTCCAACCACTACCACTCACTCACTACATTCACCCAGGCTTCCTGGTGTTCCCAAACGGTCTCCCATCCAAGTACCGACCAGGCCCTTCCCTGCTTAGCTTCCAAGGTCTGGTGGGATCGGGCAGAGGAAAGGTGGTATTCAAACTCCACACAGAAAGGCCCGTCCAGGTGGGAGTCGGACCTGGACCTTGTAGCTGTGAAGCATGAGCTCTAACCGCTGTGCCACCGTGCTGCCATTAAGCTGTTAATTCAAGAATTACGATACTACAAGCTTCCCACTGAAAAAACTACATCCAGTCCTGCCACTACAAAATAAACCCAGAGTGGCCTTTTATATAACATTTTAACCACATACTGTCCTGACTGGTTGGATCTTAACAAGGTTCCAAGTAGAGCTTTAATATGCAACAAGAAGAAGTGGGAGTAAGTAAACCTTTTATTGAACACAACAATTAAACTGAAATAGGCCGTTTTTGTATCTGACACATGTCTTAAAAGATCCTGAGGTTACGGAGCAAAAAGTCAAGGGGAAAAACAAAATGCCCGACTTACTGCGTCCCGCCTCAGCAGCGATGGCGCGTGAGGCTCTGCTTAAGCAGCTCAAACAACCCGGCCACGATCAGAACCTTTGCCATCAGGACAAAGTCATGTCAGTGTGAATACCTGACAGAAAATGACACTGAATCCACATTTTTTACAAAGATTTAAAGATCCAAGCATGCACAATGTGAATTTTAACCATTTTTCAACTGGTCTTAAATATCTTGATTGGATCTGGTGGTGTTACAATTTTATACATGTAGCAAAAAAAGTGTAAAAAAGAAAAAAAGGCCACGCTGAATATGTTGCAGCAAACAACAGTAGGACTCGGAGGCGCCTGTGTCAAATGGAGCGGAAATGCCTTCTGTATTGGCTACAAATGACCTGCTATGATGGGACTGCGGCGTTATTTGTGGCAGAACGGAGAGCAGACGGGGCTTCCCTCCCGTAGGTGCGAGGTCCAGCTGGGGCCCGCTGCTCTCCGTTCTGCCGACACAGTCTCCGCTGTCACGGCCCCTCCCCCCACCCCCGCCCCTGATGGATGTGCAGGACCGCCGTACTCGGACCAGCCGCCACCGCTCTATTAAAAATCCATTCCTGCTGACGTGCTCGTATTAAACACAGAGACTGATGCCGCCGGCCACAAAGCCGCGCAGCACTCGTATCGATCACCGTGTGACAATCGACGGTAACAAGTCTATACTGGAACAAAGACAGTGGGATTCTGCCCTCAACACTCCTCCACAGGTGAGCCCCGCCACCCACCACGTATTTATATACTCAGCTGTATCTCCACAGACAGGCACCAGGTACAGCAATGGCCTGTGTTTGTATTGTACTCATCATTCCTTTACTCTCCACACGTGAGCTACATGTCTAGCAACTGCTGCCATGGTGCAGACTCTCCTTCACAGATTGCAGCAGGTGCAGAAGACGGCGGCCCCCTCCCGAGACTCGTCCCTGGCTCTGACTGTGGTCCAGGGTCCAGCTAAAATCTCTCCTCATCGTTCAAAGTCATGACCATCACCATCCTGCCACAGCTCCAGATATAAGGAGGTCCTAAGCTCCTGAGCTGTAGTCCATTACTGACAGTCAGAGCGACACATCTGGTTTGGCTGAGAAAAAACCACAACAATGAATACAATGTTTACATTCTATTTTTGTTTCCTTTTTATTCAGTGAAAGTTTATATAAATCTATAAAAGTGCAGCGTTGGTGTTTTTCACTTCACAAGCTGGGTCTGCAGCACGAATTTGGCCATCAGAGACAAACAATCACTCGTCATTAGGGTTGCCAACTTGAGAACAGAAAATAAGGGACATTAAAGATAAACTTTTCAGCTGTAATTACAGATCAGGGGTGTCAAGCTCATTTGGAACGGGGCCCAAAAATGTAAACTTATTGGTCGAGGGCCGAAACGGAAAGTCTGTTTTGATAGAATAAATATTAATTTAACTATTATTTTTAATTATTATTTTACATATGATTTAAGCATACTGCATATAAATCAATTTACCTCTTTTTTAAGCTTCCAGGGCTTCATAAATGAAGAAAGTTCTTCTTCTTCATAAGGCAAGTATTTGTTGTACTTTGTTAGAAAAATATGCCACAAACTGTAATAAACTTATGTTAATGAATGATCCATTACAAACTAATGACACAGTGACCTGCATCAGACTGGGTATTTCATCAGGTGGTGGCCCATCAATGTACTTCGATTCATTGATGGGCCAGTTATAATGTAAGTTAGTAATCATTCTGAGGGCCACCAAAAATCATCTTGCGGGCCGGATTTGGCCCCCGGGGCCGGAGTTTGACATGTATGATCTAAACAATGTTGGATCTATTAGCCTTTGTTTTTAAAGTGGTGTATTATTTATTAGTATATTTTATTTATAGTTGTTTGTTTTGAGCGGTGCAACTCTTGGACTGTTTGACTGTTTTTTTCTCTCTTATTTAAAGGAACTAGATGCAAGTTGGTCATTTTATACTCACTACTGCCACCTCAGGTCTTATGCGTAACTGCAGTCTCTATTAAGCTCGTGCATGACGGCACTTCGGACCTGAAGTAACACCTTTCTGAGTGACAGTGCAGGATTTTAGAGGCAGTTGTGGTGAATAGGTCTGGGCTCATTCTACACATTAAGACATGGCTGGAACATGTAGGGGGAGGAAAATACTTCATTTTAACATTTTTAAACTCCATATAGTCCCTTTAAAGACACACCGCGTAGAATTTTACCCAATAAATAAAATTGAAATACAAGCATTTATTTTATGACAGATATTTTCATCATTGAAAAATCCCTCATAAATGTACAAACAAACATGTGCCTTTGCTGTGAGCGGCTCAGCTCTCCTAAGACATGATTAACTGTACTGGGAGTGGGTACGTCTCCAGCTCGTACTGACTAAAGTCAGTAGAATTTGAGATTTGAATAGGTTAGATCCTCATCCAAATCCATTCTTTGATTCCCCACTGCAGAAATAGTCATTAGGAACATGTTTTGTACTGATGGCAACAGTATAGTCCAAAATGTTACGCAGTGTGCCTTTAAAAAAAACAAAAAAAAACATAAAATCTGTTGTAGAATCATGATGTTTCACAGACAGTAAACAATGAATTGATTAGTCATTTATTTTTTATTTGATTTATTCTATCAGTTTATTTGAACGGTGTCAATGCACATTAATCAACATCACTGTACATGTGCCAGTTTTAGCTCGAAAGCTAGTTTTCAACCGTAGTCGCTTGGGCAAGATGCCAGCAGCAAAGCTGAGTCTAATTTTGAGTTCTGAGTTGAGTCGAGTGTGATGAAGAACTGAGAGAGGTTGATCTGATTAGCCCTTGACCTGACGGTTCTCTCCTGATGCCGTCTCGGTGAGCTACAGAAAACACTCAGCGACAAAAGAGTGCAGTTTGCTTGCTAGCACCTGCCACTCACCCTCTGTAGCCGAGTGTGTCATTCCTGCTCGATTGTTGACAACAGCTGAAAACATCTGGATCGTTCATAACGGCTATAGGAAAAAATACATTGAGCAGGCTACAGCTAACGGACTAGCTGACCTGCTCACTCTCCTCTTTACTTCTATGGAGTCCTACCACACACTGCCCTGAGTGAACCTGCTCTGCCTCAGATCAATCCGTTTACGGCCTGTGTTCTGCAGGAGGCCGGGGTGAGTGCTCTCATTAAGGACCACTCTAGCTAAAGAATGGGCCCCCGGAGGCTCCTCTCACACACCACAGCGGCCCCGCATCCTCAGTCTGTAATGTAGTCATGGTATTAACAAGGAAAACCACACATCACAGAGGTGACCAAATATCCCCCAGAGACAGGCTCTGACCGCCTCATTCAAACACAACAATGACAACTGCAACGGACTCTGCAACAGACTCTACAGGAGGAGGGCCCAGCACGCTCTGCGCCCACAGCCAATGGGAGGCTGCTTATTTCAAACACAAATACTGCTTTGCCAGCACGTGATTGGTGTAGAAATGAAATGATTATGAAGGATTCATCAATAAATCACCAGAAGGACAGAACGTATCCAAATAAAGATAGAGAGCTCTTCACAGAACTATGTCACAAAGCGTCACATACACACATAAAACATGTAAAATATACTTCAAAAAGATACTGTCAATCAGGGGCTGAGCCTGTAGGGGTGAGAATGGTCAATGTCCACCAAAATAAAAACCTTTAAGAAGAATCTTACGGGCAGTTTATTCCAAAGACATTTAAGGCGAGATACTGCAGGTGAAGATGCTTTGCTGTAGATAGGCATTTAAAAAAAAAAGAAAAAAAAAGCTAAAATTGGCAATACCATATTTTAAAATTGAAGAAAGCCAAGTAAAACTTTAAGGTTCCAGCCAAAGACCGAGCCAAACCCCAGCAGAAGCTTTGACGCTTACGTTTATCCCGGTTTTAAGAGTAAACCTTTCCACAGCGTCTTCATTTAAAGATCACTCCATCTGTCGTCATCTGCTTAAAATGTCAACCAAGTTTCCGTACAGCACTAGCCCATGAGCTCACACAGAAAACACGAGTGGCTGTGGTAGCCCATAAACCTGATCTCCAGTATTTGGGGGTAGTATTTTAGATTTCCCCCGGGAGAGAGGACACACAAGCACAAGGCGAGGCGTCCGCTCCCTGCCTTACATGGCTGAGTGACGGTGGGAGTGTGCCGCACTCCTATACAGACTGATCGTTTCATCTGTGCTTAGAATGCATTTAAACCTCGTTATTCCCGCCTCATTTCGACTTGTGCGCAAAAGTTGTACATACCCAAATGGTATTTTTATTTATTTTTTATCTTACACATGCTTATATGAGCGTCCATTTTAAAGACTCTGGGCCCAATCTTTTGTTTCTGAACACAGACTATAGCTGAGGAGGGCACTGTGAGCTCTTCCATTAGTGGGCTGTGCATGGCTGGACAAACACCCATGGCCAATGGCGATGTTCAGTAGAACAACCTTTTTCCTCCAACCAGACTCTTTCTGCGGCCAGGGAGAGTCGAGGGCAAGGGAGAGTGGGGATGAACATGTGCTTTTGTTTGGATCGCATTTTGGCCGAGTGCAGACCCGCACCACAGCGGGACCGGCTATGTGTTTCTCTCGGGACACCAGACGGTGCCATGCTATTGGTCCGACAGCCCATTCGTCCGACACCTCATTATTCCGAAAATGTCCCATTGAGCAGAGGTGCCATTAGTCCTACATCTTTCTAACCCAGTTGTATGTGGATTAGAGAGACATATACAACCATTGGCCCTAACCTTAAAGTCAGTGGACTCAGTTTTACATATACATTTTCGGAATGAGACGTCGGACTAATGGGTTGTCGGAGTAATAGGCCGACCCCACCAGACACGGGCAGTGTTTAACTCACGGTGGGATAAAAAAAAGTTTGTAGTTTGACACGATAGAGCTTATGAAAGCCTATAATGCTAAAGGAAGAACATATAAGTGACGCCAGTTGAGCAAGCACATATGCAAGATTATCGACTAATTTGGAGCAACACTGTCTTTGTTTTTTTTCGTCTCTGAATAAAATGACCAATTTCTATAGACCCATACATTTACATGGGTTTACTTCATAGTAAGCATATGTTAATCTGTTACATCCTCTTGGCAACATCTGGGTACAATATTTCATCTCCAAGACAAGATTTTTCCTAGCCTGGCCTTTGCATCCGTAAACTCCGGTCAATTATAATTTCCCTACATGTACGTCTGGGTCTGATCTCAGTGGCCGCGTTTCATCAGTTGAATTTCAACCTACTATTCAGCGAGCGGGGGAGGCGGGTGTTGTAGGTGATGTTACGCATTTGCGCCTGATTTGCTGGTTGTAGTTTGAATACAGATCCAATCGTTTCAAACTCTAAAAGGAGTTTACCCCTCCCACCTGAAAATGGAGCTCAATTGTGAAGTTCCAGACCCTCTGTACAAAATGAGTATGAGGGTATGGTGAGACCAGGCTAGGTTTTTTCCACTGTGGTGTGGGTCTGTTTGTCTGTATTAGTCTATTCGGCACATCATGTGTGCCAAAATGAGCCAAACTGTATTACATGGATTTTACCATTCATTTGAACCTGAAAAACATTTTTGATATTTTGGTGGTTCCAAACTTTCTTACCAGCTTATGGTTATACATTTTTTCCAGATTTGCATTTTGACCTGTCACCATGTAATGTGTATCTATACACATACTTACAAGTGAAATTATAACACAGATGCTGTTTCCCAATTGCCAGGATCCTCGCGACTTTTCAATAGCTCTTTCCCAGAGATTTGCTCCCATTAAAGAGTCGCATATATTTTAACACCAGCACTTCGATACCTGCTTTTGACACCTTTCTGTTACCTGCTATTTTATTTCATCAGCGAGTCCTGAAACATCAGAAAACAACACCTCACGCAGACCTGAGAGTTATGATCGACAGGACAGTATGACCTGAGCTGCAGGGACAGACCATATCACACTTGATTTACTTCATCTACAGTTTAACAAACATGATGAGAAAAACAAAGGTAACTCTACACGCCAAAGATCTGTTGCACAGTAGAGTCTGACGCTAACCTTTCATTTCTCAAAGTAAATGGAAGTCATGACAGAAGCATTTTCAAAGGATCTATGTACAAAAATACATAGTGAGTGGCACGTTTACATTTTCAAATATGTATTCATGAGCAGCTGTTCCTCTCTGTTTCTATTGAACTAAGATTTAAAGAAAAAAGAAGATAAGTAGAGAATAAAGTGCTTTCCCATAACAAACAGACATTAGAAATACTGGACAAAAACACAAACTTTTAAGCTGGGAAAATAACTTGACTAAGTTTTATTGTTTGCACTGATTGCAGATGTGTATGTATCAGCCTTTATTGTCGTGATTGTGTCTTACCTTGCATTTCTTCGGGCTGATGGTGTATTTTTTACCGTCTTTAAGGATACTATTCACATCTGTCCACTACGGATGAAATTCCAGTTCATTTAATGATACTGGCGATCATGGTGCCCGTGTTCTCTAAAGGGAAATGATTTTGTTTTTGCCCTGTGCTCTTTGTTCATGAGACCTCCTGCAGCTGCTCAGAGCGGGTGTGAGGAGGAAGTGGAGTCCAACACACACACATTTAGGAAGAGACACACCGTCTGACTTTTGTGCAACATAACCTCACCTCTACGACATCATAAAGACCCGTTTGAAACGGAAAAACGGCCCGAACAGAGGGGGAAAAGCTTTAGGACAACGCAGCAGCTGTGGTTTCCCGAGCCCAGGCATTCGGACAGAGGAATTATAAGAGGAATTGGCGCATTGAGTAGCCTTGTGTACGACATGCACGGTATAAGTAAACATGCCTTGCCTTATTACAAATATGATTACAAATATGATTTAAAGGGGATTTTATCATGACATACACACTCCACACATATTGATATAGCGTGATATCAGTCGTGTGTGTTGATATGAAGGCTAATATCGGCGCCCTCCACAATGGCGACGTGTTTTCTTTCTTTCTTTCTTTCTTTCTCTCTTTCTTTCTTTCTCTCTTTCTTTTTCAGCCGATTGAACCGGGAGAGGCAGAGGGATGCGAATGCAGCAAGGTTTACGTTAAAGGGATATTTCAGGATTTTTGACATTAGGCCTCATTTCCTAGTTATCCAGAGTGTTGTTGATGTCTGGAGATATATATATATATATTTTTTTAATTCATGCAGTCCTTATATTTGAAGAGTTTAGTGGTGCTAGGCTAGTGCATGTCTATGGTAACTAGTAGCCTGCATTAAAAACAGTCTGACACAAGTACAGTGCACCTGAGGCAAATCACTTATAACACCAGACTACCCAAATAAATGTCTGTGTTGACTGAATCATTTTTGAAATATAACCATTTCTCATTTAAAATAACTTATATTTGAGCAGGATCAGCTTCCTGGTTGTAAGCTACGCAGCGGTGGAGTGATCTGCTCGGTTACCGGATCTACAGTACTTTGTTTACCCGCGGCCGGCATTATTACACATGGAATTCACAAATGAGCTTCCTACAAATCAGATATGGCAACGTTTGGAGGACTATCTCATGATTTTGAAGAGGTTTTTAATGCAGGCTACTAGTTACCATAGCCATGTGCTAGCCTAGCACTAGCCTAACACACCTAAACTCTTCAAATATAAGGACTGCATTAAGTAAAAAAAAAAAAATCTCCAGAAAGCAACAACACTTTGGATAACTAGGAAATGAGGCCTCCATCAAAGCATGGTAAAAAATAAAGATTAGAACCCTGCATTAGGTTTTGGCATCCATAAGATGATTTAGGGAAACATTTGGAAGGAAAAGAAGGTTTTTAGAGGTTGCACAAGCTGGTCAAAGTTGCACAGCTTTGAAAGTGACCACAGCATCATCAGGGCCAGACATTGCCCTATTCAAACACTTCAAAGAAAAATGGTCCTCGATAGATACCAGTTCTTTCTCCACAGCTGCTGGAAGAAGTGAGATTGCGGAGGTTAAAGAAGACACGGTTTAGTTTGCGATGGAACAGCTCAGCAGTAAGCAACCATATTTTAAAGGAAAGCATTTCATTGATATGTTCAACGGCAAACACTTTTTCTTATTTCAAACGATCAAAAATAATATTTTGAATGTATAATGTGTCAGTATGTGTATGTTATGTCTAACATAGTTCACAATGAATTTACATCACTGCCCCAGATGCACGTGCTGGGACCTGCCAAGCAGGAGTTGACACCCTGAGCAGCTTCTCAGTCATCAAAGGGGTGAATTGTGTTCAAACACCAGGTAAATCGAACAACTTGATCCTTACACAGCTGTTAACCTTTGCAGAGGAGCTGCAGTCCCCTGTTTCATCTCTCAGTGGACACTGGTGTAATCCCATCCACATGAATAAAGCCACTCTGTCAGTCCAGTAACTAAAAACACAAGTTGCAATGCCATCAGTTATCAAGAAAACTTTACAACATATCATGCTGGCTTTCTGAAAAATTATGTTCATCATGTTGTTGGACCCATGTCAGTTTGCAGATAGTGATGGGAGGGGCACTGTCACACATTTGAGGGGATTTATTGCACTATTATTTAACTGATATCAAGCTGTTGTTTGTTGCCTCTACAGCGGCCCAGTTTGTGAAATGGAGATTTCAGTGTTGGAAAACATGATCAGCAAAAGCTTATGTAGATGTTTATTATTGGTTACACAGGAGTACTCTAATGCTTTACTATTATAAAGTATAAAGTAGCACAGTACAATAACACGTTTTCCAGAGGAGTAAGAAAGAGTTAAAAGTAATGCTACCCGACTTTGGCCATGAGTGCTGTGCAGGAGGCTTTCTGTATCTGCATCTGGAATCTTCAACAGATCCAGACTCAAGTTGAAGATGAACTGCAGGACCTCTGTCAGATGGAGTCCTCACGATGCAGGGATTTACGGTCAGACTGTGTTATTTCCATTTGGAAGGTGTGAAGATAGCAGTGAAAGATGAAGGGACAACAGTTGAGAATCAGACGTATTGATTGAGTCAACCTGCCTGGCTTTGATGAACGTTTTTTAGAGGTTGCACAAGCTGCTCAAAGTTTCACAGCTTTGAAAGGGACCACAGCCTCATCAGGGCCAGACATTGCCCTTTTCAAATGTTTCAAAGAAAAATGGTCCTCGATAGATGCTCCACAGCTGCTGGAAGTAGTGAGATTGCGGAGTTTAAAGAAGACACGGTTCAGTTTACGATGGAACAGCTCAGCAGTAAGCAACCACGTGATGATTACAGAGAGTTCATTTTTCTACATCAGAATGTGGTTTTAAGCCCCATCACCAGCAAAAGCTCCTGCAAATGATTTGGTATTCCTCAATAAGCTGTCACAGTATGAAATTTCAGTTGTCAAGAAAACAGCCTTTTGGTACTTGAGCGAAGAGATGGTTGGCCTGGCATTTTTCGACTCCAGTGTGACACAAGAACAGAAAAAGCTGATGGTTCACAGCATTATGGAAAAGGAAGGGTCAGAGGTTCCACCAAAGCGTTGTGATGCTCTTAATCAAGCAGATTATGAAGGGAAGCAGATCAGTGATTTTGTCACCACCAGCACAAAGCGTTTCTTTGAAATTCTGGATCTGTCACAAACATTCTTCAGAATTCTCCAGCAGACTGGGCTGATGATGCAGACTTTTAAAACGCTGCTAGAATTGTGCATTCCAGGAAAGTTGTCAATGATGTTGCAGAAAGGGAGGTGAAGCTTATTCATAACTTCAACTGTAGCCTAACAAAGAATGAAGAGCAGAAACAGTACTTACTGCAAGTTGTGAAAGAGCACAGGCAGATCTTTTGTGATGCCAATAAAGCCACAGTAATTGGGATTCTAAGTAACATTTTTAACAAACAAAAGTTTCCCTTTGCTTTTGGAGAATAAAACCACAAATGATTATAGTATATTATAGTACATTAGCCAAGCTCACCTCCATCATGGACAACACCTCCAACCTACTGCACAGGACTGTAGAGGAGCTGAGCAGCTCTTTCAGTGGAAGACTGAGACACCCTCAGTGCAGAAGGGGCACTACCGCAAGTCCTTCATCCCCACTGCTGTCAGACTGTACAACAAGACTGTACACAGAAAATGCTCCAGTGTTAATTTGACACTGTTTGGTGTCTATATAGTTCACACCTCCTCAGTGTGAATGTGAATGACACTCTTCAGTGTTAACTACAGGTCTGACATAACTACAGGTCTGCCATGACTGACAGTAACATAACGCTAAATGCAATGTGCTCTTTGTTTCCAGTAAAAAGGCTGAGGCCTCATTGCTCTTTAGTCACAGAGCGACAGGTGAAGAAGGAAGTCATGGAGATTCTGTTTTAGACAGAACTTCAGACTCCTATGGAAATACAAATTACGTACTGAAACTTAATTGTTTATCTATAGCAAGTATTGCAGGGAAATTAAAAATCTTGAAATTACATGATGTGTTTTGGTTTATAAATGTATTAAAACACATTCACTTCTATCCAGTGTAGTAGGTCATGTGTGTCCCCGTTCGGCTGAGTCGTGGTGGACCATGACCGATGTGGACAGGACTGTGGTAGATTTACTTTTACTTTGTTGAAAACAGTGACTATAGTAACTGTTGAAGAAATTAACCTCATAAGCTTCTTCTGTAACATCTGTCCACATCAGTCCTACTGCACCACGACTCAGAGGAACTGGGACAAACATGACTCTACAGCAGATACAAATGACAAGGGTTTGTTTAATTTATTATACATAATATAAAAGTATATAAAGAGTTTCACATCTTAAAATTGTTAATAACAATTTTTTGTCTTTACTTCTTATATCCTTCAGAAGTCTGAAGTTCTGTCTAAAGCAGAATCTCCATGACTTCCTTCTTCACCTGTCGCTCTGTGACTGAAGAGCAATGAGGCCTCAGCCTTTTTACTGGAAACAAAGAGCACATTGTATTTAGCGTCATGTTACTGTCACTCATGGTGTCTGACCTGTAGTTAACACTGAAGAGTGTCATTCACATTTACACTGAGAAGGTTTGAACTATATAGACACCAAACAGTGTCAAATTAACACTGGAGAATTGACTGTGTAAAGTAACATGTGCAATAACCTATTTGCAGAATACATGCAATAATCCCTGTATTTACATCACTTATCTGTGTCACTTTATCAACCACTTGCACTATGATGTAAACCTGCACTGCTAATACTGACTATAACATTGTTTGATATAGCCTGTTTACTTTATAATTAATTACTGTCTATACTTTTTGTCCCCACAAAGTCCTTGGTAGTCATTGTAAATAAGATGCCACTATTTACTATATATTTACTTAAACCGTGTTTCAAGAGGGGATTGGGAAATGACCCGTATTTGTGCCGAACAATCGCTGATCATCTTGAGCGAAGAGAGCGTCCTGAGCACGTTCCGAAGCACCACGAGCTTCAGAAAGGGCATCAGGAAGTGACCACCAGAACAATGCCAGTCTGGAGCAGCTGGAGATCTGCACAGTGAGTGTCCATCTGTATTAAACCTTCAGATCAGCTGAAAACCCGCGGTCCCGGGTGTGTGAGCAGCTCTACGGGCCACAAGGGCCACCGAGCTGCTCCGCTTTGTGTCTGACAGAAGCTGTTTTTATGGAACGTTTTCCAACATGCTTCTGTCTGTAAATCCCGCCGTAACAGTTGGAACAAACATTCCGCTGCCTGGGGAGTGTTTGTGTGAGCGTGTGACTGCGCCGACATCACAACATGCGCTCAGTGTGTCATTACAGCACAGTCCGGGGAGGCAGAGAGGAGTCACGTGGAATCAGCCTTGAGAAGTCACAGGGCAGATGTCCGGTGCCATGCCATAACCCTAACAGCCCATTAGTCCGACGCCTCATTATTCCGAAAATTTACCATTGAGCAGAGGTGCCATTAGTCCGAAATGTTTAACCCAGTTGTGTTGTGGATTAGAGAGCCAAATACAACCATTGGCCCTAACCTTAAGGTCAGTGGACTCTTGCCTGAACCTCATTTTCGGAAGAATTTCAGTTTTACATATACATTTTCGGAATAATGAGACGTCAGACTAATGGGTTGTCGGAGTAATAGGCCGACCCCCAGATGTCCCCCATCAGCATCACTTCCAGAACCCTGCACTACCCGACGAGCCTACTCCCCCTCTGCCCTCCCCCTGTTCTGGGAGCGCCGACCTAACAGCCCCTACCCACACCCCCCCGCATCCTCCTGCGACGCTCCTTTACAGGATCGTCTCTGGTCTGGAGCAGAGCTGAAGGCGGCTGTGACGCTGAGGTGAACACTCCACACTCTGCAGATCTGCGGAGGAGAACTAACTGCTCTGCCCCATCAGCCAGGAGAGCACAGGAGAGACAGGAGAGACAGGAGAGCCAGAAGAGGACAGGAGAGACAGGAGAGACACGAGAGCCAGGAGAGACAGGAGAGCCAGGAGAATCAGGGAACACCGTGAGGAGGGAGTGACGGAGCGTTACCTCAGTGCAGCATTATCAGCCTCTCACAACGTTTGGCCACACACTGCTGTCTCTCTGCAGGTCTCTTCTTTTTCTCTGAAAATAATGAGGATTTAACTTTTGATGTGGATAACAGGCCCGATTCAAAGAAACAAAAGGGTCTTATATGAAAAGAAGGCGTGACATCGTTTCCTGTAAATATGGGAAAGAGCCAGATTTAAAATGGCTCTTTGTCTCAGTAATCAATACAAGATATTGTTTTGTTTTCAGTGGGAAATTTGGATTTAATCATTTCGATTGGATAAGATAGATCTTTACTGTCATTGTACAAAATACAACAAAACACAGATGGAGGGCTACCCAATCTCTACCCCATTCATCACAATAACATAAGCAATGATCATAAATATAAGTTCATTTTAAAAGTACATCTTCTAAAATGAAGATGTACTTCATTTTAGGAGAACATAATACTCCTTTCCCCTGTCTACATATTATAATATAGAATAAAGATGTAAAGACGAGCAATCTGGCTTCTGTCATGATGCTAATGGATTAAAGGACAAAAGTTCAGTGTGTTGGAACAAACACAAAAACACTTTTGGGTTTCACTTGTGTCAGTGGAGAAAAAAATCAGTTTAATACTTTATTTTCCTTGTTCACAATCTTTACGAGCTGCACATGTAAATTACAATGAACCTTTGGCCTCAGTACAGCTTCTTCTAACCAACAAAAATAGATCCAAATGTGCCCCCCCCCCCCCCCCCCCCCCCGAGTGTTAGAACAAGTAAAACAATCCACTTTAATTTCAACTGTGAAGCACTATCTTGTTTTGTCGCTCTTATCAACACCTTTCACATTTCTATGATTAAAGACTTTCCTCGACATTCTACCGCGGAGCGCGCTAACAGCCTCACCCTTTAACGCCGCGCTGGTGTCGGCTGTAAATGAGCCCGCAGACGGAGTCGAAATGACATGTGACCTGACAGGTGTTACTGCGCTGCTCACGCTGCTCCCAGTCTGCGCCGAGCGTGTTAGGAGTTCATGTTACAGAAGAATCCGTCATGAGTGAAAACACACAGATGTTTGATTTCTCTTTCCATACACAGTCTAGGAAGGGCTTTTTTTGTACAGTGCCTCTCACGTGGTCAAGGAGCGCTTGGACAGAGGGAGAGCGTGCAAACCTCAGTGAGGCCGCTCTCATTTCTGTGTAGTATGACCAGATGAATATCGCCTTTGTGTCACCTTTGCCCGGCGTGTGTGGTCCTCCCAGGAGTGAGGGCTGCACCATTTGGACCTGATAGTGATTTTTTTTCTGACAGATGTTGCGATTCGATTTGCAGTTTGTTTTGTCATTTTGGTTTTGTCACATTTTGGAAGTGTTTTTGTCACTCTTTTGATCTAATTATTGTCACTTTTTTGTGGCTTTTTCACCACTCTATAGTCGTGTGTTTTTGTTGCTTTTTAATTGTGTCTTTTTTGCTTTTAGATTTGGGTAATGCCAAACTGGGGCAGGGGTTAAGGGATGGTTGTTGCTAGATCGTCGGCTCGGGAGGGACGGTCTGCTGTGAAAACGTGACATTTCATGACACAAATTAAGGTTAATCATATCCCTGGCCTAACCGTAAAGAGACTAGACTCATTTTTATGCTCACTACTGCCACCTCAGGTCTAGAAGGTCCCGGGTTCGATTCCCACCAGAACAGGGCCTTTCTGTGTGTCTAGTCCAGTTTCCCCTACCACTAAAAACATGTATAATAGGTGAATCCTCCAGCCAGGGGTTTCTGACCACCAGCCTGGCTCCACTCATGGAGATGGGTCCCTGGGCGCAGCACTGCAGTCGCCCACTGCTCCCTACGGGTCGTCCCAGCGGCATCGAGGGATGGGTCAAATGCACAGGACACATTTCTTTGTACAGTTGATGTATAATGACAAATAAAGCAGTTTTACCTTACCATAAGCCATTGACCAGTCTTCCTGGGCTCCAGATTATAACATCACATTTTCATACTATGACATCAAATCACACTGTCTTTAGGTCAAGGTCAAAGTTTATTTATAAAGCACATTTAAAATACAGTTGACACTGCCAAGTGTCAACTGTATATTGTTTCAGTGAGAGACAAATATACATATATATTTATATACACGGTACAAAGTAACAACGTAGAATGCTCAACTTAGCTCGTGTTAAAAGCCAACGCATAGAGGCGCACTTTTAAGAGTGACTTAAAACTCTCAATGGATGAGGCTGATCGATTGCTCAAAGGGAGCTCGTTCCAAAGTTTGGGTCCAGCGGCCGTAAACACCCTGTCACCTCGGGTTTTTCTTAGAGCGGGGGTTAAAAGCTGTTGGTCACATGACCGCAGGGCTCTCACAGGAGAATACAAAGTCAACATTTCAGACAAATACTCTGGAGCCAGGCCCTTCAGTGATTTAAAAAACAACAGTAGAATTTTATATTGTATTCTGAAGGGAACCGGGAGCCAATGAAGAGACTGTAGCACAGGCGTGATGTGGTCATAGCGCCTGATGCCTGTCAGGAGCCGTGCAGCTGCATTCTGTACTAGTTGCAAACGACGAATGGATGCAGTATCAAGACCGTGGTACAGAGAATTACAATAGTCCAGACGTGTAGAGATGAACATGTGGACTAATTTTTCCAGCTGGTTAGAAGGTAGATATGGTTTTACTTTAGCAATCAATCAAGGCTGAAAGAAGCTTGTTTTAACCACAGAGCTGATTTGTTTGTCAAATTTAAAAGAGCTGTCAATCCTGACTCCAAGATTTTTTACATGGGAGCTGAAGGGATCACCGAGATCAAAGGTCTGTTCAGTACCGCCGAATATAACAATTTAATTTGCTCTCATTTAGGTTGAGGAAGTTTAGCTTTAGCCCGTGTTTCACTTTCTGGAGGTAACTCTGCAAAGACTGCACAGAACAGCTTTCTGACTTAAGAGGCATGTCAATTTGGACATCATCGGAGAAGCAATTAAAGGAAATGTCATTTTCTAAAAATCGAGCCCAGTGGCAGCATATACAGGGAGGACAAAGCTGGGCCTAGAACAGAGCCCTGGGGAACTCCACAGGTGAGAGGGACTTTTGCAAATGAGAAAGGGCCAAAGCTCACAGAGAACTGCCGTGCTGTGAGGTAAGACTTAAACCATTTAAAAACCAACACAGGATTCCATGTGTGATAATAAAATCTCATCATACACTGTATCAAAGGCTGCAGTGAGATCTAGAAGCACCAAAACAGCTGCCTGGCCAGAGTCTAAAATTGTTAAAAGTGCAGTTTCTGTGCTGTGGAACGACTTAAAGCCAGACTAACATTTCTCTGTAATTTAATTTGAATCCAAATAGGATTGCAGCTGAGAGAAGACCACTTTCTCTAGTACCTTTGACAAAAAGGGCAACTTGGATATCGGTCTATAGTTGCTAGCTGCATGCTTAAACACCTCAGGAACACAGCCGGAGTTCAAAGAGGAGTTTATTAACTTTAAAATACATGGCCCAACAGACTCAAAAACACTTTTTAAAAGTTTAAAGGGGAGGCTGTCATGAGGGCATTCAGAAGGTCTTAGGGCTTGAGTCACTAAGAGTTCTGAAAGGGACACAGGCTCAAAGTGACTGAAACCTACTGGACAACTATTACAAACAGCAGGATCAGTAACAGTGTCGACAACAGTACATGAAGACCTGATTTTAGAAATCTTGTCGGTAAAGAAAGAGTTAAATCTTTCACACAGTGTGACACTCGGAGCAATGGCAGGTGTTACAGTGAAGTTTACCAGCATATTCAATACATTAAAAAAGCACTTGCGGTATTTGCGTCGGAGCGCACGAGTACAGTCATTAAGCTATGGCTGTCCAGCAGCCTTCGGCCGTCTCAGTTTAAGGGAAGCAACGGAGTCAAGAGTCCTGGTATATGTGAGATCGAACAACCGAGTTAGCTCATCGATATGTACATGGTCATCCAAGTTAAGAAGCTCAGAGGCATCAAAAGCAACAGAAAAGTGCATTGGTGTCAATAAGTTAATTGAGCGTCTTTGACGCGGAGGGACGCTTTGTTTAAAATGGGAACAGGGCAAAGTAACAGTAAACAAAATAGGTGAATGGTCAGATATACATGTATCACCAATTTCTGTGGCACAAACATTCAACCCATATGATAAAACCATATCTAAAGTGTGGCCCTTCTCATGTGTGGGTCCAGACACCGACTGGATTAAGTTAAAAGAGTCAACAACACTTAAAAAGTCCTTGGCCATTTGTTTAGAGGGACAACATACATGGATATTGAAGAAGAAGAAGAAGAAGAAGAAGAAGAAGAAGAAGAAGAAGAAGAAGAAGAAGAAGAAGAAGAAGAAGAAGAAGAAGAAGAAGAAGAAAGAAGAAGACTGTGTTTCCGAATGTCCACACTAGTCCCTAACCCTCATTCACTACATAGGCCCGCACTATATAGTAGACTATATAGTCCACTGATTCGATTGGCTATTCGGACAGAAGCCCACTCCTTTCTCCGAGCTGCGTGACGTCACGCGCGCTGCGGCGTACAGACTTTTTTCCTTTTTTTTTTCTTTCTGAATTTATTTATTGTTACAAATGTTTATTTTATTAAACAGAACGACAGTTTTGGCACTTTTACAGGCATTTTATTTTACATTAAAATTAAAATTAAAACTATCATAAAAAATTAAAAAAAAAGGAAAAAAAATCACACCAGAAGACGTGCAGAAAGTAGGTCAGAGGCCGGTGTCCGGAGCGCCAGCAGAATGAGTGACTACATCTGCTAAAAGTTCGCTAAACTCCGGGAAAAAATTTATTTCTGCGATAAAGACCAAACTCATGAGACAGGGACTAATTATGGATAAATATGAGTCAGATGCGTTATATTTAACATGGATTTTACATGAATGGCTTGGATTATTCGAGAGGAAGCTATCGGTCATTTAACAGCTCAAGCTAAAGGTAAGCAGCTAACACTAGCATTTTTCACCGTAACCGTTTATATTTAAGTCATTTATTCATGATAAATACGCAACACTCGATTGAAACAGCTGATTTCATTCAGTCATGTTGTTTAGTTCACTTGTTGACCTGTTGCTGTCAGGCATTTTTCTGACTCACGCAATGCATTGTGGGCTATATTGACCCGTGTAGTGAACACCGCTACTCACTACTTTCAGAATGTATTGTGGGAAATTTTGAGTGCACTACTTTTTTCTCTCTGGACATTCGGACGCCCCTACAAAATGGCGTGACCACTAGTGCACTATATAGGGAATAGTGTGGACATTCGGACACAGCCGAAGAAGAAGAAGATGTGTCACTTCTTCTTCTTCTTCTTCTTCTTAAAAGAAATCTTAAAAACTGGCTGATAATGTCACGGTGCTGTCTGCCTCTGACTTATCTGACAGTACGGCCGTGTGAACTGCTTTTTTTTAATGTTTTTATATTTGATGATATTGTTTCGATTTGTGCATTTACGTTAAAGAGCGGGTATTCTGCTTTTTCCAGGTATTTGGTAATAATCTCCAACACAAACAGCTGAAACCGTAGAAATAAATCTCTATCACCTACACAACAGAGAACATTCCACTCATCACCTACACAACAGAGAACATTCCACTCATCACTTACACAACAGAGAACATTCCACTCATCACTTACACAACAGAGAACATTCCACTCATCACCTACACAACAGAGAACATTCCACTCATCACCTACACAACAGAGAACATTCCACTCATCACCTACACAACATAGAACATTCCACTCATCACCTAAACAACAGAGAACATTCCACTCATCACTAAACAACATAGAACATTCCATCATCACTTACACAACATAGAACATTCCACTCATCATTACACAACAGAGAACATTCCACTCATCACACAACAGAGAACATTCCACTCATCACCTAACAACAGAGAACATTCCACTCATCACTACACAACATAGAACATTCCACTCATCACTTACACAACAGAGAACATTCCACTCATCACTACACAACAGAGAACATTCCACTCATCACTAAACAACAGAGAACATTCCACTCATCACTTACACAACAGAGAACATTCCACTCATCACTACACAACAAGAACATTCCACTCATCACTTACACAACAGAGAACATTCCACTCATCACCTACACAACAGAGAACATTCCACTCATCACCTAAACAACAGAGAACATTCCACTCATCACCTACACAACAGAGAACATTCCACTCATAACCTAAACAACAGAGAACATTCCACTCATCACCTAAACAACAGAGAACATTCCACTCATCACCTAACAACAGAGAACATTCCACTCATCACTTACACAACAGAGAACATTCCACTCATCACTACAATTCCACTCATCACCTAACAACGAGAACATTCCACTCATCACTACACAACAGAGAACATTCCACTCCATAACCTAAACAACAGAGAACATTCCACTCAGCACATACACAACAGAGAACATACCACTCCATAACCTAAACAACTCCCTTTCTCTTTGTCTTCGCTGATAGCGTTGTTTTTGAGTGACTGCTCCCGATCTCAGATTCATATCACTCTGGGGATCTTTCCAGATAATTTTACGTTTTGACTAGATCAGGGGTGTGTCCAAACTACGGCCCGCGGGCCAACTGCGGCCCGCGGCCCATTTTTAAGTGGCCCACTGCAAAATTCTAAAAATATAAATGAAATTTTTATTTTTTGAATTTGTTTTATTATTTTATTATTTTTTTATTATATTATCAATTAAAAACCTTTTTTGGGCCTGTCCCTTTGTGTCAGAACCACTATCCACTAAGCCACTGTCAGACTCGGATTTAGGGTGACACTAGTCTATTTCCCCCCCCATTGTTTAAAATGGTAAATGATCTTTTTTTAAACATGGCCTGTTTACCTGGTCAGTTAAATATTTTTCTCACACAGTATTTTGCTGTTTTAAAAAATGTGTCCTGTTAACAATATTGAAGGGATTCATGTTAAGTTACTTTGAGCTATACATCTCAGTCTGTGCTGGTGAGTAATTGTGTTATTTCGCTTTTACCTTTTTTCTTTTGTTAAAAATAAATGAAAATCCATTAATAGAAAGCTGTGATGAAGGCTGTTTTTTACTTAAAGCATATTAAATTAAAAAAGCACAGTTAACATTTTATTGATTTTGCTAACTGTAATACAACAGCGATGAAGTTATATATCTGACCTCTACAGAGTGCGGCCCAGTTGTTTGTATATTTTTCTGTATGAGGCCCTCAGTGAAAAAAGCTTGGACACCCCTGGACTAGATCCTCTTTACAGAGAACATTGCACTCATCACCTACACAATAGAGAACATTCCACTCATCACCTAAACAACAGAGAACATTCCACTCATCACCTACACAACAGAGAACATTCCACTCATCACCTAAACAACAGAGAACATTCCACTCATCACCTAAACAACAGAGAACATTCCACTCATCACCTACACAACAGAGAACATTCCACTCATCACCTACACAACAGAGAACATTCCACTCATCACCTACACAACAGAGAACATTCCACTCATCACCTAAACAACAGAGAACATTCCATCATACCTACACACAGAGAACATTCCACTCATCACCTAAACAACAGAGAACATTCCACTCATCACCTACACAACAGAGAACATTCCGCTCAGCACATACACAACAGAGAACATTCCACTCATCACCTACACAACAGAGAACATTCCACTCATCACCTACACAACAGAGAACATTCCACTCATCACCTACACAACAGAGAACATTCCACTCATCACCTACACCAGTGTTTCCCAACCAGGGGTACGGGGACAGCATTGTCCTTTTTCTTACACATACCACTTTTAAGTAATTACTTTCTAAATAAACTCCCTTGAGGTAGGGGGTACACGGACGACCACTGAAAGGCCCAAGGGGTACGCAAGACAATAAAGGTTGGGAACCACTGACCTAAACAACAGAGATCATTCCACTCATCACCTAAACCAGTGGTTCCCAACCTTTATTGTCTTGCGTACCCCTTGGGCCTTTCAGTGGTCGTCCGTGTGCCCCCTACTGTACCTCAAGGGTGTTACAGTTTATTTAGAAAGCAATTACTTAAAAGTGGTATGTGTAAGAATAAAGGACAATGCTGCAGTCAAAATAAACCTAAAGCTCTCCCAAAGCAACACATTTTACTGAAAAATATAGTTTTTCCTATAATTTTTTTTTTTATATTTCCCCCTTTTTTCAGTCTGAAATTGTTCCCATTACCCCCTGCTAGGTCCTCGAGTACCCCCAGGGGTCCCCGTACCCCTGGTTGGGAAACACTGACCTAAACAACAGAGATCATGCCATACATCACCTACACACCTAGAAAAGCGATCAGAGATGAGCTTTATTCCAGCCAGAAAGTCTGAAAAATCACTGATGAAGTTCTTATTAAACTTAGGAGGGCGATACAAAACAGCGCATAACACGGGTACGCGCAGCTTTAGCTCAAATAGCTGCAGTTCGATGCCGTGGCTATACCCCCGCCTTTCCCTTTTGTACGAGGAGTACTAAGAAAGGAACAGTCAGGAGGAAGAAGTTCTGAGAAAGGCAAGCACTGACCGACGTTGAGCCAAGTCTCCGTCATAAACATGAAGTCCAGCTCCCTTAAAGCGAAAAAGTCATTCAGAATAAACGTCTTGTGACAACTGATCTGACATTGATCAGAGCGAAGTGAAGGAGAAGATCCGTGCTGCTGCTTGATTGAGATCGGACACGAGTAAACAAGCAGAGATTTCTTCGGTCCACGCCACGTCTGTCAGAGCAGGGAAGCCGGGGGAGGTAGTCCGTCGCTGGGGAAAACAGCTGATCCACCACGGGGACGCTAGCTGCAGGCGCGACCGGATAGAGCCACCGCCTTTTCGGGATTGCATGGCCCAAAGAGCCCGGTGACAGGTGCGTCGTAGGACGACCACGTCTCCCAAAATCAGATCCACATGAAGCACGAAGATAAGCTCTTACACGAACAAAACACAGCTGTGCTCTCCTCGCTTTCTGGGGCATCACTGGAGCTACGGGCCGCAGGTAGTCCGGTATTGCAGAGAGGAAAGGGGGTCTTTGCATTCGTCACCACGAATATTTTGCTTTACAAATATTTCGTGAGATACGCGGATGTTAAAGAGAGCCTGGCGATCATACACGAGAAGAGCCGAAACATTCTTGCATATAGAAGTTACAACCAATATTACCCAGAGTGCAGTAGACAGACGGAGCGCCGTGCACACTGCTGGCGCCATCATGCAACACTTTAGTAGTAGTAGTTTATCTGAGCAGTTAACTTTGTTTTTTCTCTCTTTCTCAAAATGTCACAGTCATACAGTTTATGGAAGCTCAAAGGGAGTAGACTGAAGCAAGAAGCTTATGAGTGCCTACTCCTTGTTCATGTAAATTACATTTTTATTTCATGATGTTACAGTTAGACAATACTTTTACATTTACATCAGATAAACAATCCTTCCTGAGTATTCTGTATCAGTTTCAAAACACAACTATATGGCTGTACATGTTGTGAGTTAACTTTTTTCCTAATGTAGTTACAATTGTCAACGTACAATTAGCAGACTTAGCTTACAATTTGCAGCACTGGCAAACAAAGAGCTTTTAGCTGCATTTCACATCATTTTCACAGCATGCTAATAAATAATAATTATTATAATGAATAGTTATTGATCATAATGTGACAGGGTGGTGTAGAGCTAGGTAGCTTTAGCCATGTAAAACTACCAAGGTGACTGCGACAACGCCACCGGGTGGTCAGCCCGGAAAACAGAACTACCAGAAAGGTCACACAGGTTCGTTTAAATTGAGGACAGACACTTGTTCCATTTGAAAATATAATACATCAATTTATTTTACATTTGTTTGGTAAAGCAGTTTGTCATTAATTCATTTCGTTGTAGGGTCCAGGTTTCACCAGTTGAGTCCAAGTTAAGCACGGTTATTTCGGTTAACCCACCAGCTTTCTTTTAGTTCACAGAATGGAGTTCAGAAACAATAAAAGCAGTCCGGGGTCATCCAGTAACTAAACGGGTCCAAATTAAACAGGTGTAAACATAAAACAGCTATAACAGAGCATTGCTCAGGGTTACACAACAAGTCCAACAATCAGAGCAACAGTTGGTTCGCAGTGTCTCTGGGCTCCAAGTAGCCGGGGACTATCTAAAAATGGAAAAAGGTTGGTTAGCTATATAACCTGGTGACTATCCGGCTAGCTGCACCTGAAATGAAGGCTTGCATACCGAATGACCTGCCTCGGTGGTCCAGAGCTTAACGCTTTTGAGTGACTGGAGGCCTGAAAGGGCGGGTCCGGCCGAAAAAAACTGGGCACTCAAGTTCCACAGTATCACTGGACAGCCAACTTGACACTACAGCTAAACAGAAACACCAGGTTAGCATTTGCTACACTAACAAAAGGAGTCAAATACTACAATAGCCTACCTTCACACACAGCTGTGAGGGCATGAAGGTAACGGGAGCCAGCATCTAATGCGCTCTACAGGGACACTAAAAGAGTACATGGTTAGAAAACGGGTCTCTAGTCATTTTGATATAATGGATTGAATAGGCTATACCTGAGATGGGAGTGGTGGTGCACAAAGCAGGAAGTGCTTGAGGTCAGGGAACAGGAAGCTAATTGAGGGGCCATTTATATACAGGGCGCCGCCAACAGGCAGGAGGGAGCACAACAGGCGCCATGTCACAATAACAATTATCCTTCTTGTCATTATCAATGAATGCATATCTGTTAAAGAATTTTGTAAGTTATGTTATCATGAAGTATTACATTTAGAATTGATTGAAATGTTGAAGAGTTTATGACTTCCTCCAGCGGACGGAAAAAGCCAAATTACACCCTGAAGGCTAGGGGTTTGGTTTATGATGTCACGGAAAGTTTTTGTGTTGTGTTGTGGAGGACAAGACTGGGCGTGTTTAGTTTTCAATAAAGCTTGTGAAAAACTCTAAATTGATGAGTTTGAGCAGGAAGACGGCGAGGCTGCCTGATGGTCTTCCTCTCATCTCCTGGATCCGATAAGAATAAATCTAATGTCTGACTTGTGTGTTTTAATCTGTTTATTCTGTGGTAGAAATAACAGAGCGATTCCAGGTCTGTTGTGTCAAAGCTAAGCAGGCAAAAATCCCTAACAATATCTGATTTCATATTAAAGGCACATTGGACATTATATTCTGTCATCTTGCCACTTCCTTGTTGTCATTACTATCCACTGTTAATTATCATTATTATGATAATGACATGCCCACATTATATTCCCTAATATGGTGCGTTAAAAAGCCAGAGTGTATAGTGGCCTGTTGAGAGTGGGTGGTAGCCCTCAATCAACCAGTCCCCACACTACTGCCCTGACTAGTTGACTTGGTGGATGATGTTGACCTCCTATACTATGCATGAGACCCATGTGTGTTCATTAACATGCAATGTCCTGACCAAATAATCCAATAAATAAATAAATGATGAGGCTTTATGTGCCTGTTGAGAGGGGAGGACCCCTCGCCAACAGATCCATGTCTCGCCTACCCAACTAACTAACTAAACAACAGTAAGTTATACTGTTGTTTACTTTGAGTAGTTATAGCAATGACCACGGAGCAAGCAGCAGCAGGTAAATATGTTACTTCTATAATTTGGACAAACTTGATGGTACCCAATTGAAGTCTTTCAACTTGAAATTGAATTAACTTGTGATTAATCGGCAAAATAAATAAATAATAATAATAATGAATTGTAATGACTTTTAAACTTTGTATTTTGTCAAAAGCTTTTTCTCTTTGTCTGTATGAACACAGACTTGATTCTTTCCTCAGAGAGTTCCAGGATTTCATTCCTCTGTTACAGTTTTGTCTTGTTACAGTCTCATGTTAAACTGATGTTTGGAACAACTGAATATACTGTAAGCACATCATACAAAACCTTAGATCATTTTAACACAAGAAAATTTCGAAAGAAGCAAAGTCGGGCAAAATTATTCTTCTATTCTTCACCAAGGTCCAGCCTGATGTTTGGTGCATAATTTAATATTTGTATATTTTGCGCACTTTAGCGCCTTATCCTGCGCTAACTGTAGTTTATCAGTGTCTTTTCCAGAGGCACTGGCCCACACCATTAGGCAGTATGGTAAATAGGACAGAACAATACTTTTGATGGCTAGTGATAAAATATTTTGGCTTAAGCCATCTTCTGAAAACCGCTAATTCTCTTCCCATAACAGCAATAGTACGATCAATATGCTTGATTTGAATATCATATATTTATACTGCGTTTTATTTTCATACAATTGAGCATTAGCTTCATAGAAGCTTCTAAATCTGCTGTTAAACATCACGGGGCTCAGTTATGCAGCAACAAGATACAAATCTGTGAGAGGCAAAGAGGCGTTTTATGGAGTTGTCAGAAAAACATCCTTAGTTTGAATCATTCTCAAATAAACGTGGCACTCTCACTCTTTCTCTCTGTGCAGGTTCATAAAACTGTTCCTTGAATCACAAGCTGTAAAATGTTGTTTGTTTTGTGAAAATCCGCCTCATACATACTGTACATCAGAAACCTTCTGTAAAGATGTTACAATGACACATGCGTACAGCGATGAGCTTTTTTGGACACCCAAAAGCCATTACACGAGGAACTGATAATTCTGTGACACAGCCCAACTGTTACTAGCGGTGAGAATAGTCTGCAGAAGTGGAGTTTGTTCACAATGACTGCAGAGCAGATAAACTTGATTCACTCAGTGACTTCTGAGTGGCAGCAGCCAAAGGAAGAGAGGCTCGCTCACTCTGATTGGCAAACATGTCTATCATTCAAACGGCAGAAGCACAAGACAGGAGAAACAAAAACAAACTCAGCCCCTTGTGTTACTGCAGCAGTTCTAACCTCAGTTTTGAAGTGAATGAGGTTAATCGTGCAGATCTATAGAGCCAGGAGCCGCTGCTTCTCTGGTTAAGAAAAAACTGCATTGATCTGCAGCGCTTTCTGAGATCCACTTGTGCAAACTACATTTGTAGGTCCTATGTTCCACACTGTTTTACTGGATACTGTCGTACATCTTTACTGTGATTTTGTGAGGTTCAACACATTTTTTTACTGCAGAGTCTGAACTAGCCATGACCAGGATTATTTTAAGGAAACAAACAGCAGCTTATGAACTAAAGACATTTGAGACCTAGACATGTCTTCTTCTGAAACACTGAAGAGGCACCAAGAGCCCCCACACCTGCAGCACAGTGGAGGCGTCACAGGAAACAAAAGAGACAAAGGAGAAGGTATCCGGGAAAGATTCACAGCTAAACCACACCTCTGTCCCTACTATTGTTCTGACTAATGTTCCTTCACTGCAGAATAAGATGGATTACATTTGCCTGCTACGCTTGTGGCGCAGATGGAGCTGCTCAGGAGGAAGAGGGAGGAGCTGACCAGTGCAGGACACCACGCTCTGAGACTGGGACAAACCCAGGCGGCGGTGTACCGTTTCAGAGGATCAGAGGAGACTGAAGGCAGTACTCTGGTTTCTCCGACCTCCAAAAACATGCTGCTCAGGTCGGCCAGCCGCTCAGGACAAACCCAACCCCTGAACGCAATTTAAGGCGAGACACTGCAGGTGAATAGGGAAAAAAATAAATGTAGAGATATCAATTTGAAACTTTTGCTGAACATCACTGATATAAATATGAGAAAAATGTATTGCATTTTGTCTGTCATTTTATGTTTTCATATAAAAATAAGACATTTTGTACATGACAAATGGCCAGAATTGCCTATATATTTGGCAACGAAATAAAAATAATGGATTGAGCCAGATTAAAATGTATGGTTTCATTTATTGACAGATTAGTAACTCAGATTTTTTCAGAGGGATTTTGGATATATTGTTTAGTTTTTCAATTAACTAATCATAAGTGAAAAAATCTGTAAAAACTCAACTTTTTTGGGGTTCAAAGCTGAATAAATCAGGCTAGGAATTAGATATTAAAAAATCCCTCTGAAAAAACCTTTAAATCTTGTTAAGTCCAAGCCTGTAAAGTTTGGAGTCTGTATGAGCGACTATAAGGGCTCACCCGCTGCCCGAGTGGGGCCTTCTCTCATTCAGAGAAAACGAGCCCTGAAGTTTTGTAGTGAGTGGAACCTTCTTTGGCTCTTCCGCACCAGGCGTCTTGTAGGAGGAAAAATACCATATTTGGGTGATAGCGGCATCACGAGGACCCTTCACAGGACACGTGGATGTAAAATCTGTCAATATTTACAGTATTAATGAATACCCGCGGGAAAGACGGTCTTTCGACGCGCTGCAGCTGCTTTTTCCGGGTTACCTCCGCGTCGCAGGCGGACTAATCATCATAAAATAATCATCATGCAGGTGAGTTTTGTCATTTTTATTCTCTGACATGAAAACTAAGATGTAAAGGAGGAAAATAGATAAAAATCTCCACTTCGACCACTGCGTGAAAAATCAATACTTTCACCTGCCGTGTCTCGCCTTAATGTACAATTGTACAATGACAAATAAAGCAATTACTTACTTACTTATCCAAGGACCAGGTCCATACTTGGACTGCAGCCAGTCTAAACCAGAACTACACCTGGACTAAACCTGGACTACACTGGGTGGTAACTCCTATATTAGCTCGTTTCACATCAGTCCGTAACATGATTTTGACACTGAGCTCACGGCGTGATGAGCAGCGCTGCAGCCTGTGCTGGTAATGCAGTGGACACAGTCATATCAGCGCACAGAGGTTGATAATCCCTGAGTGAGTTTTTCATTTGGCCGAGGGAAGTGGACTAACCTCCTTGCGCACAGACAGTCCAGAGCCTCGTGTGAATCTGGCTGGGGGCTGGGACCTGGGGGAGAATTCCATTACCAGCACTGCACACTCCAATCCTATTAGTGCGCGCCCAGGCACTGGAGAGCCGCTGACCTGCTGACCGACAGCAGCACGCTTTATTCTGCTGCAGAAATGTTCAAACACAGATTTATCTGAGGACACAGATAACGTTACAGGGCCTGTATTTTCAATCACTTCTTAACCATAAAATAAACAATTAGGCTCTATCCATTATCCATATTTGGTCGTCAAAAATATAGATAATCGTTCACCTTCAGGCAAAATCATCAGCTTTCAGCTTTTGGGCCAAATTGATCTCTTAACATATACACTCACCTGCAAACAAAAATAACATACGTCATTATTGCACTTATTCAATGTTTGTCTATAGATTTATTTAGGAAATTGTAATTTTAACATTTTTCTCTCAACAATATCTCCACTTTAGTAGCTTTCCAGCCTCGGACTGTACCTTGCCGGCAAGCTGAATTCTCGTGGTATTTGTGAGTTTACAAACACATGAGAATCCATCTTGAACCGCTCCCACCTTCACCGTTCGGGACCAAACCAAAATTGGTTTGGGCAAAAAAAAAATGCGCCGATGACAAAAAACACGAGGTTCTGCAATACATAACACACATGACTATTTTCAAAACTAAACATTGAATGGATTTGATCAGATTTTGTGGCTTACAATATGTGAAATTGTATTTTTTAATATGAAAACATAAAATGACAGAAATGAAAATACATTTTCCCCTCATATTTTAATCTACAGCAAAGGTTTCACATGGATATCTCATTTAAAACGTTTCCCCATTTACCTGCGGTGTCTGGCCTTAAGGAAAAGCATGAACAAATGAAAAATGGAAACGGAAATAGAAAATAATATCACAATGAGAGTTCTTATTTTGGCAGAGAGCACATCACATAATAAGATTTAAAAAACACGTTGAGCCAGATTCATGAGACCAATCCTATTAAGATCACCATTTGGATTCATACCTCTGAGCAATCTCATTTTCACAATAATGATTTTTCTTTTCACATTAGCGGAGAATGCGGCGCGGCAGACCACACCATGCTAATAACTCCCCAAGTTACATGAACAAATGATGAAGAGACCGGAGGGAGGGGGGAGAGCAGAGGGGGAACAGCGGGGAAGAGGAGAGAGACAGGGAGTGTGGGAGAGAGGGAGATGAGGAGACAGAGAGGGAGAGAGAGGGAGAGCGAGGGAGAGGAGGAGGAGAAGGGGGAGAGCAGGGGAGAGGAGAGAGTCAGGGAGTGTGGGAGAGAGTGAGAGGAAGATGAGGAGACAGAGAGCAGGGAGAGGAGGAAGAGGAGAGAGAGAGGAAGAGCGAGGAAGAGGAGGAAGAGGGGAGAGAGAGGAAGAGCGAGGGAGAGGAGGAAGAGGAGAGAGAGAGGAAGAGCGAGGAGAGGAGGAGGAGAGAAGGGGAGAGCAGGGGAGAGGAGAGAGTCAGGGAGTGTGGGAGAGAGGGAGAGGAAGATGAGGAGACAGAGAGCAGGGGAGAGGAGGAAGAGGAGAGAGAGAGGAAGAGCGAGGGAGAGGAGGAAGAGGGGAGAGAGAGGAAGAGCGAGGGAGAGGAGGAAGAGGAGAGAGAGAGAAGAGCGAGAAGAGGGAAGAGGGGAGGAGGAAGAGCGAGGGAGAGAGGAAGAGGAGAGAGAGGAAGAGCGAGGAGAGGAGGAAGAGGAGAGAGAGAGAAGAGCGAGGGAGAGGAGGAAGAGCGAGGGAGAGGAGGAGGAGAGAAGGGGAGAGCAGGGGAGAGGAGAGAGTCAGGGAGTGTGGGAGAGAGGGAGAGGAAGATGAGGAGACAGAGAGCAGGGAGAGGAGAGAGAGAGCAAGGAGAGGAGTAAGAGGAGAGAAGAGGGAGAGCGAGGGAGAAGAGAGAGTGAGGGAGAGAAGGAAGAGAGGGAGAGCGACCGAGAGGAGGAGGAGAGAAGGGGAGAGCAGGGGAGAGGAAAGAGACAGGGAGTTTGGGAAAGAGGGAAAGGAAGATGAGGAGACAAAGAGGAGAGCAGGGGAGAGGGGAGAGGAGAGAAGGGGAGAGCAGTGGAGAGGGGAGAGAGCAAGGAGAGGAGTAAGAGGAGAGAAAGAGGGAGAAGAGGAAGAGGAGAGAGAGTGGTAGAGAGGGAGAGGAGGAAGAGGAGAGAAAGAGGGACAGCGAGGGAGAGGAGGAAGAGGAGAGAAGGGGAGAGCAGGGGAGAGGAGAGGGAGAGCGAGGGAAAGGCGGAAGAGGAGAGAGGGAGCATGAGGGAGAGGAGAGAGAGGAGAGAAGAGGAGAGCGGGGAGAGGAGAGAGCAAGGGAGAGGGGGAAGAGGAGATAAAAAGGGAGAGCGAGGGAGAAGAAGAAGAGGAGAGAGAGGGAGAGCGAGGGAAAGGCAGAAGAGGAGAGAGCAAGGGAGAGGAGGAAGAGGAGATAAAAAGGGAGAGCGAGGGAGAAGAAGAGAGGAGAGAGAGGAGAGCAAGGAAAGGCAGAAGAGGAGAGAGGGAGCGTGAGGAGAGGAGAGAGAAGAAGAGGGGAGAGAGGGGGAGATCAGGGCAGAGGAGGATGAAGAGAGAGAGGGAGCGTGAGGGAGAGGAGAGAGAGGGAGGAGGAGGAGAAGAGAGAGAGGGAGAGCGAGGGAGAGGAGGAAGAGGAGGAGGAAGGGGGGCAGCGGGGTTGAGGAGTGTGCTAAGGAGAGGAGAAGTTACCTAAATAGTGATCAGATTAGGAGTCTCCTCCCTTGTTTATCCTGTGAACTACATTTATGAAACTAAAGTGTCAGAGAGCTCCATAGGCTTTGAAGACACTTGTGTAACTATGCGATTTAAGCGGATTTACTTGATTATTCTTCTTTTTCTTGAGTTTCCTTTAATCTCTGTACTTTATTTACCCGAATGTCTGCAGACTGTGTTCAAAATATTCAGAAGAAAAAGAAAATGCATCTAAAATGTGACTCATCAAGTGTAGGCGGGAAAATATAGAAAGTCTCTAGAGAGCTTCTGATGGACACATGGAAATCTGATCATATTGGAGGCGTAGCGGTGATTTGAAGTTAAAAATAAAAATAAAAATAATAAAAACGAGACACAAAGTTTATTATACAATTCAGCACATTATTACAAATACTTTTTTCTTACTTATGTGCGGCATCACACTGAAGTGAACATTTCACAGATATTTGGATATAGCCAAAGCATACACTGGAGGGAGAAGTCGTCTCAAAGGTAAGGTGTTTATTGCCGCTGTTCCTAGTTACAAAGAAGTAAAAGCAGCTTCAGAGAGAGAAGAAGTGAACCTCCATGGACAGTTCCTTTTATCCTAGTTTTGCACTCCTCTGGGCAGAGAGGGTGACCACATACTGTACCAATGAGTCAGTTGTTTGCACTTTATCTGTATTTCACAACCATGTACATAATGGTTATGGTGATGACCGTTGTCTATCGGCTACTCTCTCACTGACGTGGTCTTCTTGTTCTGTAGTGTGTAAGCAAAGCATGAGTCAGAAGCTTGTTCAGATTCAGTTCAATCCGGACAATTTCAACCTGCATCTTCAATCGATATTTGAACATCTCTACTGGAAAGGAACGTTTCTGGAGGACTGAGAGCCTGGAGCTTGGGAGAGTTGCCCTTTCTCCGGATTGTAAAGCTGGAGAAAGCCGCCAAGCCAATAGTTAAATACCTCCCGTTTAACCTCGGACGCAAACAGAGCGATCAGATTCACAAGAAAGTGTTAAAGAGGGGGTATTATGCTTTTTTCAATCACATAGCACAGTCTATAGCATACTACAATGATGACGTAACCTTCTGTTGGTCTGTATATGCAGTAAATTAAAATAACTGCCTTGAATAAAATTGCTCTCTCAAAATGGCTGTACTGAACGTCTTGAAATAGGCCTCTGTCTCTTTAAGAAGCTTTCCGACACGCCCCCTTCAGCACACTGCTGTGGCATCTAAACAACACTACTGTGCGGGGAGGGGGCTCTGCTGAGCTGAGGAGCAGTGGTTGGTGGCTTGGCTGGTGACGAAAGGTCCAGAGGCGTCTCCAGGAGGTGGGGGCGTTCCTAGGAGGACTGAGGCATAGCTACACCTAAAATGGCTGCCGTCTAAGTTTTTACTGATTACTCAAAAATATGTGAATGAGCCAAGGCAACACTCCAGGCATGTGTTTAATGAGGGAATGACATAATAACATGATATAAAGCTTGAAAAAGTCCATTTTACATAATACCCCCTCTTTAAGCGTAATCTGAAGTAGGCGGTGTTAGCTAGTGCACTTAGCCAGTCCGACATCTAACTGCAAGAGTGAGAGGAACGTTTCGTAGATAGAAGCAGAACATCCAGTCCAGTGGGTCATTACTGTTATTGTGAAATGCGGCTCTGTTTTGCTATTATCGCGTCTGAAGAAGTTCGTCAGGAGTGACCCTAAATCCTCCGCATGAATCCCTGAAATGAGTGTGGGGACTAACGGTACATTTTGCATGCTGGTAATGGCAGATAATAGCAGGCAGGAGGCTGGGTGATGGGGCTGGGGGGGGGGTGACGGGACGGGTGCCCTCCCCGGCGCACCGCTCATTATCCCTGCTCAGTGATGTGCGGCAGCCGCGTTTTCCCTGGGAACGCTGGGATCGGCGACGGTGGCCCTGAGAGACGCAGCTGAGGAGGAAATAAGGCGGCTAACGTGTAATGGAAGAGCTCTCCCGAGGGCCATCACAGACGCACAAACACGGCACCGCGGACTCTGACAGAACGTCCCAGCAGCCCCGGGTTACGTCTACGTCACTGACGGGCAGGTGAGCACGGGCCTGCGGAGTCTCTGGAAAACCGACAAACCAGGTTATGAACGTACGATAGTGGACTCAAACATAACTTTTGACAATTGCGTTGAGTCAATGACACTAGAAGCCTTCACCTTCTAACAAACATAGCCAAGATCAAAAGAATAGTGTCTTAAACCAGACTTAGAGGGACCAATCCATGTGACTACTGTAAAGGCCTCGGGGTATTCTCGATAATGATAGTGAAACGACATTCTTGCAAACAGAAATATGCAAAAATGTTCTGCAAACATCCTCATTTAACTTCAGACCTATGGCTCTGACCTCCTACATCATGAAGACACTGGAGCACCTGCACCTTCTTAGGCCTCAGGTACAGCAACATTCACTCCAGTTGGCCTATCAGGAGGCTATTGGAGTGGATGATGCCATGCTGTATTTGCTGCACCGGACCTACTCCCTCCTGGATCGATCTGGAGGATATGTGAGAATAATGTTCTTTGATTTTTCAAGTGCATTCGACACAATTCAACCAGACATCCTCAAACAAAAGCTGGAGGGTTTAGGGGTCGACCGGACCTTCATCACGTGGATCCACAACTATCTGACGGGCCGGCCTCCGTACGTGAGGCCAGCCACCTCGGATTCTGTTGTGAGTAACGTTGGAGCTCCACAAGGAACTGTTCTCGCTCCTTTTCTCTTTACCATCTATACGTCTGACTTCAAATGCCACTCTGACACTTGTCATGTTCAGAAGTATTCAGATGACACAGCCACTGTGGCCTGTGTCAGAAGGGGAGTACAGGAACTTGATCACTGTCTTTTGTAACTGGAGCACCAAGAAATATCTAGGTGTTCACCTGGATAACAACTTGGACTGGAACATCAACACATCTACAAAAAGGATCAGACCAGGCTCTTTTTCTGAGGAGGCTGAAGTCCTTTGATGTGTGTAACCAAATGCTGTTGCTGCTGTTCTTTTTTATGCTGCTGTCTGCTGGGGCAATAACATCTCTGTCCAAAACCATAACACGCTGGACAAGCTGGTTAAGAGGGCGGGGTCAGTGGTCGGGGGTCACTGGACTCTGTTGAGGCAGTGGTTGACAGGTGCATGGGGAGAAAGGTCCAGGCCATCCTCAGTAACTCCAGGCACCCTCTGCATGGGACTCTGTCAGCTTAGAGGAGCAATAGATCGTTTACTCTCCGTATACAGCAGGACTGAGCGCTTTTGGACATCCTTCATCCCTGCTGCAATTCTATTTCATAATGATCATTGCTGATGTAAATGTGTGGGGGTTTAAACTTCAGGAAAGTACTTTTTATTATATTTATATGTATTGTCTTTTTATCTGCTGTTTGCTACTAAAGTACAACTGAATTTCCCCTCGCGGGTATTAATAAAGTATCTATGTATCTATTTCCATTGCCTCGCCGCTCAAAAAGATCATTGTGGTTCCAGAGTCAGGACTAAACATGGTGAGAACCTCACTTGTGTTCAGGTGCATCTGACACTGAAGTATCTTATCTGTACTATTTGCTTTCTTTTTCTTATCTTGTAACTCCATGTCGCCCTGTAACTCTCTTTGACAGGCTCTTTTCAAAATACAATTTCTCTTGAACAGCTCTCAGTGAGAAAGTTTGCTTCAGTAAACGCAATTTTTCTTATTTCTGTCACCGATACAATCAAATTCAGACAGATCCTACCATGCCAGGAGAAAAACTTGCGATATGCAATAACAGCTGATTGCGATGACACACTGCAACATTTTACTAAACCATTTCAACGCAGTACATTTCATTATGTTAATAAAAAGCTTGCTTAGTCATTAAATCGTATCGAAACAAGACTTCATAAATACTAAATCAGGACCAAAACAGGCTGTAATTTACCTCAAACTGAACTGAAATGTAAACGTTCCATGTTTTTTTTCCATCTGCATTTGGAACAACTTCATAAATCTAAGTCAGATTGAAGACCTGAGTGGTTTAGAGATATACTGTGGCTTTTAACATTATGGATATTGTGTTTACTAATATTGTGACAACTATAACTTGGCCATATGTAAGGCTGGGTCCCGGTACCTGAACAGTACTTTTTTTAGATACCTGTATTAATTGAATTAAAATAACATGGGTGTGAAAAAGTATCGGTAGTACAACAGAAAGCAACAGAGGCCACATGCAGCGTCACATGCAACTTCATGTTTTGAGCATAATTTCTAGCATTGATAAAAAGAGAAAAAGGACATTATTACCTTCTGAGTTGAAGGGACAGACCAGATCCACATCATGACACAGTTTTATTTCAGCTTAAGATTTCTACGAGCTGCACTGTCAAAACAAAAGTACTTGACACGTCAAAGATCTGTTACACATTAAGAGCGGTCACTGACTTTTATAAATATTTATGTTTTCTGCAAATATCCTTCAAAGTAAATTAAACACACGTTTAAATAAACAATTACAATATATTTATTATTGCATTAACATGTGCAACTTTTATGACATTTTAACATACTTTCAGGTAAATTTCTTCTTGTCAATACCGTACTGTGCTCTTGTCTTTACTCAAGAACTCAGGTTTCACATTCAGTCCTGATTTAGTCTTGGTTTATAGACCTGGCTCAGACCTGCTCTCTCTTATAATGACAAAGTTAGCCTTCCCTCGCGTTAACATTTTTAAGACACAACCTGCATTTGCGCTGAAGCGGCTCATTTTGTGTGGGCACATTTCTTCTCCAGAAACAAAGAGAGAAGCCCGTAATTCATGTTGCTTTTTAGACCGACTGCGGGTAAAACATTTACATGGAGAGAACAATGTACCGAAAAGAAAATGTACTTTTTTCTATACCGCCCCCTACCAGAGTTTTTCAGTCGTTGCTTATTCCTCATATTATAGTTTTTATTTTCCCGCCGCTTGCTTCACTCTCTGCCTGCCTTCTCCACTACACTAACATCCGTCGGAGTCCGTCCTACTTTTTCCTCCTCAAATAAAGCTACTTCTACTATTTGTGTACAGGGAACAGAGAATGGTCGGCCTGAGTGCAATTGCGTCCACTGAATTGGCGCTGAGTGTTTAAATGTTCTAAATGTATAGTGCTTTTCCTCCTCCACTGGGTACTCTGTGGGCTTTTTAAATGGAAGCGAACAAAACCATAGCCTAAAGCTGAGTGCAACAGGTGTTTGTGAGTGAAATGAACTGAACTCAGTGGTGCTGCTCAGTGCCCTGAAAGGTGTGACACAGGCATAAGCCTCATTCCATGAAGAGTAGGGGTGTCAGTTAGAAATGAGTTTGGTCCAAAACTAATCAACTATATTCTGAAAATGGGAAAGGAACGGGAAAGGCATGTTTGCAGGGCTCTATAGAGTTAAATACTACTAAATCAGTGGAATCTAAGGTTGTAAGTTTGAGAAGGCTCTCATTTGTCCACAAAGTAATCATCGTAGTGAGGATAAATTGTCGACTGGACTATAATAAGAATAAGCTAATAAAAAGCTTCTGCAAATAGAAGCGTAACATCATCAACCCAGTCCAGTCGACAATTAGCCTCACTACTAAGATTGTAAGCTTCATTTTGAACAGTTTAATTTACCACTGAGCCAGGGTTCTAAAACAGCCCTCTGGCTGCAGCTCAGCAGCTGTTGACAATGTTATCGATGACAGACTTTGTTGCTTTTAAGTGCTGTCAGTTACTCTCCTGACACTTTATAAAGATAACATCATAAGTTTTCAATTTCCTTTAAGTGTCAGCTCTGCTCATTTGCCTGAGGTGCACTATTTTAGGATGTACATCTTGACATTTGATATGATATACAGTGCCTTGCGAAAGTACTGTACTAATACACCTTGAACTTTTGCACATTTTGTCATGTTTAACAACCCTAAACGTAAAGATTTTATTTTGAATTTTTTACTGAAAGTTCACACACAAGTAACAGGCAACTGTGAAGTGAAAGCAAAATGATACATGATTCTGTTATGTTTGAAAAAATAGAAAAGTGAAAAGTGGGGCGAGCATAAGTATTCATACAGCATTTTCTGAGTGCATTAAATTGCCTTTATAACATTCCTAATGTCTGCAGAATGTTCACACCTTGCCCTAACCATTAAATAGAGGCCACCTGTGTGTAATCTACTCTCAGTATAATTCCAGCTGTTCTGTGAGGGCCTCAGAGCTATGGTCAGAGTGTATTGGTCACTAAACAACATCATGAAGGCCAAGGAGCACACCAGAGAGGTCAGGGATAAAGCTGTGGAGAAGTTTAAAGCAGCGTTAAGTTATACAAAGATTTTCCAAGATTTGAACATCTCACGGAGCACTGTTCAATCCATCATTCAGAAATGGAAAGAGTATAGCACCACTGCAAACTTACCAAGACACGGCCGTCCACCTAAACTAACAGACCGAACAAGGAGAGCACTGGTCAGAAATGTAACCAAGTGCCCCAAGATAACTCTGGAGGAGCTGTGACGTACTGCCGCTGAGCTGGGGGAATCTGTACATGAGACAACTATAAGTCGTACTCTACACAAATCTGGCCTTCATAGACGAGTGGCAAGAAGAAAGCCATTATTGAAAGGAGGCCATAAGAAATCCTGTTTGAAGTTTGCTAGAAGTCATATGGAGGACACAGCTACCATGTGGAAGAAGGTGCTTTGGTCAGATGAGACAAAAATTGAACTTTTTGACCCAAATGCAAAACGTTATGTATGGAGCAAACCTAACACTGCTCATCGTCCTGAGTGCACCATCCCCAGTGTCAAATATGGTGGGGGAGCATCATGCTATGGGGCTGCTTTTCCTCAGCGGGGACTGGGAAGATTGTAAGAATAGTTGGGAAGATGGATGGAGCCAAATACAGAGACATTTTGGAGGAAAACCTGCTGGAGCCAGCAAGAGAATTGAGGCTGGGGCGGAGATTCACCTTCCAGCAGGACAATGACCCTAAACACAAAGCTAAATCTACAATGGAATGGTTTAAAAACAAACATATTAATGTGTTAGAATGGCCCAGTCAAAGTCCTGACCTAAATCCTATTGAAAATCTGTGGAAAGACCTGAAAACTGCTGTTCACAAACGCTCTCCTTCTAATTTGACAGAGCTTGAGTTGTTTTGTAAAGAGGAATGGGCTAAAATGTCAGTCTCTAGATGTGCAAACCTTGTAGAGTCATACCCCAGAAGACTTGCTGTTGTTATTGCAGCAAAAGGGGGTTCCACAAAGTATTAATTCATACTGTATGAATACTTATGCACGGACTACTTTTCGGTTTTCTATTTTTTGAAAAATAACAGAATCAAGTATCATTTTGCTTCACAGATGTCTGTTACTTGTGTGTGAACTTTCAGTAAATAAAAAGAACTTTATGTTTATGGTTGTAAACATGAAAGCTGAAAGGCATTTATAGGTTATGTTTTGTGAAGGCTCTCATTCATCCAGGAAGTATGCATCATAGTGAATCTTAAATCGTCAACTGGACGATTGAGCTCCTGTGGTCAGAGTGTGAGCTCTTGTGAAGAAACACTGCTGTGGGAAGTACGGTACACTGAGCGCTATCCTCTTCCTCTTCTTACTGCAAACTTTGTCTTATTATGATACAATATTTATTTTATCTGTAGTCTGTTCATTACTATTCACATGGTGTCTCCTGTCCCACTCCCCCTCGGGAGTGCCTGTCTAGATCGAACGGAGGAACCCGGCTGAACGGAGGAACCCTGCCTACTGGATTGACAACAAGGACTGGATGGTCTCGATCCTGGCCCGTCTGCTGAGGGGACTCCATCGGCCCTGGGTCTCTATAGGCTGTCCGTCCATGGGAGTGGATCTCTCCTTCTGTGGTTCTCCCCAAGGTTTCTCGTTTCTCCCACCGGGTTTTTGAGTTTTTCCTTGCCGTGCTGGAGAGTCTAAGGACAGGGGACACCCACGCCGCTCGTCGCCACCTACTGCTGACGCTTATTTGGACATTATGTTTGCCTGGATACTTGATTTAAATGTTGTAATCTGTAAAGCACTTTGTGATACCTTTGGTATGAAAAGCGTTTTATAAATAAAGTTTGATTGATTGATTGTGGTCAGAGTGTGAGCTCTTGTGGTCAGGATGTGAGCTCTTGTGGTCAGAGTGTGAGCTCTTGTGGTCAGAGTGTGAGCTCTTGTGGTCAGAGTGTGAGCTCTTGTGGTCAGAGTGTGAGCTCTTGTGGTCAGGATGTGAGCTCTTGTGGTCAGAGTGTGAGCTCTTGTGGTCAGAGTGTGAGCTCTTGTGGTCAGAGTGTGAGCTCTTGTGGTCAGAGTGTGAGCTCTTGTGGTCAGAGTGTGAGCTCTTGTGGTCAGAGTGTGAGCTCTTGTGGTCAGGATGTGAGCTCAAACCCAAGAGGTAAGAAGAGGCTTCTGTGAACAGAAGCGAAACGAACACTTCAACCAAACACAGTACAGTCGACAATTTAAGCTTCACTTTGTTGTAAATACTCTTTATTGCTTTTAAGCTCAGGTGGTTGTGAGCTTAATAGAAAGACAATTGACATCATTTTCCTGAAAGTTGAAGGTGTTCTCATCTGGCATGTCTGCTGATGATGTGAGAGCCTGGGGAGGCTTTCTCCTCTCACCACACATGTGCTAAAGCGACACGGCTAATGCCTCAGTTAGTCACCGCTCGTATCAGATGCCATTAATTCCCACTGTACTGTCTGCAGACGCACGCTGATAAGGAGCGAGGCCGCGTGGGCAGATTGCACCGTCAGCAGTCGGACCCTCATATCTCCCCGTGAACCCGGCGCCTTTTCATTTCCCGCTCTTATTAAAGGGAGGCGCGCGGCGGTGGGAGTTAATCTGCGTTTGATTGGACACGGCACCGCGGCGGCAGAAGGATCGGGCGCTGTTCTTTAATTTGGTGTTAACGCGCGGCGCTCTCATATCCTCATATCTAACTCTTACGATATCTCTCATTTTAATGGCTGCGTGACTTTATTGCTCGCGCCGTTGAGATAAGACACAGTCGCAATCAGCGGAGAGTGGAATTGAAAAAAAAAAATGAGCCAAACAAATCAAATGAAAACAAAAGTCATATTTCTGTCTCGCGGATGTTTGGAGTTTGCAGAACCATAATGAAATATGCTCCAGCAGACAGTCTGTGTAAACAGGGCGACCGGCATCACTCATCCGCACTCCTGCACCGTGCAGACAGCTTTAGGGAGATACCTGCTCTCTGCCTTTAAGATGAGAAACTGCAGGTGAGAGGGATCAAAACCGTCCTATACAGATATCGACTTTGACAGAGATGAAGGTAAGGTTGTTGTCCAAAGTTCGGGAGCAGGACGCCTCCTCTTGTCACCTCCCTATTTACGCCACCACTCTCACTTTGTCCTCTCGTGTCTGGGCAAAAGTGTGTATAATGTCCAAAATGGCATCCATTTTGGGGGACAGAATCTGAAGTGTTATCTGGTGAAAATGATGGGGTTATTTTGTGACATATTCGATCATGGGTCTCCAACATTTTTTACTTGGAGAGCTACTCATATGTAGCAAAAGTAGCAAAGAATTATTCGGAGGCACGTTTCAGTAAATATGCAACTTAAGCCAGGTGTACACGCCACGATTTTGGCCGTCTGCGACCAACGATCACTCGTCATGGGGAAAGTCGAAGCCGAGAGTCGCAGGTCGTACAGTGTGTTGAATATTTCTATATATGTTTTTATCATAATAGGCTTTAATGATTATATGAAACTGTGATGTAATCTCTGCTTTAAAGTCCCCCATTTTATTGTTGTCCTTACTCTTGGAATCCACTGGGGGGCACTGTGTTATAATGCGGAGTCAGGTCGCGCAGCAGAAGAAGCATTCCAAGGACACTGATTGGTTCTTCAACAAGGAGACGCCTACTTCCTGTGTTTATAAAAGGCCATCCTCCTCCCTCTCTTTGCCTCCTCCTCACTGAACCACCGACATGTTGGGCCCAAGAAGACTTTTGTTTTAGATTGTAAATTCAGGGAATAAAATAATGATTTTGATTTTAATAGAACGAGTCTCCATCTTCTCTCCATATTAAAGAACACAACAATTGAGACAGGGACAAAGATTTAAAATAGAACCGTCATACTAACAAGCCGAGCTACGTCCGACATCCGGCAGTGTCTGATATTTTGGAAATATATTGGGTGTTTAGAATGTGTTGTAGATTATGTTGCGATGTCACAACCTATTGGTGAGAAAACAACAAGTCTTATTGGTGATATTTTCATTGGAGTCTTGGCCCTGTAAGTCTTGGCCTCTCAGGGCTGCGAGCCTAAAGACTGGGCTGAAGCTGAGCATGCGTGTGTGTGTAAATCCAGACGAGTGTGTGTGCAGGGCAGTGATGTATCCCCCTCTCTGCATCAGTCAGATAGATGGCGTTCTGCACAGATTGAGATTAGGAGACATTGATCAGCGCGGCGCTGGGCATAAATGCATCGGAGCAGCGGCGTAAACAAGGCCCAGAGAGAGCCGCTCAATGTGCGTCATTAAAAGGATCATACAGCAGTCATCCGTCACCGGGACAAGGCTCCATCGGCTCTTCAGCGGGCTGCACCACACGCTGTAGCAAAGAGTCCGGCAAAAGAAAAGGCCATGCAGTCATCATCTTTAAAGTATTATTTTTTACTTATGTACCTGGGATTTTCCCTCATCTCCTACACACCTGCCTCTAGTAATTGATGCGCAAAGTTTCTCTTCTAAATGTTTGATTGTAAATTGTCTTGTAATGTAGGGCTGCACGATTAACCTTTATCGCATCGATATTGAGGTTTTAACTCCTGCGATAACCTAACCTCAGGAGGCTGAGGTTTTTTTCCCCCGCCCCTGACATTTGATTGACAAACCTATTAGCCAATCAAAATGGTCGAATCTCGCGTTCCTGACTTGGTGGCCAATCAGAAATGGCAATGGAAACAAGCTTGTATGCAGTACACCGGCTTTCTCTGTCAGAAGCAAAGCAGCTAACACACACGACATGGATGGGCACGGAGGGCACTTCTCTAACCGTGCGTAATCTTTCTTCATCCCGTTTGTCAATATGTAGCTATTGTAAAACGCGCAGGATTTCACACATGGCTGGGGGCATTAGCGCACCTGATGCGCGGGTTGCGGGTTCCCCCGCGGTCTCCGCAGCCATGGTCGCGGATCGGGTCATAAATTCTCCTTTGATGGCGGGTCTGGTTGTGGCGGGTCGAACAATCTCGGCCTGCTGCTGCGCGCCGCCGCCGCCGTACGCGCGTCCACTGTATTCAGCCACGACTCATTCTACCATCTTTACAGCAGGTGTTTGACGTCAATATGCGGCGGATTTTCATAGAATAAGCAGCGTTTTGTTGCTTGTGATCCAGAGAACGCTTTTGTGGAACCAAATGTCTCGTATTTCCCACAGCATGTGCGTCTGTGCACGAGTTTGCGTTACCTAACAAAGCTTACAGAGTCTTCCCTCAAAGTGCTCATGCCCTTCCCAATACCTGTTAAGTTAGGTTTTCCAGTGTGAGACTGAAATTCTCCTCTTTAGCGCCAGACATTCAGAAATGTGTGATAAGCAGCACCACTCGTCTCAACATTCACGTTGAGTTTTTGATGGAAATCTCAAAATGTAAAATCCACAGATTAGTTTTGTAATGTATAGTTTTTGTTTCATGTGTAAAATCCCAGTAGTTTCAGTAATTTTGGACATTAAGGGGAACATTTAATAATCGCGAAGCATCGAACAATCTCATTACCTTAATCACTATGTATGTAGTTTATTTAACCCTTTGTTTCATAAAAGTAACAACATATTTTATTCATAATTTTAGTTTTACACACTTAAAAGTATTGAACAGAAAAATCGAGCATCGCAATCGCAATGTTTGTCAGAAAAAACGCAATTAGGTTTTTTCTCAAAATCGTGCAGCCCTATTGTAAAGTCTGTAAAAATGTAACTTCCACCTTGTTTATTGGGTTCAAAGCTCATTAAGTCAGGCAGGTTAGAGTAGATATTTAAAAAATCCCTCTAAAAACCTTCAAAATGTTAAGTCAGCCGGAGTTCATAGCGAGACACTGGAGCCCCAGAACTGCTTTTTATTCATTTATTCATGCATATTATTCAACTCTTTTATTCCGATTACAACGCACATCCAACAACAACACCAGGGCCTGGAGCTGTATACCGAGCCAGACCTGTGCGTCACATGGTATTGCTGCGTGACAGTTCCTGCTTGTACCTTGTACTGACATCGCCACCTGCAGTCCCACTTCTTCAGAACTCTGTCCCAGGAGTGGGGAAGTTCAGGAAGAAAGAGCATAAGACTGACTGTGAAAAGGATATGTCTAAAGCTTGGACACGAGCCACCAGACGCCAAGCTGAACAGCTGATGCCTGCTATATCAGAGCAACAGATACCACAGCTGGATCAGAGAAGCCATCAGTCTGGGCCCCTCGTCCCAGACTGTGAACCCGGGACGAGGGGGCGTACCAACTCTCCCACACCTGGGACACAGTTCCGATGGAGTGGGACTGCAGACAGACAAATCACAGCAACACTCCGTGACACCTCTGAGGAAGTTGTAGCCAAAACAGTCAGGTATGAAATAAACACGGGTCTGGCTATAAGAACATATTAGCAGCATCACTAGAAGACCTAAAGAACGTAAATGGACTACTGGAACCATACCGTTTGAAAGAAGATTGACCTGATCTGCTGAACTAAATCACATACTTTACACAACTTGTTCGTGCAGTCAGCAGATCTTCGAAATATGAAGACCCCATGGAGACAGATAACTTCAGAGAACATTACCCAAAATTGCTAGCATTAAGAGGATTTATCTGGAATTTCAGTAGGTTTGGACTGGTCTTGGTCTGACGAACCACTTTCTAACATTTTCATCTCGTCAGCGAAAACTCAGAAGCGTCTCGTCAAACAGCTACGTCACGTTACTGTCGTTAAGTAAAGGTGCGTCAACGAAATGATTGCGTTATAGTCTTCATTGACAAAAACCACAGAGTGAAATTATGTCTTTTTCATTCACAAGTCAAAACTTCACCTTTTGCTGTTTAATACAACACTCCAACACTCCATTTGAACTTTGTTTTGTCGCGGTGATAGTATACCAGGGTCAAGCTGCGAAAGGCTTTGTTTCAGATTGAACACAATAAATAAATTAGATTGTGTCTCGTCTACACGGGTCGAGAACTGCTGACCTTTGTGATTTGCACATTTTTGACCGCGCAACCTTTCTCTTCCATCTGGCAGCCTATTGCAGTCCTCCATGAGTTCTGTCACTTCGATGGTTGAAAATAGATCTTTTCTTGTTATCATAATTGCATTTACATTTTCGAATTTGTTTGTCTCACACTTTCCCCACATCCCCATTTCACTTGAGATGGGCAGAGAAACTCAAAATCTACACAAAGAACAATCCCTTACAAAACGTGAGAAATACATTGAAACTTAATAATACAAACAAACTAACTAACTAGTGTGCCCAGGTTAACATGAACTGTATCTAGCAATGAGTATAGCAAAGGGTACAATTGAGCAATACAAGGTGCCGATTCCCTCTGTCAGAGACATCCACAGAAATAGAGGTATACATAATGGTTAGGTACAATACATATAATTGTGTAATAAACTTTCTCTCAATACACAGTACAAATGTAACATTGTGATTTATATCTCAAAATCTAATCCAGTCTGAGTGGATTTAATAAATTAGACCAGCAAGAGAAATGTTGAGTTTTTGCTCCATGAATTCGAGCTGCAGAGAGCTCCAACTGAATGATATCTCTGTAGGACATCTCAGGAGCCATTCCCTTACAGTCAGAGGCTGCACTGTCTTCCTCAACATACTACACAGCAAATCTTCCAGTGTTAATTTGACACTGTTTAGTGTCTGTATAGTTCACACCTTCTCAGTGTGAACGTGAATGACACTCTTCAGTGTTAACTTCAGGCCAGACACCATGAGTGACAGTAACATGACGCTTAATACAATGTGCTCTTTGTTTTCAGTAAAAAGGCTGAGGCCTCATTGCTCTTCAGTCACAGACTGACAGGTGAAGAAGGAAGTCATAAAGATTCAGGAGTCCATCAGACTCTGATGGAAATACAAATTAAGTATTGAAACGTAATTTGTTTGTTTATATCAAGTATTGGAGGGAAATAAAAAAATCTTAAATTTACATAATGTATTTTGGTTTATATATTTATAAAATATATTCAATTCTATCCAGTGTAGTAGGTCTTGTGTGTCCCAGTTCCTCTGAGTCATGGTGGACCATGACCGATGTGGACAGGACTGTGGTAGATCTACTTTTACTTTAGATAAAACAGTTACTATAGTAACTGTTGAAGAAATGAACCTCATGAGCCGTTTTCTGTAACATCTGTCCATATCAGTCCTGCTGCACCACGACTCAGAAGACCTGGATCAAACATGACTCTACAGCAGATACAAATGACAAGGGTTTGTTTATTTAATTTATTATACATAATATAAAAGTATATAAAAAGTTTCACCTCTTAAATGTGTTAATAACAAGCACTTAATTTCTTGTCTCTACTTCTTACAGTATATCCATCAGAAGTCTGAAGCTCTGTCTAAAGCAGAATCTCCATGACTTCCTTCTTCACCTGTTGCTCTGTGACTGAAGAGCAATGAGGCCTCAGCCTTTTTACTGGAAACAAAGAGCACATTGTATTTAGCGTCATGTTACTGTCACTCATGGTGTCTGACCTGTAGTTAACACTGAAGAGTGTCATTCACATACACTGAGAAGTGTGAACTATATAGACACCAAACAGTGTCAAATTAACACTGGAGAATTTGCTGTGTGCCAACTTTTGGGCAGCTGTAAGGCAAACTAATAATATTCAGCGGTATTAATTGTCAGATTTCATTTGGACGTATCACCTAACAAAATAAGCCTCGGAGTGCAGGGTACGGCTTGTTCCATGATGTTTGACAGCATCTTTGTAACGTTTTCCCAAAAATTAAAAACCTGAGGGCATTGAAATATGAAGAAAAGTGCCAGATGTTCATAAATATGTTTCTTTGTGATCGTGCTATGTGCCCTGTATGACAGCACTGCTCTGCTCTGCTGTGGTGAAAGCAGAGCAGGGCGGGAGAGAGAGAGAGTTGGCGCTCTGGCGGCCCCTGACCCCTGTGCCACTCGGCTGCACCGCGCCCTCCGTCAAAGTAAGCGCTCCCCACCAGGCCATGTGTAATTTAAAAGGATGGGCTGACCTTCCTCTGCCGGCGGCCCGGGGCACTTGAAGCATCCATTTGAAAAGCACTTTCTCTTTCTGTGTGTTTTCCATCGGCTCGAGCAGACCTGCTCCCCACATGCCCCCGCGGAACCCGTGCTCTCTGCACTGCAAAAAACATCTGCAAAGTGCGCTGGACTCACAACATCTTTGGCTACTTTCAACTGTGTACACTTACATATGAACATGTTTACAATTAAGGCGACGCGCTGCAGGTGAAGACGGAAAAACATTACATTTAGAGATATCTACTTGACACTTTTACTGAACATTACTGACATAAATATGAGCTCAAAATGTATTGCAAGTTTAAAAATTGTCAACATTTGTGATATTTTCAGCGATGAAATCTAAAGAATGGATAGACCCAGATTTAAATTCATGGTTTTATTTTATTTTATATATGAATTACTAAGAATTGTTGGAGGGGATTTTGGATTTTTAATAAGCTAATCATAGGTGAAGAAAATCTGTAAAAACGCCTTGTTTTATTTGTGTTCCAAGCTGAATAAATCAGGCAGGGAATTAGATATCCCTCTGGAAAAACTTTTGAAAACCTCATCTGGAGAAAATGGCCCTAAAGTTTTGTAATGTGTGCACATGCGTGACACATGTCTCCGCTCTTCCATACCGGGCGTCCCGATGAAAGACAAAACACCACGTAAAATATGTCAATATTTGTGAAAGCCGGCTTTGAGAAGCGACGTTGTAGCTACTCCCGGGAAATCTCTGGCTTGCTATCGACAAAACGTCATAAAATAAGCATCGTATGGGGTAAGTTTTGTCCTTTTATACTCTGACATGAAAGCTAAGATGTTAAGGGAGAAAACTAGCTAAAAATCTCCACATTGACCACTGCGACAAAAATCCACACGTTCACCTGCTGTGTCTCGCCTCAGTCAAAAACACTGGCTCATGTTTGTATTGCACTTTAAAAGCTTGAGTCGTCAGAGAGCTATATTATGTTACTTTTGTTTATTTCATGCTTGATGGTGATAAGCCTCCAGTCAGTCCCTCCGTAAGACCCAGCAGAACCAGCAAGAACCAGCAGCACTCACCACAGTTACTCAGGCTCTTGCCCAATAGCATAGAGGCCTGACGTCTGACCTCGATCCATGGACTGGAGTTGTATTTTGTTGGATGTTTAGCGTGTGGTTTACTCATGTTTTTTTATTTTTAATATAACTGTGTTTAGTGCTGCCAAAGGGCTTTATAAAGAAAGGTTGATTGATATTTGGAATATGTTCCTCTTCTCAAGAGCTCTAAACACTCTGATCCACCTGCTGATGTCATGACGTGTCCTTCTCCTGGGTTTACTGTTGTGCCCACCACCACCAGCAGATTCTTGTCCTCAGTGGCCTCCTAAACAGTCCAACAGGGTATTTCTTGACAAACACTGGCGTTAGTTCTTACTGTTGATATTTATTTAATACAGTGTTAACAACTATGGTGCTGCAGTTACACCATCTGACCACTAACGCTCCCTGGCGCTGTTTATTCCCTCCTGCTGCTGCTTTAGTGAGTCATGGTTCCCTAATATTAACTTTCTAACCCAACATCTGATCGGCACAATTTCGTTGTACAACTGTATAATGACAATAATGAAGTTCTTATAATGAGCAGTGGACACACATTTGACACATGACTTCACCACATTACATTTCTCAATAGTGAAACCAGTTTATTGCAACAAATGTCATGACCTCAGCCTTCTGTTCTGAGAGAGACTTATGCAAAGAAGTGCATTATGGGGGTAGTCAGGTGACCAGCCCCTCGTCTCTCTCCCAGTACGTGCATGGATGGATGAGTCGCGCTGTTTTGGGATCTGGTTTCCGTCGTGTTCATGAATGTCTACAAATGGTCAAAAAAGAAACAAACCTTCGTTCAAATCAAATATCTCATATTATTCAAGTCTTTAACATTGTAGCTTTTATGTCTTTCTTGAACTAAAGGAGAGTTCCTGACTCTTTTGCTTCTTTCTGAAGTGTATTCCGTAAACTGATTCCTGTCACTGTAACCGTTGGTTCCATTGCTTTAGAATTGAACATGTTTTTGTTTTGTTTTTTAAGTCTGTTCCTTTCAGATTACAGTGATAGTGAAGTTTTACAAGTTGAGCCCCAAATTTCCACACAGTAAGTTAAATATGGCATAATCATTGAGTTGTATGAAGTGAGTAAAGTGGATTGATTTAGAGAGAATTTGACTTTGTAACACCACGATGGATTTAGCTATTTTTCCTCTTGTGTCATTTATATGTGACTTCCATTTGAGGTCCTCATCAATGATGATTCCTAAAAATGTCGTTTTTTGAACCCTTTGAATGTCCATACCGTCAATTTTTATTGATAGGTCAACTGTTTTCGTTTTGTCATTGTTTCTCATTTTTCTTTTGTCAAGTATTTAACCTTTATTTAACAAGGAAAGTCCCATTGAGATTAAAAACCTCTTTTTCAAGGGAGTCCTGGCCAAGAGGCAGCAAAAGATACAGTTATAGAATTACATAGGCCTATACATTACATACTCATTATAAAAACATTTACAAGAGGTTGAAATTTATTTCGATCAAACCAATGTCTTATTTTTTTGAGTTCTTCATTTACTACTTCTGTTATCTCCTGCATATCTTTCCTTGTGTAAAATAATGTTGTATCATCGGCAAATAAAATACTCTGCAGTTTATCCGATGCTTTTATAAAGTCATTCATGTATAATATGAAGACTAATGGCCCAAGTATCGAGCCTTGGGGAACCCTCCAGTTGCTGTCACGCAGGTCTGATGCTGTTTCATTTATTTGAACATATTGCTTTCTATTCTTTAAATAACTTGTGATCCATTGACGAGCGATACCGCTGATTCCATATTTTTCTAGTTTCCAAAGTAGTCTTGAGTGATTACATCAAATGCCTTTTGTAAGCCAATGAAAATACCTATATTTTTCAGTTATAGCCATTGCTGTGGAGTGATTTTTCCTGAGCCTATACTGATTATTGATTAGTATATCCTCTTTTTGGATGAATTTGTGCATTCTTGCACAAATTCCTGTGTTTTGTAGCTTGTTTTGTTTGTTTAAGACAGAACAATAATGTGTGGAAGATCTGCAAATTTACAGTATCAGGTTCATCTTCAGTGTCAAGAAATGTGTGAAAATTTAGTTTTTTGGTAATTTTACTCAACTTTAAATCAGTTTAATTGGTTTTATCTGTAACATAACACTGTTAAATCTATGTTTTAAGTGATTATTTGAATGTATTTGGATTTATATTGATATTTGGTCAAGTTTAGATGTTGTCAATCTTTGTCACGGGAGTAACTGCCGTCGCTCCATAGATACAATGTACAGTTCATACTTCGTAATAATACTCTTGTGTCTGGTATGGTGTGTTTAGGGGAAGAAGACACTGTCAGACCACCTGTAACCACCTGTCCTGTCTATATATGCCTTTCAGTCATGTGACTTTTGTTGTTATGGTGGCCATTTTGAATACCGAAGTAGAATTATGCAGTACTACAATATGTAACAATATCTCTACTCAGGATCAAAGACAACGGACTGACAGTGGCATTTTTATGTACTCGTAATCATTGCTCAAGAAGATAACAGTAAAAACATGGCCCCAGAGAGCGCACGTTTATGAGAAGAAACCAGTGAGTCAGTGTTTAAGCTGCTCAAGACGTTAGCATGCTACCGGTTAGCATGCTACCGATTGGCATGCTAACCGCTTAGCTTCAACAGCTCAGCTCTGACCTCTCCAAGGGAAAGCCCTGAACCACAGACATCTAGCCTTGGATACAACATGTGACAGAGGTCAGAGCTGAGCTGTTACTGTAGTATTTCCTCAGTGTTCATAGATGTGAGCCACATGTGTTTATCGTGTTGAAGCCATTGTCAATGGCTGACAGTTGCTAACCGGTAGCATGCTAACATCTTGAGCAGCTTAAATACTGACTCAGACTGACACTGTCGACATGAAAAACTGTAAAATCACAGAGAAAGGTTTTGTGTTCCCTCTTTGATGAGTTAATTTAGTCTTCAGAGTGAAGCAGATCTTTAGTAAATCCTGCTGTAGCTCGATGGACAGCGCTGCTACGTCTGTGCCACATTTGTTGATTATATCACATAAATGTGCATCTCTGGGGCCGTGTTTTTACTGTTATCTTCTTGAGCAATGATTACGAGAACATAAAAATGCCACTGTCAATCTTTGTTTTTCATTTTCATCCTGAGTAGAGATATTGTTACATGTTGTAGTACTGCATAATTCTACTTCGGTATTCAAAATGGCCGCCGGAACTATGCACAATGTAATTGGAAACACATATATTTGCGATTCAAGGTATGTAATGAATGGGAGTGTAATATTAGTAATTTTCAGTTATATCATTTTCATTGTTGTTTGCATTTGAATTTTGTGTAAATACTTAAATCACTATATGATCATGCCCCTTTGACTGTTGTGTGATTTGACAACGGGGCAGAAGACACTGTCGGACCTCCTGTAATCACCTGTCCTGTCTATGTGTGATTCCTGAGCTTCATATAAAAGCCACAAAACCTTCTCGAGTGCTCTCGTCATGGCAGTCTGGGTCTACAAGGGGTTACAAAAAGATAGAAGATTTTTGTTCAGTAGCTGCTTCCGATACGGGTCTGACGACATCGCGATCGCTCGTATTGCAATTCAAATCACCTAGAGATTGTTCACTCTTGTTAAATAGTTGCTTCACAACTCGGGTGAATCACTGATACTAAGTCATTTGTGGGATAGAACTAACGCACTGATTTATGATGGAATATGTTTCTAGTCTATAATGTACTGTATCTAACAGCCTCAATGAAATATAATATAGGGCCCTCTGTGAATTGTTGGGCCCCAGGGCACCCTTGCTACACTATTGCCGGGCAGCACCAGACTGACATAAAGGGAAAACCAGATTAAGATCTAATGAGATCTGCTTTTAAACAAGTCCAATCTCACACTCAGACACATTTCCCCAGTTGCAGAAAGAGTTTTTTTTTTTTCCTTTTCCTGGCAGTGCAGTGCAGCTCCTCAGAGCGCTGCGCTCATTTGGGAACAGGCTGTATCAGTGAGTCAGTCATACACTCTCGGCGCAGCACCTGACATGTAAAACACAGACGCCCACGCGCATATGGGCTGTGGACAACACGGTGGAAAAACACTCTCAATGTCGGCTCCACATTTATTTACCAATGACTCACTATAGCCGTCAAATGTAAATGTGTTCATGGAATCACAAACAAATGTAAATAAAAACAGTAAATGGAACCAGCAGTGGGACTGAGGCCACACCATGGCTTTATGGCATTTGAACACTTAAAAAAAAAAATCTCACATGATCTGTTCAGCTTTTAAATTGAACGCGAGCAACAAGAATAAAAGCAGAAAAGCAGCCCTGTACAGATGAGGCCGACATCGGTGACAGGAGGAAGAAGAAGACAAGGGAGGAGCCTAATATCCCCACTGTGTGCATGGCAGTGGCCACTATTGAGGTCCAGTTATTGGTTTTCTTTACTGCACAAATGAACGCTGTGAGGGCACTCCTACTGGATATGTTTGAGAAAGGCCCTGGGGAGAAGAGCGAGCACCTGCTGAGTACGTTTCAGACGGGCAGCAGAGAGCAAAAACAGACACACAAACCTGGCTCTACCACTAAAACTATAGTATATGAAGCAGTTCAGACTTGTTCTTTCAGCGGAGGCTCTTAATGCTGATCGGAGTGAAGAAAGCAACAGGTTCAACGCACATCCTCTCATTTTGTACCTTCCCCAGTTTTTAGTCACTATATATCACACTTCTAACATGTACAAACACAGTAGAGTGTACACAAGTGGAGCAAGTGCTGTTGATATTTGCGTTTCTAAAAAACGACAAAGGCTGCAGCGCAAACTTAGCACACGGGTCCTCATGAATATGCCAACAAACAATTTTGCCACAATTGAGGCGGCGAAAGTGCAAAATGATTTAGTTCATGTGCACATACACAATGAAATAATGTACGTGTGACAGAAATCACAGGCAGAATCTATAGCCTTTAAAGCCAGGAGGATTGATTTGCTACAATAAAAATGTTTGTTTTCATTAAAGTGATAATTATTGATTGTGGACATCTGTCATTTATATATCATAACTTGTAAATCTTCCCTCAAAGGCGCTCAGTCAGGAATAAGAGCAGCAGCAGTAAACTCATTTGCATATCACATTTGCGGCACTAATAATATGCAGAGTTTCTAATAGTAAATCAGGTGCAACACGCCCACAAAATAGCACTTGCTCATTTTTAGAACTACTCGCAATATATAGCACAGTATAGTATAGTATATGTAGATCAAATGGGGCAGTGTTTGTGGAGTGAGAAGTAGCGGATCAAAGCGCTCACACCCACACTGCGGCAATAAGCTAAACGCTGGGATGCTTGTCTTTCCCCTCAGTCTTCCCTCTACAGCAGGTAATACAGTTAAAGCAACTAAAAGGTTTCAGCTTTAGTGTTGTCTGGAGCCTGAGTCCTCTCCACAGAGCGAGGAGCAGCTCCCAGACAGAGCAGGGGTGGAGCTGTGACAGGCAACAGCAGAGGGACTGAGGGCCCCCACTGGGAAACACACAATCTTGACTTTTATCATTTCATAAATATGATCAAGTTTCAAACTAGCTTTTAATACTTAGAACACACTGAATTATGTCTAGAATACAATCATTTTCAATTGTTTTTATCTTTCTGTGAAGCACTTTGGTCTTCCTGGTGTCGTTGTAAAGTGCTATATAAATAAACTTTGATTGATTGATTTGATTGAAAATAAAAGTAATTGTAACTTTAAACACTGCAAAAGTCCCCCACATTATTTGTATTTATTTTATTGGTTTACTTGCCTGTTAATGAACATGCTAATTTGCACCCGCTGCAATGTCACTTTCATTCATCCTGTTCTATTGTACATGTTTTAAACCCAGAGGAAACCTACACAGGCACTGGGAGAACCTGCAAAACTCCACAGAAAGGCCCCGTCCTGGAATCGAACCTGGGACCTTCTTGCTGTGAAGCACAAGCACTAACCACTGCACCGCCGTGCCACCCCGAATTTCTTTAAAATCATTTCAGTAAAAAAATACTTTGCCAGTGAATTATGAAAAAGGAGAATAAAAGACAGATCAATTTCCTTAAAATATATATTTTTTCTTCTCATTAATTTTTATAAGTCCGTCCATCCATCCATCCATCCATTTTCTTCCTCTTTATCCGGGGCCGGGTCGCGGAGGCAGCAGTCTCAGCAGAGATGCCCAGACTTCCCGATCCACGTCGCACACCTCCTCCAGCTGTTCTGGGGGACCCCGAGGCGACACCAGGCCCCATTGAGAATGTTATCACCAGAACTCCAAGTGTGGATAAAAGAACATGATCCAAAGTCCGCAGAGGAGGCTGCCTCATTGGCGGATGTGTTTGTGGCTGCAAGGAGGAGTAACTCGTCGAGGGCTAACAAAAGCTGGAAAAATGACAACCGCAATCAACACTCAGTCCAACAGGTTCCAGGTGTGGGTGAGTCCCTTGTAAAGGAACACTTTACCACCTCACATGCTTCAAGGTTTCAAGGGAAAAGGCCAGTTATTTGTTACTTGTGTGGACAAGAGGGTCACACCAAACCAATGTGCCCTCAAAATCCTGTCAAATTGTCCCAGATGTGTTTTGTGCCCAGGGAAGAGATTCAAAAGGCTGGAGTACTACGGCCGTTAAAGGAGACCTCTGTAGAGCTCAATGGCCAGGCACTCAAGGCACCGATTGATACAGGGAGTACGCAAACACTGGTTCAGCGACGGTATGTTTCCCCTCAGTCTGTTTGCACCAGTGAGACCGTTCCAATCTGCTGTGTCCACGGTGATGAAAAAATATATCCTACAGCTGATGTCTATGTGACCGTAAAGGGACAAACTTACCTGCTTAATGTTGGTGTGGCAGACCATTTACCATTTCCTGTAATTCTTGGAAGTGACCTACCAGTGCTAATTGATCTGTTACAGCCTTTTCAGTGTAATGTTGCTCTAACCCGGGCCCAGGCAAAGCAGTCTGAAGAAATGGGCATTGACCTCAGTGCATTGCCATTCTACAATGTTGAATTTTCCACAGGAAAAACCAAGGAGCGGAAATCCAAACGACTACGGCGGAAGGAGAAATTTCAAGGGACTGTGGTTAATCCTCCTGGGTCACCAGAGCCTGAGGTACTACCAGATTTTGAAATCCCTGGTAATATTCTAGAGCTGCAGCACCAGGATCCCAGTCTTGTAAACTACTTTGAAGAGGCCAAAGTAAAGCAAAAGGATTTCTGTGTCCAAAATGACATTCTTTACCGACAAAATGGCTCATCCAAACAGCTTGTAGTTCCCAAAGCTGTTAGAGGAACGGTTTTGAAGTTGGGCCACTCCATTCCCTGGGCTGGCCACCTGGGGAAGCACAAGACCTTAGCCCGCATAAAGCGCTGTTTCTATTGGCCTGCCTTGCGTAAAGATGTTGTACAGTTTTGCAGGAGCTGTCCGGAATGTCAAGTAACATCAGCCCAACAAAGCTCCTCTCCAGCCTCTTCCAATTGTGAGTACACCATTTCAGCGCCTTGGTATGGACATAGTGGGACCTGTGGAAAGAAGTAAAGCAGGTAACCGGTTCATGCTAGTGATTATGGATTATGCAACTAAATATCCAGAAGTGTTTCCGCTAAAAACTGTCAAAGCAAAGAATGTCGCCTTCTGTTTAGTGCAGTTTTTCTCCAGAGTGGGCTTTCCCCAAGAAATACTCACCGACCAAGGCACAAATTTCATGTCCAAACTGCTCAAAGATGTGTATCAGTTGCTGGGGATTAAAGGACTGAGAACAACACCTTATCATCCACAAACTGATGGTCTCACTGAAAGATTTAATCAAACACTGAAGCAAATGCTACGGAAATTTGTGAATGAAACCGGCTTAGATTGGGACCAGTGGCTCCCATATATTCTGTTTGCATACAGAGAAGTTCCCCAAGCCTCTACCGGGTTTTCCCCATTTGAGTTATTATTTGGTCATGAAGTGAGAGGGCCTCTGACTGTCCTAAAGGAACTGTGGGAGGGCGGACAAACTAACAAAGAACCGTTGAATATTGTGTCCTATGTGCTCCAGATGAGGGAGAAGTTGGAGAAGATGACGGCACTTGCTCAGGAACATATGAAGACCTCTCAACACAAACAAAAGACCTGGTATGATGCTGCCGCCCGGGAGAGGGGGTTTGAACTGGGCCAGAAAGTGCTGGTTATGCTGCCTTCAGAGGAAAGCAAACTTCTGGCCAAGTGGCAGGGGCCCTGTGAGGTAATAGGGAAATTGGGACCAACAACGTATAAAGTCTCTGTTCCAGGACAAAGCCGCTCCATACGGATTCTTCATGTGAACCTACTTAAGCAGTGGGTATCCCGGGACGAACAGAAACAAGCCTCTTTCTACATCCGGAATACGGAGGATGAAGAGCTCGAGGAGCAGTATCTGCCTGTCCCAGCAACCTCAGCCCCTACTCTGGATCACCTGTCGGCAAAAAAGCAGTCAGAGGTGAGGGTATATGTGCATCGGAGGTGTTCCAGAAGAATCCAGGCTATACCAGTGTAATAACACATGACATTAGCTTAAAGGAAGAAGCCCCTCCAAAACGAATGAGCTATTGCATACCTGAGCGACTTCTGGAACCACTCAGAAAGGAAATTGAGCTAATGCTATCTCTAGGTATTATTGAGGTGTCTCAAAGCGAGTGGTGTAATCTAATTGTGCTTGTCCCTAAAAAGGATGGGACAATTAGGTTTTGCATTGACTTCCGCTACCTCAATTCAATCTCAAAGTTTGATTCATATCCAACTCCCCGTATTGATGAGCTGATCGAGAAACTGGGCAAAGCAAAATACCTCACCACCATTGACCTTTCCAAAGGCTATTGGCAGGTCCCCCTCACCACTAGGTCCAGAGAGCTGACGGCTTTCAGAACACCATGGGGTCTCTACCACTTCCGGGTGATGGCATGTCCCAATAGGACATGCCTTTATAAGTCCACATCATAAAAATGTTGATTGTTTTCTCATTTTCATCAGTGTGTAAAAACACTAATTCACATAAAATATGGTCACCTAAAATGTGCCTGATTACACCGGTTCTATTCAAAATTTCCTAAATAGCTAAAATTCCTAAAATACCCCCCCTCAAATTATACATGGACCTCACTCTTTCTAAGGTCCTGGCTACAGCCCTGAATGCGTGTTTGACTTAGTGGCTCAGATCTGGTTGAAGCTGACGTGATATAATTGGATGTGATTAGATGTGAGGCTCGCTGTGGCCGTTGTTTGTTGTTGGCGCTGCTGAATATTACCGGGAAATGAAAAGGCAGAGGCTACGCTACTTTGGTTTTGTGGTTTTGCTCCTGGGCTCCGTGTGAAATAGCCCACGCTTCTCCCGAATTGGCTTTACATTTCAAACACGTCTGATTGACTGTGACGGAGGTCAGTTCACGTCCTCCTGCCACGATTTGAATGCGCGACTGCAGCCGTTGCAACAGCCTTTAACTCGCGGCGACAGGGACAGACTCCGAGCAAAGTCAGGCCAAACATTTGTGTGGCGGGACGAGGCCACGGCTTTATTGACTGAGTACGCTTTTGCCATTCCAGCCTGTGAATGATCTCACCTGAGCTCAGAAGTTTAACAGACTCACTCCATGTTTGTATCCATGTTGTGGATATTCAGTGTGTGCAGCATTACAATATTTGATTGTTTCAGAGTCTGTGCCGTGTGTCAGTCTGTAAAGATTGTCATTTAGGTCTGTTCTGTTTGATGCAGCTGTGTCAGAAACACATCTATGCAATGCAATTTCACACAAAAAAACAACGTTTTCCACCATCCCAGATCAGGTAAAGCATACCAGATCAGAGGAACCATCAGCTGCAATACAAAAAATGTCATCTCCCTGTTGAAATGCCCCTGTGGGCTCTGCTATATTGGAAAGACCACCAGACCTTTACAAACTCAGATCTCGGAGCACCGCTCCAACATACGGAACCCAAAAGCCCAGTAGTAGTTCATTTTATTATTTATAAAATTATATTATTTGTTTTGAGCCCAAGAGGACTTAACAGAGAGTTCAATGTGCGCCCTCTTTTATTAATTGTTTATTTTGGTACTACATTGGTACTACAGGGTTTGTGTTCCAACTCATGTACAGTGTTCTCTGCAGTTTTCATGTCAATCTAATCATTGATCATCTGTCTTTTTTCGCTCTTACCACTTTTGCGGGGCTGTGGCCACAGCTTTTTGTTTGCTTTTTGTTTACACCCTTCAAATATGCCAAAATGCATCATCAATAGAATACTGTATGGCAGTTATCCTGATGTCTGTATTTCTATCCACTCAGTGTTATGTGTATTTACTGCAATTTGCATAGAGACACAATCTTTGCATGTTATGTTATTTATGTAAATGAAATACTCTGTATCAGAGACATACTTTTTGTCACTGCATTTTTATTTTTATTTATTGGTTTATTTGGTAGGGACAGTGCAAGTTAATGAACAAGCCACACCAGATTGTAGCCTTGGCAAAAAAAAATCCCTTTATTCTGACTGGCCTGCAATTGTCACATGACAAGCCAATCAGTCCACATAAATACAGGTGCATGTGATGAAGGGCCAAGACGCCCGAAACGTCTCCTAGGTGTAAGCATCAATACATTTTTACTGCTTGGGAGCTAAGTAAGCTGTGCAGACCTTTTTTCTTGTTTCTGCTGCATTCAGACCGAACGCGATGGAGGCGAAAAAATTGCATTAAACGCCAGGCGTTTATCGCTTGAATATTTGGGTGTCACTCGCTCCTGTCGCCAGAGTAAATTCGCCTCCATAGCTACAGGGATTTCTACTACGCCTGCGCAGTTCAGTGACCAACTTTTTCCTCTACACTCAGGGCCAGGTTCTGAACAGGCTGCTCTAGCTTATTTTGTTCAGATTATTGTTTGCTCGTTGATCTAGCACTAGAAAAGTTGTGTAGCTGATATAAGACTTTGACTGATCCGACTCCTACCATTGGCGCTTGTGTCTTCCCGCTGCCTTCACCGGACACTCAGCCACACACTCCCCGCTCCACAGCCTCCAGCTCCGGTGCAGGCGTCCTGGCTTCTCTGGACATGTAGCGCCACTTTCCCGGACACTGAAGCGTCTCGTACCGGCTAGCTTCTCCGGGTATGTGGCGCCACTTTCCTGGACTCTCAAGCCTGTCGTACCGGCTACATGCCGAGCACACGCGGCGGACATTTGGCGCTCGTATCTCCCCGTCCCCCCTCCTGCCTTTAGCGGACACTCAACACACTGCCCCGCTCTGAGCCTCGAAGGCAGCCCGGGATGGCTAACCGCTGCCCACGGTGTGTGAGCTCTCCCTGGGGGAGATTACAGTAAAAAGCAGCCCTCAGTCCCATCTCATAAGCACTGACAGCCTCTGATTAGCTCTGCCCTATACAGCTTTATCGTGTCTGTAGTTTCAACGTGAAAACATCCAGCCATGTCACTAAATAAGGCAATGGTATTATAATCCCAGTCTTTGAGTTTTATCTGGTTTACAGACATTAATAAATGCAGTGTTGTCCCAGTCACCAATCGCACTTTCCTCTATCAGAATCTGGGTATTTTGGGGTTACATTTGTGTCTTTATTAAGTAGGAGAAGTCGGGGATGTGAGTGCTGTGGCGTGTTTCACACACAGAGTGGATCCCGTAGATCAAATTCCCGTCTCGGGTCTTCTCTCCTCATCCTCCCGCTCCCTGGCCGCTCTGTGACCGGTATGTTGTGCTCACGTCATAAAACAGCTCGTCTTCTGATTGGTCAACGCGCCGCGAATTGACCAAAAAGTTCAGATTTTTCAACTTGAGCGAGGCGGGCGGTGGAGGCGAAATTGTAGAATCACTTTACCGATTCGCTCCAGAAGCCAAACGCCCCTTCCGCCACATTCGTTCCGTTCTGGTCGTTCTACTCGCCCTCATCGCCACGCTCTACTCTCATCCATCGCACTTTCATTCGCTCCTTAGCGCACCCTGGCATAGGGATAACATGTAAATCACTCGCCCTTGACTCCTCCATCGCGTTCGGTCTGAATGCAGCATTAGATACACATCTACTCCTTGTATAGTATTGATCAATGTTCGTCATAACCAATCACAGTTAGTGTGATAAAGCAAAATCATAATACAGTATAAAACACCACTTATTAGAAAGAGAATTAAGCAGATTTTAGGTTTAGGAAAGTTGAGGATCATGTTTTGTTTGTTTGTATACTTTATTGTCCCCATAGGGAAATTTGTCCTCTGCATTTAACCCATCCTTTGGTGCCGTTGAGGCAACCCGTAAGGAGCAGTGGTCAACAGCAGTACCGCGCCCGGGGACCCATCTCCATGATGTGGAGCCAAGCTGATGGTCAGAATCACCTGGCTGGAGGATTCAACTATTGTACATGTTTTTAGTGGTAGGGGAAACCAGAGTACCCGGAGGAAACCTACGCAGACACGGGGAGAACATGCAAACTCCACACAGAAAGGCCCCATCCAGGTGGGAAACGAACCCGGGACCTTCTAGCTGTGAAGCGGAGGTGCTAACCACTGCGCTACCGTGTGCTGTTTAACATGACGATACGGTCCTCACACTTCTGTCATGGGTCTGGGGCGTGACGAGTGGAATAATAGTTTATTCCACAAAAAATGCAATGCGGGCTAATGGTCCCATTAAAAAATTCTGGAAATATAATTGGGAATTTCCCGCCCCTTTGGTTTGCAAACATGTGAGAAAAAGTCCAATCACTTTTGCGCTTCGACCTCAGCACGAAAGGGAATGTGATTTGTGTAGAACTTTGGCATGACACAAGGCACCATAAGCACAGCAGGTAGCAGCCAGGGAAGTGACAAACGCAGTGATAGATTTGTTAATAGCACACCAGGGCCTTTGGTGGTGGGAACGAGGAGGAAATGGAGAGGCTAATGAGGTTAGTGGTTGTGGCTGAGGGCAGAGAGAGTGCAGTGATGGGGTGAGAGGTATTTGTTGTCAGCTGTGAGTCTGTGGCGACACATAAACAAGCAGCAACCTCCCTTTTTTTTGCAAACTACTGAAGTTTCTATATTCCACGTTGTTTCACTGGACACTTTTGTACATCTTTGCTGTGTTTCTGTGAGGTTCAGTGGACTTTTTTTTCCTGCAGAGTTCGTACAAACCATGCAGGAACCAGCTGTTTTGTTTTGTTAAAGACGGCTAGCTTTTGAGCTAAAGACATTTGAGACCTACACATTTCTTCTTCTGAAACACTCCTGCAGCACAGTGGAGGCGTCACAAGAGGTGCCACAGGAAACCAAAAAGGGACAAACGAGGAGGTATCCGGCCAAGACTCACAGCTAAGCCGCACAAATCTTCTATCACTACTATTGTTCTGACTAATGTTCGTTCCCTGGAGAAGAATATTATAGGATTATATTTGTCTGCTACGCTCTTCCCAGAAAATGGTCAAAGACTGTTGTGGAGCGGAGGGAGCTGCGGAGGAGGAAGAGGAAGGAGGAGGAGCTGACCAGTGTGAGACACCACGCTCTGAAACGGTGCACCGCCTTCTGGGTTTGTCCCTGTTTCAGAGGAGCACTGAAAGCAGTACTCCGGTTTCCCCGACCTATAAAAAACATGCTGGTCAAGTTGGCCCCCAATGACGGCTCAGGACTAACACATGAATGCAAATTTGTGGTACAATTGTACAATGACAAATAAAGCACTTACTTACTTGACTGAGGAACGAGCTGGTGTGATAGATCTGGGCCTCCATTGCTCTGGTGCTGAAGGTCCACTCCTCTGCAGCCATGAGGAGCCTCTGGGATGTCCTTCAGTCCAGACCTTTACCTTTAGTTACATTAAAGGAACAGGCCACCGTTCTTCCATACTGAGATATGTTCTTACCTGAGCTTAGTGCTGGGCGATATGGAAAAAACTTATATCACGATATGGATTATTTTATATCACGATAACGATACATATCACGATATACCACAATAAAGTCAGTTTTCAGTTATTCTTTGAAAAGTTTGACAAAAATATCATTGCTTACTTTTTTTCAACTTTATTTTGAAGCAGTGGTTTTGCTATGGATAATTTATATAGCATATATTGTCAATGCCAGGAAAAATGTGAGACTGCAGGATAAATGGGCTAAACATGATCTGACCAGAGTCAACACGAATTTAACAACAGAAATGTGTAAACTCGTGCGTAGAGAACGACTTACTCAGAGCATCATCTGCTCCTCAATATCAAGGCTCATATTACACTAAAACAAATGTAAATTGGAGCTTATTATCGCCATTTTCTCAACTTTAATGTAATGTTTAAGAAACAGTGGGCGAGCAGTTTGTATTGTACGTCTTTAGCTGCTCTACGCGCTGCCTGATCCGTCTCTTACCTCCTGCACCACGCCTCTTCTCTCTTCTCTCTCGTGTGTTTAATCCAGATCCACGCGCTAAAAAGATCCATCACTAAAAAGCTGTTTAGTTGCCGTGCGTAAAGCAGAGTGAAACCACGCGGTGTTTAACAGGGAGAGAGAGCCCCGCGTGTACGTCCATTAGATGTCGCCGTTGCTACAGCAGGTGTGGAGGCGGACAGAGATATCGTAAAGCAGGGTGGTGTCGCAAAACCACAAGGCAGAGTTTCTTTGCGAAAAAGTTCTTTTTTATTCTTGTTTATAATCACTTAATATAAACTTAGACGATGTATAGTGACAAGACAACACTAATACATTCTTGTGGCCTATTTCATGAAATATTTGCTTTAATAATTGATTAAATTAGGTTAGAAACGATAGAAACGATAGAAGAGAAATGGCACGATAGGCACTTTTCTATCGTCCCCACGATATGTATCGTCATATCGCCCAGCACTACCTGAGCTTAGACGAGTTGATACGTATCTGTCTGGTCTTTGTGCGTGCGCTCAGTCACGCAAAAAGACCAAAGATGTTGTTAGCATTTGGCCTCTCCCAGTATATTCCTATAGCTCCAAACGGGGGTGAAGTTAGAAGCGACCAAGCTCTTCCACGGGCACAACGACCAGACAAGTACATGGCCACTGGCTGCTCTCCTTTGCAACGACGACACTGGAGGCCGCCATTGCTGTAGTACCGCCATATAGCCACTAGTCCCCCATTGGAATGCATTGCACTTTAGACACGTTAAAAACAACTTTAATGCCCGGTGCCTCATTTTTTGGAACTGTCTACAGCTAGATATTCCTCCTGTGATTACGCTGGGTTAGACACAATCAGAGGCACCGGGCTGGTTATGGTAGGATACATTTTAGAAATCTCCTACTTAATGAGGGTCGGAATGTTAGCATTGGAGCTGCGCGAGCTACACGTCACGCAAGGGCGGAGTCTACAGTGAAGATCCCGCCCTTATTAGGAACATCCTTCGTCAGAGCTGGGGAGGAGGAGTCTGTAAATCCGCCATGATTTCCCCCTCGAACGTGGTCATTATGGTAAACGGGGAGGAGTGAGTATTGACGGTCTATTAATAATATGTCTATGGTTTTGACGTGTTAGGTTTCTAAAGCCCGCCTCTCACTCGCTGGCGCTCCGGTGCAGATCGCAGCAGCAGATTCCAATGAGAACTCCGCGACGGATCAAGACCTAACTATGATGGGAAAACTTTCTTTCTCTGTGTTTTACAAATATAATGGAGTTATTGAACTGATGGCTGATGAATGTCTGCTTAGTTTAAAGTAGAACAGTTCAGTCTGGCTTTAGAGTCAATGTGTAGTTGTCACTGCAGTGACTTGAGCTGCTACAGAGACAAATGATCGCTATAAACAGTTTGATGTCTCTGTTGCAATTAAATAAAATTCAATATTTTATACTTTGCTGCAGACTGTTACTGTAGGCTACACATTTTTTCCCTTCACTGAATAATAAGCGATTATTGCTCTGCTAATGTTTGCACAGTGGGTATTTATTATTGGCAATCTTCACCATTTATGCAGTTTCATAACAAATTTAATCAAATTTTTTATTTTATCTTTATTTATACAGGGAAGACCCAATGAGAGTGTGAGACTCTCTTTTTCATGAGCGCCCTGTTTCATAGCAGAGAATAACAATACAATATTTACAATATTTAGAAAATGTTACAAATATCAATTAAAGCAAGTACAATTTTCTTTATACATATCGAATACTAACTGTTTTAGATGTGAAAGAGGCACTAAAGAGTTCAACTGTAAAAATCTTTGTAGTTCGTTCCATTTGTGGGCAGCGTAATAAGAAAAGCCTCTTTTTCCCGTGTCACTCTTTACGAGTCCATTTTTCAGAACTAAACAGTCATGTGACCTGGTGTTGTAGCTACTTGAGCTGTAGTTGAGTTCACATGCGAGATAATCAGGAAGCCTCCCAACAAGTCCCTTATACATAAATCAAATGCAGTGTTGGTCTCTCCGACTTGTCAGGGAAGACCAGCTGACTTTGTCATACAGTAAACAGTGATGAGTTCTGTATTTGTCTCCAGTTATAAATCGAATAGCAGAATGATAAACTGCATCGAGAGGTTTAAGAACAGAAAGTGAAGTGTGCATATTTTTCATTTATCATTCAAACAAATCATTCGAAACATAAAACACAATAAATGACCAGGTGCAGGCAGAAGCTAAAGCTTATTGTGCCTGCCCTTAACTTTAGAAATCATAAATGCAGCACATCTGTTCATAAAATTAACACATTGGTGGACCATTGTCCACACGAGAAGCAAGTCTGTTTAATTCATTTTCATTCCATTGAATATTTTTCCATTGTTATTCTCTTGTAAATATTTTTGAACTGAAAAAGAGACGTGGCTTGTTTTAACTCATTGCAGCAACTATTCCATAATTTAACTCCTTTATTGATAAACAGTGTTCTCTTAATGTAGAATGTACTTGTGGTTGATTAAATATACATAGTCCTCTGAGATTATAATTACTTTCTCGCTGGGTAAACAATATTTGCAAGCATTTAGGAATTTTATTATGTTTAACTTGGTAAAAGAACTTTGCCGTGTACAAATCGACTAAGTCATAAAACTTCAACATTTTTGATTGAAGAAACAGTGAATTACTTGGTGAATTGTAAGGTGCATAATTAATTAATCTGATAACCTTCTTTTGTAATAGGAACATTGGATTGGTTCTAGTTTTATATGTATTTCCCCATATTTCGATACCATACGTTAGGTATGGTGTGACAAGAGAACTATAAAGTAAATGTAATGCATTTTTGTTCAAAATATATTGCAACTTATACAAAATTGCAATTGTTTTTGATACTTTCTTTGCACGTTTAAAATATGCGGTTTCCATGTCATTTTACAATCAATAATCACTCCAAGAAATGTTATAAACTGTGTCGCCATAATCAAGGACTGATAAAAACTTAGCTTGAACAATTTCTTTTCTATAATTCAATGGAATACAAGAGTTGTTTCTGTAGTAAAATGATAATTAGATTTAAGACTATTGCATTAAAAGTCAATTTCTCATCCAGCCAGAAACCCAAGTACTTATAAGAGGACACTCTTTCTATAGCTGTGCCATCAGATGTATGGATATTTAAAGGTTGAGCTTCTTGCCTCCTGGAATGAAAGTGAATGATCAACTGATTGATTATATTGCCTATGTGATTAACTAATTTAAAATAATGATAACGTTTCAATTGAATGTAATTTGCCGTTTTTAAAAATGTCCCTAAAATGCTTCACGTCCCACATTTGGCTGGTTACGATCTGGTCACCCTAACTTCACCTCCGTTTGGAGCCATAGGAATATGCTGGGAGAGGCCAAATGCTAACAACATCTTTGGTCGTTTCAACTACTTCTGTTGGAGAAAAGTAATCTGACACAAAAATCTGATTTTCCTTTTCGATTGTTACAAGTTCCACACACATTCTTCTGCAATAACACATGAACAAGTGTGAAGCATTCCAATACGTTTTTCATGATTGCTTTGGCACATTTTGTGACACCTCTAATGCCTCATCTGTGAAACAAACTCACAGGTGACTAACTATTTCAAAACGTTTGAAAAATGACACTGAGAAAAACAGCACAGTTCTGTAAAAGTAACACTCGACATTCATTAGTTTTCTAAACCTGTCTAAGCACTTTCAGATGTGTGCAAGGACAGAGACTTATCAAGAGTTATTTTAGCCGGATTCATATAAAACTCTCAAGCAATCGTTGATTTCCTGTATTGTATTTACACGTGGGTTAGGTTGTTATGATCCAAGTTGATTTGGACCAGACCTGGACCACGTGTCAGCTCAGACTCTGGGTCAGACTCGGTTTACCTTTCCTTGTGTGGTCCGTCCCTCAAAGAGTCGTCAGATTGTAATTCTAGTGAGTTCTGTTCGTGCCTTTAGGCCTTTGTGTTTGAGCTAAATGTGTTTGGATATAAGAGTCGAGACCTGAAAATAGAAATAAAGTTCTTCGTATGAGTGCAGGGCTGGACTGGCAGACCAAAACGGCCCGGGACTTTTGGGTCAAGACCAGCCCTCAGTCATATTCAATGCAATGTTCGAGGCCATTAGCAATACAATAAGCCCTTGGGCTAAAACAGTATAAGCTACAAAATCGAGGACAATAGCTGCATGTTGTTTCTGCCGAATTCAAGCTAACACCTCACGGCTTTAAGCATCTTGTTTGCTGGAACATTTGTAAAATTACTAAACAATCATAAAATGTGCCTTCCACTAAGGAGGTTCCTCTCTACTGCTACACAGGTAAACTTCACAAAACCAACCAAATGATCCCACTGTAGATTTAGGTCATGAAATGGTAAACTGGTAACACTTTACATGACGACCTGGTAACTGCTAGGTAATTTATCTAGTAATTATAGTAGTAATTACTAGTAATAAATATCAATCAAAGTGGTAGTTCGTGAGTTATTAAAGTAGTAGTTAATAGTAACTCAGCACAATAACTACTAGGTAATTACTAGTAATAATTAGTTATTGTAGTGATTTACTATTAACTGCTACTTTAATTACCCAAGAACTACCACTTTGATTGATATTTATTACTAGTAGTTACTACTGTAATTACTAGGTAATTACCTAGCAGTTACAGTACCGGGTCATTATGTAAAGTGTTACTGGTAAACTCACTGCGGAGTTAGAGAGGTGTGGAGAGAAAATAGTCCTGAAAGGCAAAAACATTGTAAATCCTTTCAATGGAAACCAGAAACTATTTCCAAACTAAGCGCACTGAGACGAGGGCAGGAGGGCCGAGTCACCTGACAACTCCCAACATGCACTTCTTTACAGACATTTGTCTATAATGTATATAGAGTTGAGGTCTGAGGTTCTGTGGGTCCTGGAGGCTGTTACACTTATATTGGCAAATATGATGTTATATTATATACAAGATTATCTGGGAACCATAACTCAAGAAAGCGCCGCCAACGGAGGGGGATAAAAGGCATCAGATAGGCCTGGTGGATGAGTCGTGTAATTTCATACAAATAATGAACTGAACGTCAATGGAACTTGCAGTTTCTATTGTGGGCCGGTGTGGTGCAGTACAGGCCTGTTCACTCATCTGGTCCGACCGGCCCAAAAGTACGTCGGTGTTAGCTCTCCGAGTGGTAAGTTTCAGAATTTGTGTGGAACTTGAGATCTTATTGTCAAAGCTACAACATTGTTTGGTCCCAAATAGAAATTTGTCTTGGACAAAACACAGATAAGATAACTCTCAAAACATTATACCAATCCGTAGACTGTTTTAACTTTCAAATGAGGAGAATAGTCTCTCAGTTGTTGCTACCCATTCTGCATTATGCAGATATTATTTATCCAAATACGACAGCCACCTGTCTACACTCCTTTGATGTGGTCTACAATAGCTTGTGCCGATTCGTCCTTCGCTGCCCATGGGACACATCATTGTACCATGCATGAACAGCTGTCCTAGCTTGTACCTTCAGCCAGAAGACAATATCACTGGCTACAGCTCATTTTTAAATGTATCTTTCAATACCCAATTTACTTATCGCAATATTTAGTGCCTTACAGCTCACAATATAGCCTTCTTGACAACGATCAGGTCTTCTTCATCATCCCTAGAGTCAAAAAAGAAATTGGGAGAAAAGCTTTCTGTGTTAGGGCCCTTCGTGACTGGAATAATCTTCCAACTCCTTTACGTCTTTTTCTTTGTTCTGAACTGTTCTGTTAACGCACCTTCAGAATACTTGTGTTTGTTCTTTAAACAAACACAAGTATTCTTTAATGTCCGAAGGTGTGTGTAAATGTGTTACATATTTATATACAGTAGCCTATATACATAATGTTTATTGAGTTGAGGTGTTATCAGTTTTATTTGTGATGTCATATTACACTATGTAATGTATTGAGTTATGCTATGTGTTACTCCAGTAGTTCTCAAACATTTTACATCAAGTACCACCTCATAAAATCCAACTCTAAGCACCAGGCGGATCCTAAGATTAAGATTCTGACTTATAAAGGGTTCAAAATGTGCCCATATTTTATCTAAATCTGATTAAAGGAACAGGCCACCCTTTTTCCATACTGAGATATGTTCTTACCTGAGCTTAGACAAGTTGATACCTGTCTGGTCTTTGTGCCCGTGGAAGAGCGTGGTCGCTTCCAACTTCACCACGTTTGGAGCTATAGGAATATACTGGGAGAGGCCAAATGCTAACAACATCTTTGGTCTTTTTGCGTGACTGAGGGCACGCACAAAGACCAGACAGGTACGTATCAACTCGTCTAAGCTCAGGTTAGAACATATCTCAGTATGGAAAAACGGTGGCCTGTTCCTTTAACTAATGTTTAATTTTGTGTAAACCGTTTGTAACGACATCTTAAATTCCGTATTTTAATATAAATTATTTTAATATGAATTAGAATTTCTCCTGTGATCTAAATAGAGCTCATGTGTGACTTCATAACATAGTGAAAGAAAATTGAAGCTATGGCTTTGTCCGCAATTTTGGTAGCTTCGATTTGTCCTTTGCTCTAAGGTTCCATTTCTATTTAGATTTGGATTGATTGATTGATTGATTGATTGTTTATTCCGAGTTCAATGTACATTACATACTTTTTTTTTTTTTCCATTAGCATGTGCTACTTTTATGACTTTTGACATGCGTTTATGACATTTCTACATGCTTCTATATATACATAACACTGTACAGAAAACTCGAAAAGGAGTGGGAGGAAGTAAACTTATAAGTTCCCACCCCTGTATGTATCATAATTTCATTCATGTTAATGGAGCCAGTAGCATAGCATGGATAGAAATGGAATCTGTATAATGTCTTTTGCAGGCGACTTCAGGTTCAAATACCTCCAGTGGCTTACATGCCACAGTTTGGGAACCACTGTATTCTATGTTATACTTCTTCTGTGATGGGTGGGGAGGTGAATATTGAGAGCTGGTGTGTGCGTGCGTGTGTGTGTGTGTGTGTGTGTGTGTGTGTGTGTGTGTGTGTACGTGTGGATAGGTGTGTTAAAATATTTTGCTGGACTGATTTTATAATTTGATTTTGTGTATCTACTCTGCTGTTTTGATTTGTTTTGTGTGGATGTGATTAGGGCTGGGCGATATGGACCAAAAGTCATATCCCGTTATATTTTGGTTGAATATTGATATACGATATATATACCGATATTTTTTCCGCAGAGTGAGAACTGTGAAATGAAATGTTAAGTCAAAGTCAAAGCCAAATACGAGTAGTTTTATTGAAAACTCACTAATATGTAAGCATAAACACTGTATAACGAAGCTCCGTAAGGTGCACATTTGGTCAGGCCGTGTTTTCTTATAAAGCCTCCCAACAGTGGAACACAGTGCCTGAGTCAATTCGCGAGTCTTCCTCAATTCATTTAAAAAGAATGCCAAAAAGTGGCTCGTGGAGACACAGACTTGTGAGCACTAGTTATATTGAAAATGTATACTTGGCTCATTTTATGTACTATGTATGTATGTAACTATATTGTGTTTTGTAAATTGCTGTGTGATTTTAATTCTGTCTTTCTTAGGCAGCTTTGACATCTGCCAAAGGGACTACCGATGAAAATTAGCTTTCTCTGCTAACTCGGGCATATTTACATTGTAAAATGTTGAGTAATGTGCACTGTCCCTTTTCAAATTAAAAAAAAAAAAATCTTAAATAAAAATAGCCTATAAAATAAAATAGGGCAGCATTTATATATAAAGAGATAACAAAATAAAGTGCTAAGTTTCAGAATAAGATACACTTCAAAAATCAGCTTGAGATTACATGTTTCTTTTGTTAACTTAATAGTTTATCTGAATTTGAATACCCCGATATACACGATATGGTCTAATTCCATATCTCATTTACAAATATCTTATATCTTAAATATCGATATATCGCCCAGCCCTAGATGTGATCCTGAGGACCCCCTCGAAAACGAGACGATGCATCTCGTGGGGCTGATCCTCCAATAAAAATATGTCCATAAATAAATAATAATACAATATAAAACAATACAAAACATGTTTCGTACAGACAGCCAACATTCTTACAGTAATAGTGTCAATAGTCCACATGTGTAGGTGTAAGAGAACGCTCCATTCTCTCCAGAAAATCGAAACAGAATGAATAAAAGAAAAAAGTTCAAAGCACACGTACTGTAAATAGAGTAAATAACCAGACTGAACAAAAGGGTTCCACAGCGAGCTCATAGTTTCCGAAAAGAGTGATGGATGTAGACGTCGAGGAGAAATACCAACAAAGGAGAATGATGATGGTTCTGGTGCAAAAGCACTTTCGAAATGTTCCATGGGGTCTTAATATATAACTATTAGCTGTTCCCACTGTCACATGACGACAGTTTGCGCAGACATAATCGCAGTTGGTTATGCATTCATGCCCTCTGCATATTCATGTGTGCGGACCTCCGAACAGCTCTGGGTAATGGCTCATTAGCGCGCCTGGTTCGCCACAGAGACGCCGAACAATGTCCGTATTATTCATCCAGGCTAGACACGTCTGGCTACAATTAATATTTCATGGACAAACAGCGCGCTTTAATGGTTTACTGAACGGTCTGCTCCTCACCTTGTGCTCTCGTGCCACGACAGCGCTGCTTCGTGAGACGACTGACAAAAGTATCACAGTGTGGCCTTCTTCAGAGGAGTCCGCTTCACACAGAGCGGTTCTGCTGCACCATTTGCAAACTAGAGCATGCACCCATATTGCCAGGGAGCGTATTGTAATCAAGGCGAGACGCTGCAGGGAATATGGGGGAGAATAAATTAAGGGATGTCAATGTAAACGTTTGCTGAACATTTTATTTAAACATGAGGTGAAAAATTGTATTGGAGGTTTTCAAAGACCACTTCTAAATAAAGGACAGAGCCAGGTTTAAATGTATGGTTTCATTTGGTCATATATTATTTACAAAGACTTTTGGTTCTCTTGGTTAATTTTTCTTTACGTCAAGGAAGCACTCAGCCATTCACACTCTCATTCATACCCCAGTGTGTGCAGACACTGGAGGCAAGGTGGGTGTGTCTGGCCCAAGGACACAACGACAGTGTGATCATAGTTTGGAATGGAAGCTTATTTGTATAGCTCTTTTGCTAATCCATGGTAACTTATAAGTGTTACAGTTAATTTCACAATTCATGCTGATTTTGAGGTATTTGAGGTCTGTCTTGAAACCTAGGCCAGGATCCTGTTCTTGGACTTCAGCTCTGCCTTCAACACCATCCTCCCTGGACTGCTACGAGACAAGCTCTACCAGCTCAGTGTGCCCGACTCCCTCTGCAGGTGGATCACTGACTTCCTGACGGACCAGAGACACCACGTGCGGCTGGGGAAGATCGTCTCGGACACTCGGACTACAAACACTGGAACTCCTCAGGGCTGTGTACTTTCCCCCTGGATCTTCTCCCTGAAGGGGCTATGGCCTTCATCATCCTTTGTTTGATGAAGGCGATTGCGCCAAAAAGTTGACCTAATGTCCTTAAAAAATATATATTTTTGCAAGTTTCGGCAGTGTGCGGGAAGTTTCCTGATCGATGCATGTGGCGATAATAAAGTCCAAACCTGCTCAAAATCAACACAAATTTTGAAAATCTAAGCATTTTGAAGTCATTTTGTCTAGGACAAGATCCTCTCGCGCACTAAAGAGTACAACAGAACGGTAGAAGGTCCCAGTGGTTGGGTCCTAGAGTCCACACTCATTGCTCCTCTTGCTGATGGGGACCGGCCCTCCTCCCTCCTCCCCTTTCTCACAGACGCTGGAGCAGGTGTTTCCTGGAGCTCATGACTCTGATGAGGTGAGTTTGGGTCAGTCACCCTGTTCCCACAGCCGGGGCCAGCTGCTGGGCCGGTCACAGGGCCCCGGGGCCCCTCCTCTTTAGGAACCTGAGAGCCCAACGCCACACACTGTCCCACTGTCCCCAAAGTCTTATCTGTCCACTCTGGGACACATGAGAACACCGTGATCCATGCAGCATCAGGCCTGTCCTGTCGGCTCACAGACGTCTGAGGGACCATCAGTTCACTTTAAGTACGTACACTTTAGTAGGAATTATATATTGTTCCAATATAGAGAGGCCCATATATTATGACTAAATAAATAAAGCAAATACACATAGCACAGTGGCTGAGTGGTTACTGGATCGTTGGGGCTGTGTGGAGTGAGTATGTCTTCCTCATGTGTGGACATAGGTTTCCTCCAGATGCTCAGGTTTCATCAGCTGCAAACGCCCGATTCATATTTCAGTGCAAATCTTATCTGCACAGTAACATTAATCTGCAAAAGCTCTGGTTATAATTGTCAGGAAGAAAACAGATGTCTGCTGCTGAGTGGAACTTTGTATTAACCAATACCTATGCTATTGGTTTTGAACTATCAAATGTGTGTTTGTAGGTCTTTAGCAGCATACCTCCTGTTTTTCTGTCATGTGTTCAGTATCGATAAAGTTCTTACTGTTGTCTGCTATGTTAATCCTGTCTACTTGCATATGGTTAGTCCAAAACACTGTGAATCTGAGGCTGAACGTTAACAGTTTATTCTTTCAAGATGGATTATACGCCGGATCCGCCGGGCAGTGCAAGGTTCTCCCATCAGCCCAAAGAGATTCTGACCGTTATCCTGGAGACGGATGGAGGACTCATTTTGTGGTATGATTGGATAATGACTAAATAAAGCACTTTACTTACTTAGAAAATGGCAGTTGTAATATGTTCCTCTGTCGTAAAAGAGGTTTTCTTTTGTTTTGTTTCTTACATTTGCCTGTGTTTGATGTTTGTGTCATTACTGGTTTCCAAACGGCTCCTGTTTGTAAATCAGTTCCACTTGTGCGGGCCTGCGAGGCAGCTCCTGTTGTGATATCGGGCTACACACAAACTATTTGAGCTGAGGGAAGTTTGTGGAGGAGGTGAAGCATTGTAAAGAAGGAAGATCAGTGCTGCTGCAGTGGGCCCTGTGCCGGAGAGCTGCTGAGGGGCCCGTCACATGAGCGCCATGAAGGAGCTTATTATGTTAGCATCGCCGCTGACGTGAGGGATATGCACAATAAAAACTCAGGTGACTTCAGGTGAAGTCCCGGTAAATAACATCGCTGAAAACAGGGATGGAAGAATATGTATTTGTATAGCAAATGTTGCCATCCCATTTTCTGCACATTGTTTTTGCACAAGTACTCAAGCGCTTTCTTTTATTATTAATGTCTGGTAATGGTTCACTGTAAATAACAATATTTATTCCTATATCTTTGCTAATGTAATACACTGCCTTTTAATTATAATTTACTATTGAACCAGAATTATCACGTGACTTGCCAAAGCTAGTTTTATAAGCTAGGCCCATAGCCTCTCATTGAGAAGCGGTGGTGCAGTAGCTGTGGCCTAAGCCTTTGTGCACCGGTGGGACGTTTAAGTGTCATTTTATCTGTTTCTGTGCACCCGTAAAACCTAATACGAAAAACGACCTTTTACTGTTTGTTCACAGGGAACTATGTTGACCTATGTTTACCTACTGTTTCACGTTTGAGCTCAAAATAAACTTAAAAAAAGACCTTTGATTCTCTCTGGTCAACACAAACAGACATACTGTGCATGTCATCATTCCACATGTATCTATTTGTAACAAAAATGTCCAAACAGAAAAAAACACATGTATGTTATGGGCGGCATGGTGGCACAGTGGTTAGCGCTCGTGTTTCACAGCTGGAAGGTCCCAGGTTCCATTCCCACCTGGACGGGGCCCGTCTGTGTGGATGTTCTCCCTATGTCTGAGTAGGATTCCTCTGAGTAAAACATGTACAATAGGCCAGGATCAATGAGAGTGCAACTGTGGGGAACAGATGGAAATTAGCCCAAGGGTGCAATCCAGGGAGGTATGTTTACATGCATGAGACCCATGTGTGTTCATTAAAGGGACTAGATGCAAGTTGGTCATTTTATGCTCACTACTGCCACCTCAGGTCTTACGTGTAACTGCAGCTTCTATATTAAGCTCGTGCATGACGGCACTTAGGACCTGAATGAACACCTTTGTGAGTGACAGTGCAGGATTTCAGAGGCAGTTGTGGTGAACAGGTCTGGACTCATTCTATGCTTTAGGACATGGCTGGAACATGTAGGGGGAGGAAAATACATAACATTTTTAAACTCCGTATAGTCACTTTAACATGCACTGTCCCGATTAGGGATGGGAATTGTTTTTATCAGTATCAGTGCCATTGATCATTTCTCTTTTCAATCTGGTTCTTTATCAATTCTCTTATCGATTCCAAATAAATAAAAAATATATAATATGCACATGCTTCTTGTAGTTTTATATTTTTGTTATTAGCAAATACACAAACGTATTCCTGCAGATATCATGCCAATTGCAGTACAGCGCATGTGATCTACAGACTGGGCTGCTCCTGTGGCTGTTTTTAAGGACGAGCTGAGCGGAGACTTAAGGGCCTATCTCACCGGCCTGGAGACTAGTTGGAGACCTGCGTTGCCGCTGGTCACGGAGATGTGTCTGAGACGTCCCCCGGAGATAAGGCAACTCTCCAGGTTAATCTCGGTAAAAACAAACAGTTTCGATGATTATTATTTATTTTTTACATACCGTTACAGTTGTTTGTTTTGGTTCTCTGGATGATTTACCCCGTCTGACTCTGACGCACTCTCTTCAAATGAACACAAAGACACTCTCACTTCCACAGTCCTAGCACATGTCCTCAATCAGGTCCTCATCTGTGCCAGTGCAGCCTCCAGTCGTCAAGCTCAGTTACTCTGGAGGGTGTTTCACACAAGCAATGGCCTGTTCACGTAAACACGAGTGAAACTTGGGTCTCGTCTGCAGCTGAAGGCGACCCAAGTTTAGCCTTTTCAAAGCACTAAGAGCGCCGCATTACGGAATGAGTCCACCATTATCAAAAGTGTAGTGAAAAGAAGTCAGCTTAGTTCATTGTAACTGGCAGAGAAGGATATTGAGCTGAGTGTCACTTTTAGTTTTTGTATTCGTCACTTTTGTTTCATGTGGATAGAGCCACTGATTAAAGAGGTATTAATCATAAACCTGTTCACTTTATTATATTCAGTTTGAGTGTTAGTCCTTTGATGAAAATGGGGTTTTAGTCAAGATTTAGTCAAACAATTCTTTTCAATTTTAATCAAGTCAGTTTCATTTTCAAGAAAATGTAGTTGTTTAAATGGGACTGGGGCCGGAACAGGGACGGAGCTGACACAGGCAGCAGAGGGTCTGGGGCTCCACAGCAGAGGGTTAGGGGGCCCACAGCAGAGGGGTTAGGGGGCCCACAGCAGAGGGGATAGGGGGCCCACAGCAGAGGGGATAGGGGCCCACAGCAGAGGGGTTTAGGGGTAACACAGCAGAGAGGATAAGGGGGCCCCTGCCGGGAAACACTAACACAGGATTTTGACTATTAATTAAAAAAAACTTTAACTTCTGAAAACAACAACACAGATTTATTACAATGAAGATATAAAATCTTCTGTTTTTTTGTGTTTTCATTTCTTACTAGCTTGTCATGAATAAAATTTTCTCCTAAATGGGTCTAAAATTTGAACTATAGCTAAGAGAGAGAAAAAAAGAAGAGCCAAAAGAGGCGGCTCTTTTTGGTGAGCTGATCCAAATGATCCGGCTAACCAATATAAGCTGAAAATCACGAGTCAACCAAAACATATCTGCAGTTTGTATTCCTGTTTTGTTGTTGTTGTTGTTTTCCCCATTTAGTTCTTACTTTGAATGAAATTCCGATTTTAGATTTATTTATTATTTTTTTTCCTTTATTTACTCCTTTGGCATTTTCATGGTTTTTTGCATACAAAAATCAATGAACTTGAAGCGAACATAGACGCGTACAAATGAAGTAAAAATATACAAATTAAGAGATAAATTGAACATTCCAATCCATGACAATGCTGAAGCAACAAAAGACATAATATATATAAATATATATAAAATATATATAAACAGAAAACCACAAACCAAATAACAAAGTAATTATGGTATTTAGAAAAAGCCAAACAATGTATTGTCCATGTCTTTCTCTATGGTTATAAACTAATTGGTTTTGTAATTTGTTTGTGTGTAGGGGCGGTGTGTGGCCCAAAGGTGAAACAAATGAATAAAAAATAAGAAAATATGTGTTAAGAAGGACTGAAGAACCCACAGGAAAGGATGCTTTTGAAGTACATTCGAGGGATATATAGTCCGTTAGTGAATGCTTCCAGAGTGATATGTGAATACTTCATGAGAATTGTTTTCTTGGCCGATAGCTAGCGCAATAAGAAGAATTCTGCATTGGGTTTTATTCAAATGTATCACTGATGGAACTGACCCTGACAGTAGGTAATGTGCAGACCCTGCCATACAGGACAAAAGGGTGTGTGTGGAGCTTGTGCAGTGAGTTACCTGAGTACTCGCACAGTACACAGGTTATGGTAAGTAGGACACCGGAGCCCATCTCCTCTGTCTGTGCGTCCTTTGTGTCGGAGGATTCCACCTGCACTAATTGTGTGAGTACAGACCTGAGGAGCCTTCTGTTGGCGGAGGGACACCTCTTCACTCATTCAGAGAAAATGAAAGTGATGCTTTGGCTTTCTCCTCAGTGTGGCCTCTCCACACAGCACTCTGTGGCCCTCAACACGCAATTAATCCATTCATCTGTTAAGAGGAGCCATTTCCACCTCCTCTCTCTCACACACACTAACACAGAGGCCTGGGCTGGAGTTCAATAGTGCTGTTCCCTCATGAAAATAACTGTTTAACAAACTGTATATTAGGGTGTAACAGTTCAGCACATCACGGTGCAAGTGCGATGTAAATAATAAGTTGGTTTTGAAATAAAATAGCGTTAATGTTAATTATTGGTGTAACCCACTTCAGAGTACGTATACCTCACTACCTATAGGTTCGTAGGAGCTGTGAGCAAGAGCAATAACCAATGGATTGGACACAGGTATACTCAACGTATAAAAGCAACTTTTAGATTATGAAAATAATATAAAACAATAGCTAGTAAAATAAAAATAGAATTGTCCTTTAGAAATGTTAAAGAAATAGGCCACCATTTTTACATACTGAGATATGTTATGTAAGGCGTAATAATACCAGGAGTAATTCGGCATCCGCACAGTAAAGTGAAGATATCACTGCGCGGATGCCGAATTACTCCTGGTATTATTACGCCTTACAATATAGTTCCCCTTTTTATCCGCTTAGAAAATCCACATTGTTTAATTTTGTGTAATTATACTTTGTAGTGTAACACTTCACGTAACCATATTTAAATAGGGAAAACGTGGAAGAGTTTGGAAGCTTCTATCTTCACCTCGTTTGGAGCTATAGAGGAGAAGAGAGAGGCTAAATGCTAACGCCGTCTGTGCTGTGTTTATTTATTTATTTGGTCGGGACAGTGCATGTTAATGAACATACATGGGTCTCATGCATGTAAACATGCCACACCGGATTGTAGCCTTGGGTTAATTTGCATCCATCGCCCCCCATGCACACTCATTTATCCTGGCCTATTGTACATGTTTTAGTGGTAGGGGAAACCGGAGTACCCGGAGGAAACCTACGCAGACACGGGGAGAACATGCAAACTCCACACAGAAAGGCCAAGGTGGGAATCGAACCCGGGACCTTCTAGCTGTGAAGCACGAGCTCTAACCGCTGTGCTACCGTGCTGCGGTTGGTTACATTATGGAAGGCACACGTGGAGACCAGGCAGGTACAAATGAACTGGTCTAAGCTAAGGTAAGAACATATCTCAGTATGTAAAAACGGTGGCCTGTTCCTTTAACTCCAGGGATTGTTCGATTTGTATTCAATCTAAGGTCGAGTCAATAGTCAGGGGGAATATTCAAGTCAGGGAAAGTATCTCTCGTTACACAGGATTTGTTGAATGATGTCGTGGACTCTCGGCGTTTGGTTGGGGGCTCAACGGTCGGGAGGCTCATCGTTGGACTGGGAGGCTTGCCATCAATTGGAATCACTGGTCAGCCTCGTTGGGCACGAGGACTGGAGCTAGTTTCATGAGCAAGAAGGGGGTTTCCGGGCAGGACAATTAAAAGTGCTTAATTGACGGCTCTCCGAACTCTATTTCTCACATTTTCCACCCTCTTTGGAGAAACAGAAGCTGTGCTCAGTTTGTGATTTTTTTCAATGTTAAGCTACCTCACGTATTTTGCACATAACTTCCGGTTTCAACTAGCCTGGTCTCATACGCTCGTACTCATTTCGTTTCCTACAAGGGTCTGGATCTTCACAATTGAGCTCCGTTATCAGGTGGGAGGGGTGAACTCCTTTGAAACGATTGGATCTGATTTTTGCTAGCGTTTGGTCATGACGTATGTAATGCGCCTGTGTTTGAGTGAAGCAGCGATCATAACTCAGTCATAACTCATAACTTGGGAGCCGAGCCAGAACGGATTGAAGATCTTCCCTTACGTTCGTATCCGCCGCCATTGCCGAACTACAACCAGCAAATGCGGCGCAAATGCTTGACGTCACCGACAACACCCGCCTCCCCGCTCGCTGAGTGGTAGGTTGAAATTCAACCGATGAAACGCGGCCACTGAGATCAGACCCAGACGTACATGTACGGAAAAGATAACTGGAGTTTACGGATGGCTAAGGCCAGGCTTCTGCATCGGTGACGTGAACGTTACTTTTGGTCACAGCTTTCAACATAACCTTATGCCGCATGTTTTTAATTATATCTGCTTTGGACAAATGTTCATATAACAATAGCATCATATGAGCTAACTGTTGTAGCATTAGCCGTTTTGTTACATATGAGTTTAATCACCTGAACCACCTCTCTCTAAGGTCGTAAGTCGTCATTTCAAGTGAGAAAGATACCAGTTACCAATGGCCTGGAACGCACCATTATAAATTAAAAATGGAATTGCCCATATATGGTCATGTTAAAAGCAACCAGAGGGGAAACCAAGAAAAAAATAAACTTCATTTTCTCTAATTTCTCCACCATTATATTAACAAATGCTGAATTATGAATACATTTTTCTACTAAATACATTTACAGAGACATGGAGAGGAGCAGAGTAGTTCCACAGCCCGTTAATACTTAAAGTGCAACTAAACCCCAAATCCACTTTTTTTACTGATAAGCTGCCTAAATGGGTGTCAAATAGAGTTGTCTACATGTCCCAGTCAATATTTTGACATTTTGTGCTAAATTAGTTCAAAATCCCTCTTTGGGTCCAAAACTGAGCGGTTACTGCCCTCTTCAGGTTAAAAACATTCAACCAAAGTGGAATTATGTGATTGGCCAATGACCTTACCCATGCAACGTCACGGTACCAGAGAACGTCATCACTGCAGCCGTATATAACCCACACTCCCTCCCGCATACGCCTCCGTAGCGAGTTGGAGTTGGATTCATAGCGAGCGAGCGAGTTGTGCAGCTACAAGCGATCGCTTGCAAGCAGACCGCTGTCACTGACAGCCCCAGACATCCCCCCCCCCCGTCTCCCCCAAGGCCTCCCGGCACGCCTCTTTCGCGGAGTTTTTTGACTTTTGGGAGTGGGTGGAGTTAAGCCTCTGTCTTGCCCTTTAGTTCCCCTTTAAATAACAGACAATGCTAACCAGGAATCTAACATTAGCTTCATGCTACACATGCTAACATCCGTATGGACCCGAATAATTGCGATTCCCGTGAGAGGTTTCTTCCCCCTTGGCTAGGCCACGCCCCCTATAGGCTTAAACTTTCCCCGTCATTTTAGTACGATCCATATGTTCAGATTTTAGCACTGCAGGGCATTGTTACTTCCCTGAACATGTGTGAAGCACTATTCATTTCTATCTAGCACATTCAGCTTGCGTCATCCCCTTTTTGCAATTAACAATTAAACATGTACAGATTAACCTCTTATCCCCCGCCTTAACCGAGCATAGTTTCCCCAGTTCAGCTTTACTCAAATCTGAAAGCTTCTTGACTGGAGTTTACAGCCTATTGGACGCCTCATTTGAAAGCTAAGACCTACAAAACGGATCCTAACTTTTTTGTTGTGTTGATGCCACGTTTTTCTGTCTCGTGTTTTGTCTCTTTTTGTTGTTGCTTTCTTCATCGCTTTTGACGCTTATTTGTCGTGTTTTTGTCACTTCTTTATTGTGATATTGTCGCTTCTCCGGCGTGTTTTATACTTATATGCTTTGTCACTCTTTTGTTGCTTTATTGTCACTTTTTTGTTGTATTTTCATCCTCGTTTTTGTCACTATTTGGACGCTTTGCTCAAGAAGCTTTTAGATTTGGGTAAAGCCATACTGGAGAAACGGTTCCGGTGAGTTTAACACTATAAGGCGAGCGGGGTTCAGTGTTACTGCACTTTATTTATCATCTATTATTAACAATCCAGCCAGAACAATGTGCAGCCCCACAGTTGCTCTGTTGCTTCCTTCTCATATTTATAAGTCCTACCAGCAGGATGTTAGTGTAATCCTCTCCTGCGATCTAGAAAAGGCTTCCAAACTTGTCATGAGATGATCCTCCTGTCTACACACCTGCTCATTTCCGCACTTAAATCGCCTTCACCGCAAAGTCAGCTGTGGCTTTAAGCCTTATTCAAACAGATCCATACACACTCTGCTGGGAACAATAACATTCTGTGTCAGTAGGCTCTCATCTGTCCAGGAAGTATTCATCGAGTAAAGTCAACTGTTTATTTTTCAGTTTTTTTTTCAAATCTTGTTTTATATATTGTTGTGTTGGGATTCTTTAATGAAAGCCAGAATTTAGAGTAATGTGCGCTCTGATCCTGTACAGCACAGTAAATAAACCTGACCCTGACTGGACTGGGTTTAGTCAAGTTGAGGATGTTTCACTTCTATTCACAGAAGGACACAATTTAGAATATGGCCCGGTAGTTACTGTAGTACATCCCTGGTACTTACAGAGATAATTACCAAGTACTTACAGTGGTACGTTTAGGTAAGTACCTAGGAGTTACGAGGTCGGCCCATTAGTCCGACGTCTCATTATTCTGAAATCACCCATTGAGTAGGGGTGCCATTAGGGTTAGGGTTAGGGTTATATTTTGTAATAATGAGACGTCGGACTAATGGGTTGTCGGACCAATGGCATGGCACCGGAGTTACCAGGCCATACCACTGCAAGTACCTGCACAGCAAATGTTCCAGTGTTAATGTGACACTGTTTGGTGTTTATATGAGTCCAACCTTCTCAGTGTTAAAAGTGAGTTGACTCTCTTCAGAGTTAGACTGAAGGATAGAGAATCTGACACCATGAGTGACAGTAACATGACGTTAAATAGAATGTGTTCTTTATTCCAATAATAAGGCTGAGGCCTCATTGGACTTCAGTCTGTCCTAGACTGACAGGTAAAGAAGCTGGAAAATGTGTCATTCAACGAATGTCTAGGACTTCAGCTGGAAGTACAAATTCAAAACTGAAATCAAACAATCATTAATAACAGTTAGATTAAAGGAAAGAATAAAACTGTGTGTGTGTGTATATATATATGTTAAAAAGCTCTCAAACTGTATCTGATGTAGGGTCATGTGTGTCCTGTTCCTCTGAGTCAGGTGGACCACAGCAGATGTGGACAGAACTGTGGTATCCACAGTTTTAATTTGGAGAAAATAAAATAACCCTGGAGTGCAGTCTGCTGTAACATAGACCTGTGCACATCAGTCATGGTCCACCCTGACTCAGAGGAACAGGGACACACATGACCCTACATCAGATACAGTTTGAGAGCTTTTTAAACATATATATATATACACACACACACACACAGTTTTATTCTTTCCTTAATCTAACTGTTATTAATGATTATTTGATTTCAGTTTTAATTTGTACTTCCAGCTGAAGTCCTAGACATTCGTTGAAAGACACATTTCCAGCTTCTTTACCTGTCAGTCTAGGACAGACTGAAGTCCAATGAGGCCTCAGCCTTATTATTGGAAATAAAGAACACATTCTATTTAACGTCATGTTACTGTCACTCATGGTGTCAGATTCTCTATCCTTCAGTCTAACTCTGAAGAGAGTCAACTCACATTTTAACACTGAGAAGGTTGGACTCATATAAACACCAAACAGTGTCACATTAACACTGGAACATTTGCTGTGTGGTAATTACCTCTGTAAGTACCAGGGATGTATCATAGTAACTACCTAGGAGTTACTGGGCCGTATTCTAAAGTGTACCCAGAAAACTACTTTTTTTCCCCCTCTCATATTTATATCAGTAATGTTCAGCAAAAGTTTCAAATAGTCTTATTGGGCTTCAAATGCTGGAAATGTATTACAACCATTACACAGATTCCATATGCAATACATTGCCTTGTCCCAAACTGTAGGCCATTTATACCTTATCAATTAAATTTGTCCATCCATCCATCCATCCAGCCAGCCAGCCATCCATCCATCTATCCATCCATCCATCCATCCATTTTCTTCCACTTGTCCGTTGCCGGTCGTACGGAGCTGCACCAGCCCCTATAGCGCCCCCTGCAGGTGGTGGGTCCACAGAAGGACGGCCTCATGGTTCTAACCGGGCCTGTTGGTCTCTCATAAGGGGCTTCTGAACCGCTCTTTGTCTGACCCGTCACCTAGGACCTGTTTGCCATGGGAGACCCTACCAGGGGAACGAAGCCCCCGACAACAGAGCTCCAGGATCATTCAGGCGCTCAAACCCCCTCCACCACGTTAAGGCGGCGGTTCCAGGTGGGGAATTAAATTTGTGAAATTGTGAAATAGATAATGAGTTGTATGTTAAACTTACAGGCCAAACTTATAGTGATTAGTCTAATCTCTGTCATATTGGCTGGCAGCAGTGATAAAGTATTAGTGTGCATTAGTGGATACAGCGTCACACGCCGTCACTCCGTCCCGAAGAGAGGCCCAGAGACTGTTAAATAAGTGGATAGTCTCTGATAGTGGGCTCCTCCCTCCTCATTCAGGCTGGATTAGTCCCCAGGATCTCAGCGACATAAGCCAGACGCCTATAGAGCCCTCCAGTGTGCGGCTCCGCTCCAGCCGCCGGGCCATTGTGTGCAGATGTGCTGGTGCGTACAGTCAAAAGCCTCCTCGGGTGGGGAGAGGAGCGGCTTCACAAAGGAAGAGCTGTGGTTAAGCCCAGAGGATCCTCAGTAGGAAGTGTTCACTCTAGGATCAAATCTCCAACCGAGTGTGGACTTTGCACTGCGACGGGGCCGGGCCCTTTATTCAAATGGAAGGCAAGTTTATTTGTAGAGCACACTTCATACACAAGGCAATTCAAAGTGCAATCAAAATGACAAAAGCAGAACAAATCAATAAAACATCAACATTAAAATGAATCAATTACAGTAAAAGGCAAGAGTGCAGATAAAATACTTTCAGTTTTCATATGCACAGGTAAAAGAGCTGAGGTTGAGGCCTGTCTCACATCCTCATGAAGACTGTTCCAGATTTTAGCTTTAGCCTCAGCGTGTTGAGTCCTGACTCTGGGAACCACCAGGAGACCCCTCCCTGAAGTTCTCAGGGCCCGAGATGGTTCATACGGCTCTAACATGTCAGAGATGGAAGCCAGTGCAGAGGCCGGGGCACTGGACCAATGTGGTCGTATTTCCTGCACAGTAAATTCTGTTAATTTGACACTGTTTGGTGTCTATATAGTTCACACCTTCTCAGTGTAAATGTGAATGACACTCTTCAGTGTTAACTACAGGTCAGACACCATGAGTGACAGAAACATGACGCTAAATACAATGTGCTCTTAGTTTCCAGTAAAAAGGCTGAGGCCTCATTGCTCTTCAGTCACAGAGCGACAGGTGAAGAAGGAAGTCATGGAGATTCTGTTTTAGACAGAACTTCAGACTTCTGATGGATAAGAAGTAAAGACAAAAAATTAAGTGCTTGTTATTAACAAGTTTAAGAGGTTAACTCTTTATATACTTTTATATTATGTATAATAAATTAAATAAACAAACTCTGTATCTGCTGTAGAGTCATGTTTGACCCAGTTCCTCTGAGTCGTGGTGCAGTAGGACTGATGTGGACAGATGTTACAGAAGAAGCTCATGAGGTTCATTTCTTCAACAGTTACTATAGTAACTGTTTTCGCCAAAGTAAAAGTAAATCTATCACAGTCCTGTCCACATCTGTCATGCTCCACCATGACTCAGAGAAACTGGGACACACATGACCTACTACACTGGATAGAAGTGAATATGTTTTATAAATATATAAACCAAAACACATTATGAAATTTTAAGATTTTTTTATTTCCCTTCAATACTTGAAATAAATGTGTATATCCGTCAGGAGTCTGAAGTTCTGTCTAAAACAGAATCTCCATGACTTCCCTTTTCACTTCTCAGTCTGTGACTGAAGAGCAATGAGGCTCAGCCTTTTTACTGAAAACAAAGAGCACATTGTATTTAGCGTCATGTTACTGTCACTCATGGTGTCTGAACTGTAGTTAACACTGAAGAGTGTCATTCACTTTTCACTTCACTTCTTCTTCTTAGGGATTATTCCGGCAGCTTGCAACGAAAGATTAGAGCATTACCGCCACCTACTGTTCCGGAGGATGGGTCAAACAGCAAGCTCACACTCGCACTCTAATACCCCAACAAGGGAAGGGAAACAAAGAGGGAAAAAAAAGAAAAAAAAGCCCCAGTAAATAAAACAAAATACAAAATTCTTCCATGTAGCCCCGTGTCCATTCACTTTCACACTGAGAAGGTGTGAACTATATAGACACCAAACAGTGTCAAATTAACACTGGAGCATTTACTGTGTGGTTCTTGTCATCTCGACATATCACTCCTCCGGCCCACACTGTTCCCTACAGTGGAATATAGAGTGGTCACGACATGTGGTGGCCCAATGACCACGGGGAAAATGTAGTGCACTCAAAGTGTCCCACAGTGTAGTGGACATCACTGGGAATGAACGTGTGAGCGGATGTGTGAGTGAGTGAGTGGTTGGTGGTGGGAGGGGCCGATGGCGCAGAATGGCAGTCTCGCTTCCCGTTAACCTGCCCCTTGTCTACCCTGGCGAGACCAGAATGATTTACTCCTCCTTCTTGTGTACAGAGGGATATCAGTCTGGGACCCACGCCCTCATTAGCGGCTGTAGAAAACTCAAACGAGCCCGTGCAATCAGATTTGTTTATTTGTTCGCAAACAGCGTCACTCATGGGACGCGGAGGTCCCTCAATACGGATGGCGCGTGACATGGGAGAGAAAAGGAGTAACCCACACCAAAAGTGAAAATGATGATATGGGACAGCCAACAGCTTTATTCTAATCTGCGCTAAATGGTCTCAACTTGTATAGTGCTTTTTCTACCTTCATTAGGCCCAACGCGCTTCACATCAACCACTCACCCATTCATACACCAAAACATGCAGACGCTGACGGCAAGGCTGGTGAAGTGTCTTGCCTGAGGTTACAACGACACTGTGCATCTTCAGGAGCTGGGATTGGAACCCCAGACCTTCCGATCATGAGGCGACTCGCTCAACTGCGCCACTGTCGCGCCATTGGGAAATGACCAAATACACATCGACAGTAGGTGAGTTTTGTGATTCATAATTCTGTTTGAATATTTTCGTGGAACCGGTAATAACCCCGCATTCATTTACTCCGCTTCCTGTTTGCTAGTGTATGTTCCACTCTTCAGAATCAGAATAGTTTTATTGCCATTGATAGAAATAAACTGAGGCTATAAGGACGTGCATAAAGAAGATTAAAATAAATAATAATATGATAAAGACAACAACAATTTGACATAGAACCACAGCGTCAATTATAGTTGATGCGATTATAGTCCAATTGAAATGGTTAATAGCTTACCACCCCTGAGTATGGAGTGAATGAATAATGGCTGCACTGTGGAAACTTGATAACACAGGCTTGTAAACAATACAAGTGTGAGCCAATTTATATTACTATTATATCTAGGCTTCCAGTGGTGCACTTAAAAGCAATATACCCGATATTTTTTACAAGTAATACATTAACAGTTACAGTATATGATCTCTTATTCATTTGCAAAATAACATTCTCAAAATCATCTTTCCAGCCAGAGGTTCTGTGCTGGAGGGTCTGATGTGGCCCCCAGGCCTGATGTTGCTTACCCCTGTTTTACAGGGACGAGTTAATAGGGCTCTACGGTGTTACGTCACAAATGAAGTGGAGGTGAATACAGAGCTCTCGCTTCATTGAAAACAATGGGAGACGCTGAAATTGGGTGGTTGTTTGAGAGGATTTATTAAGGTGAATAATTGTGATGAACTGTCATTATTGGACTTAATTGGTCTCGATGAATGTTTGTACAAACAGAAGAGCCTCGTACACGTCGCTAATCCATCGTAACTTTGTGTTGAATTTCACACATTTATGTTTCGCCTTTCGGGAAATAATCATGATCTAAGTTAAACGTAATGCTGACGAGAAAATGTTTTAGAAGCTTTTAGGTGACGTTCTGTCTAGTTTATTCAGCTTTAGATTTAGCTAAAGCATGACTTGGCTAACACATGTCATTAAACATTTGATTAACTATTTATTTTATGTTTAAAGCAAAGTAAATGGTAGAATTTAGAGCCTGACGTGTCCGGCACAGTTACGTTAAACTTTAAAACATGATCCACACAATGTGTTTAGATCTGCAGACGTCCATTCTAATCATAAAACTTACTCAGTTTACAAGATTGAAGCTGCAGTTCTGACAAAATGGAACATCCGACCACACAACAGCTTTTAGGATTTACTGAGAAAAACTACATTTATTCAACACAAACGCTGTTTAATACCGCCATTGTTTTCACCTCCACATCTGCGGCCTCTGGTAGAAGAGCCCTATAGGCACACTTCACACCTTGTGGGGTCATTTTCTGGGTCGCGGTCTCGCCTGTAAGTTCAAGAAATGTACTGTATAATGTTTTATAATTAGATGCACAGTGTTTCCCTTTACAAATGTCTGAGTTTGCAATATTCAAAACTAATTCGGTTCCATCATTAGAAAATAAAAATCAGCAATAGTGCCTTTACGTAAATATGAACTGTCCCTGTATGTAAACCAGTCATATTGGTATTTATATCCTTTTCTATAGATCGGGCCATAATTGTATTAATTGATTATTGATCAGTAAAGTTTTTAATTAGCTAGGAGAAGGAGACAAATATAAGTTACTTTCCTTTTCCCAATGATACAGTAGTTTGTCACAGTAGGTGTAGTCACAGTCCTGTAAACACAGTCCATCGTCTCATCAGTTTTCCTGCGGCTCAGTCCCGGCGGCTGGCTACGGGCTGGGGGCTGACCTTCTTGTAAAACAAGAGCTCTAATGTATCGAGTGAAGCGGCCACCTGCCGGCTCTGCGCAGACCTTCTCCCCCAACAAAGGAAGAGGTGGAATTACGGCGGATTTCTCTGTCGATTTTCCTGTTAGCCGCGGTTTGACGCCTCATTACGGGATGCAAAAAAATAAAATAAAAAAACAGGGGCCGCGCGGTTCTCCCCGGTCCCACTGGGGGCCCAGGGCGGCAGTAGAGATTTGCGAGGCTTACTTTGAAATCGCGAGTCGTTTATGCAAATCCCCGGCCGTTTGGTCTTTCCTCTGCCCCTCATCTGATCCGCGTTACTGTAGGCTAAAGCAGAAAACGCTTCTCCCAAACGGGCCTAGGCTCGGGCTGACCTGCACTGAGCCTTTACTGTACTGGCAGCATCAAACGCCCAAGTATGCCAGAAGTATGTGAGAACAAAAAATGTTTTTAATGATCTAATGGCACACGGGGAAAACAGGCTCAGGTTTCAGCAGCATCACACGTCAGAACTGGATTTCCCGAGGGGATTTCAGGAAGTCAAAAACAGGAGCGGTGAAAGATCCATTTGATGGACAGCGATGGTACAATATTGGAGTTTAATGATTTCAAACATAGGTTCAACCTTGAATGCACTTATAAAACATTCTCCAATGTACTTAAAGAGGGGGTATTATGCTTTTTTAATCACATAGCACCAGTCTATAGCATACTACAATGATGACGTAACCTTCTGTTGGTCTGTATATGCAGTAAATTAAAATAACTGCCTTGAATAAAATTGCTCTCTCAAAATGGCTGTACTGAACGTCTTGAAATAGGCCTCTGTCTCTTTAAGAAGCTTTCCGACACGCCCCCTTCAGCACACTGCTGTGGCATCTAAACAACACTACTGTGCGGGGAGGGGGCTCTGCTGAGCTGAGGAGCAGTGGTTGGTGGCTTGGCTGGTGACAAAGGTCCAGAGGCGTCTCCAGGAGGTGGGGGCGTTCCTAGGAGGACTGAGGCATAGCTACACCTAAAATGGCTGCCGTCTAAGTTTTTACTGATTACTCAAAAATATGTGAATGAGCCAAGGCAACACTCCAGGCATGTGTTTAATGAGGGAATGACATAATAACATGATATAAAGCTTGAAAAAGTCATTAATACCCCCCCTTTAAAGCGATTCCTTCTGCTCTACTAAATATGGTAAAATCACATCTACAGTATTCAACTGTAACACCTGCCTCTCCTGCTTTATTTATTGAAGATTATAATTTATTCGATGTAAAATGTAATAAATGCAGTTTAAGATCTACATTAACAAATGAATATTTCCCCCTCCCTGTTAAACAAAAAGTATTATCTCCAAATTGGTCAAAAAATGAAAATTCCATAATAAGATCCAGATATTTATCATTTCCGCTCCTACCTAAAATGAAAGAAGTGCACTTTAAAACCATGAATGATATAAGAATTAGATACCAATTTCAAGATAACGTATGTAAATTTTGTCAAATTGATATTGAATCTCAAGAGCATTTATTTTATGAATGTAGCAATGTGAAGAAATGTTGGGTTGATTTATATAATTGGTTGAAGGTAAAGAACAATGTACCCATGCTAGATTATAATTGTGTCAAATTTGGTATATTTATGAAAGATTAAAAAAAATAGAATATATGTATGATAATTTGATAATTTTGAGTACATTTTATTTACATAAATGTAGATTCCTGAATGTAAACCCCAATTTTGTTCCTTTAATAATGAAGTGATGTCTTTGTATAAGTCTCTTAAAATTCTAGAGTGTAAAGGTGCCTTAAAACTATGTGAAAAATTATCTGTATAGCTGATGCCCTTGTGTTATTGTAATACAAATGTTTATTTCTTTTATTTTTTTGTGTTGCTTAGATTTTCCTGCGCAGCAGTCATTTGTATTGCCTTTTTGATTCAGACACATTGTCAATTGACTTTGCAATAAAAAAATAATAATACAAAAACAGGAGCAGTAAAAGATGGAGGGAAATCTGTCCTCTGCTTTTGACCTGGGTAAACTGGTCACATCTATGCGACGCTTCACTCCCTCCATCGGGAACCCAAAGCACTTTACATCTAGGACACGCAGACACGGAAGGACAGGTGGCTGAAACGCGCTGCCCAAGAACACAACAGAAGTTCAACAGTGAGGAAAAGAAACGAATGAAAGAGTTTCATTTTCAACGCCTCCGTTTGGTCCACACATGGTATACGGTCTTTCTGTCACCTAAGTTCTCTCTCACAAAGCAACACTTTTTCAGAGACTTGTGTAATGGAGCGAGTGTTTTTGGGTTGCTACTTCCACCCACCACATGCTACATCCCACACTATAAAACCCCCCTGTCTTTGTTTGTTTGCCCTGTGACCCTTGCATTTCCTGGTTCCATCTTGTTGGGAGTGGCGCTCTGTGGAAGCAGGTAAAAAACTAACATTTCTGTTTAAGCTCAATTACTACTTGTTTTAGTCCTTACCCAGCATTTCTTTGTTAGTACCGCTTTCACTATGGATTCTGGGGAAAGCGTCATGGCGCATGCTACTGTGACAGTGACTGTAGATTGGGTGTGTCAAGTCCCGATGGTTCAGTGCTGGAATAGCATGGTATCCCTTCTACGGATCTTGGAGTGGTATAGTCCTGCCTGAGCCCACTACCAGCACAGATGCCGCCACTGCCTTTTTGTCCTACCTGGTGCTACATTTTGGTTCAGTGAAAGTGGACTTATGTAAAGTGTCAAATGGGCCACAATGAACGAAAAGGGACTCTTAACTTATGTTGACATATTGGCCGTTGGTGTACTGTTTGTAATTTGTTTTCCAGGGAATCTTATTTGGCTGTGTCCATAATTATTCAATTATTGGACTGATATTTGTGGTATTATTTCTAAAGTGATTGGCAGGACAATAGAGCCAAATCCCTTGAGTGCTTTGTTTGGAATATTAGTTGGATATTTTCCCTCCCCACCTCACTACATCGCATGGCAATTCTCCTGCTTTTATGACCCTTCTAGCTAGCAGGGTAATTTTGTTAAAATGGAAATCTCCAACAACCTCCCTCCATTAGCCGCTGGCTTAGGGATGTTTTATATTTTCTCCAACCCGAGAGAGTACGCATGACGCTCCATGGCCTTCTGACAGATTCATTCAGACTTGAAATTCCTTGTTTAAGTTACTCCAACAAATGATCTTCCCTTCTGTACTGGTTTAACCTTTCTTTTTCTTCTTTTTTTTCATTACTTGTTTTGTTTTTCTAAGTGGAATCGCCATATCTACTGTATGTATATATATCTATATCTATATCTATATCTATATATATATATATATTCTTTACATATTTGTAGTTTTTTTGTGTGTGCTTTAAGGGGATTGTACCAACATTCATTGTTCCCCTATATTTGGCCTTTATGTTTTTATGAAAGCACTGTACAATTTCTGTAAAACTTTTCTGACGCCGGCTTCGTCCCGACAACAGAAGTGTGCAGTCCGATTTGTGACAGATGTGTCAGTGGACTGTACTTCCCTGCTGTTTAAGACGGCCGTCTGGAACACTCTGAGAAGGTTGTCGAGTTTGTAATGGTAAGGTGACGCATAGGGTTAAACTCGTTCTAGCCTTAACAGATCTGATGTCTACGTTTTGTGAGCTGATTTAGGACAGTTTTGAGGTGTTGAATCCAAAAATCCCATTGTAATCATGTTACAAAAGCTTATGAAGTTCATTTCTTTGACACCAGTTACTTTAGTAACTGTTGACTGCACAGTAAAAGTAGATCTATCACAGTCCTGTCCACATCTGTCATGGTCCACCATGACCCACCATTGCTCAGAGGAACACACATGACCCTACATCCGATAATACATAAAGATTTTTTTTTTTTAACCTTTATCTGCATGAACTGCATTTTTCTTTTAAGTGTTTAATAATTTCCATTTCATGTTTAATTTATTCACTACTTACTTTAGTTTCAGAATTGACAGCACATGTGTAAAGTTCAGTCTAAAGCAGAAGCTCCATGACTTCCTTCTTCACCTGTCGGTCTGTGACAGACTGAAGAACAGTGAGGCCTCGGCCTTTTTACTGAATATAATGGTCACAATGTATTTAGTGTCCTGTTACTGTCACTCATGGTTTCTGACAGAAGTCTAACTCTGAAAAAAGCCCGGCCCATAACAGCAGGTCCTATAAGGGCTCAGGTATTTTAGGGGCTACTGATTTAGAGTAAACTTTACTCTAAGTCATTAATGAAACCTTACTCTTTTCAAAGCAAACTTTACTTTGTAATGAGTAAGGTTTCATTAATCATTTAGAGTACGCTTTAATTGTTCTAATGACGGAACTGTTACTCAATTACATTGTGGCAATTTGTGTCTGCAATTATTTGAGCAACCTTTACTAATCACAACTTACAGTGTATTGTCTTTATAAAGTGTTTGTCCTGGTGCCTATCTGTCCACAGTTTGGGGGAGACTGAGGCTAGTTGGAACATGTTTTGTATTTGGTCAGGTACGTGTGTTGGTCACAGTTTATGAACGTTACATACAGGCACTTTTAGGATTTGATAGGTAAGCACTTCTTTGAAATGACCAAAAATATGACAGAAAAATGTAGTGTAAAACAGCCCCTTGGCTCGAGGTGGTTTTAACGGAACTACAGAAAGTCAAAATCATGTGCCTTGTGGAATACAGAGATAAGAAAATCCATTTAGCACAAAAAACCTGACCTGATAGAGAATAATGCAAATACTTTAGACACCTCACAAACAGTATTATTATTTTTTTGTAACCCAATAGATAAATATTTAAGCTCTACCCACTCCTGAGGGGACTGCTCAGACCACACCAGTTTACATTAAAGCCATTTCTCTAATTAAAGTATGATCTGCATCCCGTCTTCATGAACAAAGCGCTGCAGGTCCTGTGGTCCGAGCTCAGAGTGTGCTTTTCACACCCCGGTCTAGAATGTCATCCACAGCTTTAAGATGAAGAGGTCCGGCTGACTGTGGGCCACTGCTGCTCTCCCTCACTGGAAAAAATCTGTAGATAAATGTGCTTGAATTAAGACAATTAATATTGAGTAGGTTTGGACTGTCTTTAATTAAATTAATGGAACAAGCATTAATTCGCTTAAAATAAGAGATAATTTACTTGTACACTCGAGCACAAATAGGTTGCGTTCACGTTATAGAATTCTATTTCAGTTGGAGGGCAGGTGCCAATATAACTCTATGGGGGAGAAACAGTTTTTGAAAGAAATTTCCAAAAAGAAAATGTCCAAATGTTTTCTCTGATCATCATGTGACAGTGATTGGATTCACAAACCTGTGTGACATGTGAATTTTATGGCTGAATGTCCTTTCTACTGGCCAACATCAAGCACATGTTTTGAATATTGTCTCCACTTTTGGACGCCTTTGTGAGGAAATAATTAGACATATGTTCATATGACCTGGAAGATATGACTTTCAACTTTGTGACAGCTTTTGTTTCATGTGAATTGGCCCAGTAATTACAGAGAAATTAGCAATGATTTAAGACCATAAATCTGCAATTTGAGTGTTACTATGGTTACGGCCATGGAATTTTCAGTTGCCCTCCACCTCAATTTTAAACTATAGGCTCTTTAGAATGTTGTGATGTCAGTCATGAACGCAACCTATTCTGATCATTCATGCACTTTTTCATGTCATTTTGTCTCAGATAAGATAGCATTTGTTCCATTGCTATGGTGCTGATACATCCTTTGTGGACAGGCTGCTTAGTATCCTTCCTATTCTGCTGACTGCACTCCAACGAACATTGAATGGAATTAGTGACGTCGGCTCTTTTAAACGGAGCTTTAGAGTGAACGGGTCAAACTGGATCCTAACTGGAAAAAGAGATGGATCTTTTTTGTTCTGTTTTTTAAATTTGATTTTATACAGAATTACCAGGAATCAAGTCAAGTGTCAGTCAGTATAACAGCAGAGTGGGTAACACCAGGGAAAACCTTTTGCACCAAACAGGCATCATTTCGCTGAGCCACTTTGAGTTTGGCTGATTTGAATTGTCATTAAAAACAGCAGACAGTCTTTAGAGCCGCAGGTTCAAGTGAACAAATCCCAAAAAATAGAATCCTATCAAAGAGCTAAAATGGCTCCGTTTGGGATTGGGTGTCCTCTCTTTTGAACCCACAATCAAGCCCACTCAACCCTGTCCAGTAGGCGATATTTAAACCTTGACTATTTTAATTTTAATTATTTATTTATTTATTTGAGCAGTAAGTATGCTCAAAGGGGTGGGCCGAAGCAAAAAGCTTATAAGCGCCCACCCCAAAATTAAAAATTACTATAACACTCACAATAATTGTTCGTATTTAATAAATAATAATTCTTTGTAAACCATTTTAAAATGTACCAGGTTGTTACATATTTTAATGCTTTCATCTAAATTTGTCCATATTTCTACACCACGTCTCGTGGGACACATGCTTTTCAAAGATGTTCTGGAGTATTGTTTATTGAAACTCATTTGATCTCTCAAGTTGTATTTAACTTCTCGTTTGCAGAACATATTTTGTATACTTTCAGGAAGTGACTTTTGTGAGGCTTTGAACATGATTTGAGCCATCTTAAATTCAGTAAGGTCCTCACATTTAATTGTTTTTGATTTAAAGAATAATGGATTTGTGTGTTCACGGTATCCAGCTAAATGGATTATTCGTATTGCCTTTTTCTGAACTTTAAACAATGGGTCAAGATTACTTTTATACGCATTTCCCCAGATCTCTACACAATATGTTAAATGGGGAAGGATAAGTGAACAGTATATAGTATATAGAGCTTTGTTGTCAATATATATTTGGATTTATTCATTATGGCTGAAATCTTTGCAACTTTAGTTTTAATTTTTATGATGTGAGGTTTCCAGCTGATTTTATGATCGAGTGTTACACCAAGAAATGTATGTTCATAGACTCTTTCAATGTTTCGTTGCCAATTTTAACTGGTAATTGTACATTTATTACACGATTTCCAAAGAACATTGCTTTGGTTTTCGTAATGTTTAGAGACAGTTTGTTTACGCAGAACCAATCTTTCAATTATCATTTCTTCCGTAATCTCGATCAGCATTTGCTGTAAGTCTGCACCTGAGAGCATGATTGTTGTATCATCTGCAAAAGGACCAGTTTAAGCTTCTTGGAAACCAAGTACAAATCATTGATATATAATAAAAATAGTTTAGGTCCCAGCACCGATCCCTGGGGGACACCACACACCAGGGTATCACACATGGATCTGCACTGCCCCATTTGAACATACTGTTTACAGTTTAAGTAGGATTCAATCCAGTTGAAAGCAATACCTCTTATCCCATATTTTTGTAGTTTGTTCAGGAGTATATTCTGATCCATAGTGTCGAAAGCCTTCTTAAGGTCGATGAAGATACCTATTGAATACTTTTTCTTGTCGATTATTTGTAATTTCCTCTGAGTTCCATTTTGATAAGAAACTCCTGGGTGACTGAGAGAGTACACAGACATATATGCCACTGTGGAGGTAAAAAGTGCTGGTGAGGCACTGAGCAGCTCCAGTCTGTATCTGCTGCCTTAACGCTGAGCCTGATTGGAGATCTTTTTATAACGTCTTCATGTCTCTCCTCTTGGCCACTGTGGACTCAGGATTAATTGTAGCCGCAGAACAAAGCGGAGGGCGTGCGCGGGCAGTGCCATGGAGCGGGTAAGCCGGGGATACCAGAGTTTGGAAACATGAGGGAGCTCCAGCCGTGAGTCAGCGCGGGGCCTTTGATTCCTGCCCGGCCCATAATGAGCTCCTCTGATGGGGGTGTGAATGTCAGCTCCCACAGTGCAGCGGGCGGGCGGCCGGGCCGAGCGTGGGCGCCCGGCGGGAGAGAGCGCCGCGAACAGAGCGCTCTCACCTACTCTCTCACTTTGTGCTCTATCCTCTCTTCTCTCTCAGTCTTCTTCCATCTCTGTCTCTCTCTCTCTCAGTCACCTTTGTCTCCTATCGCTGTCTCTCGCCCCTTTGTCTCCCCCTCCCTTTATCTCTCTCTCTCCCCTTTGTCTCTCTTTCCCCTTTATCTCTCCCATCTCTCTCTCTTGTTCTCTTCCCTTTGTCTCTCCCCCTGCTCTCTTTCCGCTCTGTACCTCACTCTTTCTCTCTCCCCTTTGCCTCTCTCTCCTTTATCTCTCCCACCTCTCTCTCTCTCTTTCTCTCTCTCCCCTTTGCCTCGCTCTCTTTCTCTCTCTCCTCTTTGCCTCACTCCTTTCTCTCTCTCCCTTTGCCTCGCTCTCTTTCTCTCTCTCCTTTGCCTCGCTCTCTTTCTCTCTCTCCTTTGCCTCGCTCTCTTTCTCTCTCTCCTCTTTGCCTCGCTCTCTTTCTCTCTCTCCTCTTTGCCTCGCTCTCTTTCTCTCTCTCCTTTGCCTCACTCACTTTCTCTCTCTCCCTTTGCCTCGCTCTCTTTCTCTCTCTCCTCTTTGCCTCGCTCTCTTTCTCTCTCTCCTCTTTGCCTCGCTCTCTTTCTCTCTCTCCTCTTTGCTCGCTTCTTTCTCTCTCTCCTCTTTGCCTCGCTCTCTTTCTCTCTCTCCTGCTCTCCTTCCCCCCCTTTGCCTCGCTCTCTTTCTCTCTCTCCTTTGCCTCACTCACTTTCTCTCCTCCCTTTGCTCGCTCTCTTCTCTCTCTCCTTTGCCTCGCTCTCTTCTCTCTCTCCTCTTTGCCTCGCTCCTCTTTCTCTCTCTCCTTTGCCTCACTCACTTTCTCTCTCTCCCTTTGCCTCGCTCTCTTTCTCTCTCTCCTCTTTGCCTCGCTCTCTTTCTCTCTCTCCTCTTTGCCTCGCTCTCTTTCTCTCTCCTTTGCCTCCTCCTTTCTCTCTCTCCCTTTGCCTCGCTCTCTTTCTCTCTCCTTTGCCTCCTCTCTCTCTCTCCTCCTTTGCCTCGCTCTCTTTCTCTCTCCCTCTTGCCTCGCTCTCTTTCTCTCTCTCCTCTTTGCCTCGCTCTCTTTCTCTCTCTCCTCTTTGCCTCGCTCTCTTTCTCTCTCTCTTGCTCCTCTTTTCTCTCTCTCCTTTCTCCTCACTTTCTCTCTCTCCCTTTGCTCGCTCTTCTCTCTCTCCTCTTTGCCTCGCTCTCTTTCTCTCTCTCCTCTTTGCCTCGCTCCTTCTCTCTTCCTCTCCTCCTTTCTCTCTCTCCTCTTTGCCTCCTCACTTTCTCTCTCTCCTTTGCCTCGCTCTCTTTCTCTCTCTCCTCTTTGCCTCGCTCTCTTTCTCTCTCTCCCTTTGCCTCGCTCTCTTTCTCTCTCTCCTCTTTGCCTCGCTCTCTTTCTCTCTCTCTTTGCCTCACTCACTTCTCTCTCTCCTCTTGCCTCGCTCTCTTTCTCTCTCTCCTCTTTGCCTCGCTCTCTTTCTCTCTCTTTGCCTCTCTTTTCTTCTTCTTTGCTCCTCCTTTCTCTCTCTCCTCTTTGCTCGCTCTTTCTCTCTCTCCTTTGCCTCGCTCTCTTTCTCCTCTCCCTTTGCCTCACTCCTTTCTCTCTCTCCCCTTTGCCTCGCTCTCTTTCTCTCTCTCCTCTTTGCCTCGCTCTCTTTCTCTTCTCTCCTCTCTCTTTTGCTCGCTCTCTTTCTCTCTCTCTCTCCTCTTTGCCTCGCTCTCTTTCCTCTCTCTCCTCTTTGCCTCGCTCTCTTTCCTCTCTCTCTCCTTTGCCTCGCTCTCTTTTCTCTCTCTCTCTTCCTCGCTCTCTTTCTCTCTCCTCCTCTTTGCCTCGCTCTCTTTCTCTCTCTCCTCTTTGCCTCGCTCTCTTTCTCTCTCTCCTCTTTGCCTCGCTCTCTTTCTCTCTCCCCTTTGCCTCACTCACTTTTCTCTCTCTCCCTTTGCCTCGCTCTCTTTCTCTTCTCTCCTCTTTGCCTCGCTCTCTTTCTCTCTCCCCTTTGCCTCACTCACTTTCTCTCTCTCCCCTTTGCCTCGCTCTCTTTCTCTCTCTCCTCTTTGCCTCGCTCTCTTTCTCTCTCCCCTTTGCCTCCACTCACTTTCTCTCTCTCCCCTTTGCCTCGCTCTCTTTCTCTCTCTCCTCTTTGCCTCGCTCTCTTTCTCTCTCTCTCCTCTTTGCCTCGCTCCTCTTCTCTCTTTCTGCTCTCTTCTCTCTTCCCCTTTGCCTCCTCCTTTCTCTCTCTCCCTCTTTGCCTCGCTCTCTTTCTCTCTCTCCTCTTTGCCCTCTCTTTCTCTTCTCTTTGCCTCCTCTCTTTCTCTCTCTTTTGCTCTCTTCTCTCTCTCCTCTTTGCCTCGCTCTCTTTTCTCTCTCTCCTCTTTGCCTCGCCTCTCTTCTCTCTCTCCTCTTTGCCTGCTCTCTTCCTCTCTCTCCCCTTTGCCTCGCTCTCTTTCTCTCTCTCCTCTTTGCCTCGCTCTCTTTCTCTCTCTCCTCTTTGCCTCGCTCTCTTTCTCTCTCCTCTTTGCCTCGCTCTCTTCTCTCTCTTTCCTCCTCTCTCTCTCCCCTTTGCCTCGCTCTCTTTCTCTCTCTCCTCTTTGCCTCGCTCTCTTTTCTCCTCTCCTCTTTGCCTGCTCTCTTTCTCTCTCCCCTTCCTCCTCCTTCCTCTCTCCCCTTTGCCTGCCTCCTCCTTTCTCTCTCTCCCTTGCCTCTCTTTCTCTCTCTCCTCTTTGCCTTCTCTTTCTCTCTCTCCTTTTGCTCGCTCTCTTTTCTCTCTCCCTTTGCCTCCTCTCTTTCTCTCTCTCCCTTTGCCTCGCTCTCTTTTCTCTCCCCCTTTCCTCCTCCTTTCTCTCTCTCCTTTGCCTCCTCTCTTCTCTCTCTCTCTTGCCTCGCTCTCTTTCTCTCTCTCCTCTTTGCCTCCCTTTCTCTCTCTCTTCTCCTCTTTCTCTCTCTTGCCTCCTCTCTTTCTCTTCTCCTCCTCTTTTCTCTCTCCCTTTCCTCCCTCTCTCCCCTTTGCCTCGCTCTTTTCTCTCTCCTCTTGCTGCTCTTCTCTCCTCTTTGCCTCGCTCTCTTTCTCTCTCTCCTCTTCTCGCTCTCTTTCCTCTCTCTTCCTCGCTCTCTCTCTCTTCTCCTCCTCTCTCCCTTCTCTCTCTCCTCTTTGCCTCGCTCTCTTTCTCTCTCTCCTTGCCTCACTCACTTTCTCTCCTCCCTTTGCCTCGCTCCTTTCTCTCTCCTCTTTGCCTCGCTCTCTTTCTCTCTCCTCCTCTTTGCTCGCTCTTTTCTCTCTCTCCTCTTTGCCTCGCTCTCTTTCTCTCTCTCCTCTTTGCCTCGCTCTCTTCTCTCTCTCCTTGCCTCGCTCTCTTTTCTCTCTCCTTGCCTCGCTCTCTTTCTCTCTCTCTCTTTGCCTCGCTCTCTTTCTCTCTCTCCTCTTTGCCTCGCTCCTTTCTCTCTCTCCTCTTTGCCTCGCTCTCTTTCTCTCTCTCCTCTTTGCCTCGCTCTCTTTTCTCTCTCCCCTTTGCCTCACTCACTTCTCTCTCTCCTCTTTGCCTCGCTCTCTTTCTCTCTCTCCTTTGCCTCGCTCTCTCTCTCTCTTTCCTCACTCCTTCTCTCTCCCTTTGCCTCGCTCTCTTTCTCTCTCTCCTCTTGCCTCGCTCTCTTTCTCTCTCCTCTTTGCCTCGCTCTCTTCTCTCTCTCCCTTTGCCTTGCTCTCTTCTCTCTCTCCCCTTGCCTCGCTCTCTTTCTCTCTCTCCTCTTTGCCTCGCTCTCTTTCTCTCTCCCCTTGCCTCACTCCTTTCTCTCTCTCCCTTTGCCTCGCTCTCTTTCTCTCTCTCCTCTTTGCCTCGCTCTCTTTCTCTCTCTCTCTTTCTTGCCTCTCTCTCTTTCTCTCTCCTCCCCTTTGCCTCGCTCTCTTCCTCTCTCCTCTTTGCCTCCTCTCTTCTCTCTCCTCTTTGCCTTGCTCTCTTTCTCTCTCCCCTTTGCCTGCTCCTTCTCTCTCTCCTCTTTGCCTCCTCTCTTTCTTCCCCTTTGCCTCGCTCTCTTTCTCGCTCTCCTGTTTCCCTCTCTCTCGCTCTCTTTCTCTCTCTCCCTTTCTCTCTTTCTCTCTCTCCCGTTTGTGTGAGTGAGACACAAACGGGTCCCTCTCTCGCTCTCTTTCTCTGTCTCCTGTTTCCCTCTCTCTTTCTCTCTCTCCCATTGCCTCTCTTTCTTCCCCCCTCCCGTTTGGCTCTTTATGTCTCTCCCCTTGACTTGACTCTCTTTCTTTCCCTCTCTCTCTCTCTCTCCCGTTTGCCTTACTCTTTCTCCTTCTCAACTCCCCATCTCTGTCGCTCTCTTCCTCTTTCCCTCTCTCCATATGTCTCTCCACCCCCACTTCATTCTCCCCCTCACTCTCTCTCTCTCTCTCATCACTGTGCCTCTTTACACTTTCTCTCTTGCTGCCTCTCTCTCTCTCTCTCTCTCTTCTCTCTCTTCCCTCTCCTCTCCTCTTCATCTCCCTATCACTCTCACTGCACTCTCTCCCCCCCTTCCCTCGTCTCTCTGTTGCCTTCTGTGTCTTCTGGAGCCAATTAGAGCAAATGTGGCCGTGCACTAACTAATCATCTTTACCCGGGCAGAGCCAGCGGAGCAGCGGTGAGCAGGTGTGGGCCGGAGCCGGCAGGAGCACCGGCACGTCGAGGAAAGTAGCGTTTGTCTGAATAATGCCAAAACGAGCGCACGGGGTAATGCGAGGTGAGCTACGAGCCTGCAGAAGCGATGCAAAAATACGAGCCCCATCCGGAGCCACGGGCCGCGGAGAAGATAATAAGGAGTCGACTGCAAGCAGAGGAGGAAGTTCACCTGCTCTGCGCTGAGGCTGGAATGAAAAGCATTAGCTTCGTCTTGGGCCAGAAATGTAAGATTAAGATTATAAATCATCTCAACAGGCTTTAGATTTGATGTTGGTCAAGAGTTTTCATCAGCGTTTAGGCGTTGGGAATGTCTTTCTGGCTTTCTCAGCAGCTTCTAGCATGACGATGTTGCTGAATATGTTTATGTTGAGCTGAATGTAGACATGAACCAAAGTAAAGTAAGTAAAACAAATAAGCAACATTAGAGCCACACTTCAGAGCATTCCAGACGATACCGGTATGTTCAGAGACTAGGGCTGGGCAAACAATCGAAATTTGATCAAAATCGCAATCCCTACTTTGGTCAATGTCCATAATCGTCCTGGGACTTTATATTCGTCAGGTTTATAAAGGTTTGAGCTAACCCTTGTATAAAATATGTATATGTACAAAATAAATACAGGTACATATATTTATTTTTCCATATCATCCAACCCTGTACCACTCGTTTTCCCGAACATGTCTCCATTTTTAGACTCCCTAAAAAAGAAAAATGTCTGGAAGGAATTGCCGTCTAAAAATGCACTGGGATACAGAAGGATGCATTTCATTTGGTCCAAAAAATGTCTCCCTGCTATCACTGCTCACAGACTTTTGAAACAGCACTTATGTTTCACCTTTTCTTTCTGTAAATCTGGTCACCCTCATGGTTGATCTTCTGTCTGCATCACAAAAGCAAATGTGTAGGGTTCATTCTTTTAAATGAAATTCATTTTTAATTTAAATTAATTTTAACTAAGATATTTTCATTGTTTGTAATAAAACATAAACATCAGGTACAATCAGGTATACAGCAGGTCCTATAAAAGTGCATTTGGAACATTTATGAGACATTTGGCCCTTCAGTGACCCCCATTAGCATGGCAACTTTATTTCCATCACAGTGACCTCTATGACGCTCCAGGATCAATTGTTTTTAAAGTTTCTGGTAGGTTTTCACTGCTCTCTCCAGAAACCTGACAAAGCAATAGATCCTGGAGCGCTGTACAGCAGTGGTCCTCCACCTTTTCAGCTTTGGTGCACCCCTACACGCTCTTCCCACAGGCCGCGGGACCCCTTCATATTGTGTAGTGTCTGCACAATAACCCTAATGTCTTATGTGATAATGCGTCTCACACGAAAAGAGCTGTTTTAATTCAGGAACGACGATAAGATGATGCAGCTTATGTTGGCCACAATTTACTTAAAAAAAAAAAAAAGTCCTTTTTATTTAATAATCCATATAAGCTGCAGCTGCTTAATTCTAGTCAAGTGTTATGATTCAATTCTTTTTGGATCATTATTTCAGCCCAGGCTGGTGAGGAGGAAAATGGCCTAAATTGTACTGTTTTGACTTGGATTAGTAAATGTGTCTATTTCCAACATAAATAAAACAAATTCAGCTCAAAATCTAAATAATAGTGATCAGAGTATGTTGCAGAATATGCAGAAAAGTGCAAAGCAGAAAGACCAGTGTCATTGTCTCTCCTGTCCAGAGGCGTGCTGGCCATAGGGAGAGTCGGGAGGTTTCCCGGTGGGCCGCTCGGTTCCGGTGCTTCTGGGCCGGGCCGTCAGAATAAAATAATGAAATAATAACTCACTATTCCAGGCCTAAAGGCTTTAACTGGGCTGCAGCAGGAGCATGAGCTGCTGTTCCAGATATAAATGAAGTAACACAAGTGTAATTGTCATGGAAATCTATCAAAAATAATGACTGAAAATTTGAAATATATTCGCATCGAACTTTCATTCTTGCTGCGGGGAGATACCATTTCATATTGAACTAACTCAGAGGGGTGTTTAAGTGGAACACCCCTCCGCTTTAGTTCAAGTTGGTGCAGTCCAATCCAGCAGAGACAAGTGTCTGCGCGAGTAAAGAGAGAAAAGGGCTGTGAAAGGTAGAAAAGTGGTCAAATAAATGTTTTTATCTACATAACTTGTGCTAATTGTGGGTTTGTATCAGGCTCAGACTGTGTGTGCAGCGGCCCATGTGAAAAGAGAAATTGTTAGAAAATTGACAATGTGTGGTATTTGATCCAACGACCTCTTGTACTTGAGACCAGCGCACTATTACGGAGCCATAATTCCGGGCCGGTCTTCTCTAAATTCCCGGGCTGAAATTAGGTCCCAGCACGCCCCTGCTCCTGTCTACACGGTTTGGAACATCACTTGTAAACGGCCTGGTTCTCTGATTGAAGCTTGTAACAGGATGTTTCTCAGCCGTCATGGGGAGATTCCAGTACAGTCCCAGTTTTTAATCCCTTTGTCCCATGTCCCAATAGATTTCTCCAAAACCATTGATTTGTCCCAGTTTTACTCGTAATCCGTCCCAGTTGTCCTGGTTTTGGCCAATGTCGTCCCCGAAATAGCATACTTCGCTTGAAAATTAATGTCTTTGGCCCATATGATTATCAATTACCAAGTGTAAACCAATTCAAAATCTCAATTCAGGATGCGGATTGGTGCATGTCGTAAGTTGTTGACAGTTTTACCATTCATCGTGGGTAAAGACAGTTTAGATTTGGAACCCCTGCGGCCTATTCCCGAATACTGTCCCGGTTTTTAGTTGGAAAATCTGGTCACCCTAGATTCCAGCCAAATAAAAAACATAAAGAAATGTCAAAATCTCAACTGTTTCGATCTTTCTACGTAGAAAAACTAGGTTCTGGTCAGAGGGGGTCCTATTAAAGGCTTGCTGCGGCCCAGACAGAAGAAAGTCCAGCTTTTAATGCCATTTTTAATGCCCACATACTATTTCATTCCACAAACGCATATTTCTTTTAAGATTAAGTCTGTTAAGATTTGGAAACATTTCACCAAACAGAGGAACGAGAATTAGACAAAACGTTTGAGCAAAAAAATAAAAATAAAGTTGCAAATTTCAACCAAAACTGCAGCTGAACATGTTTTAGACCAGAATGTTGGTATTTTCAAACTCGTTTCCAACTTATACAGTAAAAATTGTTAATAAATAAATCTAGATTAAATGCCAGTTTGAATCGAATTGAATGACTTTTAAGAGACGTTTAAGGCCTTGATTTTGGCATTCAATGACTTTTAATGCCCCTCCGTCATTGCTAAAATAATAGAATCATTTTGAACAACGAAATACAAATCGCTGTTTTCCCTATTTCCTGTGGTCGACAAAGTCATCTTTTATTCATGTGTTATTATAATTGCATTTTTAACATTTCCCAGCAAAGTCTTCCAGTATGAGAGTCCAGTGAGAGTCCGACGGCATTAAGTTAGGGTGACCACACTGTAAGCTGTGATTAGTAAAGGTTGCTCAAAAAAATTGCAGACAGAAATTGCCACAATTTAATTGAGTAACAGTTCCGTCATTAGAACAATTAAAGCGTACTCTAAATGATTAATGAAACCTTACTCATTACAAAGTAAAGTTGTTTGAAAAGAGTAAGGTTTCATTAATGACTTAGAGTAAAGTTTCCTCTAAATCAGTAGCCCCTAAAATACCTGAGCCTTATAGGACCTGCTGTTATGGGCCGGGCTTTTTTCAGAGTTAGACTTCTGTCAGAAACCATGAGTGACAGTAACAGGACACTAAATACATTGTGACCATTATATTCAGTAAAAAGGCCGAGGCCTCACTGTTCTTCAGTCTGTCACAGACCGACAGGTGAAGAAGGAAGTCATGGAGTTCTGCTTTAGACTGAACTTTACACATGTGCTGTCAATTCTGAAACTAAAGTAAGTACTGAATAAATTAAACATGAAATGGAAAATATTAAACACAAAAAATAAAGGTTAAAAATCCATATGTATTATCTGAGTCATGGTGGGTCATGATGGACCATGACAGATGTGGACAAGACTGTGATAGATCTACTTTTACTGTGCAGTCAACAGTTACTAAAGTAACTGGTGTCAAAGAAATGAACCTCATAAGCTTCTGTAACATGAGCGTGTCCTCATCTGTTTCAGAATACACTTTAATTGTTCTAATAACGGAACTGTTACTCAATTAAATTGTGGCAATTTGTGTCTGCAACCTTTACTAATCACAACTTACGGTGCAGATGTCCCAGTTTTTGGTCCTTTGTCCCATGTCCCAATAGATTTCTCCAAAACCATTGGTGCATGTCATAAGTCATTGACAGTTTTGCCATTCATCGTGGGTAAAACATTTTAGATTTGGAACCCCTGCGGCCTATTCCCGAATATTGTCCGAGTTTTTTAGTTGTAAAATCTGGTCACCCTACACTAAGTGCAGCGACAGCGCGGTTCGTACGCCTCCGTCGGTGTAATTACCGGCGCGCAGATGAAGCCGTGAGAGTTTGGCTGCGGACCTCACGCACACCTTCTGTCTCTGTGGGAGCCGGGAACTGGGAAAGTGCTGCTGCGGAGGCTGTTAGCAGGTACAACACATTCTTACATGCTTCAAATGAAATAACAAGATTTTTCAGGGGGGGGCGAAAATTCGTTAGGAAAGAAAGTGTAGCGCTCGGCAAACTTCTGGGACGATGAGAGCCGAGCTAGCACAGACATGATCAGGCGGTAATTAAAACACACCACACACAAAAAAATACAAATCTGTGTCTGTCAGAGGACTGTTGTGAAGCAGACAAACAGGCGTCCTCTGAGGCTGACAGGAAGTGATGTGTAAATGAGACTGATTGTCAGTAACCAGGTGACACAATTATCAGGTCAGAAGTGTTAACAAGTGCGTCAAGAATCCGTTCGTTCCAAGGCGGCGCTTGTCTACACAGCGCAGCGGTGGAACGAAGTCGTTACACGGGAACAAGACACACATGGCGTTTATTTCATTGGTAAAAGTGTGGGAGAATTTGTTATTCCAATGTGCCGAATAACAAGGTTTTTGCGTCAGTGGATTTTTCTTTTTCTCCCTGACGACTCGGGCAGCGCTCAGGAACGTGATCCGGACCGTCCACCACAGAGTCCAGAGCTTCACCCACTGAGGATCTTTGTGATGTGCTGGGGAAGGCTTTGCGCAGTGGTCTCGCTCTCCCATCATCATCAGTACAACGTCTTAAAATAACTTTAAATGAACGTGATGGTACTGTTCACGCAGCTGTTCTGAGTTTAATGGTTATTTTGTCACATTTTTCTATGCAAGCCCTCATAGATTTAGAGTTTTAAAGTTTTTACAGTTTACTATTTATTTGTTTATGCATTTAACATGCCACGCCGGATTGGTTTTAGTGGTAGGGGAACCCGGAGTATCCAGGGGAAACCTACGCAGATACTGGGAGAACACGCAAAGTCCACACAGAAGTTTATGTTTCATGTTGCACCGAAGAAAACTCCTAGTTTGTGTGAACCTGCTCACTGACAATGGCAACAAAAAAATGTGATTCTGATTTTAGGGCCTGTGACACACAGAAGGTTATTGAAACAACATCACAGCGAATGTGTGCCGAAATCAAAGCTGAAGCATTAGTGTGTGCGGCTTCTTGTCTGCGCCATGCCTAACCTTTACCTTAAAGTATAAAGACTGTACATTATGAAATGGAAACATGGATACAAAATGGGTCATCCCATAGTTGTACCATCCTTTACCATGTACCTTATCTGTGCTGTAAGCTTAAGTGCAAACCATGAGTTCATTATACAGTAGACTAACAGAAGTATTTAGAAGACATAGTGTAGTCCATCTGTGCCCTGGAGACTGCTTGGGTGCTGTCCCGTGGTGCTTGGATGGAGGTTGGGTGTCTGCCACACCTCCTCTGGCCTGGATGGTGTTTCCTTACCTGGCTAATCTGTGCTCAGCTTTATCTCCTTTATTTTATTGTGGGTGAGGTGGATGGAGGAGTTTGAATGTGACAATGTGTGTTTATGTGGCTGTGAAGAGAAGTTTTTAAATCGGTAACGTTCTTGTTACATGAAACGTATGAAAAGGACTTTTTATATGAATATTGATTGATTGATGATTGATTGATTGATTGATTGATTGATTGACATGATGTGTGGATGTAAACAGAGAAGAGACGATTCTGGAGAAATCCACGAGTGTCCATCTGATTTCTGTTGATCACTGCTGTTACCAATCACCACTAATCCTCTTTTACAAATCCTCACTGTTATGTGTGGGAAAGTAATATGGCAGTCACACCTGCCCTGTATGAATCTGAGCTGGGATTAAACCACTGACAACTGGATCTAACCTCTGAGCCACTGGTCCACCATGCCCTGGGCCTGGGCCACACAGTATGACTATTAAAATGCTGTATTTGTGAATGTTACAGTATCAATATTGATGAAATATTGTACCTGACCATTTCCACACAGACAGTTCCATTACATGTATAGATATATATGTCAAGCAAGTTGTGTCAAAACAAGACTAAGGCCTGGTTCACACGGCAGGATGATTAGGCCGATTTTAGCGCCTATCCTCCCCTTCCGACAATCTTAAAGGGATATTTCAGGATTTTTGACTTAGGGCCTCATTTCCTAGTTATCTAGAGTGCTGTTGATGTCTGGAGATATTTTTTCTCAAATTCATGCAGTTCTTATATTTGAAGAGTCTAGTGGCGCTAGGCTAGGGCAAGGCTAAAGCATTGCTATGGTACCAGCTAGCCTGCATTAAAAACATGCAGCGGCGGAGTGATCTGGGAGAAAATAGTCCCTCAAAATGCGGTACAGTAATTCATGTGATACAAGGTCAGTTATATTTCAAAAAATATTCTATTAACACAGACATTTATATGGTTAGTCTGGTGTTATAAGTGATTTACCTCAGGTGCACTGTGGAGTGGGTCAGACTGTTTTTAATGCAGGCTAACTGATACCATAGAAATGCTTTAGCCTTGCCCTAGCCTAGCGCCACTAAACTCTTCAAATATAAGAACTGCATGAATTTAAGAAAAAAATATCTCCAGACATCAACACACTCTGGATAACTAGGAAATGAGGCCCTATGTCAAAAATCCTGAACTATCCCTTTAAGCACGCTCCGATGATGGTATGGCTGCACACCGTACTGTACGGCCGAAACTGTTAGACCCGTGATTTTTTTTAAAATCACCATATAGGTCTCTAAGGTTTGGAAAATCTGCAGACAATTTTAAAATCTTCCAGCGTGAACCAGGCTTAAGTCCGGACCAAGCCGAGGCGGTTTGGATCGTGGATAGACCTCAGTGATTTACTGTGGCTTCTCGTGATCTGGATACCGTGTCACCTAGAATACGACAGCGATAACGACCTGGGATTTCCACTGCTCGCCCTCAGCCAAGGACACAGAGCAGGTGTGGAAAGTCGGTGGTCACATTCATGCTTGAGAAGGAAGGGTGAGGAGCGAGGATCCCCTGGTGAGGAGGGGTCCAGGTGGGACGATCACCCAGGGCTGCCGCACGCCTCATTTTTAATCCCTCGGACAAGGACGTCTCCACAACCTTCACCACCTCCACAAACTTCTGAACGCGTGGAGCCGGAGCGTTTAAAGGGGACTTGTCCTGCGCAAATGACTTCTCCTTTAACATCTTGGGGTTGTTTTTCATGTCAAAGTAAAAAAAAAAAGTGACCAAACTCTCCCTTTACAGTGTTTTTTTTTAGGTCGTTTTGTCGACTTGTGCTTCAGATTTCCACCTTTTTCCCGCGCCGTAACCATTCACAAAACCACTGCGTCCGTGGTCCAGTTGCAAAGCTCTCTCTCGTCCTAAACAACCCTATAATCGGGATATATTATTTTGAGGAAGATACAAGCCACAAAAGCAGCTACAACAACAAAAAACAGATCTTGTTGCGTTGTCTTCATATAAATGTTTACTGAGCGATAGAAGCAGAATCTAAATTAGTGTCATTTATTTTGGGGGTGGTCCCGCCTGCTTCACTTTTCATTTAATTCATTTGCTTGTGAGAATGTGAGAGCTAGAAACGAGTTTAGGCCAACACAAAACATTTCAGTTTGAACAGGAACAAATCAGGTACCTCAGCTTTAATATAAAGTGATACCAACACTTGCAATACATTTCCTTATGTGCTTGTCGTCTACAGCAACAACAAAAAAGAGAATCTATAAATGTATTTATTTGTTCCTATTCCATTGTCTTACATTGACCCTGTTATAACATTCCCTCGTCACTACCTCCTGTGGGAGTTTAGTTAAGTAGTTAAGTTTGTCTACACCTTAAAGGCACACTGCGTAGCATTTTGGACTATACTGTAGCCAAAACAAAACATGCCCCATAGACACAGAAAATGCTATTTTTGCAGTGGGTAATCAAAGAATCGATTTTAAATCTCATATTTGGCTATGTTTAGTGAACATCTCCATGGCGACACTCTGGAGACGTACCCACTCCCAGTAAAGTTACAGTCAGGCTTTAGGAGAGGTGAGCCGCTCACAGCTAACACATGTTTATCTGTTCATATTTTAAATGTATATTTCAACAATATGTGTAATGTGTGTAGTACAAAATAAATGCCTGTACTTTATTATATTTATTGGGTAAAATGTTACCTGGTGTGGCTTTAACATTAGCATTCTGTCTTTCATCATTTACAATCATGAATGTGTGTGGAAAACGGGCAAAAGGAATGAGCCATGATGAGCCTTAGTAAGGTATGGGGCAAACTGTTGTTGGGAGTGGGTTTGTGTAAACATTTCCTCACAGTCAGGAGCAGGAGGTGACAAACCTGTGTGGATCTGCTGCTGCTCAGGCCGGGGAGGGGGCTTACAGGCAAAAGGCTTATTAATATACATGATTGAACTAGCCTGGACATATAAACTCAATCACACGCTCCTAAACATATGAACATCTGGTTAGTCCATGTGGACGTACTGTGCTCCTCCCTGTACCTCAGCCTGGTCCTCTCCTCAGCTCACACGCTTTGGCCCACAGCTCTGTCTAATATAGCTCATGTTAAGACTATCTCACAGCGTGAAAACAGAACTGCTGACGTGACGGATTTCTGACATCCTCGTCCTGTGGCCCTTTCAGTCCATTCCCCTGTAATAACCAGCCCTGCTGCGCCTCTATACATAAAAGTGATCAAATATTTACACTGCTCTCCCGCGGACGGGCTGGACCATCTTCTGTAACGGAGCAGGGAGAACACGGGGACAACAGCGCCGTGTTGATGCCCTTTGACCAGGAGCTCCTCTGACGCAGAGGAGGAAAAGTGCCATTTGAAACTGTGGGCCATTCAAATTGGATTTTCAGCATTTGGATCAATGTTAAAGCCAAACAAACCCAAGTGAAATGAATAAAAAATGCTTGAGCACCACCTGGGCTCTATCTGTGCACATCCACGGAGCAATCCATATAGTCTAATGTATATAGCCCCATGATATATTTTTTCATGGCAACTACATGAATGTGAGTTCCTTCTGGCTCAGGAAAAAGCAATGGCCGCTGGCTGCTCTGCTTTTTGACGACGACACTAGAGGCCACCATTGCTGTAGTACCTCCATATAGCCGCTAATCTCCCATTGGAAAGCATTGCACTTTAGACACGTTGAAAACAACTTTAAAGCCTGGTTTCTATTTTTTTTAACTTTGTACAGCTAGATTAGATATTCCTCCTGTGATAATGCTGGGCTAGTTACAGTTAAAGAAACCAGGCTGGTTTTCATAAGAAACATTTTAGAAATCTCGTATGCTAATGAGGGCCGGACCGTTAGCATTGGAGCTGCGCGACTATGACGGAAAGTCTGCAGTACATCATAAAACAACACAATGATTATTTATTCTTTGTAAATGAGCCAATTACATACGTGTTAACGCTGCATTGCTCTGCAGAAGCATTATCCTGCCCTGCCACCTACTTCTCAAACGTACTCGTTTTACTTCTCGCAGTCGTGATGAATATGACAGCACCTGCTAAATCATCATTTGCATTTTCTCCGCCTCTAATGTTGCGCACTGTGGCGAAATCGCACCTGTTTTGCATATTGATTACTGTAGGTCTCATATGCTAAATTTGCACTGTGTCGCTTATTAGAAGTGTAAATATCAACAGCACTTGCCTTTTGCTTGACTTTATTACCATGTTCATACGTGTGCAAACGCTCCATAAATCTGGCCCAACGTGCGCTATATGTGCATGAAAAGAGACGTGAAATGGTTTTGAGTTTTGTGCCGTTTCCGATGGTTTGAAGGGGTCCTTTTCCCGTCCCATTTAAAGCAGTCTGGTGTGCTCTGGCGTCTCCGAGCAGGCGCTGCTGTGGCTGCCTCCCCTCTGCTTCTGCTCGGGTCCCGTAAATCCATCAGGCCCCTGACAGCGGCGCGTGGATGAGGCCTCTGATTTACTCCCGTGTGCGCGTGCTGATTGGCCGGGGACAGCTGAGGACGACCCCGGGGCCCGACCCTTTATCTTGTCAGAGTGGTAATCAGCGGAGTGGCCCCAGGACGTGGCCCGCTCAGGTGAGGCCCCCACCCCCCCATGGGTGATGGATGTGTGAGATCAGTCATTGCTCCGGCTCATGAGGAAGGGGAGGCATCCATCACTCGGGCCGTACTCCCCCCTTCAGACAGGGGCTGACAGACGCAGCGTCAGCCCAGGACTCTATTATCTGGGACCCAGGGACTCCCTATAAATACACACACACACACACACACACACACACACACACACACACAACACACACACACACACACCACACACACACAACACACACACACACACCACACACACACACACACACACACATCCGGGATAGGGGAGAAACGGTTACTCTGCATCGAGAGCTATCCGAGTAATTCATAAAGTTGGGTTTTTGGACCACACAAACTCATTATTTTTAAAATCAAAGATCATGAAGTTTTGTGACATTGTTGAGTTCCAAACAGTACAGATGTTATACAAAGCAAGATACAAACTGTTACCGGGCCAAATACAAAGAAGGTTCCAAGAACGTACTGGTCGTTATGAATTATGTGATGAATTAAACTTTAGGACTCAGAAACATAGCTCAACTTTGAAAAGTTTTAGCCCAACAGTTAATGGTGTACAATTGTGGAATAAACTGGAAATGGAGTTGAAACGAAGTCCAAATATCAACCTGTTCAAATATAAATACAAACAAAAGACTTTTGAAATATACAGAGAACAAGAAATGTGTTGCCACTAGGAGGTGCAGTAGGATCAACTATGTGTGTTTCCTCTATAATTAAGGAAGAGTGTTGCTGCTTGGAACGGTTGTCATTCTATTGCTCAAATTTACAAATTGAGAATTAGGGTAGGCAAGTTATGAATCTGTTGAGAGGGACCCTCCCAACGGGCTCAAAACCTTGTCTTTTAATGCACCACTCAGCATAGGAACATATCGCTTACCTTCTCAAATCAAGGGCAATTACAATCCTGATGCTTTGTGAGCTTTACTTTGACCTTGACCCTGAAATGTTGTAAAACGTTTTAATAAAGTGATCCCTGTGAAGAATTGTGAAGTTAGAAATGCGTTTGGAAAGACCACAACTGACAGCTTAAACCTTGGCTTCCTCTAACCATTGGTGTAAGAAAAGTGCCACTGTCCAAAAAAAATGTCTCACTGATTGTCGAAGTTGGAAGTCAGAACCAGATCTATTGAGCCAGGGGCAATACACAAGCATTCCTACATTCATATATCTCCTTCACAAAACCCACATTGTTTTAAACCGTTGTCACAGACTTTGACCACGTAGGCAGTATAGTGCATACGTGATGTCTGGGTTTGTGGCGCCAATAGTCTGTCCTTGACTTTTATCTAATGGTCTATGAAGAGCACAGGGTGTACCCGGCTGTATCAGCCTAATATTGCCAAGTATGATGAGGCAAATGATGACACATTCTTAAGCTCAATATATTACAATAATGGCAGGGACTTTAACGCGTTGATTTCGATTAATTAATTACAAAGATTTGAATGCGTTAAACATTTTAACGCAATTCATAGCATTTTTTCAAAAAATCCCCAACTGGATCTATTCATGTGTTTCTGGTACACCCATAGATCTGACGCACATGCTACAACCGCTCACAATATTAAACTCTTATATATCAGATTATTCAGTAGAAGCGAAAAAAACGGCAGCCATAGCTAGCGCTAGCTAGCATTAGTATGTAGCATGACATAAAGCATCATGTTAGCATTCTCCATTATTTATGTAATTATGGGCTGTTGAACCACTTTGCTCTTTCCCATGTCTTTGCATCTTTATTGGGTAGAAAACTATATCAATAATTCAGCATTTGTTAAAGTAGATTTTGAATAATTATAGAAAGTTAAGATGTTTCTCTTCTTTGTTTTCCCCCTTAACTGTTTCAAACATGACCATATATTAGGCGATTCCAGAGATGCCGTCTGTATCTATTGTCCACGAGGTGACGGATATATTAGCCAAAAAAAAAAAAAAACATTTCCCATCATGGAATTCTTACAGTCTGCCCTCCACCTCAATTTTAAACTATAGGCTCTTTAGAATGCTGTGATGTCCCTGTAAATTAACTAAATTCAAAACATTTTAATTGAGTTCCACCACTAGGTAAATTATAGACAAATTAGAGTACAAACGAAAATGGGTCCATATTTTCCACATGATCTATAAATGCTGTAGATACACGTATATGGTCAATGTGTTGAAGAACGTGCGACACAGAGCTGTGGGAGTAGTGAGGGGTAGGATACAGTCTGCTGTCATTTTAGAGTTCTGCACGATCATTGTAAAGCACATTCTGTATAAATCGTGCTGTAGAAAGACATTTCTTTAAAAAAAAGGACATTTCATGCAGATGTCATAAGTACATGTCATTGGCCTCAAAATAAGGAACGGCATAGACAAGAATGAAGCCAATCAAACTCATAAAGCTGGAGACAAATGAGGTGAAGCAGCGTTTGAGGAGCAGAGAGTTTGCCGGAGCAGACGGGAGCGTTCCACAGAAGCACAGAGCTGTTGAAGTGACAGCCTTAGGAAGCGGCGGCGCCTCAGCATGGAGAATAGCGCGATTGAATTTCAGTCAGGCTTAGAGCTGAGCGCGCGTCCAAAGGAGCTGGTTTGCCTCCTAACTCCCAGGGTAATTTCTCCCCAAATAGTGCGGATGGAATAAGTCATACGCGGAGTCTCTGTGAGGCGGCGGGGCTTTGAAGTGGCCGCGGGCGAACAGAGACGGTCACACCGGCTGGAGAGGCTGTGAGCAGGTCTAACACGCGCCTCACTCACACCTTCATCTGCTCACACACACAGGCCGGCGCTCACCCACACTCACATCAAAGCAGCTCCTCAGCAGTCCGTGTCAAAGCGGAGGGAGAGAGGTCTTTTAGCTCCTCACTGCCGGGCGGGAAACTGGAACTGTACGCTCAGAATGGGGAGAGACGAGGAGGCAGACTACTCCACAAATGTCACAGATATAACTCAGAGGGATCACTGCTGCACCTTCTTAAAGGCCGGATACCCAGTGGTTAAAGTGGACTTCAGGAGGTGGCGGAACTCTGGTGTAGAAGACTCAGTACGCTACATTAGGTCGATAGATGGCAGGCTACACACACCTGTAGTTCTATGCAACAGAAGGTGTTTTATATGGCTTTTATTTTCAAAATACTTCAATAACCCTTTTCTAGGGGGGCTCTTGTTTGAGATACTCCTTGAAAGTTGTGTGCCGCAGGTAAACTTTATGCAATCTGATGTATTTTAGGCAACGAGTCTTTTTACACAGTGAAAAACATAAGTCTACATTATGATGACTTTTCTCTAAACTCAAACAAACACTATTCATTATACAGTGTTTATACAGGCAGAAGCAAGTCAAATTTAATGTTTTTTTTTTCAGAAAAGATTTGCAAATATTTCATCAAAAATAGATTTTTTTTCCTTTTTTTTCTCTTTTTTACCAAAAATGTGAAGTAAATTTTAGCCATCACTGCAACTGAGCAGTTTTAGACCATATTTTTTAAATTTTTGTTGCACTTATACATTAAAAAAAAGTTGAGCAATGTCATAATTTTCCGAGATCTTTAGACAAATGCCAGTTTGAATTTAAGTTAATGCTTTGTTTGTTTATTGGTTTATTTGGTAGGGACAGTGCAAGTTAATGAACAAGCCACACTTGGGCTAATTTCCATCCGTCATCCCCCATGTGCACTCTCATTCATCCTGACCTATTGTACATGTTTTTAGTGGTAGGGGAAACCGGAGTACCCGGAGTAAACCTATGCAGACACGGGGAACCCAGGACCCACCCAGCGCTAAACGCTGTACTACTGTGCCGCCCTTTCTAATGACATTTAAGGACTTGAGGCATTTTGGCACAATTCATTTAATGACTTTGAATGCTTTTTGTCTGCCCCCCGGGAACCCTGTTATATCAACATTCATATACTTTATTAGTCAGTTACTGTTTTTAAGCACTGTCAAAATCCTGTGTTAGTGTTTCCCCCCTCAGCCTCTCTACAGTGGGGCCCCAGTCCCTCTGCTGCCCATGTCAGCTCCGCCCCTGCTCCATCTGTAGCTGCACCTCGTGCTGAGGAGACAAAGGCTCCAGACAACACTAAAGACTAAACTTTGAGCAGGACTCCTGACCTTTGCGTTGCTTTTATAACAAGATGATAGAGGGAGTATTGTGTGGAAAAGGGCGTGCCATGTGGGATCGCTGTGGTGCTTTTCACTTCATACTGTAAATGCATAAATCTCCAAATTCATCTCCAACACCGCACATATAAGGCCGATTGTTGTCAAATAAAAAGTGGGCAAAAGCTTGAGAAGAGTAGATTCCGTTTATGGATTTGTTTATGTCTGTCGATCAGCAAATGGCTGATCAATTGGCCCTTCTTCTCTGTTTCCAGACCGTTCCCGCCCACTTTAACCCCTGCTTATACCTGTTGTGTACCGTCCACACTCATTCCTATCTGTCCTTTTTTTTTTTTTGTCATTTTATTTTTATTGTGTTTCTTATAGTGATTATACAGATGTTATGTTTCTTACAATATAGATATGTTGTGATGTGAACTTGGGGCCCATGCAGCACATACAAAATGTGCAGTGCATGGCTCCCAGTTCACATTTATTTACCATTCTTACATCTGTATTTCCTATCTGTCCTAACACATTTCTAACATCACAGTTGTTCAAAGGGATGAGTTTATGAGCACGTGTCACTGTCTGTAGTGTCGTCTGGAGCCTTTGTCTCCTTAGCACGAGGAGCAGCTACAGACGGAGCAGGGGCGGAGCTGACTCAGCCAGAAGAGAAACTGGGCCCCGCAGTAGAGAAGCTGAGGGGCCCCACTGGGCCATACCGCCTTAGCTCTGCCCGATCCCATCAGAACTCTAAGCTAAGCAGGGAAGGGCCTGGTTGGTACTTGGATGGGAGACAGTTTGGGAACAGCAGGAAGCCTGGGTGAATGTAGTGAGTGAGTGAGCAGAAACTGCTCCACCTGGGGATCAACACATCATTGTGCAACTGGCTGTTGGACTTTCTGACGGGGAGAACACAGGCTGTACGTGTCGGCGGAAAATCCTCCAGAACCATCACACTGAACACGGGGGCTCCCAAGGCTGTGTGCTGAGCCCCCTCCTGGGCACTCTGCTGACCCATGACTGCGCTCCAAAGTACGACTCAAACCTCTTCATCAAGTTTGCAGACGACACAACAGTGGTGGGTCTCATCAACAACAGAGACGAGTCAAACTACAGGAGTGAGGTGAGCAGTCTGGCCATGTGGTGCACACAGAACAATCTCTCTCTAAATGTGGAGAAGACAAAGAGATTGTTATGGACTTTCGAAGAGCACGGGTCCAGCATGCTCCTCTAACAATCAACGGTGCTGCAGTGGAGAGGGTGACCAGCACAAAGTTCCTGGGTGTGCACATCACAGAACACCTTTCCTGGACCATGCACACTACATCACTGGTCAAGAAAAGTAATCAGCGTCTCTACTTTCTCCGCAAGTTAAGAAGAGCCAGAGTCCCAGCCTCCCAGCCTTATGTGCAACTTCTACAGAGGGACTATAGAGAGCATCCTGACCAGCTCCATCACTGTGTGGTACTTCTACAGAGGGACTATAGAGAGTATCCTAACCAGCTCCGTCACTGTGTGGCTCTTCTACAGAGGGACTATAGAGAGCATCCTGACCAGCTCCATCGCTGTGTGGTTCTTCTACAGAGGACTATAGAGAGCATCCTGACCAGCTCCATCACTGTGTGGTTCTTCTACAGAGGGACTATAGAGAGTATCCTAACCAGCTCCGTCACTGTGTGGCTCTTCTACAGAGGGACTATAGAGAGCATCCTGACCAGCTCCATCACTGTGTGGTTCTTCTACAGAGGGACTATAGAGAGCATCCTGACCAGCTCCGTCACTGTGTGGCTCTTCTACAGAGGGACTATAGAGAGCATCCTGACCAGCTCCATCAGTGTGTGGTTCTCAGAGGGACTATAGAGAGCATCCTGACCAGCTCCATCACTGTGTGTTCTTCTACAGAGGGACTATAGAGAGCATCCTGACCAGCTCCATCACTGTGTGGTTCTTCTACAGAGGGACTATAGAGAGCATCCTGACCAGCTCCGTCACTGTGTGGCTCTTCTACAGAGGGACTATAGAGAGCTCCTGACCAGCTCCATCACTGTGTGGTTCTTCTACAGAGGGACTATAGAGAGCATCCTGACCAGCTCCATCACTGTGTGGTTCTTCTACAGAGGGACTATAGAGAGCATCCTGACCAGCTCCATCACTGTGTGGTTCTTCTACAGAGGGACTATAGAGAGCATCCTGACCAGCTCCGTCACTGTGTGGTTCTTCTACAGAGGGACTATAGAGAGCATCCTGACCAGCTCCGTCACTGTGTGGCTCTTCTACAGAGGGACTATAGAGAGCATCCTGACCAGCTCCATCACTGTGTGGTTCTTCTACAGAGGGACTATAGAGAGCATCCTGACCAGCTCCATCACTGTGTGGCTCTTCTACAGAGGGACTATAGAGAGCATCCTGACCAGCTCCGTCACTGTGTGGTTCTTCTACAGAGGGACTATAGAGAGCATCCTGACCAGCTCCGTCACTGTGTGGCTCTTCTACAGAGGGACTATAGAGAGCATCCTGACCAGCTCCATCACTGTGTGGCACTTCTACAGAGGGACTATAGAGAGCATCCTGACCAGCTCCATCACTGTGTGGCTCTTCTACAGAGGGACTATAGAGAGCATCCTGACCAGCTCCATCACTGTGTGCTCTTCTACAGAGGACTATAGAGAACATCCTGACCAGCTCCATCACTGTGTGGCTCTTCTACAGAGGGACTATAGAGAGCATCCTGACCAGCTCCATCACTGTGTGGTTCTTCTACAGAGGGACTATAGAGAGCATCCTGACCAGCTCCATCACTGTGTGGTTCTTCTACAGAGGGACTATAGAGAGCATCCTGACCAGCTCCATCACTGTGTGGCTCTTCTACAGAGGGACTATAGAGAGCATCCTGACCAGCTCCATCACTGTGTGGTTCTTCTACAGAGGGACTATAGACAGCATCCTGACCAGCTCCATCACTGTGTGGCTCTTCTACAGAGGGACTATAGAGAGCATCCTGACCAGCTCCATCACTGTGTGGTTCTTTCTAACAGAGGGACTATAGAGAGCATCCTGACCAGCTCCATCACTGTGTGGCTCTTCTACAGAGGGACTATAGAGAACATCCTGACCAGCTCCATCACTGTGTGGCTCTTCTACAGAGGGACTATAGAGAGCATCCTGACCAGCTCCATCACTGTGTGGTTCTTCTACAGAGGGACTATAGAGAGCATCCTGACCAGCTCCATCACTGTGTGGTTCTTCTACAGAGGGACTATAGAGCATCCTGACCAGCTCCATCACTGTGTGGTTCTTCTACAGAGGGACTATAGAGAGCATCCTGACCAGCTCCATCACTGTGTGGCTCTTCTACAGAGGGACTATAGAGAGCATCCTGACCAGCTCCATCACTGTGTGGTTCTTCTACAGAGGGACTATAGAGAGCATCCTAACCAGCTCCATCACTGTGTGGTTCTTCTACAGAGGGACTATAGAGAGCATCCTGACCAGCTCCATCACTGTGTGGCTCTTCTACAGAGGGACTATAGAGAGCATCCTGACCAGCTCCATCACTGTGTGGTTCTTCTACAGAGGGACTATAGACAGCATCCTGACCAGCTCCATCACTGTGTGGCTCTTCTACAGAGGGACTATAGAGAGCATCCTGACCAGCTCCATCACTGTGTGGTTCTTCTACAGAGGGACTATAGAGAGCATCCTGACCAGCTCCATCACTGTGTGGCTCTTCTACAGAGGGACTATAGAGAACATCCTGACCAGCTCCATCACTGTGTGGCTCTTCTACAGAGGGACTATAGAGAGCATCCTGACCAGCTCCATCACTGTGTGGTTCTTCTACAGAGGGACTATAGAGAGCATCCTGACCAGCTCCATCACTGTGTGGTTCTTCTACAGAGGGACTATAGAGCATCCTGACCAGCTCCATCACTGTGTGTTCTTCTACAGAGGGACTATAGAGAGCATCCTGACCAGCTCCATCACTGTGTGGCTCTTCTACAGAGGGACTATAGAGAGCATCCTGACCAGCTCCATCACTGTGTGGCTCTTCTACAGAGGGACTATAGAGAGCATCCTGACCAGCTCCATCACTGTGTGGTTCTTCTACAGAGGGACTATAGAGAGCATCCTAACCAGCTCCATCACTGGTGTGGTTCTTCTACAGAGGGACTATAGAGAGCATCCTGACCAGCTCCGTCACTGTGTGGTTCTTCCTACAGAGGGACTATAGAGAGCGTCCTGACCAGCTCCGTCACTGTGTGGTTCTTCTACAGAGGGACTATAGAGAACATCCTGACCAGCTCCATCACTGTGTGGCTCTTCTACAGAGGGACTATAGAGAGCATCCTGACCAGCTCCATCACTGTGTGGTTCTTCTACAGAGGGACTATAGAGAGCATCCTAACCAGCTCCATCACTGTGTGGTTCTTTCTACAGAGGGGACTATAGAGAGCATCCTGACCAGCTCCGTCACTGTGTGGTTCTTCTACAGAGGGACTATAGAGAGCGTCCTGACCAGCTCCGTCACTGTGTGGTTCTTCTACAGAGGGACTATAGAGAACATCCTGACCAGCTCCATCACTGTGTGATTCTTCTACAGAGGGACTATAGAGAGCATCCTGACCAGCTCCATCACTGTGTGGCTCTTCTACAGAGGGACTATAGAGAACATCCTGACCAGCTCCATCACTGTGTGATTCTTCTACAGAGGGACTATAGAGAGCATCCTGACCAGCTCCATCACTGTGTGGTCTTCTACAGAGGGACTATAGAGAGCATCCTGACCAGCTCCATCACTGTGTGATTCTTCTACAGAGGGACTATAGAGAGCATCCTGACCAGCTCCGTCACTGTGTGGTTCTTCTACAGAGGGACTATAGAGAGCATCCTGACCAGCTCCGTCACTGTGTGGTTCTTCTACAGAGGGACTATAGAGAGCATCCTGACCAGCTCCGTCACTGTGTGGTTCTTCTACAGAGGGACTATAGAGAGCATCCTGACCAGCTCCATCACTGGTGGCTCTTCTACAGAGGGACTATAGAGAGCATCCTGACCAGCTCCATCACTGTGTGATTCATCTACAGAGGGACTATAGAGAGCATCCTGACCAGCTCCATCACTGTGTGGTCCTTCTACAGAGGGACTATAGAGAGCATCCTGACCAGCTCCATCACTGGTGTGATTCATCTACAGAGGACTATAGAGAGCATCCTGACCAGCTCCATCACTGTGTGGTCCTTCTACAGAGGGACTATAGAGAGCATCCTGACCAGCTCCATCACTGTGTGACACGGCGCCAGCCTCCAGCGCACCGTGAGAGCAGCGGAGAAGATCTGCGGAGCCCCTCTCCCCACCATTAAGGACATGTACTCCACCCGTCTCACCCGCAAAGCCGTCAGAATCACCCGGGACCCTACGCACCCATCACACAGTCTCTTCAAGGTAATGCCTTCAGGGAGGACACTGCGGAATCTACGGGCCAGGTCCAGTCGACTTAAGTTTCATACACAAGGCCATCGGGAAGCTGAACTCCCTGCCTTCCCTGCCCTCCGTGTCTCTCCCCACCCCGCTGTTCCAGGATGAGAGAAATATCATTTCAAATCATGGTTTGACACATTTTTTTTTTTAATCTTTTGAGTGAGTGGTTGGTGGTGGTCGCTGATGGCACAGACTGGTTGCCTCGCTTACCATCACTGACTATCAGTGTTTGGAATAACGCCGTTTAAAGAACGGCGTTAGGTAACGACGTTATTTTTCAGTAACAGAGTAATCTAATTCATTACTCTCCCTGTCGTTACAACGCCGTTATCGTTACTGGGTAAACAAAGTGGCACGTTACATTTAGACTGAATGAGCGCCGCGGTGTCGGCTCACGCAGCAGGAGCAGCGGAGAGGGTGGGCGGAGTGTTCGTGCTCTCTGCTCCAAAAACTACGTGTGTCCCAGACCCGCGGCTGGCCCACAGCGCGGTGCGGACGCGGGGGAGAATCGATCAGTAGTGTTGGAACTTATTTTTAACCCAAAGACGCGTCTTTCCCCCCTCGTTGGCCGCGTTGGCACATGTTTCTTTTACTCCTGTTCCTCCTCATTCTCTGTGAATACGGCCATATTAATTGACATTGACATTAATAAAACAGCGACGCAAATACTGGTCAATACCATTCAGTCACAGAACCACTCTACCCCCCATTCAGTTCATTCAGTTACTATGAACATATTTTACATGATAGTACATGAATACAAACACCTGTCTGTTCTACTCCTTTCAACTGACTTTTGAAAGTGCAAAAAAAAAATCAAAATTCTTTGATATAAAGCAATTTTTTTTTTAACAGTAACGCAACTAGTTACTTGTCCTGGTAACGAGTTACTTTCATTATAGAGTAATTCAGTTACTAACTCAGTTACTTTTTGGAACAAGTAGTGAGTAACTATAACTAATTACTTTTTAAAAGTAACGTTCCCAATACTGCTGACTATGGAGTGAATGAATAATGCACAAAATTGTAAAGCAACTTTGAGTGTCTGGAAAAGCGCTATATAAGACCAATGCATTATTATTATTACTATTAATGTCTATGCCAATAACTGGCGGCTATAGTTCCCTATCAGTAAAAATAGTTAGAAGCACAGCTCACAAATGCCTGATTTTACAATATACCTATTGTTATTCCACTTGGAGGATATCTCCAATGTCAAGAAATGGGGGATTTTTTTTTTTTGTCTGCTCAGGACAAACGTCTTTTGAGCGACAAAGCGATGTAACTGAAGATTTTCGCAGCACATTTTTACATAGTTCTGAGGTTTGCAAAAATATTTCATTATCATTATCGAGAAAGCCCCCCCAAAATTGATATATTAATTTTTGTCTGTCCATTAAATAACTCCCAAGCCTTTTACAGTTTTTATTAATAATTTTGACTATAAAACGTGAAAGAACCAATGGAGTTCTTTCTTGACTGACACTATGGCACCACTTTGAATGAGAAACTGTATTTTCCGAAAGTTGTGGCCAGTTCAGCGATTCGGTGGATGAGCTGCTTTCATGTGCGTGACCGTGAAAACTCTGCTGAGTCCAAAACCCACTCCGGCTGCTTCTGTGAAGACGTGCAAAGGCAGGTCTATTTCAGCAGCGGCACTTATTATGGCCCATCTCTGAGGAAAAAGGTTTTCGAGCCGTAATCTGCACTGGGGTGTTTGTAGTTGAGGATAATTCACTTTCTCAACAAAATGTCAGGGTAAAATTCTATACACTCATTGTGCCCAAATAAAGGAATTCAAGTCATCAATTGGATTCCAACTGGTATTAAATCTTAATTTCATTATATTGTTTGTTTATTGTTGAACAGGTTTGTCAAAACTCTAAAAATTACATTTGAAAACACATTTAACAACAGTTTTGGCTGATGTGCAAACCATTTTTCCTGTGTCCTGCTTTGAGTTGTCAGTATTTCGCCACATTTTTCCTTTTGTGTCATTGAAATACATAGTATCTGGACATTAAAATGTGGTTCAAAGGTGCTGAATTGGACTTGCCTTTACCCGTATAAACGCTGGGACATAAACATAAAAATCTGACATACAGTGGGAAGAAAAAGTGAGTACACCGTGTGGAATTTCTCACATTTCTGCCTAAATTGGTCATAAAGTGAAATGTGGTCTGATCTTGATCAAAATCACAGGAATGATAAAACACTGTCGGCCTGAACTAATACCACCTAAACATTTACATTTGATCATATTTTTATTGGCCATAACATGGAAACATTCACAGGACAGCGTGGAATAAGTAAGTACACCGCCTGAATCTCACTGAACTGCAGCAGTTTTGTAAAGAGGAATGGTCCAAGATTCATCCTGATCGTTGTGAGCGTCTAATCTGCAGAAAGGTTATTGTTGCAAAAGAAGGATCAGCCAGATATTTAATACAAGAGTTCACTTATTTATTCTGTGCATGTTGTGAATGTCTCAGGTCTTTCTGCTAAATATAATACATATATAAACTTGTGAATTAATTTTTCTATTGATGATAGCACATTGTCCAGGCCCTGAGGCAACAAAACAGCCCCACACCCTGATCTCCTGCTCCAGACTTCACAGTGAGGAGAGAGTTTTGATGTTGATGTGCTGTTCCAATTTTCCTCCACACATGACGTTGTATGTTCCTCCCAAACTATTCAACTTTGGTTTCATCAATCCACTGTTTATTTTTTCCAGTAGTGCTGTGGACCATTCAAGTGCTCTTTCGCAAACCAAAGTTGCTAAATCCGGCTCACAGGCCGCCAGTTGGACATGTCTACCATAGATGGTCCTTGCTGGGAAAATCCTGATGTATGTTTGTGGAGAACATGCCCAGGAGTGAAACCTGCCCTCTGTCCGGGGTAGAGACTAGGGCTGGGTACTCTTCATAGACGTTAAAAAGAATAGACAGCTCCTCCTCACTCCTCCCCGTTTACCATAATGACCACCTTCGAGGGGGAAATCATGACGGATTTACAGACTCCTCCTCCCCAGCTCTGACGAAGCATGTTCCTAATAAGGGCATAAGGGCGGGATCTTCACTGTAGACTCGGCCCTTGCGTGACGTGTAGCTTGCGCAGCTCCAATGCTAACAGTCAGACCCTCATTAGTACGAGATTAAAAAAAAAAAATTATTTCAAAAACCAGCCTGGTTTCTTTTTTTGTGACAAACCCAGCGTTATCTCAGGGGGAATATGTAGCCGTAGAAAGTGTTTAAAAAATAGAAATAGAAAGTGTTTAAAATATAGAAACCAGGCTTTAAAGTTGTTTTTAACGTGTCTAAAGTCCAATGCTTTTCAATGGGAGACTAGCGGCTATATGGAGGTACTACAGCAATGGCGGCCTCCAGTGTTGCAGTCATAAAGCAGAGCAGCTAGCGGCCATTGGTACTGTTACATTTGTTTCGTAACAATACTTGGTTTCAACACCAATACCTGAACGATACTTTTTCCGATACCTACACTAAAATATGTGTCGTCTAGAACCAGAAAAGAGAACACAAATGTTTGGAAGATCTGCACATTTACAATATCATTTTCATCTCCAATTCCCAATGTTTCACACATTTCTTGATGTGTGAAACATTGGGAATCATTTGGGGAAATTAGGAGAAAGTGTGGCAAAAAATAAGGAAAAATGTGTGTACAAAAAGGAGAAAAAATTGGGAATAGGGAAAATGTTAGAGGTTAAAAAATAGGAAAATAGAAAAGAAAACATGTACAAAATGGGGGGAAATGGGACAAACATATAACATTTATTTGAGCTAAAACAACCAAGTCACTTCCTTTAGTGCTGTGTCGTTTAACAGTACCCATTCCGAGTAGAGACTGGGGGGACATGTTCTCTGTCCCGCTCAGACTGGGGGGATATGTCCTCTGTCCCAGGTAGAGACTGGGGGACATTTCCTCTGTCCCGGGTAGAGACTGGGGGGACATGTCCTCTGTCCCGCTCAGACTGGGATGACAGTGACACAGTGCCGCCATTAGCACGTATGCAGCTCGCGTTCCCCGCTAATTGGGTTTGGGGCCCCTGGGGGTCCGCGCGGGGGTTAAATGAGGGACGGGGCGGGTGAGGGACGGGGGCGGGTGTGTGTGTGTGTGTGATTATGGCTCAAGGGTCAGTGGGGCGCCGCGTGTGAGTGAGGACGATGGATGGAGGGGCTGTGGAAAGCTGGCACCGGGAGCATGTTATTGATGGAGCCGCTCAGGCGTTCTCAGGGAAAAGAGCAGGAGGAATGATCATCAGCGCAGGTCTGTGATCCTCCGCAGCAGAGGGGCAGGGCGGGCGGGGGGGTGGACTCCGGGCGGGGCATGGGAGGATCGGTATAAGCAGACTATGCTTATGTAAAGGGCCACACTGTCCAACGGGGGACTTGATAATTAACGGAGATGGATGTTCCTGCTCCTGTGAGGGTGCAGGGGTGTGCGGGCCCCGGGTCGAGTGGGCGAGAGGGCCGGGTGAGGTGGGTCAGGGGGTGGGGACAAGAGAGGGTACGGGACCCTGGCGCGTGGAAGGGACCGTAATAGAGGTGGTGGACATCTTCTAGTGATGTGACGTTCATGGCTCTGGGGAACAGCTCTTTAAGGTGATCGGTTCAGTCCGGACCTTGAAGGAACAGGCCACCGTTTTGTCCCCCATTTGTTCTGCGCCAAAATTGAAATTGCCATCAGCCGCAAAGATCTCAAGTAGACTTTTAAGAAATCACAGTCACGGCACAATAGAGTACGGGCTGCGACTGGATGCGGTTGATTTGGATAGTGTCCAAATGTGAGTGGTAAGGAAGAGAGCGAATGGTGAGAGGCTGGTGAGCGAGTGTTTCACGGGCCACACACATTGATTGCGGACAGTGGTGCGGACAGCCGTGCGTCAAAGCGTGCAGACGTCCTCCTCGTCTTCCACGCTAAGCTTCGAAGGGACAAGTCGACAAGATGCCACCCAGGAAGACCTACACCGCGAAAGCAAAGGTACTCGCCAAATGGGGGAAGAGGAAACAGCGTCTAGCCTCTATATAACTACAGAAGGAATCGCATGAGACTGATCCCGGCACTCACCAGTCTCTCACCAGTCTCTCACTCACCATCTGCGTGACTGAGACGATTTATCTTTCACCATTCTCACGACTGTAGCGGCCTGCTGCGGCTATATTCAGTCGCAATCAACCTCCACTGAATTTTGTGCATACATGACATTCAGCTGCGACACATAATCCAACTGCGATTTTCACCTTTTCATGCGGTCAATAGCGGTCGCTCGTGCAGATGCCCGCGCGCCAAAAGAGAGTGCTCGCACGACCTTCATATTTTGAGGCCACAAACGATCGCACCCGTGCGCCAATTGTGACAGGCCCTTTACATACGGAGATATGTTCTTATCTGAGCTTAGACGAGTTGATGCGTACCTGTCTGGTCTTCTAGTAATAACTAGGTCTTGTGCGTGCGCTCAGTCATGCAAAAAGACCAAAGATGTTGTTAGCATTTGGCCTCTCCCAGTATATTCCTATAGCTCCAAACGGGGGTGAAGTTAGAAGCTACCACGCTCTTCCATGGGCACAAAGACCAGACAGGTACTATCAACTCGTCTAAGCTCAGGTAAGAACATATCACAGTATGGAAAAACGCTGGCCTGTTCCTTTAATTGTGAAAAGAGAGGGATCTTTTTTCAGTCATTTTTACCCAGCTTCCCCCGAACAAACACAAGAATCAGCCCAACAACAGAGCAGGCAACGAAAGTGAAAGCCAAATGGACTAAAAATGATTTGTTACATAAAAAGTTGCATTATGCACCATGTCTGAACTGACTCATGTCCATAGACCGTTAAAAAGAATAGACATCTCCTCCTCACTCCTCCCCGTTTACCATAATGACCACGTTCGAGGGGGAAATCATGGCGGATTTACAGACTCCTCTCCTCCCCAGCTCTGACGAAGCATGTTCCTAATAAGGGCATAAGGGCGGGATCTCACTGTAGACTCGGCCTATGCGTGACGTGTAGCTCGCGCAGCTCCAATGCTAACAGTCCGACCCTCATTAAGTACGAGATTTCTAAAATGTATCCTACGATAACCAGCCCGGTGCCTCTGATTGTGTCTAACCCAGTGTAATCACAGGAGGAATATCTAGCTGTAGACAGTTCCAAACAATTAGGCACCGGGCATTAAAGTTGTTTTTAACGTGTCTAAAGTGCAATGCATTCCAATGGAGGACTAGCGGCTATATGGAGGTACTACAGCAATGGCGGCCTCCAGTGTCCTCGTCACAAAGCAGAGCAGCCAGCGACCATTGCTCACGTCCTGCAGTGGTCCTACTCAGACTGGACAGTCCTGGACTCCGACTGTTAGAGCGTCCCCTACAGGAGCCACAGGCAACTGCACCTGTTCCAGAACTGCTCCACAGACTCAGCACAAATCAAATCATTATTAGAGACAAACAGTTTGTCTTTGTTTGTTTTTTATTATACAAGAAGTTGTATAATTTAGAGGGGCTAATTTGGCAATTTACCAAAAGAAAAAAATCAGACAAACAGGTTTTTGTCCCGTTGATATCTCGACATTGTGCGTAATAGTGTAAGGGTTAAGCAAAGTGTATCAACCCATTACACGTACTTCGCAGGCGTACTTTACCATCATTTCTGTAGAACAGTGGTTCTCAAAGTGAGAGCCTCAGCAAAGCTTGTCTCCAAAACAAGTACATTCAAAGGAAACATGTATTTATTTGCTAAAGTGGACTACTCTAAATCAGTATTAGCTACAGTCATCGCTACACGTTAATGTAATTTTAGCTATGGAATAATAACAAATTCCTTTGAACAGAGTAAATGATTATATTTGGAGGCCCCTGAGAGATTCTTGGATCGATACGGAGGCTGCAATGCCCCTGACTTTGGGAATGGCTGGTATAGGAAACCAAAGTGTAAAGCTCTTCATACTCGTAGCTGTTGAACTGGAGCATGACCTAGGCAGACTGCTTACTGAAGGGCTGGTCTTCTCTTAAGTGTTTAGTCGACTGAAGCTGAATCGTCTGCTCTGATCTTATCAAATTTGGCAGAAGTAGAGCAGCACCATGCAGCTACTCAGAAATGAGGACAGACTATAGGATCTTTAATAAGTTCTTAGCAAAGTTCTTTATAGTTTGAGTTCATTTATCGAATGCTTTTGGATTGAGTTCATTTCGCTTTGATCTCAGGGAGAAATCTAGGCCAGACTGCAAACCGTCACCCCTTACTGTCTCCTGTGTCTCTCTGGACTTCAATATCTCCCTCAGGTATGGTTTTATAAGGGAACAAAATGGTTAAAAGCTCCAAAAAAGTCTGTGTATCTTAATTGACCATTGAAACTCTGCGTCTCTCTGTGTCATCCTCTCCCGCTGTGAGACTGAGCGCCGCCTTCACCTCGAGTGGATGCGTCTTTCTTCCGGCTGCCGGGGGAAAGTGCCCTGGCTTATAATTACCTATTCACCACGCAGATTGTGGCGTCGGGAAGAAACCGCGGAGGTACGGCGCGGGGAAAGGCGGAGGGGAGGAGCCGGGCAGCGGATGGGGCGGAGTCGACAGCACTTTCACGGGCCGGGGCTGAATAGGCAGAGGCTGTGTTAGGAGCGGGAGGATGAGAAGGTAAAGAGTCGTGTGCGTGGAACAGCTGTGCGTATTCAACAGAGCTGCATTCAGACGGCTCTGCAGAGAGGCGCCGCGTTCCCCCGTCTGTTTGTGGGGCGGAGGTCAGAAAGTTTAGGCCGACAAACACTGACTGTTAGTGAGTTGTGCTAACCTGGGTGACACTCCCCATGGACCGTGGCTCAGACGGTAGAGTGAGCCAGTTCGTGACTGTTCCAGCTCCTGTAGATGCAGACTGCGGTGCACTTGGAGAAGACTCTTACCCTCACTGCCTGTGTGTGGGAGAGATGTGCAGAAGCCGGTGCAGAGACCTGAGCACTGGACTACTGTTAGAGGATAACATTAAATAGCGATTTAATGATCAATCCTCTCGAACATCATTGTTATTTCTCTAATAACTACTACTAGTCCTATTTTCTTGCTCCACTCACTACCACTCACAGTGAGTCCGGCTGACAATGTGGCTCCGCCAGCTCTGGCGCCAGATTCATGCCAAGTTCACACGCTTGGTGTGAGTTCACGTGATAAAAAGCTCCATATATAGGTAGTTTTTGTAAACAAAAGCCGTATTTGCCAGTACAACGACTCTCCCCAGTGAAGTGGATGCTTTGCAACACACTGGTGTCCCATTACTAGTGGTGATGGAGAAATGTTAACATTTCCGACGTTACACGTGTGTACAGGCGGTAAACAAATCCAGATAAGTAGTGAGCAGACAGATTTTATTTTGAAATACACCGGACTCACGAGACCTGACTTCCTGTTTGGCTTCCTGTGTTTCTGTTAGCTTGATCCGCAAGGCTCCGGCCTCTGGCAATAGACTTCTTTCCGTTGCTTTTCATTGCCGCCGGATGGCCTCGGACCCGGAGTTCGCGGAGCAGTGTGAGTGTGCAACATTGGTTTGAATGGCTTTCTAAGATCGCGGAGGCCGTACCGGACCTTAACCGGATTTAATGTGAACTAGGCATTAGACCGGGTTTAGACTGGTCTAATTTAGATTTGCCCAAAGCAGCTTTTAATTTTGTGTAACTAGACTCGTTTCATGTAACTGTATTTAAATAAGGAAGACATGGAACAGCTTGTTAGCTTCTAACTTCACCCCAGTTTGGAGCTATACCTTTGCTGGGAGAGACTAAACGCGAACAACTTGTGCGTGACTGAGCGCACGCATAAAGACCAGACAGGTACACATCAACTCGTCTAAGCTCAGGTAATAACATATCTCAGGATGTAAAAACGGCGGCCTGTTCCTTTAAGGGTAAAGGTTTACAAATACGTTTTCATGTACGACACGTCATAGGGATGGACGGATTGATACCAAAACATCAGGCCGCTCAATTTTAAGTAAAGATTCTCGAGCTAAAATATCAATATTTTTAGTATCTGTAATATATTTTCTGCACCCGCCCCCTCGATACGCAGCTCCCACATGTGATCCTTCCACCTCCACAATTAAAACAACACAAGCATGGCCATGGCGGCGCAGTAACAGAACCAAACAGAACTCTTGTTTGGAGATACTTTAGCTACACTAGGCAAGATGCAGAGCAATCTGAGCTTCCAATTGGACTTGTTGACTGACATGGACATGGACTGCTTCTTCAGTAGCTGTTAAAAGCAGAGGTTTTTCATCGCTACGTAAGTTTGTCCTGATGAGATATGTAATAACAGTCAGGAGCTTGCTGTAGCTGTACATTAGGGATCATGCAGTATTCCAAATGGATGAACTCTACTGGATCAGTCGTGAGCAACACGTGAGAATAGACCATTCATCTGAAAGCAGCTAGCGATGGTAAAATCATAATTAGCAACTTTATGCAAGACTGTTTTGTTCAGATGTTGGTGTGCACATCCAAACTTGGAGTGCGTAATTGTTTTGTGTACAAAAAACAAAAGACAAATATAGCCGCAAGCGGCGATTATCGGCCCTCGCCGACCGCCCTGCCTAAAAGTTTTTAACTTTTTTCCCAAGGGTCTTAGTTTTAGGATTATTGGAATGCGCTAACGCTCACTCCGCGCTCAATTTTGACATTATACAGAGAAAAATTAGTATGAATTTGTATCACACTATATCTGCAAACTGAAGCATATTTTTACATTTTACTTAGGGCTGCGGCTGCGCCGCAGATCATCCACGAAGGTTATCCAAGTACTTTGGATAACCTTTGGTTCCTCACTTCTCACTGAATGTTCAGAGTTTAACATTTTTCCATCAGAATAAAATGGGACGTTCTGGTCATCGCTACGGCAACACCGTGAAAACTATGGCATAGGTGTAATTGACTTTTCTGATCGGAACGACCAAATAGAATTTTGTGCCAAATTATTTAAATTTTCGTAAAACTAAAATTTGTACTCTCCATATAATTCCTATAGGGGGCGCTATCGCGCCCAATTTGAATTTTGCCAAATGAAAGTGTTTAGGACTGTGACTTTAACAACTGATAACAAAATGAGCAAAATCGGGCTTCATATGTGCGAATGGGAGCCATTTTTTGTTTGCGAAAAATCTCAAAATACTTCGTACAGTTTGCGGCTTCGCCGCATAAAAACCGTAAAACTTAGAAAAGTAATTTGGATAACTTTTAAAGTTCTACTTCTCAAGATTATTTTCCACCCAAAATTAGGTCGTTCCGATAAACGCTCTAGGAGGAGATAGATTTTGTACGAAGTGAAAAATAAAGGTGGATTCCCGTTTTGCGGGCTGTCATCCAAAATGGCACCCAATATGGCGGACGGCGTTGCCGTAATAATATTTTTTGCTCAACTTGTCATGATGCACGTCTGTACCGATTTTTATGATTCTACGACAAACTTCATTTTTGGCCAAGTCCTATCTCGCAATGTTAAAAAAAACGGAGGTGGCGCTTTTTGAAATTCAAAATTTGGAAATAGTCAAAAGTTGCGTCGGATCGGGTTTGAATTTTGGGCCAAAATCTGTGACTTTTCGTCGATGTTCACTGGGTGAAAATTGCGACGGTGCGAAAGAAAGAAAGAAAGAAAGAAAGAAAGAAAGAAAGAATAATATTCCCATACGAAAACAATGTTCCCGCTTACACGGGTACCATAAAGCACTCGCGCATTCCTACCTCATGGTAGAGGTCCTGGGTCACTGACGGGCACTTCAGTGACCCAGGGCTCTCAGTCGCCCATTGACTTTTATGGGCTCTGTACAATTACAATGTTGATTTTTGCATTATATATGTATGTGCACGGGACGTGCACGACAAGAAGAGTGCGTTAGTGAGTGTTTGAGAGGAGGGGAGCGCTTCGCACTCGTTTTGTGCGTTTTGTTTGCACTTTGGGGGAGTGCGCTCCGCTTCGCTCCGCGCACCGTCCAATTACAAAGTTCGTTTTCTGATACATGTGCACGTGCACGGAACGTGCACGACGAGAGGAGTGCATTAGTGCATGTTTGAGAGGAGGCGAGCGCTCCGCGCACTTTGGGGGAGTGCGCTCCGCTTCGCTCCGCGCACTCTATACGATTACAAGAGCCCCTTCGCCAGCCCTGATGGCGCTCGGGCCTAAAAATCTTCTTGGATCTATAAAGGTTTTTGCCCCATGCAGGTATTACTTAGCATCGGATCAAAACCAAAATCTCTCTCACTGGTGCTACAGCTGCCTTTACATTAGACAAACTGGCAGAAGACAAACGTAAGTGCTGCACTACAGTACCACGCACTAACTTTTAATTACAAATGACTTTTCGAATTCCAGGCAGATCCATTTGAAAGTGTTAGTGCTGAACATGCATTCACTTGTCTGACCAGAAGCTGCACACAAGTTCAACAAAAGGTCAAACAAAAGGTTAATTCTCAGATTTGGTCACCCACACATGCATGTCCCGGGGCTTGTGGGAGGACGAGGAGGGTTGGAGATTGCAGATTTGAATATACTTTTAAACACATCAGTATTGATATTCCACCATTTTATATCCTAAAGTAGCCTGGCCTTAGCCATCCGTAAACTCCGGTCAATTATAATTTCCCTACATGTACGTCTGGGTCTGATCTCAGTGGCCGCGTTACATCGGTTGAATTTCAACCATTCAGCGAGCGGGGGAGGCGGGTGTTGTAGGTGACGTCAAGCATTTGCTGATTGTAGTCGGTAATGGCGTGTACGAACGTAAAGGAAGCTCTTCAATCCGTTCTGGCTTGCTCCCAATATTCAGAATTAAACTGAAGCCTTGGAATGCGTAAGGAATGCTCCAAGAGTTATGATAGAGTTATGATAGAGTTATGATAGAGCTATGATAGAGTTATGATAGAGTTATGATAGAGTTATGATAGAGCTATGATAGAGCTATGATAGAGTTATGATAGAGTTATGATAGAGCTATGATAGAGCTATGATAGAGCTATGATAGAGTTATGATAGAGTTATGATAGAGCTATGATAGAGCTATGATAGAGTTATGATAGAGTTATGATAGAGTTATGATAGAGCTATAGAGTTATAGAGTTATGATAGAGTTATGATTTATGAGTATGATAGAGCTATGATAGGCTATGATAGAGTTATGATAGAGCTATGAAAGAGTTATGATAGAGTATGATAGAGTTATGATAGAGTTATGATAGAGCTATGATAGAGTTATGACTAGAGCTATGATAGAGCTATGATAGAGTTATGATAGAGCTTATGATAGAGCTATGTATAGAGTTATGATAGAGGTTATGATAGAGCTATGATAGAGTTATGATAGAGTTATGATGGAGCTATGATAGAGGTTATGATAGAGCTATGATAGAGTTTATGATAGAGTTATGATAGAGTTAGTGATAAGCTATGATAAGAGTTATGATAGAGTATGATAGAGCTATGATAGAGTTATGATAGAGCTATGATAGAGTTATGATAGAGTTATGATAGAGTTATGATAGAGCTATGAAAATAGAGCTATGATAGAGCTATGATAGAGTTATGATAGAGTTATGATAGAGCTTGAAGTTAGAGTTATGAAGAGTATGATAGAGTTATGATAGAGCTATGAAGAGTTATGATAGAGCTATGATAGAGTTATGATAGAGTTATGAAGAGCTATGAAGAGTTATGATAGAAGGTATATGATATGAGAGCTATGATAGAGTTATGATAGAGTTATGATAGAGTTATGATAGAGCTATGATAGAGTTATGATAGAGTTATGAAGAGTATGAAAGAGTTATGAAGAGCTATGATAGAGTTATGATAGAGTATGATAGAGCTATGATAGAGCTATGATAGAGCTATGATAGAGTTATGATAGAGTTATGATAGAGTTATGATAGAGCTATGATAGAGTTATGATAGAGTTATGATAGAGCTATGATAGAGCTATGATAGAGTTATGATAGAGTTATGATAGAGCTAGATAGAGTTATGATAGAGCTATGATAGAGTTTAATGATAGAGTATGATAGAGCTATGATAGAGCTATGATAGAGTTATGATAGAGTTATATAGAGTTATGATAGAGCTTATGATAGAGCTATATAGAGTTAGACAGAGTTATGACAGAGTTATGATAGAGTTATGACAGAGTTATGATAGAGCTATGATAGAGCTATGATAGAGTTATGATAGAGCTATGAAAGAGTTATGATAGAGTTATGATAGAGTTATGAGGGATAGAGCTATGATAGAGTTATGACAGAGTTATGATAGGAGCTATGATAAGAGTTATGATAGAGCTATGATAGAGTTATGATAGAGTTATGATAGAGTTATGATAGAGCTATGATAGAGTTATGACTAGAGTTATGATAGAGCTATGATAAGAGCTTATATGATAGAAGCTATGACAGAGTTATGACAGAGTTATGACAGAGTTATGATAGAGCTATGATAGAGTTATGATAGAGTTATGATAGAGCTATGATAGAGTTATGATAGAGTTATGATAGAGTTATGATAGAGCTATGATAGAGTTATGATAGAGCTATGATAGAGTTATGATAGAGTTATGATAGAGCTATGATAGAGCTATGATAGAGTTATGATAGAGTATGATAGAGCTATGATAGAGTTATGATAGAGCTATGATAGAGTTATGATAGAGTTATGATAGAGTTATGATAGAGCTATGATTAGGAGTTATGATAGAGCTATTAGAGTTATACAGGTTATGACAAGAGTTATGACAGAGTTATGACAGAGTTATGATAGAGCTATGATAGAGCTATGATAGAGTTATGATAGAGCTATGAAAGAGTTATGATAGAGCTATGATAGAGCTATGATAGAGTATGATAGAGTTTATGATAGAGTTATGATAGAGTTATGATAGAGTTATGATAGAGCTATGATAGAGTTATGATAGAGCTATGATAGAGTTATGATAGAGCTATGATAGAGTTATGATAGAGTATGATAGAAGCTATGATAGAGTTGATGAATAGAGCTATGATAGGTTATGATAGAGTTATGAAGACTATGATAGATTATGATAGAGCTATGATAGAGTTATGATAGAGTTATGATAGAGCTATGATAGAGTTATGATAGAGTATGATAGAGTTATGATAGAGCTATGATAGAGTTATGATAGAGCTATGATAGAGTTATGATAGAGTTATGAATTAGAGTTATGATAGAGTTATGATAGAGCTATGATAGAGTTATGATAGAGCTATGATAGAGTTATGATAGAGTATTGATAGAGTTATGATAGAGTTATGATAGAGTTATGATAGAGCTATGAAAGATTTGATAGAGTTATATAGAGTTATGATAGAGTATGCATAAGCTATGATAGAGTTATGATAGAGTTATGATAGAGCTATGATAGAGTTATGATAGAGCTATGATAGAGTTATGATAGAGTTATGATAGAGTTATGATAGAGTTATGATAGAGTTATGATAGAGCTATGATAGAGCTATGATAGAGCTATGATAGAGCTATGATAGAGTTATGATAGAGCTATGATAGAGTATATGATTAGAGGTTATGATAGAGCTAGATAGAGTTATGATAGAGCTATGATAGAGTTATGATAGAGTTATGATAGAGTTATGATAGAGTATGATAGAGTTATGATAGAGCTATGATAGAGTATGATAGAGTTATGATAGAGTTATGATAGAGTTATGATAGAGCTTATGATAGAGTTATGATAGAGCTATGATAGAGTTATGATAGAGTTATGATAGAGTATGTAGAGTATGATAGAGTTATGATAGAGTTATGATAGAGTTATGATAGAGTATGATAGAGCTATGACAGAGTTATGACAGAGTTATGAAAGAGTTATGATAGAGATGATAGAGCTTGATAGAGTTATGATAGAGTATGAAAGAGTTATGATAGAGCTATGATAGAGCTATGATAGAGTTATGATAGAGTTATGATAGAGTTATGATAGAGTTATGATAGAGTTATGATAGAGTTATGACAGAGTTATGATAGAGCTATGATAGAGTTAGATAGAGCTATGATAGAGTTATGATAGAGTTATGATAGAGTTATGATAGAGCTATGATAGAGCTATGATAGATTATGATTGAGCAATGATAAGCTATGATGGAGTTATGATAGAGTTATGATAGGCTATGATAGAGTTATTGTAGAGCTATTGATAGAGTTATGATTAGAGTTATGATAGGAGTTGATGATAGAGCTGATGATAGAGTTATGAAGAGCTATGATGAGTATGATAGAGTTATGATAGAGTTATGGATAGGCTATGAATAGAGCTATGATAGGTTATGATAGATTATGATAGAGTGTGATAAGAGTGTATGATAGAAGCTATTAGAGTTATTGACAAGAGTTATGACAGAGTTTGGACAGACTATGATAGAGCTAATGATAGAGTTATGATAGAGTTATGATAGAGCTGATGATAAGTATGACTGAGTTATTGATAGAGCTATGATAGAAGTTATGATAGAGTTATGATAGAGCTATGATAGAGTTATGATAGAGCTATGATAGATATGATAGAGTTATGATAGAGTTATGATAGAGTTATGAAGAGCTATGAAGGAGTTATGATAGTTTATAGAGTTTGTGACAGAGATGATAGAGTTATGATAGAGTTATGATAGAGCTATGATAGAGCTATGATAGAGCTATGATAGAGCTATGATAGGCTTATGATAGAGTTATGATAGAGTTGTATGATAGAGTTTATGATAGAGTTATGATTTAGAGTTATGATAGAGCTATGATGAGTTAATGACAGAGTTATGATAGAGCTATGATAGAGCTATGATAGAGCTGATGATAGATTATGATAGATTATGTAGAGCTATAGATAGGTTATATGAGTTATATGAGATTATGATTAGAGTTATGACAGAGTTATGATAGAGCTATGATAGAGTTATGATAGATTATGAAGAGCTATGATAGAGTTATGATAGAGTTGATGATAGAGTTATTGATAGAGCTTTATGATAGAGTTATTATGAGAGCTATGATAGATTTTATGATAGAGTTATGATAGAGCTATTGATTAGAGAATGATTAGAGTAGATTAGAGCTATGATTTAGATTATGATAGGCTTTATGATAGAGTATGATAGAGTTATATAGAGTTTTATGATAGAGCTATGATAGAGTTTGATAAGCTATAGAGTTATGAACAGAGTTATGACAGAGTATATGACAGAGTTTATGATAGAGCTATGATAGAGCTATGATAGAAGTTATGATAGAGCTATTGAAGATTATTGATAGAGCTATGATAGAGCTTATGATAGATTATGATAGAAGTTAATGATAGAGGTTTATGATAGAGTTATCAAGGCTATGATAGAGTTATGACAGAGTTTATGATTAAAAGTATGATAGAGTATGATAGAGCTATGATAGGTTATGTAATTATGATAGAGTTATGATAGAGCTATTGATAGGCTATGATACGAGTTATGATTGAGCAATGATAGAGCTATGATGGAGTTATGATAGAGTTATGATAGAGCCTATGATAGAGTTATGTAGAGTATCGATAGAGTTATGATAAGTTATGATAGGATTATGATAGAAGCTATGATAGAGTTAATGATAGAGCTATTGAAGAAGTTATGATAGGAGTTATGATAGAATTATGATAGAGCTTGATAGAGGATGAAAGAGTATATGATAGAGTTATTGATTTAGAGTTATGATAGAGATTAGAGTTAGACAGAGTTATGGACAGAGTTATTGACAGAGCGATTGATAGGCTATGAGTTAGAGTTATGATAGAGTTTATGATAGAGCTTGATAGAGTTATGATTTAGGTTATGAATAGAGCTATGATAGAGTTATGATAGAGTTATGATTAGAGTATGATAGAGTTATGATAGAGCTATCATGATAGAGTTATGCATAGAGTTATGATAGAGTTATGATAAGAAGCTATGCTGAAGCTATGATAGGAGTTATGATAGTTATGCATAGAAGCTATGATAGAGTTATGATAGAGCTATTGATAGAGTTAGATAGAGTTATAGATAGAGTAGATAGAGCTATGATAGAGCATGTTGAATAGAGTATGATAGATTATGATAGAGTTTATGATAGAGCTATTTAGATTATGACAGAGTTATTGATAGAGTTTGGAACAGAGTTTGATAAGAGCTATGATAGAGCTATGATAGAGTTATGATAGAGCTTGAAAGAGTTATGATAGAGTTATGATAGAGTTATGATAGAGCTATATGAATAGAGTTGATGACAGAGTAATATGATAGAGCTATGATAGAGTTATGATAGAAGCTAATTGATAGAGTATGATAGGTATGGAGTTTATGATTAGAGTTATGATAGAGCTTATGATAGAGTTATGACAGAGTTATGATAGAGCTATGATAGAGCTTATGAGTAGAAGAGCTATGATAGAGTTATGAACTAAGAGTTATGACAGAGTTATGATGATTATGAAGCTATGATAGAGTTATGATAGAGTTATGATATGATGAGCTAGATGTATGATAGAGTTATGAAGATAGAGTTATGATTATGGAGTTATGATAGGAGTTATGATAGAGTTATGATAGAGCTATGATAGAGTTATGATAGAGTTATGATAGAGCTATGATAGAGCTATGATAGAGTTTGATAGATAGAGTATGATAATGATAGAGGAGAGCTATGATGAGAGTTATGATAGAGCTATGATAGAAGTTATGATAGAGTTATGATAGAGTTATGATAGAGCTATGATTAGAGTTATGATAGAGCTATTAGAGTTATGACAGAGTTATGACAGAGTTATGATAGAGTTATGACAGAGTTATGATAGAGCTATGATAGAGCTATGATAGAGTTATGATAGAGCTATGAAAGAGGTTATGATAGAGCTATGATAGAGCTATGATGAGTTATGATGAGTTATGATAGAGTTATGATAGAGTTATGATAGAGCTATGATAGAGTTATGACAGAGTTATGATAGAGCTATGATAGAGTTATGATAGAGCTATGATAGAGTTATGATAGAGTTATGATAGAGTTATGATAGAGCTATGATAGAGCTATGATAGAGTTATGATTGAGCAATGATAGAGCTATGATGGAGTTATGATAGAGTTATGATAGAGCTATGATAAGTTATGATATAGCTATGATAGAGCTATGATAGAGTTTGATAGAGTTATGATAGAGTTATGATAGAGTTATGACAGAGTTATGATAGAGTTATGATAGAGCTATGATAAAGTTATGATAGAGTATATAGAGCTATGATAGAGTTATGATAGAGTTATGATAGAGTTATGATAGAGTTATGATAGAGCTATGATAGATTATGATAGATTATGATAGAGCTATGATGAGTATGAGAGTTATGATAGAGCTATGATAAAGTTATGATAAGCTATGATAGAGCTATGATAGCTGCTTCACTCACTCGGGCGTATTACATAGTACGTCACGACCAAACGCTAGCAAAAATCAGATCCAATCGTTTCAAAGGAGTTCACCCCTCCCACCTGATAAGCAATTGTGAAGATCCAGACCCTCTGTACGAAACGAATGAGTACGAGGGAATGGTAAAACCAGGGTAGGTCCACACATGACTGGAGTCCTGAACTTGTTTATAGTTCTCTCAAACGTAAAGTTGGTCGACACGAAGAAGTGGGACGTATTTCCAGTGGATTTAATAAGAAAGAAGATGGACCTCAGCAGAGACAGAAGAGACCGTGGAGAGAAGCAGCTGAATAGAAGACTCCAAACTCAATAAGAAAACTCAACTCTGTGTGTGGTTGAAATGTAGCTGGAAAAGGTGGCTAATGTGAACTTTTGGTGATATAATGTTGTGTTTGGCGTGGTCTGCGTGGGGCTGTTTGTGCCGCTGTATTCCACTCTGTCATCGGCCGCTGCTTACTGTGTGTCACTTTTGGGACGGTAAAATCACTCTCGCTTCACCTGTGCGTCCAAAATCGGGCTTAAAATTCAAACATCTTTGATTTCCTGCAACTGAGGGTTAGCCGCGTCCTTCTGCCGCCACACTGCACGGTTTGAACGCGAGTCCAGTCGTGACCCCCCACACTACAAGACACAACTCTTTGATTCTGCCACCAACTGGTCTCGACTTGGAAAGGCTCACCGCCACTGAACATTAGAGCAAAATAGAACAGAAAACTGGTGCATTGTCTGCTGAGCTGTAGCAGTTGGCAGAGTTGTTCCATGTTTTTTCCTCTAGTTTTTAAAATGCTTTTCACTAATGTTAGTCTATGGACATTGTTTGCTCCTGCTCCCGAAATGGGGAGTTTCCATGGTAACGTTCAATGTATAACAATCACATAGATATCTGGATTTATCCATTATTAGCACAAAATAATTAAATGTGAAGCAGAAAAATACAGTGAATGCTTTAGAGTTGAGAGTGTTTTCCTTATTTTCTTCAGCCTTAGCACCTCATGACATCAGAAGGTGTTTTTTGCGTGAACAAAGCAAAATCTAAGTCCGTTTTAAATGAGAGAACATGAACAGTAAGTCTTCCCTGAGCCTCCTCTAAATGATTGAAGAGGATGAGCAGCGTGGGAGGGAGCGCACGTGCGGACGAGTGTGCACGGGTAACAGTCAGGTAGATTTCCTCAAAGCCATCAGCGGCTAATCTTTAAGAGCGTCCCCTACGAAGAGGCTGGTCACATCCGATAGATTTCAACCTTCAAACCGTGAGCTCCGCCATGACTGCCCCCACAGGAAAGATGAAAACACTGATCTTTGCACGCAGTGGCTCATTGTTAAGATTTTTTAGCTAGTTTGCAGTTTTAATGTCAGCGTGTTAAAACGTACACTTTACCATGCTTATTTATGACGCTTTGACGCAAGCCGGCTTCTCCGCGCTTCTTCATTCACAAATCCGGACATGTTTGGTATCCACGTGTAGCACGAAAGGCTGTGACCGAGATGACGCTGTAATCCAAATATGGTCGTTGCCTTTGTGGGAGACAGCAGCGGCTAAAGCGGCAGAAATATACACAGCAAGTTACTAAACTTCAGGGCCGTTTTCTCCAAATGAGCTTTTTTTCATTCCGCTCTTTAACATCTCCACTGTAGTCGCTCCTACAGACGCCACACTTTACAGGCCTGGACTTCACTTTTATATCCAATTCCAGCCTGATTTATTGAGCTTTGAGCCAAACAAAAAACACACAAACAAGGAAATTTGATTTTTTTACAGATCTTTCCACTTATAATAAGCTTATTCAAAACTACACAAGATCCAAATCCCTCTGAAAAATATATGTGTTAGTAATATGTGAATAAATTATATATATTAATATTGGCAATTGTGTCCACATAAATGTCTCATTTATATGAAAACATAAAATGACAGAAAACTTGCAATACACTTTTTTCCCCCCTCGTATTCACATCAGGAATGTTCAGCACAAGTTTCAAATTGATGTCACTAGATGTCATTTATTTCCCCACTCACCTGCAGCGTTTACGTTGTGAATCCTCCAAAACTAAATAAAATGACAAAAAGCTTTCAATACATTATTGTCCAATATCTATGTCAGTGATCTACAGCAAAGCTTTCAGTTGAAATCTCTGCATTACGGACGCACACTCTGTTCAATTTCATGAATCGATGAATGGGGAACTTCATCAAACGATTAGCGATTAACTGTTAACCAGTGTCTCTGTAAGATTTAAACATGATTTTTTTCCCCTCCCCAGCAATAATCATGAAACGTCGTTAAAAAAAAAGTTGAATCATCAACCAAAATACAAAACAATAGGTTTGTAAACTTCAACAGATGCCACATACTTATTTGCAGTTTGAGTGTCCTGTCTTTTCTCCAAACATGCAGCAGAACGATTCATTGTTAAGATACTTTTGAATCGATTAAGCCCATGATGACGATCGATCCAATTTCCTGATTAATCCTGAAATCTGAATTCAAATGTATTTCCCTGCAGCGTTTCACCCTATGGGATACTAAATGAAGATAAGAACCACACGCCTTTACGACAGGTAAACTACAGGGTTAGCAGCTTTTACTGAAATAAGCCATTACTAGTCCTAATTACAAGAAACTCAGTCTGCTTTGGGGTTTGAGCCCGAATGATCCTGGAGCTCTGTTGTCGGGGGCTTGGTGCCCCTGGTAGGGTCTCCCATGGCAAACAGGTCCTAGGTGACGGGTCAGACAAAGAGCGGTTCAGAAGCCCCTTATGAGAGACCAACAGGCCCGGTTAGAACCATGAGGCCGTCCTTCTGTGGACCCACCACCTGCAGGAGGAGCCATAGGGGCTGACAGGGCCGGACTGGGACAATAATTCAGCCCTGGCATTTTTTGGTTTGGACCAGCCCACCCAAAGCGGGGAGCGGGGGTGCGCACACACAAAAAAAAAATAGACTGGGCCGGCTCATGTCTGCGGCACATGTGCCACTGATGCGCCTGTGATGGGCCATTGGATGATTCCATTCCAGAAAGCACGGGCTGCGCAGAAAAAAATAAAAATAAAAATCTAATGCACCGGCCCATTTTGGTACCGGCCCACCGGTCAAATGCCCGGTAAAATATATGGCCAGTCCAGGCCTGGGGGCTGGTGCTATGTGATATGGGCAGCTCCAACAGCTGCCCCCACGACCCGGCAACGGACAAGTGGAAGAAGATGGATGGGATGGATGGAATGGATGGATGGATGGATGGATGATGGATGGATGGATGGATGGATGGATGGATGGATGGATGGATGATTGACTGCATGCGCTTTACTTGTGATTTTACATGATATAGGACTTTTTAGGACTGCTTTGAAACATTACATTTCCATACATTTTGGGCATTAACCATCAGAATAAATAAATAGATATATCAAACAAACATTTTGTGCGTAAAGAAAGCGCATTTGAACCATTAACCGTGGCCCTAATGCTGCGTCCACACCAAACACCTTGCGGGCTTCAAAAACGCGCCTCAAGGCCGTAGTTGGACGCTTGTGCTTACTGGAGTCAGACGCTTGTCACAAATGTCACCGAGCATCAAGACGCCCTGGCCTCGCGTCAGCTCAGAGTGCGTTCGTAGTCATCTTGGAAGCAACAGTTGTTTGGAGGCTAACTAGTCTCCCTCTTTGCTCCTGTCTTGTCCTATGGATCTTTAACTACCCCCATGGTCTACACAGGATCTCCCCAGCTCATATCCAGCTCACACGGTTGAAGGGACATTAGTGGCAAATGTCTATGCGGCTAGCATAGATTAATTATTTCTATGCGCAGCTAGCTAGGTGAGAAAACAGATTACAGACTACGGCCTGTTGTAGATAAAATGTGAGCAATAAACTTAAAAATCAACAAGCCTGGCTCAGTGTGATCATTGTTACACGGTTGCTTTATGTAGATGGGGCTTAATAGACTTTATTCGTGCATATTTCTCGTTTTCACATCGATTGGCTTGTAGGAGCTTTGGGAATGCTCTGTGCATCATCAAGTCCCAAACATATTCCAGCGGAGCCACTCACATAGTTGTCTTGTCGCCGCTTTTAATCCTGGGTGTTTAGGTAAATGAGACACTGATGTATGTCTTTGTAAAAGTCCCAGAGCTGCTGTAGCTCCGGTTCACAATGAAGCTAATCCTCGATGACTTGTTTACATCTGCGGGCCGCGGCATAGCTTCTGCCCCGGTGGCTCAGCTACAACGTACGTCAATGTTGGAGAAAGCTCCTGATTGGTTGAAGTTCGCGAATTTCTCCAAAAACTTCAACATTCCCAACTCTGGACGCCCTGGAGGCGCATCAAAAGCTTCCCACGCGCGGAAATCTTCAAAACGGGGCGGGACCTCTTGACGCTCCCCGAGGCGCGTCCTCCATGTATTTTACATGTAAACCTGACGCTTTGGAGGCGTCGGCAGTGCTTGGTGTGGACGCACCATAACTTATTTCTAGCTCTCATAATCCTTCATGTGACCAATAAGGCCTGCGTGCACGCGTCGGGGCGTGGGTGTAGCGCTGACACTCACATGTGGGTTAGAGAAGTGTTTCCCAATCAGGGGTACATGGACCCCTGGGGGTACTTGAGTACTCAGTTTTATCTGATCTGTAATATCTCCAATAATTCCCCTGCTGAGTAGTATTCCTATTATTTGCAAAGGAAAGTTAATTTTAATTAAGTTTTTCAGTAGCTTCATTTTAGCTTTGTTGAGTGGAGTGGACCACTTTGTAAAATATAGGCAAGATCCTGGAGGTATGGGGCAAACCACTGGGTTAGAGAACCATAAAGATGTTCAATTGTGAGATGAAGGGATGAGAATAACGGCATTCACAAGTAACGGATTATCCAGTAACAAGAAATCAATTAAGTTACTATTTCCTCGGTTACAACGGCATCTGGTTTCTGTCTGAGCCTTTGAATATCATCATTTCTCCAGATTCCTCTGCTTGAAAATCTGAATGAAATATGCATTTGGGCATTAACATTGCATTAAAAAAAGTATATTTCTATCTTCTCTCAGTCCGTGCGCCTGGACATGTTTGAAAAAGAAACACAGTCTCTCCTCCTGCAGCGATGTCATCGTTCTTGTGCTTATTCCTCTGTCAGGTGACCCGTGAATGAAAGACTAAACCCCACCTGCCTCGCGCGTGTGTTTCAGAGCACATTTGACCCAGTGATGGCCCGGGCTTTGCGCCGCAGGCTGGGCTGTGCTGAGCGGATGTATTTGACTGATAATGCGGACGGCAGGGGAGAAGGGAGTGCCTTTTATGGACTGGCGCCTGAAGCGCCTCTCTGTTTAAAACAGCGTCTTTATCACAAGCGGCTCATTAAGTCCATGACTGCGGCCCTGATTAAAAATGAAACACACTTAAATGCAGACATCAATCTTTTAAAGGTGAACAAAGTGGCTGGGAAACAAGAGTTCTCCAGGAGCTGGCGGCACAGGCCCGGGCTGAACCTTAAGTGTCGTATCATGACAGTTAGAATGGACTCCATTTGCTATGTGCAACAGTAGGACACTAGTTATTCATTTAAAATCATCATCAAGGCATATTGTGATGAACTACATTACGTCCACAGAGGGATTTTATATTTGGTGAGTGAATATATGACCCAAATATGCCTCAGGTGATTAAAAGTCCTATATCATGTAAAATCACAAGTAAAGCGCATGCAGTCAATCATCCATCCATCCATCCATCCATCCATGTTCTTCCACTTGTCCGTTGCCGGGTCGTGGGGGCAGCTGTTGGAGCTGCCCAAATCACATTGCACCAGCCCCTATAGCGCGCCCTGCAGGTGGTGGGTCCACAGAAGGACAGGCCGTCCTTCCTCATGGTTCTAACCGGGCCTGTTGGTCTCTCATAAGGGGCTTCTGAACCGCTCTTTGTCTGACCCGTCACCTAGGACCTGTTTGTCATGGGAGACCCTACCAGGGGCACGAAGCCCCCGACAACAGAGCTCCAGGATCATTCGGGCGCTCAAACCCCTCCACCACGTTAAGGTGGAGGTTCCAGGAGGGGCATGCAGTCAATCAAAATGAGCAATATCAAACACATTATACAGTACACTAAGTTACCTTGAAAATTAACCTGGGAAGAACCAAATTTATATTACTTTAGCTCTGGTGTCCATCTGGGATCACTCGGGCAGGAGGCACTTCAGGAGCTGTTGGTTGGATCAAGCACTTTGCAAATCCATGACACATTTAGTTCTGACAAACATTATGTGCGTTTGTGAAGAACTTTCTGTACCTCATATTTTTATGTCATTGCTACGTTACTAATTCGCAATGTTTCCACAGATACATTAAAAAAAGTAAACTGATTACTCCTTTCAAAAGTAACTTAGTTACTTTACTGATTACTTGTTTTTAAATGTAACTAAGTTAGATTACGAGTTACTTTATTTGTTACTGTCGCCGACTGTTGTAAGGTTAGTATTTTGTCTAGTGAGATTAGAGATGAGTCTTTTGTACAGTGACGTTCCATCACCAAACTGTTTGCTTGCATTGGAATGTCAACAAGACACCTGGACATCCCCAAGAGTATGGAGGAATACTATTGTATGTTTACAATAAACATTGTATATACATACATGTAAGTAACAGGACAGAGACTAAATGAAGACAGCGTTCAAAACAAAAGCAGGTTGTGTTTCCTAAAAGGCTTCAACAATCATTACAGGAAAAGGCTCAGGAACTAAAACTAGCAAAACTTGTATGAACATCCTGGACCAACTCAGAATTGACTCAGTCCAGTGGATTTAGTCCCAAATGTCTAGTCATACTGTAGACTGCTGTTCAGCTTTTAACTTAATGGTCGCAACAAAGCTCATTCACAAACTCAAATGCCTTGGACTTGATGAGGACATTACATGGATTTCTAATTTTCTGACTTGTCGACCACAAAGGGTCAAAATCAATGGTTGTTCACATGCTGTTCACATTGTATACTCATGGCCTTGTCGCATCACATGATAAAAATGTGATCATCAAATATGCCGATCATACAACCATCATTGGACTGATCAGTTCAAACGATGAATCTCATTATTGTGGAGGTGGAGAATGTTGTTCTATGGATTAAAGAAAACAACTTGCTTTTGAACACTTCAAAAACGCGTGATTTTTGTCACAATAATCAGCTTCCTAATACTATCCATGATTCTGATGTGCAGATTGTTGAGAAATGTAAATTACTGGGTGAGTCTTTCTCATGACTTGAATTGGAGCTCTAATACAGTACGACTAACATTACTAAGAAAGCAAGACAGCGCCTCTTCTTTATACACAAGCATCGAGAGTTTGCCAATTGTGTAATTGAGAGTGTCCTAACTAGCTGTATTTCTGTGTTTTGGTCTCACTCTGAAAGAGAAGAAGGCTTTGAACAAAGTGGTTTGCTCAGCCAGCAGGTCCATTGGCTGCTCCTGGAGGCCACATATAAAGCTCGACTCTTATATCGAGCTTTACAACTTGCTAATGATGCCTCAGGCAAACCTGCAAGAACCTTTTTTGAAATACTTCCCTCAGGGAGAAGGTATTGCTCTGTCAAATGTTCTACTGATCATTTAAACTGTTTCTTTGAATTTTGTGTGGACTTTTATTGTATAGCATTTTACCCTTGAGATTTTTATGTGGCATTTTTTGTTTGTCGTTTTCCTGTTGTGTCCTTTCATGTGTTGTTGACATTGCACTTTGAGCTCCTTGCACTTTATTTCCCCAATGTGGTTTTATGCTGCAAATGGCCAATAAACTGAATCTGATCACATTATTCACGTTTACAGATTACTATTTGTTTACTCTTTGGCCCAAGTTTGCCGCAGTTGGCCTCTGGCCTGTCGTAGCTTTTAGCAAAAGTCATGATTGTATTTGATCTGGACAGGGACAGAGTTCAACAGCAGCGGACAGACTATTTCATGTACTGATGACAAAATAAGCCAGACTTTGCCAAATGAACCTATCGTGTGGAGTAAGCAAGTTTTATGAAACAGCCCTCAGCTCTTTCCTAATAAAAAATGTGAACAAGCGGAGTCCGCCACGCAGCCAATCGCGCGATGAAATAAGTTAGAAATGAGTAAAGACAGGCTCTTGTTGTAAGGGCAGTGTGTGGTTGAACTCTGTGCTCCTCATTGGACCTCATTAAAGCGGACGGAGATTTTCATTCTGCGCAGAGGGAAAAGAACATGTTTTGACCCTTTTGATGCACCGTCTTCCTGAACTCTGCTGCAGCTGTCGACGCCTGTACGGAATGTTTGGCCAGTAGTTAACAGAGCCGTGGCCGCGCTCACCTGCCTGCCACCTTTTTCACTTACGTGTTCACGAAGAAAGTGCCGTCGTGTCAAACCAGGTCAAACGCCAGAGGCAGAATGCGTTCCTGCTGTGTTCTGATTTGCAGTCAAATCTTTTCAGATTTGACTGCAGTACATAGAATTTCAGGACATTCACGGCCTCCTGTGGTCCTCCTGTTAACTGGACCATCACAGTGAGTATGACGAACCCAAGTGTTCCCCTGGAAACCTGCCGCTTCTTCTGGCTTCTCTTACCGGTGATAAACCGCCAAGTCACACCTCCTTTGCAGCTGTGCTCTAGAGTGGGTAGAGCTGAGGGATATCGAAGGAAGGGGTTTTAGAAATGCTTGGAAATGTCTTTGTAATTTCTAAATGTCCTGCTCTTTAGCATTCAAGCTTTTTACACATGAAAACTTGGAAACATTAATAATTCATTACTTGTCAACAATGAAATCTTTTGTACAGCAGGAACATAGATAACACTAGGACTTCTATTGTGAAAATGCTGGTAGAGTCCATGCACTTGTGCCTATGTGGAATAGTGAAGGTTGATTCCACGTTTTTTTTATTTTTAATCAATACTGATTTAAAAAAAAAAGAGTATTGATTTAATGTATCATTTCCGTTACGAGCATGCACTATAGGTGTGCCGCAGGGCTCTATATTAGGGCCCTTGCTATTTTCTCTTTATATTAATGATTTTCCATCTGTATGTAATAATGCTAAAATGATAATGTACGCTGATGACACTGTTGTGTATACTCATGGTAAAACTGTTAAGGAAGTTGCCCAAAAGTTAACTGAGGAAATGAAAAACATTTCCATTTGGTTGAAAAACTCTCATTTAACTTTGAATGTTGACAAAACAGTTTCTATGTTTTTCACAAACCGCCGTAAGTTCTCACTATGTGAAACTGGACAAAAAATCATAATTGAAGGTCAGGAAATTTTAAATGTAGACCAAATTAAATATTTAGGAGTAATTCTTGACCCAAATTTAAATTTCAAAAAACATATTAAAAAACTAACCAATACGTTGAAATTTAACATAGCAAATTTTAGATATATCAGGAACTCTCTGACTATAGATGCTTCTAATTTATATCTAAATGCGATGATAGTTCCGCACTTCCGTTATTGCATGACGAGTTGGTCGCAGGCATGTAAAACAGCATTAAGGCCCCTGGAATCATTGTACAAAAGTTCTCTTAAGGTTCATGATAAGAAATCTCGGCTCTATCACCACTGTCATATTCTTAAAAACATAGTATATTAAGTTTTGAAAACATAATCATATATTCAAATCTCTGTCTGTTGTTCAAGATAATTAATGGTACTGCAGCTCCTCCATTAAAAAAGTTTATTTCACTGAGCTCAGAAATTTCATCTCGAGCCACTCGGTCGACTGTTCGGGGGAGTGTAGGATTCCTCAGTGTAAAACAGCACTCGGCAGCTCAGCCTTCTCCAGTGTGGCCATCAGACAGTGGAATATGTTGCCAACAGAGCTGACCACATGTGTACATTTTAACACTTTTTCACACCAGGCCAAAAAATGGCTTCTTTTAAAACAAACCTGTTCCATAATGTACTGTAAATTGGTTTCATTTTAATGCTGTTTAGGGGGAAATGTATTTTTAACATGTGTAATTTTCTAAGACTTTGTATGTTGACATCAGTCTGCCCAGGGACTGCAGGTGGAAATTAGCACAAGTGCTACAACCTGGTACAATGCATCTCTCCTTTCTGAGGTTAATGTATATTGTACACTGTCCCTGTTCAAATAAATAAATAAACTAAAAAAAACTAAACTAAATGGGACTGTCCACTCTAGTCGCAATACAAGACGTATCATAAGATACTTATTACAATATAGTAAGTATTGAATGATACACCAATCACCACCTGACATATTCTGAAGTGTTGAGACTGTAGAGTGCATTACCACAGCAACATGTAGGTCAACATGTTGTCAACATAAAGACCCGTGTGACGGTTTCTGAAGACATTTTACATTTAAGGCGAGATGCTGCTGTGAATAGGGAATTTGTCAGAAAAAGGCTAAAATAGCTGATATTTTGAGAAATGAAATCTAAATAATGGATTGACCCAGGTTTAAATGTGTGGTTTATGTTGTTGATATATATTCGTAACAACGATTTTTGTGTGGTGAATAAGCTAATTTATAAGTGAAAAAATCTGTAAAAATTCAAATTTTTGACTCATCATGAGTTAACATGACTTCATGTTCTTTTATAGAGGACTTCATGCATGGATTAATTAAGTAACTACTGTAATGAATTCATGAGAAAATCTTGTTAATATATCATGATCTTAGAAGCATTATGAATTCACAAGCATTTGAATTTTTTTTAACAAAAATATTAACTAATAATAATTATGAATTTTATGCATGGATATCATGATTTTTAAGAAAATTTGTTTGCAAGATATACCTTAATATATCACTTACTGCTATAATTAAAATCATACTAAAGTGATGCACTTTTATGCTTTGGACAATCAAGGTGTTTATTGGACAAAACAAACACAAACATAATAGACATTATAATTTATAACTGTCCACAATGCATTATGAGTTTAGTACTTTACTTTAGTATAGGGGGCGCAATCATCATGAAATTATGAATGAACTAAGGATTAGCTAATGATGAGTTAATTACAGCCGTACATGTTGTATTAAGGTGAAACTTGCAAACACATTGTTTAAAAATCATGATGAATCATGATATTCATGCATAAACTTCATACGATTAGTTAATTTTTTTGTTAGAAAAATCTAAATGTTTAGTGAATTCATTGTGATTCTAAAATCATGACATATTAACATGATTTTCTCATGAATTCATTACAGTAGTTACTTAATTAATTCATGCATGAAGTCCTCTATGAAAGAACATGAAGTCATGTTAACTCATGATGAGTCATGATATGATCATACATGAATACATCATGAAATCATGCATTATTTCATGTTATTCACACATGACTTTATGTAACCTTATTATAAAGCGTTACCCAATAATGTATTCAATCTCCAAAGTGCATTGAGCTTAACATTGGGATGCGGTGGGCTGTGGATGACTCATGCCTTACTGAAGAAGGGCCTGTGAAACGAGTCAGCGGACGACACATGCACACGCACGCGGCGCTCTGGAGAAAGACGGCAGAGGAGATGCGGGATGGCGCGATGGCGGGCTGGTCCCCCCGGGTCTCGGTCCTTTGGCGGAACACGCCGGGGACCCGCGCTCTGTTGTGTATGGGTGTGTGTGTGGGCCCCAGGGAGATCGTGGTGGAGGAGACTGGAGAGGGGCCCCTGTGGGTACGGCTGCAGCCCCAGTGACAGGCAGAGGAATGCGAGGTGACAGCATCAGCAGAGGAGGAGAGGGGGAGGGGACGGCACGCTCATTCTGCACTAAAGGGACATTCTCGTGCATCAGCTTTCATCCTTATGTTGAAGTGTTTGGCTTCGCTCATTCAGGTTTGAGTCATGCTGGTACCTTTGATTGTTTCCTCTTCTACCGCTAAAGACCTCTGGTCCGGAATTTCTGGATTCTTTGCATAATTGATGAAACTCAGAAGTGTTCTCTGCACTTTAAAGGATCTGTATCATGCTATTTTAGCCATTCCAAAGTAAAGTATAGGCATATATATGATATATTGTACCTCTATCACTATGGAGTACTCATTTTTGAGAGAAATATAAGTATTTTTGGGGGGTATTTTCCCTTCCGGAAGACAAGACGCTTCAATTCAGTTAACTCCGCCCCTCTCTCCGCTCATTCCACATTTGCAGTATTATAAATATAAATATCTCTGCAAAAAGTGAAGTTACTTCACATAATGCAGTTATAAGGAGTTGACATGTGCAACAGTTTCATAAATGGCTAACACACACGCTAACACACACGCTAACACATATGCTAACACACGTTTTGATTGACTCACCGCTCAGTCTGGCCTCCCCATCGGGTTATGGTCGCGTTGGTTATAAAAGTAATCCACTTTGATTCTGGCCAAGGTTCACCAAGCATCCATCAGGTTGGTTGATAAAGTCGCTGAATCCCAGAAAGAAATTCCAACTTCTGGCGAGTGCACTCTTCTTTAGGAAGGTTGAATAGTCCTGTTCCTCTCGTAGCCAAACGCGCATCCGTGACATTATCGTTGGGTAAGAAAAAGAACAGGCGTGTCCAGAGTAGGTTAGAAAGAGCTCAGTCTTCAAAAACAACACTTCTGCTCGGATCCATGGATCCTCCGGCCGTGGGTGCGCTTGTTTAGCCTCGTGGGACAGCACAGACGCATCGGAGAGTTCCTTTTTTTTTTTCTTTCTTTTTTTCTTTATTTCTCTCTTACAACAAAATAATGAAAACGCTGTTTTATAAATTCAAATCAGGCCGTAAGGCATTACATTACAGACGTAGAGAACTTCCTTTCCTTTGAGACGACACAACTGAACAGCTCAGTGGTTTACCAGGAGAGGGCGGAGCAGCTGCTCAGAGAGCAGGATTCAGGAGGATTACTTAGAACTGTGTGAATGAAGCCAAAAACCGCTCTGGGGGTGTTTTTAGAAGGAAATAGCATAACAACATGGCTAAAAGCTCCAAAAAGCTCAATTTTGCATGATATAGGACCTTTAAAAATCTGTAAACCCTGCAGTTCTGTGCTCAGTGTTGGGGAGAATACTTAGAGATTAAAATGATGTTTCGGTGGGACAATAAACAGTGTTACACCTAGTTACAAACTAGTGGCGTTAGCGTTATTTTTCAGCGCTCCGCATATAGTTTTGCCTGCGTCATATCCAGCCGATATGAGTGAGCTGAAGCCGGGTCTCTCCACTGTCACCGCGGCCCATCGGGCGCACGGCTTATAACCTTTCTCTCACACGGACTCATTCACATGGAATCAACTACAATCTCACACTCTGAGACCGAAATCTCGTTTGCTTCAGACCTTGGATTTACAACAAGGATGAGCAGTACGGAGGAGGAGAGAGGGGAGAGGACACAGAGCTGCCATGTTTCTGGAGGCGCAGGTAAACACTGAGCGTTGCCGCAAAATTTAGTCAAAACCTATAGAAATAAATGGACTCAACTTATACAGCGCTTTTCTACCTTTATCAGGCCCAAAGCCCTTTACAGTAACCAGTCACCTATTCACTCTCATTCATACACCGATGTACGCAGGCACTGGAGGCAAGGAGGGTGAAGTGTCTTGCCCAAGGACACAACGACAGTGTGCATTTGCGGGAGGTAGGATTGGAACCCACGACCTTCCAATCATTAGATGACCCGCTCTACCAACTGAGCCACCATCGCCCCTTACTTTAATACATGACGAATTTGGACCAGGACTAAATATGCAGCGTTATTCCTCCTCTGTTAATATGATGACGTCATCACACACTAGTCGACTCAACTTCGACTATTTTGACAAATAAGTCGACGTTTAAAAATCTGTAGTTGTTATTGCCCTATTGTAACATATTCCATGACTTTATATTGTATTCTGAATACATTGATTTGCATTATATTTATATACAGTATAAATGCGGCATTTGATTTAAAACTAATTGACAACGTTTGTTAAAAAGCCTGAACGCTAAAAAGTGCACCTGGAGCAGCAGATCACATGACCTCGGTGCACATGTGTTTGCATGAACCGTGATAAAAAAGTTTACATCTTTATGTTTTGGGAGGAGAGACTGATGATTATTAAAAGTGACATTTTCCTGATCGTTTCAATCTTTCTTAATAGTAATGTTGTGCATTATGACGCTGGAATGTAATGATTGAGCACTGTATTCCTTTGATTTGTGGAAAGTAACCGTACTCTAAATACCCTCAAATGAAAGAGTAACCGTACTTAAATGCAGTTAATCAAAATGAGTATTCTAAAATTGTATTCTGAATACAAGTATTCCGTTACTAGCCAACGCTGTAGACTGAGCTCAAACTGCATTTACTGCAGTGCCACCAATTTGCGTTACAGCGCTGGTAGCTAAGAAATGTTAGCTTGTATTATTTCAGTTACACTGTCCTCCTCAAACACCGGTGCACAGAAATGGCAAAGATGATTTTCTTGGAATCTTCTCTCACTGTGATAGATATTTCAGTGCATAAAAATCAATCAAATCAGATCCTTATGCAGCAGTTTTTTTATCAGTCTGTAAAGAAGCGACCTTCCCTTTAATGTATTTCCATTAATTCTCGATGAGTCCTATGGGACATTTTGCAACCCCCTGTTTAGCCCCGTAGTTTTGTCCGGCTCATCACATTGATATCGGGAAATGCAGGAATGTGTTTGGCCGTGTTTACGTCAGTGCAGTACAGTGACCTGTCACACATTTGAAATGCAGCCAAACCGAGGAGGAAGCCAGGCGGGCGTGGCCAGGTGAGTGGTCCTTGAGACTTTATTCATCAAGACATCCTTTCATTCTGGCTTTATAGTCATGCATTAAGCGCAGTGTTTTTCTGGATCAGACATGACGTACACTTAGTTTAGACATACTTTAGGTCTCCTTTAAAGCTAAATGTAAACCTGCACAGGAAACAGAGAGAAAAAGATCTGTCTCTCTTCACAAACGAGCTAAAGAGTTGGTGTAAAAGAGCCGATCCAAAACTGGGATTACGTCATGAACGTCACGTCACCCTCCACACTCCGCCTGTGCTCCACGCTGCACATCTGCTCCCGGCGGACATGTTTACCAACCTGAAAGTGTTGATTAGGATGTCACTGTGATACTGGGTACGTGCTATTTTTATAGTACATCTTGTCAGTGTGTGTAAAAGGTGCACAAGCTGTGTGATACAAGAAACAATTCCACTGTTTACTTAGTGACTTTTCTGATCTGTTCATCTGGACACTGCATTCAAGGATTGAGAATGGAATTTGTTATGCACAAGGTCCTGTATTTGCAAATGAAGGGCATGTGAAAACATCCAGGCAGATTAATAAGGTGTATTCATTCAAATGAGCGAGACTCACTGCTACATCTGGGAGCCACACTCCCCAATCCAGTCCGGAAGGAGAGACGAGGTTTGTGGATTCAAAAACGCTCCTATATTTGAGTGTTTTTACCTTAGCATTGGTATTTCATGTTCTTCAACTTAGAGCTGCCCTTAGCTATTCTTTTAGAGTTTTTTTGTCAGTAGGTGTCACTCACCCACGTCCCTCCACACGCTGATGATGGATTCAACGGAATCTCATTAATCATACATGCAACACAGGACAACAACACAATATATGGAGGAGAGTAAACATTTTATAGTTATATTCATTTGCTAAACTGCAACTTTAAAGGAACAGGCCACCATTTTTCCATACTGAGATACAGTATGTTCTTACCTGAGCTTAGACGAGTTAATACGTGCCTGTCTGGTGTTTGTGCCTGTGGAAGAGCTTGGTCACTTCTAACTTCACCCCCGTTTGGAGCCATAGGAATATGCTGGGAGAGGCCAAATGCTAACAACATCTTTGGTCTTTTTGCGTGACTGAGCACACGAACAAAAGCTCATGTAAGAACATATCTCAGTATGGAAAAACTGTGGCCTGTTCCTTTAAGTAAGTCTGTGTTTATTTTGGCATGGAGAACATTAATGTTCTATTTAGAACTAAATTTACAGTGTTGACGTTTTATTTCCCTCAACCCTCAACCTCTCACACTCTTCCCGGCGCCTGTAACCATACGGAGGAAAATGACCTGACGGTTCCCTGTAGATATTGGATCGTTTGACAAACGACATTTCATGAGGATTTCAGCTTCATCAGAGCAGGTCAGATGTTTCTTTAATAAACTTCATTTGGAGAAAACGACCCTAAAGTTGAGTAACTTTGTCTGCACATGCGCCCTGTGTTTCCAGTCTGTCTCCCAGAAAGGAAATTACGATATTTGGATTATAGCATCATCTCGAGCACCTTCTGCAGTACACGTCTGGCAATACACCTCATGACATCAGCAGGTGGGGGAGAAGACAGAATATAGACAATCACTATGAAACACTACGAGGCAACAACAGAATAACAAAAGGAGTTTAAGGGCTCAGGTGTCAGCGATGAACAGCGCTGACATTTTGCTGCCTTCTATCGTCCTGAACTAAAGGAGAGGCAGACCGGGCTGGTGCGTGTGGGGGAGAGAGGGCACTGTTGAAACGTTGTTCTTGTCGCGTCCTTTTGGAGAGCAGATAAAGTCTGATGGGAGTGCTCCAGCCCCGCACAACCTGACTGACCTTTGGATTCCTCTGTCTGCTCTGGGCTCTGTCAGGGTGGACCAGCTCAGCCGAGCAGCATCCGAGGAAGGCGGCAGCGCTGTGAGGCTACCAGTGAGGCGGGGGTTTCACTCAGGCTTATGGGCCGTCTGTAAGATAACATAGCAAATACACATGTGCCTCTGGAACCAACTGAGGACATGTTTTACTGAACGTTTAAAGTACTCACACAAACACATAAGCAAGAGGGTTGGAGGTGGATTAAAACTTCAAAATGTAATAATATGATTATACTGTATTTTTAATACCAGTTAAAAGCTGAGCAACAGCATTTTGGAAGATGCAGGCGACAGACAACTGACATAAAGTGCATTGCAATAGCCCATGCGATTCATAATAAAAGCATGAACTGAAATCTCAAAATGATGGCGGGAACAAATGGTTTGGCGTTGGATAGCTGCCTGAGCGGATAAAAACGGGAATATACAACAGTGCATGGAACTTTAGAGCATGTCCAGCTTCCGATTGATCACATGGGTTTTAGGTAAGGACCTAAGGGGCCCAGATCCACCTGAGAGGAGGGGGCATCGTTTGGACCAAACAGTTAGTAGATAACTCGCCCCACACACTCCATTCTCCGTGTTCGTGTGGGTGAGGCAACTTCGAGCGGCTACACAGGTTCGCGATAACCCCTTTAAATAGCTGTTTTGCAACTTTACGTGCTGTTGTAGTGACACGTATGCCTTTAACTTGTAGGCACCCCTACCTTTGGCGGGACACTATGCTGGTGCCCGTCTTTGATCCGTTTTAAGAGGAGACTAGTGAGCACTTGTTTGTACTAGCATGCTAGCGTTAGCTATTAACCGCCAAGCCATTTGTTGTTGGTGCAGGCGTTAGCAACCTCTGTCCTCTGATCATTTGTCCTACGGTGTTTGTCATTTTGATGTGTTTATCTAATGCTTCACTGGCAATGATTGTAGGATATTATCAGTGATTTTGCATTAGTGTTGCCTATATGAAATTAATTTTCTAAACCAGTTATTGGCTCATAGCCATTAACATTAACATTGAAACTGTTGATTGGTCTGATTGAAATTATTTTTCACAAGTTGCATTATTAATTATGATGCAGTATTAATTGAACTGAATGACTATTTATGAGTACTCTAATGATTTTGTCTGTTTTTGAAATTTACATTTACTAGACTTATTTTTGTTTTGAGGATTTATATGTTTAAACAACATTACTGAACGTTGGTCCTGTTTATGCAGGCCAGGTTCCTCCTGACCTGATCCATCCAATCCGTTGGTCCATCCATTCCATTGATCCATCCAATCCACAGTTGCTCCATACAACCTATGGAACCAGCCGATGGCGAGCTGAAGCCCAGGACCTAACCCTTTCATCAGAACTACAGTTCGGTATTAGGCGGTGTAGCCTGCTCAGCCCACACACACGCTCAATCCCACTCTCTGTTCCACCCTCTGAACTAAATACTTGGTTCAAGGACAATTTACCACACAAATACTCTAATGAATAATCTATAACCACCACTGAATATGTATAGCATGAGGGTGATTATTAATTATTAATGATGAATGAGGGGTAGGCACACATAAGCTCGGCTTCAGCCTACTCCTTTTGAGCTTTTCTGTGATGAAATGTTTAATTACTGTGAAAATATGAATGTAAACAGCTCAAATAAACAGCTCAAATAAACAGCTCAATCATCAATCAATCAATCAATCAATAACTGAACCGGGTCCACTGGAATTAATAACGAACAATCGTCCATGGAACATTTTCTCATTTTGCTTTTTTGTAAATATTGTACATACTGTAAATACGAAGTAGATCTCTCACATCCTGCTGCACCATATTCTGTGTCCTGTTGTGGTTTGAACTTAGTCCCATTTCCCTCTTTAGAGCCGAACATAGACTTCTGTTCCTAGCCTACTATATAAGTATCTACTATCCATAAATATACGTTGACTATCTCTTACCTATCAGAGAAAGTGTTACACTTAGGTACATGACTAGTGAGGCAGAACTCAAGTACAAGAATGAAATGAACAGGCCTTTTAAGAGAAAGTAAAAAAGATGACTATACCTGACTATGACTGAAGCCAGCTTTCCTCCGAGTGCTACTGTTTCCCCTGCCTCCTGGGACATGCTGGTCGGGTTGACCCACAGTGGCAGTGCGGCTCAGTCGCAGCCGCACAGAACTAACACCTGAACACTATTTTGTTGTACCCTTGTACAGTGACAAATAAAGCACTTACTTACTATTCTAAATAACTTAATAGTACAAGAAACAACATCCAAGGTAAGTGGAAGGCTCTGGGTAGTATAATGGGGCCAGTTTCCTCCTCATTATCAGTAACACGGAGGAAATTGTCCACAGATTTAATAGATTTCTTGAGAACATTGGACCTGAACCTGTAATGAAGTGCTGTGTAAGTTAATAGTGACAAATTCAAAGTCAGTTTTTCACCCCTATAGATGAGGATGAGGTCTTAGACACTATAAGGAAATGCAGTGATAAAACACCACAGAATATTAATGGCATGGACATGAAAACAATGAGAAATGTTGCTGAAGTAACTGTCAGACCGTTTACATCTGCAACTTGTCATTTCAGTCCATTTCCCTCCAAAATGAAAACAGCCAAGTCAGCCATTTATTTTAACACTGTTTCACAAACTACCGTCCTGTCTCCCCCTCGCCCTCCCTGTTATTCGAATCATATAGTAAATGCTCTACTCACCAAAGTTTTCTTTATCGTGATGAAGCATCATTTTCACATACAGCCAAACAGCTCTTTGTCAAAACTGCAGTTCAACCGATCTTTGGCATCAAAAACATAAACTTGATGTCATGTACCATTCTGCCGTTTGATTTGTCACAGTCACGACACTCCCCACTGGGACCTACACTCCCTGGTGACATGGCCCTCGCTCTACACTCGCAGACACACTCATTAATCAATCTTTAATCGGCAAATTATGCACGTACCTTACCTCTCTGTTAAACATCCATAACCCTAGACGCACGCTCCACAAAGTCCTTACATAAACCTCAATGTTCACAAAGTTTGACTGGAATCATTTGCAGCAAACTCTAAAACTCTCTTCTATTTGTGTCAATTGCACCTTTCAAAAACTCAATTTCTACAATATTCCAGGATCAGTGTTTTAATTTGTTTTAATTTTTTTTAATGTAACTTCATTAATCTGTCTGTGTATTTTGTAAAAGGTGTTTTTATTCCTGGACTGTACTGCCTTGTAATGCATCTTGGCCAGGTGTCATCGGTTCTCAATTGAATAAATATCCATCCATCCATCCATCCATTTTCTTCCACTTTTCCATTTCCGGGTCATGGGGGAGACCGTTGGAGCTGCCCAAATCATATTGCATTATTGGTGGGTCCACAGAAGGACTGACTAAATATAAATAACAAATAAAAAATAAACCAAATGGAAAAGAATCAATTTATTATTGGAATATTCATAATTTGCAAAAGGCTTTCGGTACCATTGATCACAGTATTTTGTCCAATAAACTGGACAAATATGGTATTAGAGCGGGTGTCCAAACAAATCTGTACAGCATGGTGAAATATGTATACGGTGGTCAGTGTATTAAAATAATCAACTGGGTGTATTTAAGTGAGGTTTAAACCGTTCCCCACTCCTTTATTTATAATGCCAGCTTTGTCTCACAATAAATGTTACTTTTTCAGGTTTTAATTGTGTGGAATTAAAAAAATTACTGTATAAAGTATAATATCTGGCAATGTGTGCCTGCCAATTAAACAAGAACCCTGAGGGCACCAAACATTGGTCTGAGGGCCGCATTTGGCCCCCGGGGCCGCACTTTGGTCAACCCTGCATTAGAGGAATACCACAAAACTGGTTTCAGAGATAGATCCACATACATCTACATAATAGAAATATCATGTGTGGGGTACCTCAAGGTTCTATTTTAGGACCAACATTGTTTTTATTAATTATATTTGTAACATATACAAAATATGAAATTCATGTGTTCGTTATGTTCAGGTGAGGATCTAAAGAAACCTTTGAATGAAATAACACAAGATCTTTATAAGTTAAAAAAAAAAAGACGACCAGAAAAGGGATATGCCAGTACAAATAACTATTAATAAAGTGTGCAACAAAATGTGTCCTTGAGTGTGGTCATTGACGAAAAGCTCTCTCTCTACGTTCAGAAGTGACAAAGTGTGTAGCCGCATTAATCAAAATGCCTTATTTATTCTGTATTACTCCTTTGTGTCATATTTAAATTGTTGTTTAGAAGTGCGGGTAAATTGTTATAAGACCAATTTGTTACCTCAAATCATTCTCCAAAAAAACAAGTCGTTAGAATACAGTTAAAGGATAACACTAATCCACCTTTTCTGAAGTCATTCAACTTAAAATGATGTGACTTGGTAAAGTATAAAACTGGTCAAATGATGTACAGAGCATCCAGAAACTCCCTGCCTGGTAACATCCTAAGTCTATTTGTGCTCATCACTATAATATAATCTGTCTGTCTTTGTCGAGTGTTAATGTCGAATTGTCACAGTTAATGTTGGAACATGTTGTTTTGTGGTGAGTGTTGCTGTGTGGGCGTTGCTTCTTCCATCCCCGTTTCAGATCGCATGAATGTAAATTGATTTTTGAATTATTTATGTTTTTTATTTTCATGTTTCTATGAGATCTTGTTATACAATCTGTCAGATGTAAGTTTGAATGAAATAAACAAACAAAACAACTCTGGAGTACAATTGGTCCCAATCTACTCTAATCTTCCTGCAGCAGTTACTTTCTTCAGTGAGTAACTGTATTTCTAATCAAAAGGCAAGGCCCCATTGCCCTTCAGTCTGATAGAGACTGACAGGGGAAGGAGAAATGTAACTTTTGCTTTGACAATATGGCAAACGTCTTGTGTGATATCTTCAGACATACAAACACAAGTAACATTATTTATTAGTTAGTTTATTAGCATCATTAATTACTTGCATGAGGGCTTTGTTCTTTTGTTATGGTTGAAGACAGCTGTGATTGGCTAAAACAATCAGCAGCAAATATCTCCAGAAAAAGTCAATCCTCCTCACGAACGATTCAAAGCAGGGCCTGATAATACTGTGCTCATGATAGTTGCACCATAATAACAATGTGCGCCGTTACGAATCCACAACACTTTTCAGCCTTGACCACAGCTACAGTAGACTCTTTTAATCACAATTTGGCAATCGCAGCGGGCTCATTTTGTTTTCCAACATTTCAACTTCACGTTTATACAACGCTCGTGTCCTCCCCTTCCGTGTCGCTCTTTCACTCCTCTTCTCACTCATTCATCAAACCAGTGTATCCAAGGTCTGTAGCGTCTCTGCTCTGGCACATTCTTTTCAGCTTGAATGAGAACGACGTGGACAGCACTGTTATTCAGACTGACACTGACGTCCGGCCCTGCTTTTGTCCAACAGAAACATTGGACACAAGGTTCCGGCTTTGGAACAGTGAAGTGCAATTAAAACCGGATGTGATTTTCACTTTTGTCTGGGTCCTTCACGCCGCCTCGGTCCAGGGTTATCCGCGGTTAGTGGTAAAACGCAGCTCATTCTCTCATAAATGTACTGGCAAATACCCGCTAATATTCCCTTTTCATTATCCCCTTGTTTATCGCTGCAGAACTACAGTAATATCCCACCACTCCTCCCCAGGGAAAGGTTAGACACATCGATTTTGCTATAATTCATTTTCACAGTCCAATTAAATATTTGGTAGTCCAAATGTTTACGCGCTGGACTGTACCATTACGCTATATTTAGACACAATTAGTTTTTGTGCCATTCTTACCTAATTATAAGGCTACCATCTGCTCTTCCATAGCGTTACATTGGGGATAATGAGGATTCTAAACGGATATTTACAAGGGGGAAAAAACAAGTGCCGTTAATCTCTTCACATGTAAAATGGCACTGGACGGCTGTGATTTGTAAATGCCAGTCTGGGCCTGTGTGGTGGCACGGTGAATGTCATGTTGATGGACTCACGGTGGTCTGTGTGGGAGGAGGAGGAGGAGGAGGAGGAGGAAGATGAGGAGCGCTCGCTGTTATTAGGATCTGAGAGGACGCCTTCTCTTTTATGAGCTTTGCTATTGATCAAGCTTTACGATATGAAGCGCAGAAGAAACGCAATATGATCCGCCGTGCAGCGCTCCCCACATCACGCATTTCCTACAGCACTGCACCTGTCGACTGTGTGTGAGTATGTGTGTGTGTGTGTGTGTGTGTGTGTGTGTGTGTGTGTGTGGTGTGTGTGTGTGTGTGTGTGTGTGTGTGTGAAACGGTTTCATCACCGTTCATTTATAATTCAACAAAGGGGCCACGTGTTAAGCCGATGAAAGAAAAGACATTTTAGGGCAAAGCTCGGCAGTTGGATAGAAAGTACAATATTTAGACAGAGACTTTCAAGAGAATTGTTAACTTAAAGGGGAGGTATTAAATCAAATTGAGTTTTGTACAATGGCCGCTGGCTGCTCTGCTTTGTGATCGCAAACACTGGAGGCCGCCATTGCTCCTCCATTGCTGTAGTACCTCCATTTGGCCGCTAGGCCCCCATTGAAAAGCATTGGACTTTAGACACATTAAAAACAACTTTAATGCCTGGTTTCAATTTTTTCAACACTTAATATGGCTACATATTCCTCCTGAGATAACGCTGGGTTAGTCAAAAAAATAGAAACCAGGCTGGTTTTCGAAATACAATTTTTTAAAATCTCCTACTTAACGGAGGTCGGACTGTTAGCATTGGAGCTGCGCGAGCTACACGTCACGCAAGGGCCGAGTCTACAGTGAAGATCCCGCCCTTATGCCCTTATTAGGAACATGCTTCGTCAGAGCTGGGGAGGAGGAGTCTGTAAATCCACCATGATTTCCCCCTCGAACGTGGTCATTGTGGTAAACGGGGAGGAGTGAGGAGGAGCTGTCTATTATTTTTAACAGTCTATGGTTTTGTAGAGCTGTTCCCCATGTTACAGTGTTGTCCCCTGATCAAAAACAGTTTGTAGCCACTTGTGCATGAGTAATCTTTGAATCTTAGACTATACTTAGGGCCACTTCAGCCACTTCGACAACGCTCCTCCAGTTGGAGGATCTTGACAATATAATTACAAAGGGACTAACGTATATGTAATCCTTTATAAGAACTACACCTTAGTTAGCCTTAATAAATGATGAGTTAACACTTAATTCATCATGAACGTAACAATGTTACCAGATTATTCAGTTTATTTGGTAGTGCAAGTTAATGAACAAGCCACACCGGATTGTAGCCTTGGGCTAATTTTCATCCGTCGTCCCCCATGCGCACTCTCAAACACACTCTCATACATCCTGACCTATTGTACATGTTTTTAGTGGTAGGGGAAACCGGAGTACCCGGAGGAAACCTACGCAGACACGGGGAGAACATGCAAACTCCACACAGAAAGGCCTGGTCCCTGGTGGGAATCAAACCCCGGACCTTCTAGCTGTGAAGCACGAGCGCTAACCGCTGTACTACCGTGCCGCCGCAGTATTTACAGGATTTTATGTGTTATACTAAAATACTCTAACCCTTTACTGAAAAAAAACAATTACTTTCCTTTGAAATTCTGCCCAGGTTCACTTTCTTTTTAAATCTGAAATAATTCCCCGTACCCCTGGTTGGGAAACACTGAGGTAAGGTGTTTTTTATTGTCCCTGTGGGGTATTTGTCCTCCGCATTTGACCCATCTTTTGATGCCACTGGGACGGCGGCAGTTCAGCACCCAGCGACCCATCTCCAGATGTGGAGGCTGATCAAGCCAGGCTGATCGTCAGTATCACCTGGCTGGAGGATTCACCTATTGTACATGTTTTTAGTGGTAGGGGAAACTGAAGTACCTGAAGGAAACCTATGCATACACGGGGAGAACATGCAAACTCCACACAGAAAGGTGGGAATCGAACCTGGGACCTTCTGGCTGTGGAGCACTGTTTTTGCATGTTTCTTTCCCTGTGTCTGGATGGGTTTCCCCATTAACCAACAACATGTACTATAGGTGAATCCTTCAGCCAGGTGATTCTGACCATCAGCCTGCTTCCACATCTGGAGATGGGTCCTCAGGCACTGCGTTTGGCCGCTGCTCCATCAAATGATGGGCCAAATGCTAAGGATACATTTCCCCACGGAGAAAAGTCCCTCACGCACTGACAGACAGAAACATCTCTACAAGCTTCAATATGACAATGCAACAGCGGCAGATGCATCTGGACATTAGACTGTGCAAAGACGTTTGATGTGAAGGGGAGCGAGGGCCAAAGGAAACTTGGAATAAGATCAATATAACACTTTCTCATGAGCAGAGTAAGATAGTGGCCAAGATGTGTCTTATTATTACCAAATTGTTGCACAAAGCAGAATACCTTGTTCAATACATTTAAAAGTTTAGTTATTTGTTAGTTTGTTGTTTTGTTGTGCACAGTAAGTCACCACATTATTATGTTAACAAAATAAGATACTGTAGGTGTGAGGTCTGGGGACCCCGGGGGAGCTCAGAGGCACCACAGCAGGGGCCCAAAGGTTGTCTATAAAGCCTTTGGTAAGGCCTACAGCTTTAATCGTCGCTGTAGGGAAGGACCGGCATGAGCGGTTCATAGAAAGATACATGTTTTTCACAAATACTTTTATATTAACATCACAAAAAGACACAAACGCCAGGCAAAAAAAACAAACATTCATATTAGTTAGCCTTGTTTTGGTCTTGTGTTCTTTTTTTGTCTTGATTTAGTTTTTATTTCTATGACCAAAAGTGACAAATCCATGAGACTACCCGGTGTATTTTCACACCGCTGTTATCTGATGAATGTTCTCAGAGCTCCCTTCATACTGCGGCCAAACCCTGATTCATTTTCCCCTCCACAAAGCAGCCACATAATCTCTATAATCCCTGTAACAGTGGGCCAGCGTGGGTCGCAGCAGGTAAACAGCCTGCGTGAATTGTGAGGGGAAGCAACACAAACTTACTTTTTGGATGACATTTAAAAGTATTCTTGGGCTGCTTTTCAAACAAGTTGTTCCTGGCTCGATAGCGTGTCTCCGGCGCGGCGATAAGGCGGATTTCTCGGGCCGTTATTTCAGGACGTCTGCACAGGGAACGCTATGAGCTGCGAGTTATTTCATCTGTTTCAAATGTCAGTAGTAAATGTCAGTCTTTGCTGTTAGTGATTCATAATAAAACGGCCGAGAGTGACTCCTGCCTGTTGAGCGGCGGGCCAGAGAAAACACAGGGAGGGTTAGGAGCCGCGGGGGGGTGACAATCTTGGCCTTTAAAGGTGCGAGGACCAGTGCATGTTTGTGAACCGCACACATGCAGGCTTTGGTGTGACCACAGAGGTGGTGGAGAGACACAGGATTTAGCCTACACCAGTCTGCTCTCTTAAGGGGAGGCACTGCAGTCAAAATGTTTTCAGGTTTTGGGCCAAATTGGTCTCTGAACATATAAACTTTCACCTCGAAATAAAAATTATACCTAATCTTCACAATAACATGTTTAAATATTGCACTGATTGAATGTTTCTCTATAGATGTTGTATATGGGAAATCGTAATTTCAAGGGCCATTTCCTCAAAAGGCATTTTTCTCTCATTGGGGCAACATCTTGATGTCAGTAGCTCCTACAGATTTGAAATCTTCCAGCCTTGGATTGAACAATATTTGGAAGATTTTTTCAGAGGGATTTTTTAATATCTAATTCCTAGCCTGATATATTGAGTTTTGAATGTTAAAAAACAATGCGAAATTTACATTTTTACAGATTTTTTCACTAAAAAAACAGTTTATTTTAAAACTAAACAAGATTTCCAAATCCCCTCTGAATAAGTCGTTGTAACTAATATATCAACAAAATAAAACCATAAATTTGAATCTGTCAATCCATTATTCAGTTTTCGTTGCTGGAAAAATGCAACATTTTGGGCATTTTTAGGCATAAAACACCTTATTTTTATATGAACACAAAAAATGACAGAAAACGTGCAATACATTTTTTCTTCCTATTTATGCCAGTAATCTACAGCAGACGGCTAAACACCGATGAGAACGTTTTCCTGAACATATCACCCGATCTTGAGTGTCTATACACAGACTATGGCGTAACCTTTTCCGCCTAGCATGTGCCAATGTGAGACCTTCCAGCTCCAGACCTGGCACTTTGAGTGCGACAGATAAATGCCTACGGACAATGGCGATGTTATGTAGAACAACCGTTTTCCTCCAACTAGAATCTTTTGTTTTGGCCGAGTGCAGACCATCAACCCGTGCCACAGCAGGGCTGGCTGTACATCTTTCTCTCTCTCAGGACACCGGACAGTGTTTAACTCACGGTGGGATAATGTTTTCATTTTGACCTAACATTATAAAAGTCTATAATGCTAAAGGAAGAACATGAGGCAGCTCGATTTGAACAAGGAAAAGAATGCAAGGCTGATATAGGAGAGGAGCGTCGACGTCTCTCGCAACAGCTACGCACATGCAAAATGACCATGAAGATCGGGCCCATAGTCTGCAAACGTTTTGAGGCAATCGGCTAATTTAAGGTAGGCTACTTGTCATGTGTGGCTGAAGTTAGCCGTGCCAGAGGTATTTTGGGAATGTTCAGGTGTTTCAGGGCACTGTTTAAGTGGATGATGTGACAGACCAAGCTTTTATCCATAGTAACGCACATGCCGACCGGGTCATGTCAGTCGTACAATGTGAGCAGGTCAGTCACGGGCTCGTACACTCCTTGTGTGCGATTCAGCCGCACAGTGTGAGTTGATGATTCATTTATCTTGTTCGAAATAGTCTTTAAAGCAGTACTAAGTAACGTGTTTACCTTAATAAATCCTTTCCGTAGTCCCTCTGGGGGTAATACAAGTGTTAATGGGATGATTGGAGGGTCTTTCATCTCCCCCTGGTGTCTCTGGCCAGAAAACCATGCTTGCAACTTGCCTGCCACCGGGGCGGAGCAAGCAATACACACTAATAGAATCACGGAGAAGAAGCTAACAGGCTAACGGGCAAAGCTAACTGTGAGATAGCGCCGCTTTAAACAGTATTTACAGCCAAGTTTGAGTGAAAAAAAATATTCCCATTGTATAATTGGATGTACAACATCCCTCTCTCCCTTCACCTTTTCTGTCAGCGTAGTATTTACTTTCCAAGACATTTAATAAGTTAAAAAATCGTAACTTGCTAAGACACCTGCAGTTGCGCTTATGGCCTCTAGGGGCAAGAGTTACTTAGTACTGCTTTAACATCTCAGTGTATGCCCAGCTTTAGGCACAATCTTTGCTGAAGACAGTTACATTTCTGAATTTGCAAAAAGAATACAAAATGTTGCTTAGTTTACCCTGGTTTGGCACATTTTGTGATGTTCATAAGGCTACTTCACTTCCTCATTGGACACTGACATGGTGTAGCGTCATTTAGGAGCTCTCACAAAACCAGGCATGTTTGGTTTTGGGGAATGGATACGATATGGGAAACAGCGGATTGTGGCGAACATTTAGTAATTCCCTGACACAGATCTGAAGGTAGAGATAATTAAAACATCATAAAATAAGCATTGTGAAGAGTGACATTGGTCTATCTTTGACATTAGAACTAAAATTTTAAAGGAAAAAAAAGCCAACAATCTCAAAAATAGAGCTCATTTTTTACCAAAGGTTAAAGGAACAGGCCACTGTTTTTCCATACTGAGATATGTTCTTACCTGAGCTTAGACGAGTTGATGCGTACCTGTCTGGTCTCAGTCACGCAAACGACCAAAGGTGTTGTTAGCATTTGGCCTCTCCCAGCATATTCCTATAGCTCCAAACGGGGGTGAAGTTAGAAGAGACCAAGGTCTTCCACGGGCACAAAGACCAGACAGGTACATATCAGCTCGTCTAAGCTCAGGTAAGAACATATCTCCGTAATGGAAAAACAGTGGCCAGAGAGTGCTTCAGGACAATGGGGATGTGGATGAGACTAAAAACACATCTGGACAGAAGTTCTACCTGACTTTCATAGCTTTGCAGCTTTAATATCTTTGTGTACTGTTTCCAAACAAAATGGAGTTCAGTTACAGCGAAAAAAAGTGTGTAGAGTGTGTAAACTTCACCAAGCATTATTTAGTTCCGCAGTTCTACCAAATTCCCCTGTACTGTTTTCTGTTGCCATGACAATGTAAATTTCCAAAGAGGAGGGGAATTATTGTAATGATATGTCCCACTTCATGGGCCTTTCATCTTAGTAACAGGTTATCTAAAAATCACAGTGAGACAGAGGCAGATGGGCGCATTAACACTTTTCACTTTTGCTTTCTGAACAAAACAAGCCTCATGAGGATGGTAATGGTGCGTCATTTAGAGTAAAGCGGACTACACTGAAGCCATCGGCGTGTGTTACCTCTTCTCAAGGGTTAAAGTGGACTAAAGTGGAGGTGGTGGAAGTCTGGAGTAGAAGACTAGTACAGAAGGTGTTTTGAGGCGAGACGCTGCAGGTGAATGATGGAAAAAATGAAATGTAGTGATATCAATTTTAAACTTCTGCTGTAGATTGCTGACATAAATATGAGTGGAAAAAATTATTGCTAGTTTTCTGTCATTTGATGTTTTATGACATTTTATGCCTAAAAATGGGCAAAAATACCTATACAGTATGTCCAGTGTCGAAATCTACAGTAAATAATGGACAGACTCTGCTTTAAATGTATTGTTATATATTGTTTACATAATTACTACGATTTTTCAGAGGGGGTTTTGGATCTTAGTTTTTGAATAAGCTATCCATGAGCAAAAAATATGTATGTTTGTGTGTGTTCAAAGCACAATAAATCAGGCAAATAAATAAAAAAGATAAATAAAAAAAAATAAAAAATAAAAAAGATGATGATGATGATGATGATGAAGGCTAGTAATTACATCCCTCTGAAATAACCTTGAACATATTGTTAAGTCCAAGACTGGAAAGTTTGGAGTCTGTAGGAGGTACTAAAGTGGTGAGGGCGTTGCATGAGTGGAGCAAAAACCTCATTTTGAGAAAAGCGGCCCAGAAGTTTTGTAACGCGTGTGCATGCGCAAGAACGTCTCTGCTTTGCTGGGAGAGGCTAAATGTGACTGAGCGCACGCACAAAGACCAGACAGGTGCGTATCAACTCGTCTAAAATCAGGTAAGAACATATCTCCGTATGGAAAAACGTTGGCCCATTCCTGTAGTGTGGTGAATGCTGCTTCTTCCCTCACACATGCTGGGTCCTCTCTGGGACTACAAACTGGTATTAAGATTATATTCTGGGGCATTTTCTTCGCCTCTGTGCGCAATTGAACTTGATCGAGTCCTTTAAGAGATGAATATGCCTAATATTCCTCGACAGACTAACCTAGGACGATCAGCCCTTGCAACCATGTGTAATAGACTATCTCAAAGAAAGTGTCTCGCAAACCAACAAATGTTCACCCCAATGTTGTCTTAAACAACCAGTTTGTAAAATATAACAGCCGTCACATTCAGTGTTCTCTATCAAAAATGAATTGCACAAAGTAACTTTATTCTCAATTACAGCTCATGGTGAAAATGTGTCCTTAGCTCATTCACCATTTAACAATTCATGAACTCACCGTACACTGAAACACATTCTTTATAAGTGGCTCTCAACTGACGCAGCTCTGGAACCAATACTAAAATATAGCCGCAAAGCGGCGATTATCGGCCCTCGCCGACCTCCCTGCCTAAAGCAAGGGGGGCGCTTCGCGCCCTTTTGTTTCCCTCAAAAATCTAAAATCTAAAATCATGGTATTGCTACTGCCTTTATGTTTGTTTTTAACTTTTTTCCCAAGGGTCTTAGTTTTAGGATTTTTTGGAATGCGCTAACGCTCACTCCGCGCTCAATTTTGACATTATACAGAGAAAAATTAGTATGAATTTGAATCACACTATATCTGCAAACTGAAGCATATTTTTACATTTTACTTAGGGCTGCGGCTGTGCTGCAGAAAATCCACAAAGGTGATCCAAGTACTTTGGATAACCTTTGGTTCCTCACTTCTCGCTGAATTATGGAGTTTAACATTTTCCATCAGAATAAAATGGGACGTTCTGGTCATCGCTACGGCAACACCGTGAAAAATATGGCATGGGTGTAATTGACTTTTCTGATCGGAACGACCAAATAGAAATTTTGTGCCAAATTATTTTAATTTTCGTAAAACTAAAATTTGTACTCTCCATATAATTCCTATAGGGGGCGCTATCGCACCCAATTTGAATTTTGCCAAATGAAAGTGTTTAGGACTGTGACTTTAACAACTGATAACAAAATGAGCAAAATCGGGCTTCATATGTGCGACTGGGAGCCATTTTGTGTTTGCGAAAAATCTCAAAATACTTCGTACAGTTTGCGGCTTCGCCGCATAAAAACCATAAAACTTAGAAAAGTAATTTGGATAACTTTTAAAGTTCTACTTCTCAAGATTATTTTCCACCCAAAAGTATGTCGTTCTGATAAACGCTCTAGGAGGAGATAGATTTTGTACGAAGTGAAAAATAAAGGCGGATTCCCGCTACGAGGGCTGTCATCCAAAATGGCCGACACCCAATATGGCGGACGACGTTGCCGTAATAATAATGATGCACGTCTGTACCGATTTTTATGATTCTACGACAAACTTCATTTTTGGCCAGTATTTTGAAATTAAAAATTTGGAAATAGTCAAAAGTTGTGTTGGATCGGGTTTGAATTTTGGGCCAAAATCTGTGACTTTTCGTCGATGTTCACTGGGTGAAAATTGCGACGGTGCGAAAGAAAGAAAGAAAGAAAGAAAGAAAGAAAGAAAGAAAGAAAGAAAGAAAGAAAGAAAGAAAGAAAGAAAGAAAGAAAGAAAGAAAGAAAGAAAGAAAGAAAGAAAGAATAATATTCCCATACAAAAACAATGTTCCCGCCTATGCGGGTACCATAAACTATATATTTTCGGAAAGTGCTCGCGCATTCCTACCTCATGGTAGAGGTCCTGGGTCACTGACGGGCACAAAGGCTGTCAGTCGCCCATTGACTTTTATGGGCTCTGTACAATTACAATGTTGATTTTTGCATTATACAGTATATGTACGTATGTGCACGGGACGTGCACGACAAGAAGAGCGCGTTAGTGAGTGTTTGAGAGGAGGGGAGCGCTTCGCGCTCGTTTTGTGCGCTCTGCGCACTTTGGGGGAGTGCGCTCCGCTTCGCTCCGTGCACACTATACGATTACAACAGCCCCTTCGCCAGCCCTGATGGCGCTCGGGCCTAAAAAACATGACCCAAATAATAATGCTTGTCAACTCATAATAAAGCAATCTTTAGTTTGGCCTCGTTTAGTGTCAAAATACAGTATTTCCTTTCAGAGTTCCACTAATTCAAGCACTGATCATAAGGATGGCTATTCATAATATTCATATATATATATATATATATATGAATAGCCAGACTTTGCTGTGAGTAGCCAGTCCGACCAAAAGTGGTCACAGCCCAAAAAAAAGCCACAAAAAAAATAAATAATAATATATATATATATATATATATATATATATTATTATTTATTTTTTTTGTGGCTTTTTTTGGGCTGTGACCACTTTTGGTCGGACTGGCTACGAACCCACAGAGCTGCAGAGCCTGTCAATCATAGATTTGACTTTTTATTGCTGATGTACAAAACAGGTGTGATAAAAATATGACACTTAGGCCAGTGTTGTCACATGACTTGTAGGAAATTTTAGAAGAAAAAAAAAAGACTCTTTGGAGCCAGGCTTTTAAGCAGTACAAACGAGGCCAGAAGCTACATAGGAATCCTGTTTACCAAATTGTCTTTTGGAGTCACCCCTGGCCAGCAGGGGGTGATATTACAGCAAAGTCCGCTCCCCGCCATGAGGACCAAAGAGAAGGACCCATTAGTCCGACATCTCATTATTCCGGAAATGTCCCATGGAGTAGGGGTTGATGCGTACCACTTGGAAAGGTTTAGTTTAGTTTAGTTTAGTTTATTTATTTGTTTGAGCAGTTAACCTGCTCAAAGGGAGTGGGCTGAAGCCAAAGGCTTATAAGCGCCCACCCCAAAATAAAAATAGTAACATTACATGTAATATTTACAAGGTAGCAATCATAAACAAAGGAACATAGGGCAAAGTAACAATAAATGATGAAGAATAAGACAAAAACAACAGCAAAATAAAGAACAAAAGAATGTGCTACTTTTATGTTATAAAGGTGCATTCATACATATTATACTCTGAGATCTTGCTACTTCCCAGTTGTCATTACTATCCTCAATATAATTTAATTTGGGTTTAATTATCATTAATTATCATTATTAAAGGTGCATTAATACATATTATATTCTGAGATCTTGCTACTTCCCAGTTGTCAATACCATCCTTAATATAATTTAATTCGGGTTTATTTATCATTATTATTATATTTGTTTAATTGAGTTATATGTGAAGTATGATGTAAGCCCTGCATAGTGTGGTGCATTAAAAAGCCAGGGTGTAGAACAGGCCAGTTGAAGAGGGCAGTAACTCCCCTCAACAAACCCCACCCAGCTGCCCTAACAGCTGATTTTGTAGATGATGTTCCTATGCTGAGTGGTGCATTAAAAGACAAGGTTTTGAGCCCGTTGGGAGGGTCCCTCTCAACAGATTCATAACTTGCCTACCCTAATTGGCTTAAGGGTGGCTTAAGGGCGAGCTCACTCATGGTCTACTTGAAGTCAGCTCTGGTTCACTTCCGCTTGCTTCTTTTCTGCAGCGTGCCTGACCTTGGTTTGCAACAACACTTACAGGCCAACGTAAGGAACTAATGGAACAAACACAACAAATAATCAATATTTACAAAAAAGCATAAGACATGACATCCCTCTGAGAGGAATTAGCATTTTCAAACAGTGGTCTTTCTGTCGATTTGCTCCCATTAGGTTTGTGTTTGGTTTGTAAGTGTTGGGGGAGCTGCCCATAAGAAGCAAATCTGGATCTCGTCAGGTCCGGTAAGATTAGCGAGGTTGGGACTAATGAAAACAAAAAAACCTCCGACATATTTGACTGCTTTTATTAAGTTATTACACATTAAATCCTCGTTAACACCAACTTGTTCTTTAATAGCAGTCACAACGCCTCTGTTTTGAAGCAAGCCTAATAATATTCACATTCACTTCATAATGATTTGCACAAAGAACTGCACGCCCACACTTCTCGGTTGTAAAAGGCGAGGTCAGAGGTGCCGCGCTTTAAAACTCAACACAAGATGAATTTTTTCTCAAGTCCCATTTGCTCCACATCAGCACAGCGATTATACAAACACACTCTGTAGCGTAATTGTCATCTTTACTGGAATGAGGGGGGGAAAAAGTACAAAACGAAAATAATATCTGCAGGCACAAAAGGAGGCGTTTAATAAGCAGCATCCCTTTAAACGTGTATGCAGGCACACAATCCAAATGAAACAACTGCAAACATAAATCACAGCTAATCACTGCTTCGGGGATTGTGGACAAACAGCTTAAAAGGAGTGTGAGAATGTGAGAAATGATAGAAAAACAAGTGATTAGAGATGACATGTGTCTGTGATTGGAATAAACACGACTGTTCATCCATACGCAGGCACTGGCCATGTTTACATCCACAGATACAGGCGACAGAACTCTTATTCGTGCAAAACATTACTGATGTCCAGTTTGAAGGGGAAAAAAATAGTTAAGCAAAGGTCCAGAACATACTGTTTACCTTCCATTGAAGCAATGGTTCTCTTCGACTTGGACATTAGTCCACGTTAGGAAGTGCGGCTCAGGTGTGACTGTCTCCAGCTTATCCAAAAACAAAAACAGCTTGGTTAGCTAGTAAGCTAATCCAGCTAGTGATGGCTCAGTTAGCTTGCTGGTTCACCGCGGTGAGCGGTGGGCACCAGGAACTTCAGCTGTTGTCGTTGGGCTGCAAACGTTTCAAAAGACCAAGTAATTTATCTTACTTCACTTTAAAGGGATATTTCAGGATTTTTAACACAGGGCCTCATTTCCTAGTTATCCAGAGTGTTGTTGATGTCTGGAGATATTTTTTTCTTAAATTCATGCAGTTCTTATATTTGAAGAGCTTAGTGGCGCTAGGCTAGAGCAAGGCTAAAGCATTTCTATGGTATCAGTTAGCCTGCATTAAAACAGTCTGACCCACTCCACAGTGCACCTGAGGTAAATCACTTATAACACCAGACTAACCATATAAATGTCTGTGTTTATAGAATCATTTTTGAAATATAACTGACCTTGCATCACATGAATTACTGCATTTTGAGGGACTATTTTCTCACAGATCACTCCACCGCTGCGTTAGCTTACAGCCACGAAGCTGATGCTGCTCAAATTTAAGTTATTTTAAATGCAAAATGGTTAAAATGATTCTATTAATACAGACATTTATATGGTTAGTCTGGTGTTATAAGTGATTTACCTCAGGTGCACTGCGGAGTGGGTCAGACTGTTTTTAATGCAGGCTAACTGATACCATAGAAATGTGTTAGCCTTGCCCTAGCCTAGCGCCACTAAACTCTTCAAATATAAGAACTGCATGAATTTAAGAAAAACATATCTCCAGACATCAACAACACTCTGGATAACTAGGAAATGAGGCCCTATGTCAAAATCCTGAAATATCCCTTTAAGAGAAGCTATAAATGTTCGATAACAGTATCAGTATCAGTGATCCAAAGCTTACCTATAATACGCTGCTGCTGTGCCCTCCAAGTGTCCTTGCTTGTAGCACATATGGTCCACCTTTCTCTACAGCCTCTTTCAGAATTCTATGGTTTTGTCTTTGGGTAAGTAGAAAGTTGTGCAGGATACTGTGGCAGGGTATGGAGGAGCACTTTGGGAGTTCTCTAGCCTTCTCCTGAGGTACGATCATGCAAACAACCACCGTCACTCATCCTCCCAATGTCATCAACTCTAATGGCTCTGAATCTATAGTCAGCATCCACAATGGACAAGTCGTGCTTGTAATCAAAGAACTGGGATCCTTAGTGAGCCGGGGCAGTTAGAAGAGTTCAAATTTTCCCGGAAGCCACGTCCCACCTCTGTGCATGACTGCTATGTTGGTCTGGAACTTTTCCATCACCAGTTTCTCTATTGCCACATAGACCATGTGCACTGACTATGTGACAGTGGAGTGACTCTGGCTATGTTTACATGGCACGAAAAATCAGACAAGTGGAGAAATCAGATAACCCAATAATTAGACCTGATGCGTTTAGATTCTCTTCAGAAATTCTGGGTCCTATGTGCCAGTGAGGACTTGGATTTTTAGAGCAAATGAATTGTCTACACCCCTCTCTTCAATCAGGCCCGCCTGCAGAACCAGGTGGAGAATGATTGGGCCTCCATATTTGGACTTGGAGGCAAACTGGTTGCCTGGATGTGCCAGCGATTGAGTTTGGTGACCGTGGCATCAACTACATTTTTACAGCGGTACATACGCAGACAAACAGGGAGCGGAGTAAACCAATCAGTGAAGGGCGTCTGCTGTTGATGTGGCGTTATTAGCAATTCAGCATTAATATTCACACAGGATTATGAATCGTGACACTCACCTACTGTCAGTGTATTTTGGTCATTTACCGCCGATTGGAAAAAGCTCTCTCTCGCTCCCGTGTGCCAGCCGTAGATTGTTTATTGAGTCTCATTAGTGACGCTGCTCGTGAACAACATGTGACCGGCAATAAACAAATATGATTGCACGGGCTCGTTTGAGTTTTCTACTGCCGCCAACGATGGCATGGATCCCAGACTGATATCCATCTGTATAAAAAAATACAGTGGGGTAACATCCTGGTCCCACCAGGCTAGCAAACTCCATGTGGCATTTGAGTCTTGTGCTTGGTGCTGAGTGGATACAGCACAGGTTTAGTAACTCAGGTTCTAAAGAAGAAGGAAGAAGAAAAAACAGTAATAGCACAAACTGTGCTTTAATTCCTATTAAAAATGTAAGGGTCAGGGGAATGGAGAGAAAATACGGGAAATAATCAGAGGAACTAGTAATGTTCGTATATGTGCAGTGCCTTAACTACTCGACTGTCAGCAGCTTACACTTACATGCACAAATTAATTTAAGGTTTACTGTATTTCATGGATAATTCTTATGATTAGGTTATTTACTGACTTAGATGATACCTGAAAGCCAGGCTGATCAAGGAGCCACCAGACAACGAGTTTCTGCAGAACAAAAAGGACAAAAAAAGAACATAAATATTTGATATTAATCTTTGTCGGAAATGGAGGCTTCTCCACTACCAATTGATCATCCATCCATCCATTTTGTTCCGCTTTATCCGGGGCCGGGTCACGAAGGCAGCAGTCTCAGCAGAGATGCCTAGACTTCCCGAACCATGCACACCTCCTCCAACTGTTCTGCGGGGACCCCGAGGCGACACCAGGCCAGCTCGGAGACATTAGTCCCTCCAGCGTGTCCTGGGTCTTCCACGAGGCCTCCTCCCAATAGCCTGGAACACCTCCCAATTGATCAAATACACAAATAAAGAGACCCTCCAGCCTCAGCATACAAGTATGTGGAGATGATGTGCCTCCTCAGGCCACATACCTGTATTAGAAGGTTTGTACTTCTAGTATAATGCTTTACCAAAAACATGATTATAAACAGTATTTTTGTTGTTTTGCACAGGTGTATTTACAAAATATTTCTATAAATGTACTATATCAAATACTATAAAGTATTTCAGGACCAATGATCAGCGCTCATACAAAAGTAGCGGTGATGCTGTTTTCTGTCCAGCCTCAAATGCGTTTTCCACTCCTCCTGACCCTCTCCTCGTCCTCTTCCTGCAGTGCAGAAAGAATGGCTCCAGCACGCACCTTTCTTTTGCTAGCTGAATGCATAAACATGTATTATATTATGATCGTCATAGGCTTTATAATGATAATATAACCCTGACCCTGGAAGTCACCTGTTGCCTCAGCCCTCCCACACTCACACACTGATACATAAAAGATGCCGTGGCCTTTCCCTGCCCCTTCCTGCCCTGAGTCGACCTGCGGAGACGTGCAGAAGGCAGCGCAAATAGCACCAAGCTTTTAAATTTCACTGTTACCCTGCCCACACAGTTAAACCAGCCAATACCTCACATTACAGCCCACGGGCCACCCATATGGACGCTTTCACTTACCGCAGATGTGCTGTGATGTCATCGCTGACTGTACTGTTACACTGCTTAGTCCTCAAAATGGAGTCCTTCAGTTTTCAAAGCGGCTGCCTCCAGACACCGATCCAGATCCAGGTGATGCTCAGGATCGGGCCATTCCAAACAAAGTCCAGGTTAAGCTCTTAACCCACATTTTCTCCAGTTTGCCTTTACCCACATCTAAAAGCTTAAAGAAACCCAACCCAAAAAAGACAACAGCGATAGGGACGGCACACATTAAACACATTTCCTGGATTGCACCAAAGTTCAGCCGGTCAAAGTTGTTTTAGTCCTTTCAAACGCTCCTCGCTGGCTCTCGTTGTGTGATTGACTGACAGCGGCTTTTTGTCCAATGAGATACGTTAGCGTTACCTTGAGCCAGCTAGCGGGCCTTGGGGACGTGTAACTCCGTCAACCTAGGCTTCTGATTGGCTGGATGGTTGCTGTATGGATGAGCGCCTGCAGAAGTGAATCTGAACTGAAGGCAAAACGTTTGGCAACAAAGGGCAAAAAAATCTGATTGGACGACAGTATAACATTATAAAACATAGAGCTATTTCAAATAATAATAATATCTTCAGGTAATTGTAAAATAGTTTAGCAGGCCTTCACGGCATGTCACTGTGTTAGATATACAGTATATGTACACTGTACAAGTGTTTCCTGGAATAAAAGCAATAAAATTGAGTTAAGTGGTTGCATTTGACTTTTTGCTTTCACACAACTTATTTTTCAATGTCTTCCAGGTGCCAGTTTTGGTCCGGGCATTTGGACGCGATTGGACACAAGGGGGCGCCCTTCCAACCTTCTCAGTGTAAATGTGAATTGACTTTCTTCAGAGTTAGACTTAGGTCAGACACCATGACTGACAGTAACATCACACTATATACAGTGTGCTCTTTTTTTTTTTTTTATTGAGGCCTCATTGCTCTTCAATCACAGACTGAGAAAAGACATGGAGCTTCTGCTCTAGACAGAACTTCCTCTGAGTCGTGGTGCAGCAGGACTGATGTGGACAGATGTTTCAGAAGAAGCTCATGAGGATCATTTCTTCAACACAATTACTATAGTAACTATTTTCTCCAAATTAAAAGTAGATCTACCACAGTCATGTCCACATCTGTCATGGTCCACCATGACCCAGAGGAACCGGGACAAACATGACTCTACATCAGAAAATATACATAGATATCTCTTCAAATGCATCAATAATTTTGTAATTATAATAATTTATCCTATATTTGTTTTTACCATTTTTGAGTTTCAGAATATGAATAACTCTTATATCCAGCAGAAGTCTGGAAGTTCTGTCTAGAGCAGAATCTCCATGACTTCCTTCATCACTTCTCAGTCTGTGACTGAAGAGCAATGAGGCCTCAGCCTTTTTACTAGAAACAAAGAGCACACTGTATTTAGCGTCATGTTACTGTCACTCATGGTGTCTGACCTAAAGTCTAACTCTGAAGAAAGTCAATTTGCATTTCCACTGAGAAGGTTGGAAGGGCGCCCCCTTGTGTCCAACTGCGTCCAAATGCCTGGACCAAAACTGGCACCAGGAAGACATTGAAAAATAAGTTGTGTGAAAGCAAAAAGGCAAATGCAACTACTTAACTCAATATTATTGCTTTTATTCATGGAAACACTTATTACAGTGTAAGGTTGTGGAATTGATTAGTAAAGTAGAGCTACAATGTTTTAGCGCTCATGCTCCCCACACCTTGAATGTCTGTAGAATGTAGAATGAAATGAATGTAGATCTGTGGATAAAATAACAAAAGAGCACAGTTGCCGCTCCCTCTGCTTCTATACCTGTGGAAGTGGTGCAGCACGGCCTTGAATCCACTTGTGAGGAACATGCGGCTCAAATTAAAAATCCATTAAGGAGCTGAATGGTACACGCTGGTATGTTGGAGCTCACACAGACACTTGCCTACCATTCGCACGGCCAAGGACGACTCGTGGCTCCTCTGCCTGTTTGTTAGGCTGGAAAGGAATGTTCTGAGCGTGGTGCTACCGCTGAGCACATGTCGCAAATGCAAAGGTCACCGCGGTGTCAGGGAGAGGAAATATGTTTCTGAAATGATCGAAGCTGACATGTTACATCATGCACTGAGAAAAGTGCGGGGGGTATTCTGCTTTTTTTTGTTCCAGGGATTTGGTCATTTCAAACACATCTTGGTCAGTACCTTGTACTGTGTTGATAAGTAAATGCTAAATTTGTTTTGATTTACCTTCTTCTCTCCTTATACAGCTGTGTTTGTTCCCTTTTCTGCGAACTGCCTTTGCCGGTTCAGTGTTCCACATTGTTTTACAGGAAACTTTTGTACATCTTTGCTGTGTTTTTGTGAGGTTCAGTGGATTTTTTACTGCAGAGAGTCTGTACTAGCCATGAAGAGCAGCTTTTCTAAAGCTAAAGACATTTGAGACTTACACATGTATTATTCTGAAACACTGAAGAGGCACAAAGAGCCACCCCACTCCTGCAGCACAGTGGAGGCGTCACAAGAGGAGCTACAGGAAACTAAAAAGTCACAACGAGGAGGTGTCCCGGCAAGACTCACAGCTAAGCCACACATGCCTTCTATCCCTACTATTGTTCTGGCTAATGGACGTTCAATGGAGAATAAAGCAGATTAACTGCTAGCTCTTCCCATAAGATGCTGAAAGACTGTTGTGGAGCGGAGGGAGCTGCACAGGAGAAAGAGGAAGGAGGAGGAGCTGACCAGTGCAGGACACCACGCTCTGAAACAGAGACAAACCCAGAAGGCGGTGCACTGTTTCAGAGGATCAGAGGAGACTGAAGGCAGTACTCTGGTTTCCCCGACCTTAAAATATATCACTTACTTACTTACAGTGGCACTCTCAAACACACTCTGGCCTATTGTACATGTTTTTAGTGGTAGTGGAAACTGGAGTGCCCTGAGGAACCCTTCGCAGAGCTGGAGTGAACATGCAAACTCCGCAAAGAAACGACCCGGGGATCCATGCTTCTGTAATGAATTCTTGTAAGTAACTCCTGTCAGACATCCACACCACAGTGTCACTACTGCATTTTGTTTTGCAGTACACAAATGTGTGTATATGAGTCCAGCCTTCTCAGTGTTAATGTGAAATGACTTCAGAGATCACTATGAGTATCATGACACTGAATACAAGTATGCTTTAGTTTCAGTAAAGGTCACATTGCACTGTCACAGACCAACAGGTGAAGAAGGATGTCGAGGGCTGCATCTAAAAAGTGGCAAGATAGCTCAATTCTGCTTCTCGTTCCTCCTGTTCCTTAACCTTTGAGGCCGACGTCATGAGGTCGACTTTGAGGGACCTTTGCAGTGAGGAACAGGAGCTTCAACCCAGCGGAGGGAACAACCAGTAAGTTACGTCATACAATATACGCTCCATATTCTCCTGCAACAAATTTAACAACAATTACCAACAGGACAAAAATAATCTGAGCAACTGCACAATTCAGAATGTGTTAAATAAACAACTCTTAAAAACTGCACTGTTCAATTATCTCTGACTTTGAAAGTTTCAAACATGAACCACTGTCATATGAAACTACACAGACTGAAGATGAATATACTGTTTCTTACTTAACTCTGCTGCTACAGCTCTGTCACAGAGATAAACTGCTGTGGTCAAATATTCACCAAATCCTGTCCTTTAGTCCAGTGTTTCCCAACGGAGCATTTAGCAGGGGGTACTTGAAATTATTTCAGATTAAAAAAGAAACACAATTGAATTTCAATATCAATTCAAAAGGAAAGTTTGTTTCAATTATGTTTTTCAGTAAACGGTTTCATTTTGAGAGTATGTTAGCTTCATTTTGAACACAACACACTCAATAAGTTTAGTTTAATTGGTCACTTTGTAAAAATATTGACAAGATCCTCAAGGTAGGGAGTACTCAGAGTATAAATGAAGACTCAAGGGGTACGCAAGATGAAACAAAAGTTGGGAATCACTGCTTTAGTTCACTGCAGACAGCTGCTTCATTAGCATCAGTTCTTTCACAGTGGAGATTATGTAAATGTGCCATGCAGGCATAAATTTCATTCTCGTAAAAGTAAACAAAAGTGCGTAATGTTGACATAAGTTCATAGATTTCCTATTGTAAAACTTTCAGATGCTGCTGTGGCTCTAACGCTGCATGACCTGCTTTATACTTTCATATATCGTTAGCCACATAGCATAATTGCCTAGCTCATTTCTCCACTGTTTTTGGAATACATGTAAAAAGACGTTTTTAAGAAACATTGTTTTCTCTAATTGCCATTGTAACAATACAAAATGACTTAGGCAATTATGCTAAGTGGCTAACGATATGTAGGCTCATGTTTTTATTGAATAAAATATCACGCAGCAATACCGTCAATCATTTCCGGAGATCGGACGATTTCAGGAACCTTCGGGATTGTTCTTAGCTCCGTATGGGCTGAGAGGAGGTGCCTCTGCTAAAGGAGATATTATAGGAACCATCATAGTGCAGTTATGAGGGAGTGAGGAAAGGAGCTGACACATTTGGATGCTCCTTGTCACGGCTGACGATGACGCACGTCCAGTTCAACGATGAGGAGAAGGAGGTTCCTAAGATTATTTACACTTTTTAGATGCAGCCAAGGAGATTCTGTCGTAGACAGGAATTCATTCTCGGAGACATAACCGTGACATTTGCTTTGATTTGATCTGATAATCAGTGAACAAGTTGCCTGAGCTCGGCTGTGCGTTTATACTGCTCCCTATAAAAGTGTTCTTCTTGTGCGTCTCGTGCGATAATCACAGCCTGACGTCGTTGAAAGGTGGCAGAGACCTCCTACGCCATAGGCCTGTTTAGATTCACTGATCTCTTTATGTGCCAAATTAATTCCTAAAATGAATATCTTGAGGCCATCTGCGAAGGTTTGCGCGCTCATAATTAAGCTCCACTTCCTCACGCGGCTCAGGGCTCGCGGGTACGTCCTCGCTGTGAGTGCGCTCCCCTCCTCTCACCCACCCACTCCTCCTTTTGTGCTGAGGAGAGGTTAACCATGTCACTCGCCATCACTTCAGATTCCACTGACATTCAGTGCTGAATGGAGAGGCTTGAACCACCAGTGAAGCAGCCCTCAATTAAGTTCATGTGGGCTCTCAGCAGTCCAGGAATTTGACAATCTTAGATGCAAACAGAGCTATTTCATTCCCAAAAGCATGAAACAGAAAACGCTTGAAGCAGGTCATGCAGCACAGCGGCCTTGGAAGGTACTAAACTTCAGCAATGGACGTTTGTATTTCAAGAATATTTCAAGAGCGTTAGCATGTTAGCATCATTGGTCACAGAAAAGGTCCTGCAGAGGATCAAACGGCCGACCCTGAGGCCTGTTCAGCGGGTCACTGTTCATGAGAAGAGCGTCGTTCAGCTGGATGTCCAAAGAGCTTCTCCAGTGGCTACAGGAGGCTGTGTTGGTCTGAGATATCTCCTTCCTACCAGATCTCCTTCTCTGGTAGTAGTTGACGTTAGCCATCAAACATCACAAATTATGAACGATCAGAATCAGAATCGGTTTTATTGCCATGGTTATGAACAGGTTCACAACCAGGATTTTTTTCGGTCGATCGTGCAACAAGAAACATAAAACATATAACACATAACTTAGTTAAATAAAAAACTATAAAAACTTTAAAATATACGACTACAAGGGGATGCGTAAGAAGATTAAATTTAAACTATGATAAAGACAACAACAATTTGACATAGAACAACAGCTTGTATAAATACAAGCTGTTGTTATTTATACATCTGTAGCTTGTATAAATACAAGCTACAGATGTAGAAGTGCATTGATCATCCAGATGATTTCAGCTGTTGTCAACCCATTGATCACATTGATGTCAAAGCCTTGTTAGAAATCAGTAATGAATGCACAGACCTTTGGAGATTTTATTTTAGATACAAATTAGCATCTCAAAGTGTCGGACCACGCTCAAATTAAATCAAATTTTTGCTTTTGGGATCGGATGGTCACTAAACATCATCTTATATGATGTTAACAATAAAGAAGCCACAAATTATATAAATGCCATGAAAAGGACATCCAAAACAGGTCCATGATTTGACGGCTAACAAATTGTGCGCATTTGTAGGAACAACCTCAAATAGCTAAAGGCATTTCTGTGATTTCTATGGTAGTTGAGATCTGGAGCAGATGGCATTGTAGAAATCATAGAAAGTCTTTTCCTACAAATGTGCACATTTTGTTAGCCAATGGCGCCGCATGACAAGGTATGGTTTGTTCCTTTCATGGTATCCATATCATTTCCGTAGTTTCTTTATAATTAACATCTTATAAGATGTTGTTTAGTGGCTAATAGATGAGTTTTGACTTTTAGATGCTAATTTGTGTCTAAAGTAGAATCTCCAAAGGTCTGTACATTCATTAATGATTTCTAACAAGGCTTTGACTTAAATGTGGTCGATGGTTTGTTAACAGCTGGAACGTTCATAATTTGGGATGCTTGGTGGCTAATGCTAACAGCTATAGGAAATAAGTTGCTTACTTTCTAACTGTCCATATATGTTAGGATCGAACGCTGCTTCTCCTTTTTATTTCTATAGATAGAAAAAACAGCACAAAATCATCCCAAAACTATTCAAACTATATTCCAGAGATAAAAGGGAAAAAGACACATTTGTTTTGGGAAAGACAAGGCTCGGGAAATCCGTGCAGCGCTATATGCCCGCAGCTGTGCGCATAATGCTTGTGTTCTCCACTGGATCATCCTGGGTAATGAGTAAAAAGTAATCTAAAAATAAGTAACATTTACTTGAAAAGGGCGTATTTACCCTTGATTTGAGTAGGTCAGTAAGTCTTCTCGTAAACAGTTGTGCTCAAAAGTTCACTTTTTTGTGTGGCTATGTTTCAAAGACTATGAAAGATAACACAATGTTTTTTTCCCACTCAGTTAGTGGTTGTGTGAAGCCATTTATGGTGAAGCAACCGAGTTTGCTATTTTTAAACCATAATGAAAAAATGACCCTGGTCAAAAGTTTGATCACAACTGTATTTCTTACTGCACTTAACTCCATTGGCAAATTATTCTCCTTGGTAAATCAGAATTACTCATATGTAAAATATTCTTAATTCTGGTCGTTTTAATTGGTCACGTAATGACTTTTGCAGTGATAACTTTGGTGAAGGTATTCCACTTCACTCAAGCAGTTTTGACTAATCATATTTTTTTCTTTGTTGTTTCTTCTAAGCACAAAATTGTCCTCCACATTTTTAAAAGCCATGACCAAGGTCGTCAAGACTGTGGGTCGCGGCACCCAAACACACCAAACACCAAAACGGCCTCAAAACTTGTGCACAGCTAGATTCCCATGGTCATATGCAAAGCAGAATTCAGTTATTAACAGTGCTGTATGAATTTGGTGTGGTTTCTATGGCAACACAGTTCAACACAGGGCATGGTGGCTGCCAGGGACATTTTGTGATATGATACACTGGGCAGCCATTGTTGTTTTCCTGTTCTATAAAAAGGCTCTGAGCCGTGTGAGCTGCCCAGGCCAGATACGGAAACTCACTAAAGGTTGAAAAGAAGCTACACAACAAGCACCAACACTATGACTTATTCACATTCAAGCACAGGAAGAAATATTCTGCAGTAGGAACAGTTATTCACTTTAAATTTCTACCATTTTTTTTTTTTTAAATCAATGTCATATTTCAATGGGAATGAGATAGTATGAGTTTCAGAAGTTTGTCTGTGGTGTATTTGGAGGCGGCAAAACAAGGAAAGAGCTTGGGGAAAGGTAAGAAATAAAACAGCCGCACATTGTCGGGAAACATGAAAAATTCAACATTTAAGATTAGAGCGTTTGGAAATTTCCAAAAAAAACGTGATTCCTCCCATGGGGGAAGTTTGCAGCTGCTCTTCCATCATCATCACTGGTTGATGCAGGCAGTGGGGGAAAAGAGTCTGAAATCCAGGGCCATGCAGAGAACTACAGAGGGGCAGGGCTCAAAAATGTAAAAGAGGCATCTGCTACCCAAGCCACAAGTCCCTTAGCAGCGGCCCTGCAGACTGAAGACTTATAAGCAGACTTTCATCACTGTTTGTCTCAATACTCTCTTCCCTCGACACCATGGGCTTGGTCCATGATCATGAGGCTGATTTACAAACAATAAACGGCGTTCTGAAGCACAAGCTGCAGAGATTGTTATGCTCCCACTACATAGGGCAAGCTGAAGCTGAGCCTCCCCCAAAAATACATTTTATTTTGCAAATGTAGGTCTTAAATGTCATGATAAATCCACTAGCATGAGTTGAATTGTGTGAGAAAGTCAGTTGTTAGTTAGGTTTCCAGTTTGGTCTTCTGCAGCTGAAACTATGGGAAATCCCATTGAAGCTCTGCTTTTAGAAAGCAACCTCTGATTAGCTAGATTATTTTGAGGCTTGGCATCAAAGCAAAGGACGTGTTCTAACACCCACCAGCTGAATGCTGATTGGCTGCCTCGGCTCTGACTGACCACTCCTGCTCCTCCTCCTGATACCCCTGCTCTGTGTCTGCGAGAGCAGCATTAGCATTAGCATTAGCTGCTGTCACTGTGAAGCTATAAAAGGAAACTGAAGCTGTTGAGACCAACACAAAAGAGATGGACTTTACTTCAGCCATGGGCGACATGTTTTATGAAGCTTTAAAAGAATGTGCTTTTGTGGATAAAAGAGAGTGAGTATTTCCTGGCGTTAGCTCCTCCCGCTTTAGCTGCTATTAGCCACATACAGCTACATCACAGCTCAGAGTTAGCCCTAATGTGGACCTGGTTTAATTCTGGTTTAGTCCCAGCTTTTCTATATTTAGTCCCAGCTTTTCTTTGTTCCAGGTTAAACTCTGCTGTTTGGACTTGTTTTAGTCAGATTGTGATGTCATCATCTTCAAGCATTATTTTACTAAATACGGTTGGCAAAGCTAAGACATTCCGACAAACTTGGACCAATGAATAAACAAAATGTAATCTGTAAACATTAATAATGTAACAATGTGTCCTTGGAATAGTATAAAAAGGCACGTCGTGCTAGAACTAAAAAAAAACATTGAGAACATTGATGCAGATTTTGGGGGATTTTTGTAGTCTAGTGTCATAGTTCATTTTGGGGTAGAATCCATAGATGATTCTGAGTTAGTCCAGGATGTAGACTCAAAAAGACTTTCTATCTTTGCTTTTTGCTCAATTCTGTTCTTTAGCTTTTTCCCTGTAATGATTTTTGAAGCTTGTTAACTGTTGCTCCAAATTCAACATATTTCTGTCATCATTCGCTGAGTGTTTCGGTCATACTGATTGTGACTGATTGTAAACTTTTAGTCCTCCTTTCGAGTCCTCTGTACTCCCTGGGAGATGCTCGAATGCCGGGTTAGCATGTTGACATTTCATTGCTAGCAAACATTATGGTGATGTTTCATCAGGCTTTTCAAAAGACCCAGCTTCCCCCGGTAAGCCTTGACCCCGCATGGTCAGGTCTTGTGGATTAGATTGTCCCGGCTGACGCTGGTGTGGCTCTCGGTGTGGCTTTGGCCGAGGCGTCCCAGCTCCTCAGCGCGTCTGGACCTGGCACAGTCAGGACCTGAGGCAGAGCTGGTGCGAACGCTCGGTATGGCTTTTCCTGAAACCTCTACAGATTGCCTTGAAAGAGTAAGAATTCATGTTGAAATATTAACAAATATGAAAGCTACAGTCTTACTTTGAAGTGTAAAAAATAGAGAAATTATTCCATTTTGGGGTAAGCAGCCATTTTGGATTTGACCCTGTAAAATGGCAGGATTATTGTAGATATGTATGTATGATTGGCTGAAGTTAGAGGTCTCGTATATGATCCATACAGCCGTTAGGAAGGGTTACGAAACTGTGAGGAGCTCGCAGTGCGGTTTGACATTCTGAATGAGGCCGATGAAGACGTTGCGGCTGTGTCATCAGGGAGAGTTTGTATCTGATGAATGGGGTGAGTCACAGTCCCATTCACGCTGAGCTGAATGAAGGAGGTGGAGCGCAGGCATGACTCAAGCCCGCGCTCCTCCATCTTAAACCAAGAGACGAGCGCGCTCTGAGGTGTGAGGAACAGTGCCTGGATATTAGCCCATTTGGAAAGAAAGTTCGGGCTGGTTTATTGGCTTGTAATGCTGCTTCTTCACCTAAATGTTCTAAATAAATCAATCAATAAATAAATGTCTCTCTTACCGTCGAACATTGGCGACAAAGTAACATTTCAACATTATTCAAAGCTCCAAAAAGTCGGTTTGGCTGAGCTGTGAATCCCTCCTGCCTGGATGAAGCCCTCGTCCTTTCCCGCGCTGTCTTGAAGCTCCAGCAGAGACTGAAAGTGCGCTCCTCATTCGTCAGCTCTATCTGCAGATGAATGCCCATTTACAGTTTGTGGACGGAGAGGGACGCCAGGGCAACGATCCATCTACTGCTTCACCGTCGACTCTCAGACATCTCAGTGTTGATCCTCAAACTGTTTCTCTGTTTCATCAAGTCAGCGATACTTGAAAAGTTCTGTGAGGTGACAGTTTTAACATTTAACATTTTGATTAGTGATCTCGTGTTCTTCCTTCCAGTGGGCTGCACTCCAAGACATTAAGGCCAATTCAAACCCTTGCCCTCGCTTTGAGCCCTTCCCCTTGATTTTGCGCGTTCCCGCGGAGGGGTAGGGTGTCCCAATACTTAGGGAGCAAGAGGAAGTGGCTATCTCCCCTTGAAAAGGCCCCTCCGCAGCGAGTCAGGTCAGGAGCTGACTTGGGGCCGAGGGAGTATAAACATGGCGGCTACCGGTGGAAGCGACAATTACTAATGTAAGAATATTTACGCAAATAAGCCTGTAAAAATTATGAAATGTGTTGGAATATCTTAGTTAGATGTATATGCAATGGACTTTTAAGTTATAGTTTGAAAGTCGCTATTTGACGACGTTCGTAAAAATGCCGAGTGCTTCGCCAGAGTCTGCCCGTCACTGACGGCCGGGTGTGCCCCGGTGGTCCCGGTGCGCCCGGTGCACATGTGGATGTTTCGTGCTTATTCAGGTTCTCAATCTACTGACTCTGATTCAAGCTTTCAGTAAACAAAAATGGTCTCAAGCTGAACTCTTTCTCCTGTGAGGACTGTTGCTTGTTTACATTTTACTTATGTGACACAGATGATTATTGATTATGGAAAACAGTAATGCATCACGTTTAATGTCGTTTAACAATAGACTGGATGTAAACTATACGATCTGAATGTGTAGGTCGTCTTGTTTTTAGACACAATGGTAGTTGGCAGCTAAGTTGAGCCAAGTGCCAAATTAACGAAACAACAAACCTGAAACATCCCGACCGTCACAAACATACGGCGAACGCGTCTGCTGTTTCGTATATTTCCTCTCCGTTGATTTATCAAACGTAGATAAATCAACATGGCACACACAAGAGGCAGGAGCTACGTATTTCTTGTTATTGTAGTTTATGTGTATAAACTCTGTATTACCGCTATCTACTAGACGGGGGTGAAATCAGACACGTCGATGTTGCGCGTGACGTAAGGTACACGTTCTTTGCCGCAATTTGCATACTAGTGTTGTCCATTCCTTAGGGGAGAATCTTCACTTGCACTTCCCTCACTGAGGGGACTCTAATGTGGAGGGAACTCATAGCGAGTGTTCTCAGAGCAAGTGAGAGAAATGGGACAGGGCCTAACATTTAGTTTAGAGCATTTGACCTTGATTACGTCTATTGTTCAGGGATGTTTTTGACTCATTTCAATACATTTTGTCTTCATTTCAGGTTATTTTCGATTTGCCAATGGGTAAGGGAGTTGCACTAGTCTCATTGCCAGCGTTACTTTCTTATTTCGAGCGAGATTATTTTAGAAACAGTGAGAAATGTCCTCAAACTAGCAAGTAAACTTGGTGCGATCAGGAATAAAGTCTAAATGAGTGATGTCATTTAATTTAAACTGAGAAAGTTTAAATTACTCTCTCAATTTAAGTAATTTAAACCCATGCTTGTTATTTAGTTTTTGTAGTGTGCAGACCAGAGGACAAGATGAAATCTGTACCTCAAACATGAAATCACATTCGGGATCCCGCTCCAGGACGGTTGGCATGAGTGTGCCCTCTGCTCCACAGTCACGCCGCACACTTTGGATCAGTCATTGTCCTTGTTATTTCACTTATGCTCAGTGAGCTATTCATTGTCAGAAAAGTCTGGGCATAAACCAGTCAATTTGTCAGGGACATTTCACACATCAGCACAAATGAAGTCAATGGATGTGTCCCGGTGGAAAGTGACAGCAGCTCTGCCCTGGGCCTCTTTCGCTCCCTCCTCCTCAGAATGAGCTAAATCATTATTTCAATAACTGTCGACTGATTTAACAATTGAATAATTGTTTCTCAGAGTATAGCAGAGCAGAGCCTTTTTTTCTCTTGAACAGAGCAGGAATGATATCAACAACACGAAATATAATAGCAATAATGGCTTACACTTGTATTCACCATGTCCCACTGGCGGAACCTCATCAGGTGGTCCTCAGGGTCTCCTGCGAATTCACACTCGTTAGTCATGGTTTAACCCAATTCAGGTCTTAGGTTTAGTCCACGTTTAGTTTCAAATTGATCTTGATTTAGTTCTGGGGGTACTTGGAAGATCAAATATTTATGACGTGGTACTTGGAGTGAAAGGTTCGAGGACTTGAGTGCCATGTGATTCAACATAAATTAATCTTTGTGCCTTTAGCTATTGATTTGTTGATTATTTGTAAAAGCCATTATTATTAGTAAAAGAATCGTTCTTCATGTCCCTCTTTCTCTCTCTCCCTTTTCCCCCCTTTGCCCCCCCTTACCTCCCTCCCGCTCCCCTCTGCTCATCTCCCCCCCCCCCAGTCCCGCTCCCCTCTCCCCCCCTCTTTCCTCCCTCCCTTTCTCTCCTCCTTTCCTCTCTCCCCTCTCGCTCCTCCTCTCCCCCTTCTCTCCTCCTCCTTTCCTCTCTGGCCCTTTCTCTCCCCCTCTCTCTGCTCGTCCTCTCCCGTCTCTCTGCTCTCCTTTCCTCTCCCCTTTCTCTCCTCCTCCTTTTCTCTCTCCCCCTCTCTCTGCTCCTCCTATCCCTCTCTCCTCCTTTCCTCTCCCCCTCTTTGTTCCTCTGCCCTTTCTCTCCTCCTCCTTTCCTCTCTCTCACTCTCCCCCTCCCTATGCTCTCCTCTCCCCGTCCCCCTCCGTCTTCCTGCGGTGGTGCTGTTGTGACTGCTGTCAGCTCTTGTTTCTCCTCTGAGTGACACTACAGTGCTACAGACCCGCGGCTCCGCTGAAGGCTCTCACAAGGGCACTTCCTTCAATTACACGTCTCTCTCTCTGTCATCCAGGCTCCATCCATCTCCCAAGTCTTCTCCGAGAGCGGGACAGAGCTCCTCAGGGGATACCACGGGACCACAGTGATGCAGCGGTGTGTCCCGGGTTTTTCTCAGGACCTACTTCCAGGTGTACAAGCCCAGAGAATCTCCTCAGGCAGGGCCAGGAGTGCACCTCCTCTGAGACACTTTCCACTCCTGGTTTTCATTAACTAAAAATAAATAAAAATACCAACATGGGTTTAAATTTGGAAAAAGTCTAGAAAACAGTAATACTTGATATGACAGTATCTTGACAATTTTGCCATATACACTATGTAGCTTCTTATGTAAAGACCTTTCAGTGACCCAGCAGCTGTATGGTGGTTAGCTTAGCGCTTTTACTTCCCATCCCAGTGTTCTCAATAATGCTTGAAGATCAATTTTATCTCAGGTTTTAAAAGGGTTCCTAATAGGTTTAGGAATGGAATGTATTATGTAACCATGGATACGGTTCAATCAGCAGTGAAAACCTAAAAAACAATTGGTAAGTAAAGACGCTATGCTGACTACCAGAACATCTGCTGGGTCACTGGAAGGTCAAATACATATTAATATCAACTTTTACACAAACGTTGCATAGTGTAGGCACAGGCGGTTGATTATACGCAATTGAATTAGTAAAACATTCAGACTATGACTTTGATAATAATTAATTAAACATGTGAAATGCTGTGATTCCCATAAATGCAAAGTGACTTTTGTCTGTTCAGGTGATGCCAGTCCCAGACAGGTCAGTGAGGAGCCCTGAATCTGTGATACTTTATAAAGAGAGCTGCCTCTCTGAGTCTTATGGCACAGGGATTTATCTTGTAACTTTTTAAGAAGTGCAGCATATCAAGTACACTCTATTGAAAAACAGAGCATGGGGAGGTGGACATAGGACAACGATTCTCAACTGGTGGGTCGGGACCAATGGGTGAGGAACGTGTTTCTCTATGGTCCTCATGGCGGGGAACTGACATTGCTGTAATACCACCCCCTTGTGGCCAGGGGCGACTCCAAGAGACACTTGGGAGCATTGATTTAAATGAGACTTCCGACCTCCCAAGAACTGCTTGAAAGCCTGGCTCCAAAGAGTTTTTCTAAAAAAAAATGCTATGACCCATGTGACAACACTGGGGTTGGTGAAATATTTTTAATCACGCTGGTTTTTGTTTATCAGTCCGAAAAGAGGAATCCTTTTCAGTGCATTGACTGGCTCCAGAGCCTGTCAATCAAGCTCTGGAGCTCTGTGGAGGCTCCGCCCCACGAGCACAGGGCTTCCTGCCTTTTTGCCCTTTTAAGGAACAGGCTGCGTAGGAGGAGTCTGAGCGGCCATGTAAGTTTCACACAGGACTCGGGACCTTTTCTATGAATGGGGCTGAATAGGTATTAAGCTATCTCTAATTAGTATATCTATTGCCGGGACCCAAAAGTGGGTCGTGGAGCCATTTTAGTGTTGTTTTATTTTCAATATTTTCCATCTGAAATGCCATGGTAACACTACCACTACTACTCTGTTATTGGGTTGTTTTGATCATAATTTCAAAACAAATGATGATCTACTGCTATTATTGCAGTAGATAATAGCAAATCTACTGCTTGTTTAATAAATAAAAAGAAGATGACAAATGACATTTTTATTTGGGGGCTTGTCACCCTCGGATAATGGTGGGTCCCAAAGTCGTACCACTTGAGAACCACTGCCATAGGAGAGTCTTGTATGGAAATGTCCTTCTGATACAGCTTTTTACAGAAGAAATAAAAGAAAACAAGAGCATCGTGCTCTGAGGGTGAGATCCTCTACTGTTTCCATTTTGAGATGTTTCGAGTGTGTTTTATTTCCCTGATCAACACTAATCCACAATGTGATTTTCCTCACATTTTGCAACACATCACATTTCATGTAGCACCTACAGACAATACACTCTCTCATCTTGCAGTAAATATAGTTTAAGTTCCTTTTACGAGGCATTTGTTGATATCTAATCCAGATATGAAATGTTCTAATGATATATTGCATTTCAACAACAAAAACAACACAAAAGGCTGGACCCAGGATTAACGGGTTAAAGGGCTTGAGCCCGGATTATACCCCAGGTATACTATGGCCCAGGCCGTCACCTCCTCATGCCAGAATACACCGCCAAAATGCCACATAGAATTTCTTAAATCTCCATCATGTTCCAAGCATGTTGTCCCTCTGTGGGACAAAATATACAAAACACAAATAAATGTCCCTAAACCTTAACCAGACACCAGACAGAAAACTATGAAGGTCGAAAGATGACTGGAACTGCCCAGGTCACAGATGCTCTGACAGGCGTGTGGACAGAGCAGAAGACAAACTGAACTTTCCCTTGGCTCTTCCTGACCACACACATACTCACCAGTGCGTAAAACTGATCAAGTTTGCGGACGACACCACCCTCATCAGGCTCATCTCGGACGGTGATGAGTCCTCCTACAGGAGAGAGGTGGACCGGCTGACGTCCTGGTGCAGCCACAACAACCTGGAGCTGAACGTCCAGAAGACAGTGGAGATGATCGTGGACTTCAGGAAAGACACAGCCCCACCGTCCCCCCTCGCCCTGTCAGACTCTCCCACCCCATCTCCATCGTGGACTCCTTACGTTTCCTGGGCACCACCATCACCCAGGACCTCAGATGGGAGACAGCCATCAGCTCCCTCATCAAGAAGGCCCAGCAGAGGATGTTCTTCCTGCTGCAGCTGAGGAAACTTAAGCTGCCGACCAGGATGCTGGTGCAGTTCTACATGGACATCATCGAGTCCATCCTCACCTCCTCCATCACCGTGTGGTCCATCCTCACCTCCTCCATCACCGTGTGGTACCCCGGCGCTACAGCCTGGACAGGTGATTGGCTGTGAGCTCCCATCTCTCCAGGACCTGTTCACCTCCAGGCCCCGGAGGCGTGTGGGTCGGATCACAGCTGACCCTTCTCACCCTGGACATGGACTATTCACCCCCTTCCCCCCAGGCAGGAGGCTACGGTCTATCCAGACACATGAATCCCACCACTTGAACAGTTACAGACTCATGGATGTAATCTGCTCTGTTGCACTCCACACTTAGATCAGCTGCTATCACTTTATATCACTTTATATACCTACACAATTACTGATCATTTCTCTGTGAAACTGCGTCCAGCGCTGACCCTGGAGAGGGCGCTCCCACAGAGGTTTAAGCGTAACATGGGAAGATCGAAGCTGATCGGTGGTCCAGAGAGCCCCAGGGCCCTTATCGCCATGGAAATGTAGACACCATCCTACTGAAGGGAAATGTACTGTATTATATAGGCACTCAGCGAGGGCCCGCTCCAGTGCACAGGGGCACAGAGGCCACTTCAGAGTCAGCACCACACACATTCCATTTGTCCTCGGAACTCGGAGCTGGGGAAGCCATTTTCTCCGAGGTGCAGTGTTCCAGTTGTCAAGTCAGAAATTTGAATGACAGTGAAACATATACAATAATTGGACCTTGTAGGCTGGTAAAAACAGTCAAGACATGGCCTTCCTTAAGGAATTTTGAAACCCCAAAGGGTGTGGTTATATTTATATAACCACACCATGGGGCGACGGTGGCGCTGATGGTAGGGGTTAGAAGGTGCACCTCCTGAAGGTGCACGCTGTCGTTGTGTTCTTGGGCAAGACACTTCACCCACATTGCCTCCAGTGTCTGCGTACATTGGTGTATGAATGGGTGAGTGGATCCTTGTTGTAAAGCGCTTTGAGTGCCTAATGTAGGTGGAAAACTCTATATAAGTTGAGACCATTTACCATATAATGTGACAAATCACTTAGTTAGTGCGACGACTCATTAGCCCACGGTGGACGTTAGCAATATTAGCATCGTAAAGCAATAGTCAATTTGACAGTAGAGGACAACTAAAGGGTAGAGAACAAAGAAATGTAATGTCGGGTGTTTATATTTACTCCTAACACTGAGCTCCGCCATGTTGTTTTTCCCAACTCGGGGCTTGTGAGGATTGTCTGACGTTCCCAGTGGGAAATCTGACATCGGGGTGGGGGCGTTCCAGTTGAAACTTCCCACCGAGACAACAAATGGAACACACCATTATCTCTCTGCGTCCCTGAGCCAGAACCCCGAGACACACCTAAAGCCTGGTACACACTAGAGGATTTGAACATGTGATACAAAGAGGACAGACCACACAGACGCCTCGGGAAATGTTTCCACAATGAATAATCTCTCACTCATATGAATCCACGGACAAATGCGAGACACACTGTGAGACCAAACACAACCCTGTTCACTGAGAAGCAACTCTGACCGTCTTTGTCACTTGAAATAGTGATTTGTATGTAGATATAAGTTAACATTTGCATATTTTACATTGAAAACAGCATGGCCAAAAAGCTTCTGTTTCTTTCACCCGCAACTCTAGGCTTAAAAATCCGCCCCAATTCTGCAGTTTAACCGAGTTTCCTGATTGGCTTCCTACGATTTGAGGTTTTTGAGGCTCCGACTCGACAAATAGTCTCATTGAGACCACACATGAAGAGCGCCATGACAAATGATCGCTTATGAGAACTTTTACTACATTATTAACAATGTTTAATGTTTTACTTCATTAAACACATGACGAGATCATTTAAATAAGGTTTAATTCATTACAGTTTTGTGTTTATTGATTGCTTTGGCTGTTCTGGTGATGAAAACAAGACAATCAGCCGCCGACAGTGGCTTTGTGATTGCTCAATGATAAAGAACGCAGCCGGTGACGTAGTCTGTTTCCTGTAAGGTTCCACTCATCCACAGCCTGTAAGAGCGAGTGAGGGGGAGAGTAGCAGTCGCCAAACCCACCCAATAATATCTAAAAGAAAACACTCAAAATCCACACTGGAATGATAAATGTTTTCAGTTTACAGAGCCCATGAGCTTTTTATTTATTTATTTTTGAGCAGTTCACATTTTATATTATTACAACATTCACATTCACATCATTCTGTTACAGGAGCTCCAAAAAAAAGGAGTAGGCTGAAGCCAGAAGCTTATTAACGCCTACCCCGTAATCAATATAATAAACATTTCCATTTCCCGGTGATACTGCACAATCCGTCTGTATCCAAAATAATAATTCAGAAAAAAAACTCAATTCCAGAGGCGGGTAGTACTCAGTTACATTTACTCAAGTACATGAACTTGAGTAACTTTTAGAAATAATTGTACTTCTTAGAGTATTTTATCCATACAGTACTTTTACATTATTACTATACTTCTGCGTGAATAAAAATAATAGTTACATTTTCCATCTGAAGAAAAGCTTCACAACAGAAACAAAATGTACCTATGGATTACAACAATGAATCTTCGAGTTTATCATTAAATAGACATCAGACAAAATTTCATCCTCATTAACAAAATATTGTTGAAAGAAAAGAAAACTCTGTACACTCATGTTCACCTTCTATAATCAAGCAACCTAATAATATCCATGACCAGGCGCATGTACGGCTGTACATGCGCCTGTTTACGCATCATGCACCTGTTTACGCATGATGAGAAACTGCCTCTCCCTCTCTTGTCATATGAAATCGTTTTTTGTTGAAAATATGAAATTATGAAATTGTTTTTTTTTTTTCTAATCAGGAAATAAAAGATAGCTTATTTTACACTGAAACAGTTTGGAGAATTGGGCCAATTCCCTGACAACCCTGCATAGTGGTGACCAGGCTTTCTGATGAGCTCTCCCCTGAATCTCTGCTGCACACTTGTTCCAGCGCTGCTCAGTGTCGCCGGAGTGGAAGAAACGCTTGATGTTTACTGAATTATTCAATCTCACTGGTCACAAGGATGAACCCTTACTGCTCCCCGAGAAAGAGGGAGACAGAGGAGTCAGGGAAGATGGAGAAGAAAGAGAGGAACAAGAGAAGCTAAAGAAGAGAGAGATGAGCCAGAGTATAGGCAGAAAATAGACTCTCTTCTCTAACTTCTCTCTTCACAAACTTCTCTCTTTAGCTCCATCATTCTCTTTTTCATTCTCTCTTCTCTAGCGTTTTCCCCAGAGGAAACACTCTTCTACAAACCTGTGTTCAGAAGCAGCCAACTGGACTCACTCAAGTGAGACAGGTATTTGTGGCTGGGTTTACGAAGCCACAAACACTTTGCTGTCTGTGCAGATCGTAGGAGCACATTAGGAAACTGTGGTAAAGAACATGACATTACAGCTGCCACAGTCCACCACCAAGCTGAGCTGGCTGTTGTCGTAGAGTCTCGGTGGTTCAGGTGTGGTTCAGGGTCATCTTCTAAATGCAGCTGGAGGTCCCTGTACTGCCGTGCCATTCAGAAACACTTGAACATCGCCTCATTCCCCTGTTAGCTGAGCACAGACTATTTTTCAGTCTTACAAGATTTTGTGAAAAATGGGGGGGGTCCACACTACACGGCTGGATTTAGCGCAATTATAGAACGACTGGGGGTTCACACATGACGCCTGAGAATCGTGAGCGCAGCTGCTCTACTACCAGGGACTACAGGTGGAAATTAGCATTTTCGCTATAACCTGGTACAATGCATCATTCCTTTTGGTCAATGTTAAATTGTGCACTGTCCCTGTTTCAATAATAAACATACCATACCATACTCGAGTCTGACAAACAGCTGATGCTGATGTTTTATAATTCTGCTTCATTTCTCTCATTGGAGGAGAACTGACCCCCGATCAGCAAAGATATGCCTCTGTTTGTGATGGTGGTCAACAATCCGGACACATCACGTCATGTGATCACTGTCGGCACAACACAGTTCAGTGCTCGAGGCTCGAGTCCTGAACTTGTTTATTGTTCTGCCAAATGGAAATGAAAATGGGCGACATGAAGAAGCGGGACGTATTTCAGCCCCGAGACGGAGGAGACAGTGGAGAGAAGCAGCTAAATTGTCCGAGTCCAAACTCAGTGAGCGTCTTTATTGAGAGACTTTTGGTCTAAAATATTTGACTGGTACTCCAAAGCATATCAAAGGCCCCTTCAGGCTGAGCCTGGACTTGCTATTTTTGGCTGCTCACAAATAACAAGGACAATTCCAACTATAATACAGCAGCCATTGGAGCTGGGATTGATAGTTGCCAAGAGACTGATACTGAAGGAATGGAAGTCTCCCACTCCTCCTTCCTTTCAGTTATGGGTCACTGATATGCTATCCATAATACAAATGGAAAAACTCTGCACTAGTCAATTGGACACGCTTCTCCGTTCTTGGAACCCATTCTTATCTCATTTCGAAAACGCCAAAATAAACTAATTGTGTTCCTGTTTTAACAACCTTTCCTACTCAATGTTGTACAAATATTAATACTGTAAACAACTGGCAATAGCTGCAGCTGAGCCTTGTTTGTTTTGTTTAATTATGAAATGTAAATAAACTATATAAAAAATAATACAAAAGTTCAGTTTGTGAACTTTAAAGTTACTTTCAAACATATTACGCTCCATATATTCAGGGAATATCCTTCATTGCAATATTATTGGTCCGGAATTCATAAAACCTTAAATTATGTTTTTAAGGTACGAATTTTTAATAACTTTTCACGTCTGTATTTGGGCCTGGTTCCCACCCCAGTTGATGATTAGAGATGATTGGTGTAGAATAATTATATCTAACATGCAAAAATTAACATATACATACATACACTGTTAGAAATAAAGTGTCAAAACTGTACCTGTAAGGGTCCAACGGCTCGTCACTGGGGTGGTAGCCTACAATTTAGTACCCATATACAGTTTGTACCCTATGAGAATAGATTTGCACCCCTTGGGACAATAATGGACCTTAACTTCTTAACTCTTTCAAATGTGTAAGCCCTTATAGGACCCGCTGTTATGGTCTGGGCGTTTGGATGCAAGGTGACACAAGGGGGCGCCATTCCAACCTTCTCAGTGTACATGTGAATTAGACTTTAGGTCAGACACCATGAGAGACAGTAACATGACGCTAAATAGTGAGCTCTTTGTTTCCAGTAAAAAGGCTGAGGCCTCATTGCTCTTTGATCACAGTGCGACAGGAAAGTCATGGAGCGTTTGCTTTAGACAGAATTTCAGACTTCTGCTGTAAAAGGAAGATTCTGAAACTAAGGTATGTAGTAAAAAATTGAATGAAAATTTGATTTTTTTTTTTTTATTGCAACTGATGCTTATAAAGGTTGAAAAAATATTACTATATATTGTCTGATGTAGAGTCATGTTTGTCCCAGTTCCTCTGGGTCATGGTGGACCATGACAGATGTGGACAGGACTGTGGTAGATCTACTTTCACTTTAGAGAAAATAGTTACCATAGTAACTGTGTTGAAGAAAAGAACCTCATAAGCTTCTTCTGTAACATCTGTCCTCACTCTGAAGCCAATCAAATCACAGTGACTCAGAGTGGGTTTGGCTCAAATGTGACCAAACGCCAAGATCCAGGCTCTAAGACCAAAAAAAAGAAAACACCCTGGGTTTTATTTTTTAGTCTTAGAGCTTTGCACCAAAGCCAATAGAGACCAAAACTGCCCCCTGGGGTCTTTAGGTTTTAAGAAGTTAAGGTCTATTATTGTCCCAAGGGGTACAAATCTCGGGACAATAATAGACCCAAGATTATCATAGGGTACAAACTATATGTGTACTAAATTGTACCCACTTTAAAGGGTGCAATGGGTGTACCCTTGAGGGTACCACCCCAGTGACGAGCTGTTGGACCCTTACAGGTACAGTTTTGACACTTTATTTCTAACAGTGTACATAAGGACAGTGCATATATTTTATTCAGTTTGGATCAGTTTTATGTATGAATGTAAATAACATGTTCCTTTGAATGAAAAAAGTAATGACTGTAAGCTCCCATTTCAATTAGTTTGTCCACATGACAAAAAAAAGAAAAGAAAAAAAGACTAAACAGATTTGAGTTCAGGTTTGAGTTCAATCATCTTGTTCGGGTTTACAGTGATGACGTGAGCACGCGGCCACAGACAAAGGAACAGCCCCACTTCTTAAATGTGGAGCGCCAGACTCTGAGCTTTCAAAGGCTTCTTTAAATATTGACGAGACGTAATAAAAGTTTAACTCAACTCTTCTGTGCGCTGTTTACCATCCATTAGTTTTCTGTCAGGCCTGTCACTTCCACTCCATTACCTACAGAGCCCGCAGCCGCCGGAATCATGTAGACACAAAATCAGAGTCACACACTATCGCTAGACGAGCCTGTACCTCGGAAAGCCTTTGTATCCGTGGGAACTGCAGAACACAATGAGAGGTGAAAGAACTTGGTCCAGGTGAAAATGTTTCTATCTTTTCTATAAACAGTGCAGTTGAAAGTCCTGTCCCTGTAAGTGAGCAGTGCAGATGAAGACTCCTGTCAAGAGAGCGCGTCTGTGATGGATGCAGGGCTGAGTGGAGGTCAGTAAAGCACATTAGACCTAACGTTGTTAAGAACGGCTCCTGGCCCGTTTGAACCTGATTAAAGCTGGGCTCTTTAAGTGCAGGACTGAGCTGTGTTCTTAAGTGCACGACGCAAGGCCAGATCATCCCTTCACTTACTTTCACCGGCGCTCGGGTTCCCGCAGTGCTGCTTTGTCTGTCCCAATAGAAGTTTGATGAGCTCTACCAATGCTTTCGTTACTGAACCAATGCAATCAGCCATAGGTGGTTGTGGCTTATCATTTTTAAGAATACTAGGAGTGCCATGAATACATGCTGCGATGTTTATCGTCGGTGTTAAGTAGTTATTCGTGTCCTTTTCTATTTCTCCCTTTATGTTTGAGTGGTTTCAAAAGTGTTTCAAGTGCTTTTTTCCTTTTCCTTCGTTGGGTCTCTCGTCATTTATGTTCTCTATCTGCTGCACCTGCAGCTCCGTGTCCTTCATCCGCGGGTGTGATTGTTATGGTTTGGCTTTCGCTAGTGAATTTACCCAGCCTTGTGTAACGCTTTCAGTTACAAGGGTGGCACAGTGGTTAGCGCTCGTGCTTCACAGCTAAAAGGTCCGCCACCTGGACGGGGCCTTTCTGTGTGGAGTTTGCATGTTCTCCCTGTGTCTGTGTAGGTTTCCCTTACCACTGAAAACATGTACAATAGGCCAGGATGATTGAGAGTGTACATGCGGGACGACGGACGCAAATTAGCCCAAGGCTACAATTCGGTGTGGCTTGTTTATATGCATGAGACCCATGTATGTTCATTATCATGCACTGTCCTGACCAAAAAATAAATAAAATCAACATGTGGGCGGGGCTGCCCGGGCAATAAGCTGGGCCTGCGTAAAACCAGCCTAAAGATAAGTAGAGTAAAACACAGTTAAAGAAATTTAGAGACAGCGCACTCAAGAAGACTCTCATCCACAATTCATTATTTGAACAAAAATAAGGTTTTCAGAGAGGTATACAGCTGAGGGACAGAGAGGCCAGACAGGTCTGTCCAGTCTGTGTCCTTTTTGCTGTTTCAGTGAGGACACTGTTATTTCCCAGAAAATTGCTTTATTGATTGTTAAACTTGAACTTTCAATAAAGACAGTCTTTCGGCAATTAGATGGCTATTTCCAGCGGCGGTTTTAAGGTCATAAAGTTTATTCCAGTGTAACTGAACTACACGCCAATTGGAAATGCAACAATTGAGGCTTCAACTGTCTGAGTCCAGCCTCTGATCTGACCACTGTTACACAGTAAATGTTCTCGAGTAAATTTTACTCTGTTCAGACTCTTCTCAGAGTAACTGTGAGTTGACTCTCTTCAGAGTGAAACTTCAGGTTACACAAATAGAATGTGTTCTATATTTGTAATAAAAACACTGAGGCCTTATTGCATTTCAGTCTGTCACAGACCAACAGGTGAAGAAACAGGAACATTTGTAATTCGACTATAACCCAGTTATTAGGACTTCAGCAGGAAGTACTCATGAAATACTGAAAATCAAGTAATTAACAACTGTTAGATTTAAAAGAATGAACGAAAGAAACGGTAAAAAAAAAACCTCTATAATTGTATCTGATGTAGGATCATGTGTGTCCCAGTTCCTCTGAGTCATGGTGGTCTGTAGCAGATGTGGACTGGACTGTGCTATCCACAGTTTTAATTTGGAGAAAATAAAATATTCCCCAAGTGCAGTCTGCAGGGTGGAGAGGACAGGAGTGATGTGGCTGTATCTGGATGAACCGGTGAAGACGGGCTGCTGCATTCTGCACTAACTGTAACCGGTGGAGTGATGACTGTGGGAGGCCAGAGTAGAGAACGTTTCAATAGTCCAACCGAGAACTGATAAATGCGTGAGTCGCCTTCTCGAGGTCTTGGCGTGAGAGAAAGGGCTTCACCTTGGTCAAAAGGCGCAGCTGGAAAAAGCTGGCTTTAACCACGGCATTTACTGTATTTGTTGTTTAAAGTTCAGTTCACTCCCAGGTTCATGACTGCCTTGTAGACTGTGCCCACATGCAGTGAAAAACCTACCAGAAACTCTAAAAACAATTGATCCTGGAGCCTCATAGAGGCCACCGTGATGGAAAGTTAAGGTGCCATGCTGACCACTCATACAGCCATTGGGTCACAAAAAGGTCAGTTACGCACAAAGTCTGTTTGTGAGGGGCATGCTGACCACTGGGTCAAAAAAAGGTCCACGGTATAACCTGCTTACTGCACTTGTTTGCACTTAGCCGTGCCTCCACACTGTATACTCTTCGATATGTGTCCCGCAAACAGTTTGGACACGACCTTTATATGTGGCCTTGGTTCGACATAGCCTGGCTGACGCCAGACTAAAATCACAAGTTATATTTAGTTTGGGGAACACCAATTCATTTTCTCATAGGAGAGGTGTGGTTTATGATCGTCCATATCCGTTTATTGGGCGCTACAAATGTCTCTCATGCGTCTGCACGTAGCCATAGCCAATCGTATCATCGTATCAGATGACGTATGACGTACCCGCTGTACATTTTCGAGCTTAACTATTTAAAACATGGTCTAAAGCTTGATCAATAGATGGCGTCGCGTTAGATCCGTAAATAAACTTTTTTTTTTACTCCGTCAACAAAATACAAGCTTCCGTATGTCCAATAGTGCGTCATCGCTTGCCGTCCCTCCTCGTTCTGTTATTGGTCCCCAAATCCATGAGAACATTTTGGCCATGGTCCCCAGGCTGTTGTGAAGTTCGAAATGATTCGAGCACACACAGCAGTCTGGTGTTAGCCAGGCTAGGTTCGACAGCTATTGTTCTGGACGCACGCAGGCAGTGAGAGCAGCCTCTCTGAGCCCTTGCCTCTCCTTTAAGGCCTCCTCCAGTTGTATATCCATTTCATTTCATTTCATTTCATTTATTTCGGTTTGGTCATGTACAGATCATTCAAACAAATCATTCGAAACATAAAACACAATAGATGACCAGGTGCAGGCAGAAGCTAAAGCTTATAGGCCACCGTTTTTACATACTGAGATATGTTCTTACCTGAGCTTAGATGAGTTCATTTGTACCTGTCTGGTCTTCACGTGTGCCTTCTGTAACGTAAACACAGCACAGACAGCGTTAGCATTTAGCCTCTCTCTTCTCCTCTATAGCTCCAAACGAGGTGTATTGTAAGGCGTAATAATACCAGGAGTAATTCGGTATCAGCGCAGTGACATATTCACTTTACTGTGCGGACGCCGAATTACTCCTGGTGTTATTACGCCTTACAATATAGTTCCCCTTTTTATCCGCTTAGAAAATCCACATTGTTTAATTTTGTGTAATTATACTTTGTAGTGTAACACTTCACGTAACCATATTTAAATAGGGAAAACGTGGAGAGTTTGGTAGCTTCTATCTTCACCTCGTTTGGAGCTACAGAGGAGAAGAGAGAGGCTAAATGCTAACGCCGTCTGTGCTGTGTTTACGTTACAGAAGGCACACGTGGAGACCAGACAGGTACAAATGAACTTGTCTAAGCTAAGGTAAGAACATATCTCAGTATGTAAAAACAGTGGCCTATTCCTTTAAAGAACATAAATGTACCCTTAGCGTACCCTATTTTCTAACAGTGTACAGCCCAACTGTTTGGTTGTGAAGTGTAATTTTGATTACCATTTTTATTGGTTGTTTGGCTAACCAATAAGATTGTCTTTTTGAAAAACCAACCAATTGGTCAGTTTTTTTAATAATATAATGGTTAATGTAACCAATATCTGTTCAACCAACTCATTTGGTTGTTTTCTAACCAATCTATTTTTAGGGTGTACTCTCAAATACCAATTTCATTGGTTGTTTGGCTAACCAATGAAATTGGTCGTCCCAAAACCAACAGATTGGTCAGTTTTATTGGTTAATCTTACCAATATATCGGTTAATCTTACCAATATCGTATCGGCTTAACCAACTAAATTGGTAATTTTTCTAACCAATCCTTTTTTAGAGTGTGTGTCCCCCCACTCCTCAATGTCGGATTGGGGGGGGGGGGGATGCAGGCGGGATGTAACCGAAACAAAAGTAAAAAGAAACAACCAGATTAAACGACCGATACTGGGGGGAGCAGGTCGTTACAGACGCTCTACTTCAAAGGTGTTTACCCACAGGTGAAAGTAGCTGTGATTAGAGGGGAGGAGCCGGGTCAACCCCAACTCCTCCCAACTGGTGTTTATCTACGCTGCGTGCTGAGTGTAATCTTGTTCACTGACGAAGCCTTTTGGATGAGAGGCGAAACGTTTGGAGACCTCAACTACCAAGTACAGAAGATGACTCAAGTACCTTCTTTGAAAACCAGATTAAACCTTAGCTAAATCTTAATCTAGGTGTTCGTACATACAAAGAAGGAATTTACAACGGAAGAAAGAAAGAAAGAAAGAAAGAAGAAAATTATTCCTGAAAATGTGAAATCAGAATAATTGTGGCTGTTTTTCAAGCTTTTGTTTGTTTTTACTTTTTGTATTACAAATAAAACAGAGTGCCATCTTTGCCAGTGAAAATGGAGCTTTTCGAGCTAAACTTCCGTTCAAGGCAGTTTTAATTTGCAGCCCTCGTTACAGACCTTTCCCACAGTTGGAACGCCTGTAGCTCATTAGTGAATTACACATTAGTGTCATTAACAGTGTTTTGAAACAACTTTTAATTGCTAGCACTAAAACAAATGTGTTGAAGTGACATTTTTGGAGGATTTGCGGCGGAACTGAGCTGAAAAGCGCTGCCACGTTTGACACTGGTACGAGTCCACTGTTAGATGAAGGCTGAGCATGAGCAGCTGGGACCATCGGCTCAGGGACAAGGACCCAGTGTCCACCACAGGGACACCCCAAGGACACTCAGCAGAATGATCCATGGAAAGACTAAAGAAAAACACTGGCACTTCCCACTATGTTTTAAGTGTCAACCCATTTAATCTTACACCTTTAACTGAAAAGACTAAATAAGAAAAAACAGCAAAAGGAAATGGGGGAAATAAAGGAGGTCAGCTTGAGGTCAGTTTTTATTATAATTTTGTGTTTTTGGTTTAAGATAACAATAATATTAATATAATAATAATAACAATATTTAAGGAAAACACAATATTTTTCGAGTCTATGTCAGATTTCGCGGCCAGTCACCCCAGAGTGATGACCATTTAAAAACCACGAGTCTAGCATACAGCAGAATAATAGTAATATAAACCTACATATGTGAAGATTTTAGGCAACTTCTCTCCTAAATGAGAATTAAATGATTATTTATTATAACTTAAATCTTTATGAAACAGAGTCAGAGTTTGACAGTGCACGGGGCCAACAATATGTATAACAAAAATATGCATCTGCAGGCAAGTGTTCTGATCCCCATGGGCCCCTAGAACGCCGTACGTTGTTCTCACATGAAAAAAAAAAAACGGACCTGGAGCTGTGTTTGGAGCCGCTCACGCATCTTGGAGCCGCTCACGCATCTTGGAGCAATCTTTGGATCTTAGCAGCGCGGCAACAGCAGCTCAGAGAAAGCTCCTCCTGACGTCGTACGCGCCCAGGAAAGGCTTTCCTCACCCCTTTCACCGCTGAGTGAAAACACTCGCCGGAGCTTCGCCACAGCCCCACGAGCTCCGCACTGACTTTTGTTTTATTTTTATTGAAACAGCTGCCCAGCGAAGGGGAGGAGGTGAAACTACTGGATCTTTTGTTTTCGCAGCTTTATTGTAATATTGCATTTTCTAAGCAACAAAGTGTAAGACAGTGACAAAGATGTGTTTGTTATTGTTACCAAATACCTGCAAAAAGCATTATATTCCAACTTTAAACGGGACATATTGTGCAAAATTGACTTGTGTGAGCTTTTAAGCTGGTTTGGGTGGTTTCCCTGTAGGTAGGACTTGGACTGGTTTTCTGGTTGATTCACGCATGTCTGAGGAATCCTGCTCTGCCTTTGAGGGCTCAGTCTCTGTGCAACGATCTAGACATATCCCCGCCCAGCCTACCCAGGAAGAGCACAGACCTGCTCTCATGTAAAATATGTTCTTCAGATGTGTTCATGATGTAATAGTTTACATCCAATATTGTTTTTATTTATTTAATTTTTATTGAAAAAACATTCGCTGACTGCCTCCCTCAGTAAACAATCGCACTCAGATCTACTGGAATACACGCCGCTTACTTTTCTTTGCTGCTGTTGTACAAACGCTTTTACCAGCTCATTTTCATTTCTGCATTATTACGTCTCCACGAGGAAAATCTTTAGACGTCGAGGAGAAGCACCGTTTTCAAGTTTCCAGGCCATGGCACAAGGTGAGGTGAGTTGGACTTTCTGATGATCATCCTTTGGACCAAAATGCTCTTATCTGTGCGCGACATTTTACCGACAAATACTTTTAATTGGACAGAGGAAAAATACGCACTTACCTGGTGCAAGATCTTGTATTAGACGCTGCTGCTGCTGCTCCAATCTACGATGGTGAGTGAAAGTAAAGCGAAATGTTCTCATGATATGGATTCTCTAAACCTGACAGTGACACTAATGCTACATGTCTCAGAAACAACACCATCGATACAAAACCCTCCTCGTGTTTGTGTTTAGTCAGAAACAGGGCAGTGCTTTATTCACCATCACATGTTTTCTTCATGTTTCACATTCACAGCCACTGGTTGTGTGACAGTCTTTTGATGGTTTGGGTTTGTGAGACATTTGACCTTCTTTTGGTGAGTGACGTTTGCTCATAGGGGCGGGGCTTTGGACCGGAAATGGATGACTCGCTTCTATTTATTTATATCAAGTTGTTTTAGGTCGATATTGCCTCTTCCAATGTTTAAAGTGTTGTATAACATTGTATGTGTGGAATAGGAAAGGCCATACTATCAAACTGGAGAGCACATTCTCTCCAGTTTGGCTTTACTCAAATCTAAAAGCTTCTTCAAAAAAGTGTCAAAACAACAACAAAAACAAGACAAAAATGTGACGAAAACGCAACGAAAAAAATCCATCCATCCATTTTCTTTTTTTCACTTTATCCGGGGCCGGGTGGAGGAGGCAGCAGTTTCAGCAGAGATGCCCACGCACACCTCCTCCAGCTGTTCTGAGTGGACCCCAAGGCGACACCAGGCCAGCTTGGAGACATAGTCCCTTCAGCATGTCCTGGGTCTTCCACGAGGCCTCCTCCCAATAGGACATGCCTGGAACACCTCCCAAGGGAGGCGACCAGGAGGCATCCGGAACACAGCACCACCGTCCCCCCTCGCCCTGACAGACTCTCCCACCCCCATCTCCATCGTAGACTCCTTCTGTTTCCTGGGCACCACCATCACCCAGGACCTCAGATGGGAGCCAACCATCAGCTCCCTCATCAAGAAGGCCCAGTTCTTCCTGCGGCAGCTGAGGAAACTTAAGCTGCCGACCAGGATGCTGGTGCAGTTCTACACGGCCATCGGCATTCATTCCATCGGTGGTCCATCCTCACCTCCTCCATCACCGTGTGGTCCATCCTCACCTCCTCCATCACCGTGTGGTCCATCCTCACCTCCTCCATCACCGTGTGGTCCATCCTCACCTCCTCCATCACCGTGTGGTCCATCCTCACCTCCTCCACCGTGTGTCCATCCTCACCTCTCCATCACTGTGTGATCCATCCTCACCTCCTCCATCACTGTGTGTCCATCCTCACCTCCTCCATCACTGTGTGGTCCATCCTCACCTCCTCCATCACCGTGGTCCACCTCACCCCCCATCACCGTGTGTCCATCCTCACCTCCTCCATCACCGTGTGGTCCATCCTCACCTCCTCCATCACCGTGTGGTCCATCCTCACCTCCTCCATCACCGTGTGGTCCATCCTCACCTCCTCCATCACCGTGTGGTCCATCCTCACCTCCTCCATCACCGTGTGGTCCATCCTCACCTCCTCCATCACTGTGTGATCCATCCTCACCTCCTCCATCACCGTGTGATCCATCCTCACCTCCTCCATCACCGTGTGGTCCATCCTCACCTCCTCCATCACGTGTGGTCCATCCTCACCTCCTCCATCACTGTGTGGTCCATCCTCACCTCCTCCATCACTGTGTGGTCCATCCTCACCTCCTCCATCACCATGTGATCCATCCTCACCTCCTCCATCACCGTGTGTCCATCCTCACCTCCTCCATCACCGTGTGGTCCATCCTCACCTCCTCCATCACTGTGTGGTCCATCCTCACCTCCTCCATCACCGTGTGGTCCATCCTCACCTCCTCCATCACCGTGTGGTCCATCCTCACCTCCTCCATCACCGTGTGGTCCATCCTCACCTCCTCCATCACCGTGTGGTCCATCCTCACCTCCTCCATCACTGTGTGGTCCATCCTCACCTCCTCCATCACCGTGTGGTCCATCCTCACCTCCTCCATCACTGTGTGGTCCATCCTCACCTCCTCCATCACCGTGTGGTCCATCCTCACCTCCTCCATCACCGTGTGGTCCATCCTCACCTCCTCCATCACTGTGTGGTCCATCCTCACCTCCTCCATCACTGTGTGGTCCATCCTCACCTCCTCCATCACGTGTGGTCCATCCTCACCTCCTCCATCACTGTGTGGTCCATCCTCACCTCCTCCATCACCGTGTGGTCCATCCTCACCTCCTCCATCACCGTGTGGTCCATCCTCACCTCCTCCATCACCGTGTGGTCCATCCTCACCTCCTCCATCACCGTGTGGTCCATCCTCACCTCCTCCATCACCGTGTGGTCCATCCTCACCTCCTCCATCACCGTGTGGTCCATCCTCACCTCCTCCATCACCGTGTGGTCCATCCTCACCTCCTCCATCACCGTGTGGTCCATCCTCACCTCCTCCATCACCGTGTGGTCCATCCTCACCTCCTCCATCACCGTGTGTCCATCCTCACCTCCTCCATCACCGTGTGATCCATCCTCACCTCCTCCATCACCGTGTGGTCCATCCTCACCTCCTCCATCACCGTGTGGTCCATCCTCACCTCCTCCATCACCGTGTGATCCATCCTCACCTCCTCCATCACCGTGTGGTCCATCCTCACCTCCTCCATCACCGTGTGGTCCATCCTCACCTCCTCCATCACCGTGTGGTCCATCCTCACCTCCTCCATCACCGTGTGGTCCATCCTCACCTCCTCCATCACTGTGTGATCCATCCTCACCTCCTGGCAAATAAGTGACAAAAACGCAACAAAAGAGGCACAAAACGTGACAAAAAAAGCCATGAAAAATGTGATGCAAACACAACAAAAAAGTGACAGAAGAGCGATGACAGAAAGAGTCAAAAAAGTGACGGCAACGCGAGGAAAAAGAAGCTGAAAGTAAGAAGCGTGAAGTCGAACTGGAGAAACTGCGTTTGGTGAAGAGGTTAATACACTATTATGACCACGGCTATTTCAGAAATCAAAATTAAAGTGTAATATCGAGTCTTTAAACTGTTGTCCGCTTAGATTGTTCTTTTTCTTTTCAGGACACACTATTTGGTCTCGCTCCACGCTTCGATCTGTCTTTACATCAGATAACTGATAAACATCTAATCAAAGCGAGCACAATAAAAGCAACACAAAAAACCCCAAAACACAGGGTTCCCGAGCGCTCCCAGCCTGAGCCGGCGCTGGCTGAAAGTCGTCCAAGTGAAACAGAAATTAATTAATGTGAAATAACGCTTCCAAAAGTGTGTGTGTGTGTTCTCTGCGTGCCTCGACACGCTGGCTGCGCCGACACATGGCTCGCTGTAAACAACTTTAATGAACATCATCTCCTCCGCTTTTATCCTCCTGTTTTTAGACAAATACACAGACCAGGTTTTAACTGGCTAATACTTCAGACACGCACATTAATTTAGCTTCTTGATTTTTAATGAACGATCTGTGCGTTCGCTCGGAAATCACTTACCTCTCCCCGAGCGGCGATGTAAACACGTGACGTTCATAGCTCGCTGGCGTTATGTGCTCCTTCTGGTCCAATTAGCCACACAGTCCACTCCTCCAAATGTACACTATTTACATGATTAATTACTCCTAAAATGCACCGAGTGTGCGGGGTGGGGAGCAGCGTACTATTCTAAAGGTACAGTCTTATTACCGGGCATTTTTCATGTTTAAATGAATAAAGACATGCATATATAAGCCCAATCTATCGAACAAGCTGGGTTTTCTTAACTCAAACTTTAAGCCGACATTTCGCACAAACTATGTAGCTTTAACGAAGGCTTACAATACCAGAGCAAGACTTTTTGGCATTCTTTGTATCGGCCACAGCCTAAAACACGGTCCTCTACCAAGCCTGGTGTCAAGGCGGTGAATATGATTTTCTTTGACATATTCCACTCTCTGTGAGATAGTTTAGTGTATCCACTGTAAGTTGTGATTAGTAAAGGTTGCTCAAAAAAATTGCAGACACAAATTGCCCCAATGTAATTGAGTAACAGTTCCGTCATTAGAACAATTAAAGCGTACTCTAAATGATTAATGAAACCTTACTCATTACAAAGTAAAGTCTGCTTTGAAAAGAGTAAGGTTTCATTAATGACTTAGAGTAAAGTTTACTCTAAATCAGTAGCCCCTAAAATACCTGAGCCCTTATAGGACCTGCTGTTATGGGCCGGGCTTTTTTCAGAGTTAGACTTCTGTCAGAAACCATGAGTGACAGTAACAGGACACTAAATACATTGTGACCATTATATTCAGTAAAAAGGCCGAGGCCTCACTGTTCTTCAGTCTGTCACAGACCGACAGGTGAAGAAGGAAGTCATGGAGCTTCTGCTTTAGACTGAACTTTACACATGTGCGGTAAATTCTGAAACAGCAGGTCCTATAAGGGCTCAGGTATTTAGGATTTAGAATAAACTTTACTCTAAGTCATTAATGAAACCTTACTCTTTTCAAAGCAAACTTTACTTTGTAAAGAGTACGGTTTTGTTAATCATTTAGAGTATGCTTTAATTGTTCTAATGACGGAACTGTTACTCAATTAAATTGTGGCAATTTGTGTCTGCAATTTTTTTGAGCAACCTTTACTAATCACAACTGTTTCTATAGTTTGGAGTCCTTAGCGATCAGTAATAACATAAATGAGTCTGTTTCATCTATTAAAATATATGATCACTCAGACAGAGCATTTAAAACCTTGTCTACTCCACACCGAGCGTCACTCGTCTCTGTGGCTCATCTGGGTGCCATGACATCGGTCCGACAACCCATTAGTCCGACGTCTCAGGGGTGGCCATTAGTCCGACATCTCTATAGGCAGAAAAAAACAGGCAAAAACAGGCCCATTGGTCCGAAGTCCCATTGGTCCGACCATAAACACCGTAACCCTAATATTAATTAGCATTACAAACAATCAAACAGGCTGCGGCGGTTCTAGTGTTAAAAAAATGTCATGTTAAAGAGCTATTCTCTTCTCTTCAGCGGACTTAGAGCAGGCATACACTCCAAGGATGTGTGCGTAAACTCTGAGCACATCTCCGCTGTTTATGGTCAGACCAATGTGCCTGATTTTTCTGACTAAAGAGATGTTGGACTAATGGCACCCCTGCTCAATGGGACACTTTCGGAATAATGAGACGTTGGATTAATGGGTTGTTGGACTAATGGGCTGACACCGCTCATCTGTGCATTAGATCGGGGACATAAAGACAACACGGGCATTTACCGTGATTAGAGCTCATCTCTTCTTTATGTGCTTGCACGAACTGGACGCACTTCTCTCCACTTCACCACCGCGACACACATTTAACATGAGCCTGCTGTATTTAGTTTCCCCTCGGCTTCGTTTTATCCCATAATGAAATGCTACGAAGATAAATCCATTTTGCTGTGTCGTGTGGTAAAAACAACACGCCAAAGCACGATGGTGAAGTGGAGAACGGGATCGCGGTGGTACAGAGCCAAAGCAACATATGCACAAAGGTCTCTGTCTTTGCTATAAAAGCCAAAGTGAAGTCAAATAGAGTTCTCAAAGTGTCGCAGAGCATCTCAGAACTTCTCCTCCATAGTAAAACTTTGCTGTGTTTCTCCAAACTCTGCGAGACTGTAAAAAAGACACCCATAGATAACTCTCACGGGATTCTAGTGTTACTCAAGAGGGCTGTGCTGCTATCCAGTGGGTGGGAGTAAAAGTGCAAGACCAAAGAGAGACGATGCAATGGATATTTATTTTCTTCCACTTGTCCGTTGCCGGGTCGTGGGGGCAGCTGTTGGAGCTGCACCAGCCCCTATGGCTCCTCCTGCAGGTGGTGGGTCCACAGAAGGACGGCCTCATGGTTCTAACCGGGCCTGTTGGTCTCTCATAAGGGGCTTCTGAACCGCTCTTTGTCTGACCCGTCACCTAGGACCTGTTTGCCATGGGAGACCCTACCAGGGGCACGAAGCCCCCGACAACAGAGCTCCAGGATCATTCGGGCTCAAACCCCTCCACCACGATAAGGTGGCGGTTCCAGGAGGGTAGGGCAATAAATATTTCCCCCAAAAATAGATGTTTAAATATCGATTCAGACTCTTTTTGCATCAATACGAGAATTGAGTAATGTAATATCGTGATATATCGCCAAATTGATATTTTTCCACAATGTTCTGAAGAAGACCAGTTTGTGGTCGTAACGTGTCGGCATGTCCCTCTGCTAAATAAAGGACTTTTATCCTTATCAGAGTGCCTCGGATCTCTTTTGCCACACTCCACTACCTAAGGCAAGTTTATTCCTACTCCTAGTTTTGTTTTGTTCATCCTGAAAGAGCACCTGATTTTTAGCATCTTAAACATTTTTAAAGACTGTGTTCGGACCCAGTGCAGCACTCCCGACCACCTTCCTTTCACTAGTATCAATTGAGACGCTTTTTGCATCGATACGAGAATCGCATAATGTAATATCGTGATATATCGCCAAATCGCTATTTTTCAACACCCCTAATAACTATCAAATCAGACTCTTACGTTTGTATCTGACATATCAGCTTATATCATATGGGAAATGTCCAACACTGAGAGTTCCTGAAATGTTTCAACCCTAGTCTGAGCGGATCTGACCAACCATCGTGCTCCGTACGTTTTCAATCGGACCAGCAGCAGAGTGCAGGCTCTGACAGTCAGGAATTTAGCTTGTCCTAAAATAAACCCAGTCAGTGTTGGCCTTGTATTTGCTGATGTCAGTATCCACTGGTAGTAGCATTAGCAGCAGTTTTTCCCCACCGAGATTACAGTAATGTCTGTAGTAAACACATGATTCTGTGGCCTTGCAGAATTCCATGGCATAGATGCACTGTTTCTCCACCATTACTTTAACAAACGCTGCATTATGAATATAATTGTCATACTCATGAGAGGTTTTCTTCTCCCTCGGCTAGGCCACGCCCCCTTTTAGCACATGTTGCTGTCTGTATCTATAGTATATAGCAGTGGTGTCATTTGGGGTCACGGACCGAAATTAAGCTCCCACGGTCCACATATAAACAGGAAAATACTATTGAGAAAACAAACAGGACAATATCGGCTTGTCCTTGTATAGCACTATACAAGCCTGTGTCACAAGTTTCTCAAAGTGCTACATTACTCATTCACTCCACACTCAGTGGTGGTAAGCCACTATAGTAGCCACACACAATTTCTACGTGGTGTAATGTGTTGTTAATATCCTGATCTCTTATTATGTCAGTGCCCTTTGCTGGACACCTGTGGAATTCTTTCCTTTTTTTAAGCTGCCCTCTAGTGGCTGGAGTGAGCATTCTGGTTATTTCTTTAAAAATGAGGAACTCCACACAGGAATGGGCTATATTACTTTTCTATTTTGACATACCCAAGAATTAGGGCTCTACAAGTCGCGGGCCAGATTGAATCATCTCGGCCGGACAAATGTGACCCGTCGTCGATTCCAGGGACACAAGTTGACAGCCCAAGTTGTGAGAAAAACTCAAAGAAGTTTTTTTTTTTAATTGGTAATTTTCGCTTTTTTGCAGAATCGTTCAGTTGAAGTCATGAAGAAGCCTCTCCATGTTTAAGCTAGCAGTAATGGTATGTTTAAAAGTGTAAACTTTTAGGTTCAAACCGGCTTGATTAGGGAGATTTCGGAGCGCGCAGTAGGGGCGTGACTTTGTCTGTGTGTATTTGCATGCTGGGTAAACACTGGTCGTGTTGGATAGACTCTGCAAAGATTGTAGCACACGAGCTGAACCGTGGACGTTACAACGAACATGTTTGGAAGTACTTCTGCAAAGTGGATTTATTAATCACTGATTATGTGGCGTTGCTTCCTCATTAAGAGCCTTGATAGCAAAGCAGCGACAGCGGGACAGAGACGCTTTGCTCCCCAGACAGGACACCACATTGCCACGCAGCTTCAGCGCTAAAAAAAGCTTCCCACAAAAGCATCAAACTGTAAGTAGTATCTTTTTAAACTGCTGGATTTTGCATTTGAGTTGATCTCTGATGTCCCGCCTCTCACACTCAGCCCCGGGCTGACACTCCGTCCTCCGGCCGCCTCCCTCTCAGCCCCGGGCCTGACTGCGTATAACGCCAGCCTGTTCTGTGCTCCTTCAGCCCTCTGTGTCATTTGTAGGCTTGCTTCTTTTCTCTTGTGATGTGGTGCGCGTTCGTAAAGTGCTTTCTTTTCCCCGCGGACTTTAATTCCGTCCAAAATGAACGGGACTGGCGTGTACAGACTAGAGCATGAGCGGGGAAGAGAGCAGACGTAACGCAAACTCACACAGAGACACACATAGGTGGAAAATCGGAGACACTGAGCAACATGGAAGCATTCTCTGGATCACAAGCTGCAAAACGCTGCTTGTTTTGTGAAAATCCAACGCACGGTAGTACAGCGGTTAGAGCTCGTGCTTCACAGCTAGAAGGTCCCGGGTTCGATTCCCACCAAGGCCGGGGCCTTTCTGTGTGGAGTTTGCATGTTCTCCCCGTGTCTGCGTAGGTTTCCTCTGGGTACTCCGGTTTCCCCTACCACTAAAAACATGTACAATAGGCCAGGATGAATGAGAGTGTGTTTGAGAGTGCGCATGGGGGACGACGGATGGAAATTAGCCCAAGGCTACAATCCGGTGTGGCTTGTTCATTAACTTGCACTGTCCCTACCAAATAAACTACATATGTCAAAAACCTGCTGTAAAGATAATAAGACGTGGTTGTGTACACTGAATGCATGTATGGAGCCCCGCGGATTAACCTGTGCATCACTAGTGTGTATGTTTGTGCTATACAGCAAATTCTGCAATCTGGCAAATGTGAGAGGAGTTTGTCTGTGTGTGTTTGAGAGAGGAATATCCACTATCAACCAGCTTCATTTGTGCAGGACAAGAGACATTTATTTACGGGGGTATGGCTTATCTAAATGAGATGTAAATGAGCCCTATTGTCACCCCAGCTGCAGAGAGGGGAGAACTGCTCATTCTTTTAAAGCTGTTTACTCCTTTCACCCTTCATTGAAGGCCTAAATTCAAGTGCCTAGAAATGGTCCAAATATGATCAGATTTCCATGAGTTACACATTGTTGGAAAGCTTGGAGACTACACTTTAACAATCTGTGAAAATCTCAAAATGCCCCAGAACCGACTTGAGTCCCTGGTTCTAGTGACTGGTCACAAATGTGGTATAGAGACAATGGTTGAGGAAAGCCCTTCTCTTTGGTCCTCATGGCAGGGAGCTGACATTGCTGTAATAGCACCCCCTGGTGGCCAGGGGCGACTCCAAAAGACACTAGTGCTCCATCCGAAACCAGTAAATTGGTAAGAGGTCTAACGCCAAACCGGATGTGCGTCAGCGTCCACCATGATAAGACGCGTCCGAATTGGGCTTTCAGTTAGGAAGGAAAGTGGCCTGTATGCTAACTATCATAGCCACTTTAGCATTGGAACCTCTGATGCTAACTCACTGGCGATTAGGAGCCATGTGCCATCCCATAAGCCACTGCGCCAATCTCCCCCCCCCCCCTCGAGTGATTCATGCACAACCACTGTTGATTGACAGGTGCAAATTTAATAATAACAATACATTAAAAAAAAGATTCTGCACAAGCCAAACTTTATAAAAGTGACAAAATACATGTCGTCCCCACAGGTCAGTCACATGGTTTTAAAGAGCCTCCTCAGTAAATGGCCTAAATGAAGCAGTTTGTGCTTTTGCTTCATTTAGTAGAAACTTAAGCCACATGGCTAATTTGCATACTGTAGCTTTATGAAACCGCTGTTGAGATAAAATAAAGGGAAATGTGAAGGATCATTTGGATGATTCTCTTTTTTTTCTCCTTAAATGTCTTTATTTGGACACTATGTTGTTGTTGGACAATATACAGTAGGGGGCGGCATGCGCTTTTGTTTGCCTGCACTGAAGAAGAACAGCTGTTGGTGATGTCACTTCCCTTCCCCTGGGTAAGGACGGTGGAATTGGGCAAATGCTGCTGAAGCTCTAGTTCACTAACTGCATAGAGATCTAACAGTTGACCGCATGAAAGGTTAAGGATTGGTTGCTAGTGTTAATACTTAGAGGCTACAAATTGATGGTTTCGGATGCAGCAAAAGTAAACAGGATTTTAATGTAGCTTTTGGCCTCGTTTGAACTGCTTGAAAGCCTGGCTCCAAAGAGTTTCTTTTTCTAAACATTGCTATGACCCATGTGACAATGCTGGGCTAGGTTTCATATTTTTTTGTATACTAGAAATAAAAAGTGCAAGCCTATATCTATGATTGATAGACCTTCTAAGGAACAGGCTTTGTAGGAGGAGATTGAGTAGCCATGTTAATTTCACAGACCACTCGGAATCATTACTATGAATGGGGCTGAATGGCAAACCGGTTATCTCTTCTAACTTATATCTACGTATAGAGCAAAAAAATCACAGAAATGCATTTAGCTCTGAGCCTGTTCCTTCAAATCCGTACATTTTGTTAGCCGTTGAATCCCGGACCAGATTTAAATTGAGAGCTCTATCCCTATACAAATGAATATTAACGTACAACAGCTGAAAACATCTGGATGGTTCATAATTTGCAATATTCAGTGGCAATAGGTAAATAGATTGAGCAGGCTCTGAAAAGTCTCCCGGACTAGCCTACTAGCTAACTGTCCGCATACACTAAGGTTGAACGCCGCTTCTCCTTTTCATTTAAAGCAGTACTATGTAACTCATGCCCCTAGAGGCCATAAGCACCACTGCAGGTGTCGTAGCATGTTGAGTTTTTTTTACTCATTAGTTATCTGTGAGAGTAAATACTACGCTGACAGAAAAGACAAAGGGAGAGAGGGATATTATGTCACACACAAAAGGAGGAACACACTGGTGTGAGGCGACAGTGTCCGTCACTAGTGGTCACAACGATAGCCGTCGGACAGCCCTCTTTTTAAAAAGTCCAGGAGACTGTATGGTTCTTATGGTGAGGGGGATCCTGTTCCAGAGCCTGGTGACCTCACAGAAAAAGGAATTGTGTCCGTAGGTTTTCCTGTAGTTAGGTATTTGTAAGATTTGGTTTGTGGTGGATCTGGTTGAACGCTCGGATCGAGAGCCGGAGCAGACAGTGAGGCCGATGGGCAGTTGTTGAGCAGATGGAAGTAGAGCTTAATCCCATGACTCAGAGCAGAGTTCTGGAAAGTCAAGGCACCAGACAGTGATAGAGCAGTGTAGTGGTGGGTCTAACCAGGGAGCCTGTGGTGGATCTTGTATGATTTGTTGTAGAGTCTAGTCACAGGTTCCCGTATTTCCTTAGTTGTGAGCGTCCAAACTGGCAGACCGTAGGACAAGGTGGAAAGTACGATGGCATGTAGGTAAGTTTTTGAGACGGATACTGACAAACATGCTCTGATGGAACATTCGATAAAAACAGTATAAAAAGTGGACAAAAAAGCTGTGGGACAACGTTAGCTGCTGAGTCACTGCTGGTAAATCCATCTAGTTCACTGTAGTGTCCAAGTGTTCTCCATTTGTTGATTTATCCTCTGATGCAACACCTCGTGACATCAGCAGGTGGAACAGAGTATTATTGGGGGAGGGATTACCGAAACTATGGATGAGACCAAACATAACTCGGAGCAACATTCCATAGCTATAGGCCGTTTCAGTCAGTCTTTTTACTGCACTTTGTTCTTACCGCGCTGTGTCAGTAACATTAGCGGAGCGTCTGACACACGATGCCATCTCTTCCTGCTCTTAAGATGTTCCATCTGGCCCTGAGAGCTTCAGTCGGCCCGAGCTAATGAAATCAGACTAATGTAAAAGTATGCAGGAGTGAGTAAATGTCTGTGGAGAGGCTGGTAACCGCATATGTGAGACATTTATTTCAAACTGCCCCTGTGGATACATATCATCACAATATATTTCAAAGTTTTCTATCTTTCAGCTTTAGTTTGTTTTGTGATGTTTAAATGTTTGCTTTACATCAGCCTAAAGAGTGGCAGAAAGGGCCTCATTTTTATTTCAATTTTATTTTAAGATGTCTGAGCACGGAAAGGCACACCTTTTCATTCAAATGATCCAAAGGTTTAATGAGACCCTTTTGACCTTGATTTGAGTCGGTAAGTAAACTTATCAGTCAGTGGTATATGTTCTTTTGCACTTAAAATAAGAAAGAAAAAAAACTTTATTGCACCTAAAATAACCATACTATTTCATTATAAACAAAAGAAGCTGTTCAAAAATAAACTATATCCTTCAAATCCACATAGCCAATCACGCATTCTTTAAAAGTTCCAAGTTCCCTGATGATACATCTGTGGAGGGAAGTTAATTCTGTGGGAAACTCATTTATGCTTTAGATAATGAAATAACTGAGGAATACTTGTTTGCTTAGCCTGGCTTTGCCAAACTAATCTCTGTCATCCTGCCTTTGCTCTGCCTGATCCCGTCACATCTCTAAGCAGGAAGGGCCTGGTTGGTACTTGGATGGAGACCGTTTGGGAACACCAGGAAGCCTGGGTAAATGTAGTGAGTCACTGAGTGAGTGGTGGGAGGGGCCGATGGCGCAGACTGGTAGCCTCGCTTCTGTCAGTCTACCCCAGGGCAGCTGTGACTACTTATGAGGCTTACGATCACCAAGTATGGAGTGGACAAATAATGCATATAATTGTAAAGGGATTTTGAGCGTCTGAAAAAGCATTGTCATCCAGACGAATGCATTATTGTTATTATACAGTCCCGATCAAAAGTTTAAGGCCACACTGTAATAAGTGTTTCCTGGAATAAAAGCAATACAATTGAGTTAAGTGTTGCATTTGCCTTTTTGCTTTCACACAACTTATTTTTCAACCTCTTCAGGGTGCCAGTTTTGGACGCAATTGGACACAAGGGGGCGCCCTTCCAACCTTCTCAGTGTAAATGTGAATTGACTTTCTTCAGAGTTAGACTTTAGGTCAGACACCATGAGTGACAGTGACATGACACTATATACAGTGTGCTCTTTGTTTCCATAAAAAGGCTGCGGCCTCATTCACAGACTGAGAAGTGAAGAAGGAAGTCAGGAAGAGTCTGCTTTAGACAAACCCTCAGACTTCTGCTGAATATTAGAGTTATTCATATTCTGAAACTCAAAGATATGGTAAAAACAACAAATATAGGAGAAATTATTATTATAATTACAAAAAAACAAAAACAAACACATGATTGAAATTGAACATATCCATATATATTATCTGATGTAGAGTCCCCGGTTCCTCTGAGTCATGGTGGACCATGACAGATGTGGACAGGACTGTGGTAGATCTACTTTCACTTTAGAGAAAATAGTTACTATAGTAACTGTTGAAGAAATGAACCTCATGAGCTTCTTCTGTAACATCTGTCCACATCAGTCCTGCTGCACCACGACTCAGAGGAACTGGGACTCTACAGCAGATACAAATGAAGGGATTTTGTTTTTAATAATAATTAATAATAAACAAATTTAATCACATACAGGCTTTTTCACACTTATTATGATGGAATATTTACATTTCTATCTCTATTCTATCTTATATCCAGTCATTTAGAATTTCTTAAAAGATCCTGAGGGTTATGGAACTATAAAGTGGTCTTGAAATCGTAATTGAAACTCACAGAGAAGTGTCTGGACACACAGCAGAAAGAGCAGAAAGGCGGGCCTAACACGCAGATTGACAGCCATTTAAACCAACCAGCTCTAACGCTCATCTGTTGAGTCTGCATGGACTCGCTGTGAAGGAGTTGATCAGCAGCAGCTGCAGACAGAGAGGCCCAGGGAAACGTTACCGCCGTCACTGACTCGGTCCCTGGTTCTCATTGACTAAACCAGTATGTTCAAATGGGGCAGTGCAGATCCATGTGTGATACCCTAGGGTGTGGTTTCCCCCAGGGATCGGTGCTGGGACCTAAACTATTTTTATTATATCAATGATTTGTACTTGGTTTCCAAGAAGCTTAAACTGGTCCTTTTTGCAGATGATACAACGATCATACTCAGGAGCAGACTTACAGCAAATGGTGATCGAGATTACAGAAGAAATGGATACATTGAAAGATGTTATGACATTATGAAAACCAAAACAATGTTCTTTGGAAATTGTGTAATAAATGTTTTGCTTTGCAATAACCTGGTACATTTTTAAAAAAAAGTTTACAAAGAGTTTATATTTCTTAGATATGAGTTGTAGCACATTCTTTTGTTGTTGTTTCTTTATTTTGCTTATGTTTTTTTTATTGTTCTTCATTATTTGTTGTTACTTTGCCCTATGTTCCTTTGTTTATTATTTGCTACCCTGCAAATGTTAAATGTAATGTTATTGTTTTTATTTTGGGGTGGGCGCTTATAAGACTTTGGCTTCGGCCCACTCCCTTTGAGCAGGTTAACTGCTCAAACAAATAAATAAACTAAACTAACTAAACTAAAATGTCTTCCTGTTACGGTGGTTAGGACGACAACAGTGTGGCACAGTGAGGGACGTTCTCTTGAAAATTCCATGCGACTGCTGTGATTGGTTCACCAATCAGAAACCGGTCCTTTCTTTCGTGCACAAAGGTAGTGGATGTGGTTTACCAGGTTAACACATTTTGCTTGTGGTGTCATGTACAGAAAGGTCCAACTTTGGAATTTGGCCCAATAGGTTTTGGTTAAACAATTGTTGATTGCTCATTAATTAATATTTAAAGAACAAATAATCATAGCGTTAATGTACTGTATTAGTTTCAGGGTCAAAAGCACCACATGCAGAAAAGTACCGTCAGACAGCTTTAAAGTCATAGTTTGTAACTGACTGACTAACTGACACACATTTAGTTTCATCCTTTATATACAGTATACTGTATGTGCACACTCTCTGAACACTGGGCCTTTAAAACATGGTTCTTGCTGGAGTTGCCAGTACCTAAACTGAACACCACTTTCTTTCTTTGTGGACGGTTCAACAAAAGTGAAGGCAGCTAGTGTAGGAGCATCCACAGTGCCTTTTGTGCGCCTTTCTCGTGTTCCTCTTGTGTGAAGTTGCCAAAATGTTGCATTACTCCTCTCCCCTCCATACACGTGCTGTTTCTATCTCCCCCCCATCTCTCCTCTATTAACTTTCCCCATTCGACACGGTGAAAAAAAGAGAAGTGGCGGCTTATCTTTGAGCTCTGGTAACTCATACGCACATACGCACACACACGAGCGCTCTCTTCACGCGGCCTGCTCTTGTGCAGCACGCACCAATGACAGATAACGACGCGCCTAATGAATTTCTAAACTAATCTATATTTGTCCAGAGTTCATGAGGGTCCAACGGCGGAGGGAGGGCAGCGGAGCGCCCTGGCAACGCTAACGTCTCCTCGCGGCGAGTCGGTTTAAGACACGCACATTAGCAGTGAATGAATAGCATTTAAGGGAACACATAATTGTGGCTTATATCAAAGTGATTTAAGGGAGACACTGCGGGCAAAACTCAATTTACAGGCTTTGGGCCAGCTTGCTCTCCTAACATATAAACTCGTACCTGGAAAAATATCATCTTCGTGATAAGGGGTTTATTTATTTCAACCTGGATAGACTCAAACAGAGACAAAAGCCGCAATCTGATCCCAGCAGTAGACATGGATATATGGATTAAAGTTACTATGGATGGTAGGTTAGCAGTAGGGATGTCTTCCCCCGGAGCCTGGACAATGGTGGTAGTAAATGAGACTGGCTGTGGATAAAAGAGGCAGTGAAGGGGTGGAGGTGGGTCGCAGCACGAGCCATGAACACTGGAGTCTTAAACGCGGTACTGAGGGCGATTGTGTGGCTCTGTGCTGACAGGCTGAGGTGGAGGTGTGACCCTCGCAGACACGATATTTTCTCCAAATGTATATTTTTTCGTCAACATTTATTTTATTTATTTATTTGGTCGGGACAGTGCATGTTAATGAACATACATGGGTCTCATGCATGTAAACAAGCCACACCGGATTGTAGCCTTAGGCTAATTTCCATCCGTCGTCCCCCATTCACACTCTCAAACACACTCTCGTTCATCCTGGCCTATTGTACATGTTTTAGTGGTAGGGGAAACCGGAGTACCCGGAGGAAACCTACGCAGACACGAGGAGAACATGCAAACTCCACACAGAAAGGCCCCGTCCAGGTGGGAATCGAACCAGGGACCTTCTAGCTGTGAAGCACGAGCGCTAACCGCTGTGCTACCGTGCCGCCCATCTCCACCGAAATAGCACCGACAGACACCAACATTTCCATTCTTATTTGTTTTTTTGTTTTACCAACAATGATAGAGGAAGCTACTACATTGAAATGTTAGTTGGCAGGATCACTTTTCAGAGTCACTTTCGCAGAAATGCTAGAAAAATCCCAAACTTGCTCAGAACAAATCTTGGTAACTAAAAATTCTACAACATAAAACCATAAATTTAATTCTGGCTTTATCTGTCATTTTTACAAGAACACATGAACGAAAACTTGCAGTACATTTTTATTTCATAGGTATGTCAGCCATTTACAGCAAAAGTTTCGATTTGATGAATGCATTGATCCCTCTTCACATGCAATTATGTTTCCACAGACTTGAAGGACTTTCAGGAAACCACCGACAGGGTAACTCAAAACTGCATGAATGAAGCAAAAATACTACTCCGGGTGTATGCTTTAGATGAGGGAACAGCATTTTTGGCTGTACTGTGGATACAGAGAAGTTGTGCGAGTGTAGCCGCACTGCAGTGGTAGTATATTACAGGTTGAGCCTTGGCTTTAGGTGTTAATTGTGCGACTGTACTGTGATGCAGAGTGACTGTGTGGGATATACAGTACTGTAGCAGTGCATTACAGCTCCATTGGGCGGTGTGTGGTTGACCCTTGGATACAGGCTGGCTTTAGGTGTTAATTGCGCGGCTGTGCTGTGATGCAGAGCGGCTGTGTGTGGTGTGAGATGAGCTAAACAGTCCACCCTTTCCCCATGAGCAACACTCGGAGCAGAGTTCAGGTGTTTGGACCAAGTGTGGAGATGTCGTGAGAGAAGTGAGAAGGTTCCTGTGATCTCACTGGCAATGTTGTTATGTTTGGAACTGTTATTTCCATCTGCCTCCGTTAGCTCGTGCCTTTGTGCTCGTGATCAGGTGCTGTTGGTGTTTCTCATATAAAGAAATAGTGTAAGACACAGGTCTTTGGATCATATATTTAAACGCAGGTGCTCTTCAAGGATCCGGGTAGAGCTGAAGAAGGCGATCCGAGGCACTCTGACTAGGTAAAAATCCTTTATTATAATCGGGACATCACAGGCTTAAACCGACGCGTTTCGACCACATACGTGGTCTTCGTCAGGGCACAGATTAAAATGCGAAGAGTGTTACCAGGTGGTATTAATGGTGATCATGTCACGTGTGCATGGTCACATGCACATAGGTGACCGCCCGCAGGTATACAGACATTATATTGACAATGTACACTATACAACACTATACAGTACAAAGTTGCATTGTGCAAAATTACATATAAAAACAAATGTATACAAGAGAACGCTTACGGTAAATGGCAGCAAGGGAAAAAGCTCCCCCACACTATTCCGAGGGACATTATAAAGTATACTGAAAAGTCAACATCCTCGTTCAAGCCAGGATGAGTGGTAGCGTTTAGTGTTTGAATCCAATAAGTTTGTCTTTGTGAAAGAGTTCTGAGTCTGTCACCACCCCTGCAAGTGTTTTTAATCACATCAATGACCATAACTTTAAGTAGCTGATTGGAAAACTTAAAGTGTTGAGCAATTGGATAATTAGGATTTTGAGTCCTGATGGCATATTGTGTTCTGAAAAAATGGTCTTGAGTCTTCTTTTAGTTAAACCAACATAGAAACAGCCACACATGCAGTCCAAACGATACACAACATGGGTTGTATTACAGTTTGCGAAATGTCGGCGGTGAAAGGTTTTGTGCCTCGGGAGTCTTTGAAAGTAATGTTTCGGTTAATGTGAGAACAATGGTTACATGAGCCGCAACGGAACGTGCCAACAGGTTGAGGGAAAAGTGTAGTTTTTTCACTCGGTAAGATGTTTTTAACCAGCTGATCCTTTAAAGTAGGAGCTCTACTCACAGCAAAGAGGGGTGGTTCAACATCAAAAACATCAGAAAGCGTTGGATCGCTACGTAGAATACCCCAGTTTCTGTTGATGATACGCCTTACAGTATGTGATTGGTCATGTTACTATATTGCAGTGAGAAGAATACTCTGTTGAACTGTTTTTCTTTGCCTCCTTTTGGAAAAGGTCTGGCCTTTGAATGGATTTCACTTTTGACAGGGCTTGGTTAAGGTTACTTTTTTGATAACCTCTCTGTTCGAATCTTTGAAACATAATGCTTGCTTGATGCTCAAATTCAATTTCAGTGTCACACAACCTTTTGAGTCTCTGGAATTGCCCAAATGGAATGTTGGAAACAAGACTGTTTGGGTGAAAGCTGTCAGCACGTAAATAGTGTTCCGATCCGTAGAAATAAGAAATAGTGTTTTATTAACAGCTTTAACATATTAGCATTTTCCTTCAAAGCCATTACTCAGTTACTGATTCTAGTATGAACATAAGTAGGGATGTCCCGATCACGTGATCGGAAATCGGGCCCGATCACGTGGTTACAGACTCGATCGGAATCGGACATTACCTCCCGATCAGGACTCAGATATATACGCATGTCCATTCTCATTACTTTTGATCAGATTTCGAGCTATCGTGAACCACTTTCTGTCCTCTCCCCCTGGCCCAGCGCCTCTGTCACTCTCTCCACCTGGCAGCTTCAAACCACTCGCACCATCCGCTCAGTCCATGTCCACCCTTGTCTGAGACATCCCAAATCCACACAAGTGCCAGCGCGGGCGAACAATAACAACATCCCCGATAACCCGTACAGAGTTTACTGTGTGCTGAGTGAGGAGTGAGAATGGACGGGAAGACATGACGGGGAGAGAGCGGTAAGAAGTAACAAACAGCTGTTTTTATCACTATTACACCGTCACATGTGATTGAACCGTGGCTACTCAGACCCGCACTGAGCAGAGAAACCCTCCTCGCATTTCTGCAGAGATATTTAAAAGTCCGTGATGGACAGAGAGGAGAGCCAAGTCCGCTGCACTCATACGTGCGCAAATACGCTGAAAGATGAGTGGAAACTTGTGTCTGTATTAATAACCTAAACCACTGCCTCCTCTCTTCACTCACACACCCCAGCGCTACATTCAGTAGGTGAATAGAGGAAGAAGTGCTTGTTTTCACTCCTCTGGTTGTGTTAAGCCTTTAGTAAAACACACACACGCTGTACACGCCCACAGTAGATGACGTGCGTTCACGCCGCGGTGAACGGCGCACGTGCACAGCTCGGTGGATGGTGAACTCTGCGCGCGGACCTCAACCCCGTCCCGGTTTTCAGGCTGGGTCCAGGAAATGTGGTCATCCTATCTTCATTTAAAGACACTAATCAAGGTAAAATGACATTTAGTTTTGGCCAAATATATTGTGTTATTTAACTGTTTGGCTAATTTACTGCTGTGTTTTGTTTTCATTGCCAATCAACAAACATTAAAAAATGAGAGTTTAGATCACCCTCTATCTGTAAAATTATATTACACTGTCTTGCTTACTTGAGAAAAACTGACTAAGTAGAGTTACTCTCTAAGTTGAATAATATAGTTTTTTCTTCATTTAAAAAATATATATAAGGGGCTTCTGACAAAGAGCGGTTCAGAAGCCCCTTATGAGAGACCAACAGGCCCGGTTAGAACCATGAGGCCGTCCTTCTGTGGACCCACCACCTGCAGGAGGAGCCAAACATCACTCATTGTAAGAAAAATCTTAAATCGTATCGTGAGACAGGAATAGAGATTAAAATTAGAGCCAATGCATGACCAAGGACGAGTGACTGCACTGTCTGAAGCCATGAATCATCATTTGACTTTCTTTGCACTTTTCGGCAGAACTAACTAATGCTGTCCAGAACCTATATCTTAGTTCGTAGCTACGATTTTGCATTCCCTGCATCTTGTGAGCCGTGAGAGGGCCAAGATGTATTTATGTACTTATTTTTAAACAATTCTGCATAAATGTATGAGTAAAGATGTTGGTTACTCTTTCAACATTGTTTGTATATCAAGCTGGACAACACTCTTTACAGTGGAATGTGAAAGACTGTTATGTTTTGGTTCGACAGCAACGATCTGGAGACATTCATTCCTGTGACAGAACTGACAGAATGTTATCTCAGAGGGAGGTAACACCCATCCCACAGCCTCTTCAGTCCTGCCTCAGGGAGAAGACTGCTGTGCCTTCTGTCAGGAAGTTGAACTCTCCCCTTCCCTACCCCATATTCTAGATTTTATTTCCTGTTTTTAATCACCCGGACCCTCACACTGGTGACAGATGGTGGTGGTGGAAGCGATTGGACTTTATATTTTACTGGACGGGGGACATTTGTGGGGAGAGAAGCGGGTAAAGAGACATGAGGACCGGCTGACTGAACAAGCTACGGTAGGAGCAGCAGTACCTTGAGAATGAAGCCAGAGTATGACGTGCATCACAGCAGGCGGGCACAAAAGTAACGCTCCTTCATGCTCTGGCAAGATTTTTGACCCAGCTGCTCTTTAGAAGTAGAGGTAAGATTTTAGGCCCCGCGAAATTCGGGTCGGGTCGGCCGAGATGTCACGCATGACAGTTGGGTTTGGGTCGGGTCAGGTTCATGATTTTGTATTTTTTATTATTTATTTATTTTTATTAATGTCATATAATCTCTAATAAAAATCAAAGCTATAGGCTTAGTCCAGGGGTCATCAACTATATTTGTCAGAGGGCCAGAGTTTTACCAGACAGTCTCCTTGGGGGCCGGACCCCCAAGAAGAAAATCAAATAAAAATCAAATGTTGGCTTAACATTATGTTTAATGTTTATACTTTTTCCATTTCATTACAAAACTGAAGGCATTTGATTCAGGCTCCCATCACCTATACCATAATATAGTCCAAAGACCTGTATAAATTAAAAACATCTTTCTTTTTTTAATCCAGTTGCGGGCCGGATTGAATGGCTCAGCGGGCCGGATTCGGCCCGCGGGCCGCCAGTTGATGATCAGTGGCTTAGACAAACATCTACAAGATGTATGTCAACTGGTTTTGTAATTGTGAATAAAACAACATTCAGAAATGTTGACCTGCTATCCGGGGACACAGAAGGCGATAGGGGGATATACTCAGAACGTCCTGGACACTGCAATAACAAAGTTGTAGACGGAATGAACTTGACCTTGTTGTTGTTTATCCCATTAGTCTTACCTCAGAGATGTTTTCAGTTTGCCCTCACAGCTCCAGCCTCTGGTCGTCATGTCCTGCCCTCAGCTCGAGATCCCCCTGAGACCGGCCAGTTCACAAGCCCAGGAGCAGGACCACGTGACGACTGAAGAACTCAGCCCCAGAGAAGGCCCCAGTGCATAATTCTCTGATAAAAACACAGAGTGGAAAACAGATTTGGTCATTTGTGATTGGCTGTGACAGTGTGCTTCTTCAAAGATGTTACATGCTAGAGGCACACACAAAAAAAACTGTCTGTGGAAAAAGCAGCAGTGGATTTAGCGGCAAAGTGCAACAACTTGGATATATTATAGCAGGAGGTAACAGAATTAAGAAGATTAAGGGTGCATTCACAACCCTCTCTTGATTTGAAGAGAGGGTTGTTTTTTTAAGAAGTGGATCCTGGTCCGTATATAACTGTGGCTGAAATAAAATCTGGTACAAATTGTTTGATTTGCAAATGGACCAGGGAGTGGTACAAAACCAGGATCCGACCGACGTTGGTAGGTCATGTGACTGTCCAAATGAATGCAAATGTCATGAAGAGTGATCAATAATGGGACAAATGATGTCAGCAAGAGATTATATAAAGTATATCAGCATTTCTAGTGGCCACTTTTAGAAACAATGAAGTTAGAGGTCTTTGGTGTTGTTAAAATGAGCAGAACAACAGAGGATATGTCATGTTGGGAACGACTTTCTTTAGGCAAGTAATGAGCTAAATAGAAAGGCGATCCCCTTTCAATGCCTGTGCAAGCTGGACACCATGGTCTTTTGCTGGCTGGACTGTGGTCTATGACATGGGCATTAGGAGCCAAACACTGGTCATTCAAATTTTCCTACGGGGACAATAAAGTATACAAACAAACAAACAAACAAGCAAACATTCTGTCACTCTCAACCTTGTCCCCGATTGAACCAAGTCAGCTTGACTCAGGTGTGAATGCCTAAAATTGAAAGGTAAGGCTATAACTAATAAAAATATAAAAATGAAACTGAGCTGAGCTGAGCAGCTGCAGCAGGTGGACAGGATCTATGGGACGGGGAACATGGCGCTGGACATCAATAAAGCTGGGCACCACATCATGACTAGGGATGGGACCATAATGAAATCACGATATTATCACAATATTTGCTTATGGTTTAAACAAATCACTGAAACTGTAGAAATGATGGGGATTGGGCAATTATTAATATTCCTCTTCATTGTCTGCTGTAAATGTCATATTGAGTGAGACATAAAGTAAGTATTTAAAGGCACACTGTGTAATATTTTGGATTATACTGTTAATACAAAACATGCAGCTAATGAGCAGCTCGACACAGAAAATGCTATTTCTGCAGTGGGTAATCAAAGAATGGATTTGGATGAGGAACTAACCTACTGAAATTTTAAATACTGGAGATGTACCCACTCCCGGTAAAGTTACCGGCACTGGTTGTCTGATGGACTTAGCGATAATCTTCTAGCACGATAATCACCATAATAAAAAAATTCTTAATCATGACTTCAGCAGTTTTGGTCCTTGAGATACGGCAGGACCCAAACAGCATTATAACATCAATAAGGAAATGTCCAACATCTATACATATATGGCGTGCATATACATAACATATACATAGGCCACATAATGTATTTGTTAAGGCCAACAGACTAAGTGAAAGCAGGCAAGTAACAAGATTTATTTTGACAATAAGTGAGGAAATGACAGCAGGCTGGTTGGGCGGGGGTTGGGGTAGTTTGGAGCAGGCAAGATTGGAGGGACTGGAGTGGAGCAGGTAGGTAAGGACTGGGGCCGGCACTGGAAGATTGAACTGCCATTCCCACAGCAGCAACAGACAGGACAGACAAAACAAAAGGATAGGGACATACGTTACAACAGGACTCAGCTGGACATGTTGACGTTGGACAGACATTTCCTGCTTGACAGAACTAGATTGTGCATGATGTTCCTGGGACTATGTGTGTGTGATCTTCAATATCTGTGCAGTGGAATGTATCACTGACTTATTTGCAAACGGCTGGCATTTCAGTTCAGGTCTTGTCCCCGTGAAGAAGGGAATTGGTGTCTGTATCAATTCATCAGACTGGTTATGGTCAAAGCCTCATGAACTATTCATTTAGCAGCTTTTCCCTAACATTAGCGAGCAGAGACGTGGACATGTTAGACTTGGGAGTATGTGTTTGTCAGGTAAACATGGCGTGGACAGTGGTTTGTTTAGCTTCCCCGTGCACAGCTGATGAGTGCGCTCAAACCTGGGCCTTGATTGAAGGTAATATATTAGTCCAATATGAGGCTGCGGCGGCGGGTGACAGGCTCCAATAACGCCGTTACCGGCGCATTAGCATAAGCATAGCATTAGCCCAACTGATCCTGTCATTAATTTGGCAGGTCTGCTTTGCATAAATGCTAATGTGGAGCAAGCTGAGGAAATGTCAGCGGGGACTGGAGGTCTGGAGGAGGCGCAGGAGGTGATGGAGGTCAGGTCCGCCAGCGCACAGCTCAGGGGAGACAAAAATGTGCAGCAAGTCTGGACGGAACTTTTATCTTCACTAGCATATGCTTTTGTTTCGTATTCCGGGGGCCCGGGTTGGCTCTTCATGTGTGAAAATCGGTTTCCTCCAAGCACAATGGTTTATCTCACCAATCCCAAACATATACAATAGACTAAATCCTCAGGCTAAGCATTCTTGACCAACCGGCCTTAAAGCAGTACTAAGTAACTCTTGCCCCTAGAGGCCATAAGCGCAACTGCAGGTGTCATAGCAAGTTACGATTTTTTAACTTATTAAATGTCTTGGAGAGTAAACACTACGCTGACAGAAAAGGTGAAGGGAGAGAGGGGTGTTGTACATCCAGTTATACAATGGGAATAATTGTTTTCACTCAAACGTGGCTGTAAATACTGTTTAAAGTGGCGCTAGCCCGCAGCTAGCTTTGCCCGTTAGCCTGTTAGCTTCTTCTTCGTGATTCTATTAGTGTGTATTGCTTGCTCCGCCCCGGTGGCAGTCAAGTTGCAAGCATGGTTTTCTATCCAGAGACACCAGGGGGAGATGAAAGACCCTCCAATCATCCCATTAACACTTGTATTACCTCCAGAGGAACTACGGAAAGGATTTATTTAGGTAAACACGTTACTTAGTACTGCTTTAATAGCTGGAGATGTGTCTCTTTACGCTGCAATGGGATCGTCCACTGACCCTGAGAAGTGGCCCTAGGCATCGAAGGATAGATACAGACGGCATCTTTGGAATCGCTCATATATGGTCATGTTCAAAGCAGCCAGAGGGAAAACAAAGAAAGGAAAAAAGAACTTTCTGCACATTTCTCCACCACTGAATTATGAGTACTTTTTTTTTAATTAAATGAAGATACAGACAAAGACAAAGCCCATAAATGCAGAAGAAATTATGTTCTACTATAGTGCAACTTTCTGTTTTTTGTTTTTTTTAAACCTCCAAATATAATTTTGATCCAAATAATTTGTTGAGATTGAGAGAATCTTCAAAAACACAAATAAAAACAAAACATTTGGACCACCCTATTGGACCGTCCTAGTGCACCTATAGGCTCTTCACGCTTTTACATGTTTCACAAATAAACTTTTTTGCAAATCTGTACACATATTACCTGATTTGCATTCAAACCTATTCCTTCTACTAATGATTCTCCAAATTGGAGTGTAAAAGTGGCTCATAACAAAGTAACATATAAAGCGATGAAAGTGCAGCAAAAAAGCCACAAAAAAGTAACAAAAACTTAAGGCAACGACGCGAGAAAAAAGATCAGTTCAGATCACTTTTGTAGGTCTGAGCTTTCAAATGAGCCGTTACACTGGCATATAGGCTGTAAACTCCAGTCAAGAAGCTTTTAGATTAGATTTGAGACCTTCCACTGGGAACATAGCAATAGTCTAATCTGCATGCTGTTCTCGGCAGAAAAGTGTGCTCATTCAAAGATTGAAAAAGTGCATTTCCCCCCCAGTAATAATAAGTCTCAACACTTGTCCATTGAAGGTCTTTAGGGTCATTTCTTATGTTCATGTCAGTGTAAGTTTCAAACTCTGTTCAAAACTTGTGAGAAACTTTGGCAGAAGTTCTTGTTGATGTGATAAGCTGGCACACAGGGCAGATTTCACACTTCCTGTTTTTAACACCTCCCGTACTGGACTGGAGCGTCGTCATGTGAACGGCCTGTGAGTCAGTCTGTTCTGTGGGCTGCTCCTGGACACTGTGCTCAGTACGGGCTCCTCCATATGCTATACGCTTTAGATACGCTATATTCTGGTCACTTTAAACAACCCTTTCTCCTCCGTTACAGAGTCGAGCAGGGACGGCCCTGGGCATAGGCGACCCAGGCGGCCGCCTAGGGTGCCATCTGCTGGAGGGGGCGCCGAATTGTGCTTAATTTTTTGAACCCCATGAGGTCCATGCTCCTGCCAGCTACAACATCGCTGATTTTTGGACATAACTTTGGTACAGAAAGTTGTGTTGGAGCCTTGACATTTCAAGCTTCAATACGAGCTCTCCCCAGTCCTTCTACGCCTCCAGGGAGCCGGGTAACATAACATTTACTTCAGAAGTAGAGGCTCCTCCTCCAATAGAACTGAATCTGCATGTTTCATGATGCACATGTTCTGATTTGTTATAAATGAACAGATAATCACAATAAAATACAATAAACAAACCTTTTCCATATCCAAAGTGTGTCCAAAAACACAGAACGGACACATATAAATGGAAATTAATAATATATATATTATATTATATATAATTCATTTATTCTATTTTTATTTATTTATTTGTATTATTATTTTTTTTTAGGGTGTGTTCTAATTCAATCTTACCTAGGGCGCCAAATTGGCTAGAGCCGGCCCTGGAGCTGAGTGTGGAGTTCTGCTGCGCTTGGACATAGAGCTCTGATCCATTGTTAGCGTCGCGGGTTCAAGTCAGTGCCAATAACACTTCTCCCCCTTTCACCCTGCGTTGTCCTATCAAGTTTACAGCAAAAATATGCCTAGAAACAAAAAGGAATGGTGTCATAGTGCGTCCATGTAAATCAAACTGCTGGTGTTTGTCTGACAGGGACCTAGAGCTCACTCAAAACACCGCCATCTTGGATCGCTGAGGCTTCACCGCACACATGAGGAGAGCCACAACCAATGCCAGGAACGTGACTCGGGCGCTCACGTCAGGGCATAGACTGTAAAATTAAGAACGGACTGAGGGAGCGAGGCTTCCCCCAGAGCGTTCAATTCGACTGGGTTTTTGGAGCCAGTTCTATTATTTAAAACGGGGCGGGGAAAAAAAACAGTGAAAGGATCAAATTAGGACGACAAACACGTGGATGTGAGAATGACAAGCCTGTAGAGGGGCAAAACTGTTTTAATGGAAAGTCCATAGGAGCCAGGAACTTCCGGATGATTCTTTGGCTGCATCCGAAACCATATAATTGTAGCCTCTAAGTACTAACACTAGCAACTAATCCTTAACCTTTCATGGGGTCAACTGTTAGATCTCTATGCAGTTAGTGAACTAGAGCTTCAGCAGCATTTGCCCAATTCCACCGTCCTTACCCAGGGGAAGGGGAAGTGACATCACCAGCAGCTGTTTTCTTTTCCTTTAAGGATATTGGCAGGCAAAAGCGCATGCCGCCACCTACTGTAGTGCATATGCAACAACATAGTGTCCAAATAAAGACATTTAAGGCGGAAAAAAATCCAAATGATCCTTCACATTTCCCTTTATTTGAACTCAACAGCAGTTTCAACAGTATGAAAATTAGCCATGTGGCTTAAGTTTCTACTAAATGAAGCAAAAGCACAAACTGCTTCATTTAGGCCATTTACTGAGGAGGCTCTTTAAAACCATGTGACTGAGCTGTGGGACGACAACATGTATTTGTTACTTTTATAAAGTTTGGCTTGTGCAGAATCTTATTTTTTATTATTAAATTTGCACCTGTCAATCAACAGTGGTTGGCATGAATCACTCGAGGGTGGGGGCGAGGGGGTGGGGAGATTGGCGCAGTGGCTTATGGGATGGCACATGGCTCCTAATCGCCAGTGAGTTAGCATCAGAGGTCCCTATGCTAAAGTGGCTATGATAGTTAGCATACAGGCCACTTTCCCTAACTCTTCCTAACAGACAACCCAATTCGGACGCATCTTATCATGGCGGACGCTGACGCACATCCGGTTTGGCGTAAGACCTCTTACCAATTTACTGGTTTTGGATGGAGCACTGGTTCCTGTTACTGTCTATGTCTCTGGTTCCCAAACCTTTTGGACCTCAAACGCCTCAGTCCAGGACTCCCCACTGTAAAATGCATCAGAATTAAGTACAATAATGTCAGGTTCAAAGCATTTGAGATCTTTATGAATGCGTCTTCCAATACTTTTTTTTACACTGATGAAAACAACACTGCTATAATATACAATTACAACAAAAATGCGGTTTAATTTCACTGGTTTAAGCACCGAACGCAGCCTTGTTCTGTCTTCTCCAAATCAGGACCAAATGCTCACACACGAGTCGATTTCATGTATACATTTCAAAATACAACAACTCGATGGGGCTTAAAGCTGTGCGAGTGCTGGAGTGGAGTTCATAGACTGTCCAAAAGACATCAGTGATGATATCGGCCAGCATGTTTAATACTGACATTGCGATTTGTGAGGCTCAGCTCGCGTGCATTCTGATATCATTGCGTGTCGGGGTCAGATCTACTTCCGTTGTCGCCGCGCTCGGTTGTGTATCGGTTGGCTGAGCGCTCGTTTGGCCGCGGATTGAAAGTAAACGCTGTGTGTTTGGTGATACGCGGCTAAAGCAGTCTGGTGTTTGTGCGGATTTGCTTGCAACTCACTAATTACTTTGTCCAGTCACTAGTTCCGTTTATCACACGGAAACACAATTACCAACACAATCTAGGAACTCGGAGAAAGAAACTACTCGGACTCAAAATGGGGTCACCTGGTGCTTTATCAGTTTAAACAGAGAAGTGTTTGAAGGTGGACTTGGTGATGAGGTGCTAGAGCGATGATGTAAGAAAACCAGAGAGGGTGCGTGAGCGGGGAGGGTGTGTAATCTTGAAATGGTAATGAGGAAGGAGAGGGGCTTCATTAGGCGCTCTGACTGATGTGCTCGTCTCACGAAGGCGCATGAGAAAAGCATGAGCAGTGAGGAGAGATGAAGCACTTTACACATGCAGGTCGTCAACCGCGATCTGATTCTGTCCATTTCCTCACTTGTTTTGAGCGGACACACACACAGGACATCTGCCTCCAACTCCCACATCTGAGCCCACGGGTGTCGTCCTGAAAGGGGGACACATCAGCCGGATCGACTTCATGTAAGCTTTTAACTCTTTGCCTGCCTGCCCTTTCCTACAGAAGCCCCCCCACCAGCCTGCCAGGATCATTTTCAACATGCTTTTTGTTCACCGTCCCACAGACAGTGTTGCACTACACTGATAACCACATGCTACAGTGAGAACCCTATGTTTACATACACTTCATAAAAAGACACATTTGCATTTTTTCTCACTGTCTGACATGAAACCACGATTAACTTTTATTTCCTTAGGTCAACTAGCATTATAAAAACATATTTCTATTTGTCAAATTCCAGAAGTATGAGATATAGAATTTTCGACACATTTTTTTAAATTACTTTTTACAAAGTCAGTACATACACTAAGATTACTATACCTGTAAACAATTTGGGAAGGCCATAGCTCAAGTCTGGTTTATCCTTGGGTGCAATTTCAAGACACTTGAAGGTTCAGGTTCATTGGTAAAACAAAGATGTCATGTCCCAGAGATGAATGTGCTGTGTCTGAAATGTGAATATCAACCCAAGAACAAATGCAAAAGACCTGGTGAAGATGCTGAACCTGGTAAGAGTTTGTCATTATCCAGAGTGAAACAAGTCCTGTACCGACATGGGCTGAGAGGGAACTCTGCAGGAAGAAGCTCTTACTCCAAAAGAAACATCAAAAAGCCATTTTGGGTTTGCAAATAATAAAAGGACAAAGACTTTAATTTTTAGAGACATATCCTGTGGTCTGACAAAAAAAAAATTCTTTGGCCATAATGACCATCATCGCGTTTAAAGGAAAAAGGGAGAATCTTACAAGCCTGAGAACACCGTCCCACCTTTAAAATACGGGGTGGCAGCATCATGCTGTGGGGTTGTTTTGCTGTGGGAGGGACTGGTGCACTTCACAAAATAGATGAATCATGAAGAAAGAACACTATGTGGAAATATTGGAGCAACATCTCAAGACATCAGCCAGGAAGTTAAAGCTTGGGCTAGATGGTCTTCCAAATGGACAATTCTCAAAGCAAACTGCAAACTGGCTACAAAGTGGCTTAAGGATAACAAAGTCAATGTTTTGAAGAGGTCATCACAAAGTCCTGATCTCAATGCAGTTGTAAATGTATGGGCAGAGCTGAAAAGGCATAGGCACGCAAGGTGGCCTACATATGTGTCTCAGTTACACCAGGTCTGTTTGGAGGAATGGACCAAAACTCCTGCCAACTATTGTGAGAAGCTTGTGGAAGGAAATCCAAAACATTTACCCAAAATATACAGTTTAAAGGCAATGCCACCAAATATTAATCAGTATGTACATTTTTGGTTTTGTAAAAAGTAATTTAACATTTAACATTCTATCTCTCATTCTTCTGGCATTTGACAAACAGAAATATTTGTTTGAATTCTAATTGACCCCCCCAAAAAATAAAAGTGAATTCTGGTTTCATGAAAAAAATGCAAATGCATCTTTTTATGAAGTGTATCTAAGTATCTAAGTATTTTATTATAGCTTTACCGGTTACTCATTAATTGACAAATGAACAACAGTAGTTCATAAAAATGTACTTTTTTAGGCAAAAAGTGGAGAAAATCACACTTTTGTAAAACTGTTATTTTAAGCAACTTTTCATGTTTCACAAAGACAAATTGTGACATCCCACTTCATAAATGTAACTTATTTCTCATTTAGTTTTTTTTTACTTTGCATTGTGATTTCAGGCATTTCTCTGCCCAATTTCATTGACTTTTCGTTGGTGTGATGCATTTTGTAACATTTGTAATGAGACACACATCGCTGACGGTCGTAGGGTGCCTCCTGGATTGTCGTCCGTGTCGTTCTCGTCCGCTTCCTCAAACTGATCTGACTCTGAGCCTGTCTTATCGAGTCTTCGTTTGGGGCCGTGTGTGCTTTGGCTGATACTGGCTACTCGCTATTCTCTCATATTAATAAAGTTAAAATGACAAGAATTACCGTCATGGCAGAAAGCGGTAATTCGTTGGTGGCAGTCAAAGAGTTGACCACGTGCTAACCTAGTTCCCTGGTCCAAATCATACCTTCTACAATAGTAAGTCACAGCCACACGAGACACTGCATGTGAGTAAAACAATGTATTTGGTCATGTCAATTTGAAACTTCTGCTGGAGATTACAGGCATAAATCAGAAAAAAAAAATATTGCAAGTTTTCTGTAATTTTATGTTTTCATATAAAAATAAGACGTTTTATTTTCAGTGACGAAATGTAATAATGGATAGACCCAGGTTTAATTTCATTGTATCATTTGGTTTGCATATTAGTTACTAAGATTTTTTTCAAAGGGGATTTTGGATCTTCTTTTGAACAAGCTAATCATAAGTGGAAAAAAAACTGTACTCGAATTTTGCCTGTTTTTGTGTGTGTTCAAAGCTGAATAAATCAGACAGGAATTAGATATTTTAAAAAATCCCTATTTTGCACGAGGGATTCTCCCAGAAAGGAAATGACCATATTTGGATTATAGCATGATCTAGGGGATTCTTCAGGATATCATGGTGAATGAATGCACTAGGGTTGGATGATGCCCCCTTAATTAACAGTTGACGAATGTTTACAGTGAACCATCGTGATGGATGATGATATCGTCCATCACAATGGTCCTCTCTCTCCTCTCTCTCCTCTCTCCGTCCTTCGTGAGAACATCCAAACCCATGCTCTCAGCTCTGATGTGAGATCCATCGCAGCATTTTAAAACTGCTTAGTTTCCGTACGAAAAGCAAAGCGAAACCACGCGGTGTTAAACAGCTGCTTTTAGAGAGAGAGAGCCCCGCGCGTCAGAAATAGAGCAGCGCTGCGTCTTTATTTTAATAATTACGGCTAACACATCATGTCTTCTGGCTTCTGGTAGGCTACTTAAACTAGCGTGCATATTAGCTATATTCGAGATTTAATTTACAGTGCAATCCTAGCAAGTTTGTAGGTTTACAAGGCCCACAGAAGATCAGCGCGTGTTTCTGACACGTGATGTTCGTCATCCATCACGATGGACGATGATGTCGTCCATTGGAACAACCCTAGCATACGCGAGGGAAAGTCGGCTTTACGAAGCGATGTTGTAGCTACTTCCTGGAAATCTCTGCATTGCTAGTGACAAAACGTCATAAAATTAGCATCTTACAGGGTACATTGTGCCTTTTTTATACTTGAGATTAAAACTAAGATGTTAAGGGAGAGAACAGTGTATAAAGTAGAAAGTAGAAAAAAGGAGCCCGTCCTTTCCCATTTTCAAAGTCTATAACGCCTAACGTGTGTTCATTACGGCGCCATGGATTTGTTAACATGCGCTCAGCTAACATTGTATTTTCTGTTCCTCTCTTTCTTATTCTCACGGCTGCCTGCAGAGGGCGCTCCAGGCAAATGTCCAGCCTGGACTTCACAGTAATTCTAGCTTACACTCTGTAAACACAAGAACAATTGGCAATGCTTCGTGTCCTAGATAGCTCTAATCTTTTCAGTGTCTCGGCTCAAGTTACAAAACGTTAAATATTGATGCGGAGGCGCCCCAAAGCCGGTTTATGAGCCACAATGATACATGCTGTGTCTACGGCAAACTGCATTGGACCAATTCCACACGGCAGTCTCCATCTCCATCTGATGTGACTGTTTGCTTCAGTGCTGAACGTGCTGCTGAAAGTGTAGATAGAAATGTAAAGCTAGTGTTGGTCGAGCCCGAAAATATGCATATGCATAAACAGTAACTAGACTTGATATACTAATCATTCATTTCACTACATTTTTATTATTTGATATAATAGCTTTTAAATAGACTGTACATTACCAATCCACATTTTTAAAGCTTCCTGGGGATACTATTTGTTATAGTTTAAGGGGATATTTCAGGATTTTTGACATAGGGCCTCATTTGTTGTTGATGTCTGGAGATATTTTTTCTCATGCAGTTCTTATATTTGAAGAGCTTAGTGGCGCTAGGCTAGGGCAAGGCTAAAGCATTTCTATGGTATCAGTTAGCCTGCATTAAAAACAGTCTGACCCACTCCACAGTGCACCTGAGGTAAACACTTATAACACCAGACTAACCATATAAATGTCTGTGTTAATAGAATATTTAACCATTTTGCATTTAAAATAACTTATATTTGAGCAGCATCAGCTTCGTGGCTGTAAGCTAACGCAGCGGCGGAGTGATCTGCGAGAAAATAGTCCCTCAAAATGCAGTAATTCATGTGATACAAGGTCAGTTATATTTCAAACATTATTCTATTAACACAGACATTTATATGGTTAGTCTGGTGTTATAAGTGATTTGCCTCAGGTGCACTGTGGAGTGGGTCAGACTGTTTTTAATGCAGGCTAACTGATACCATAGAAATGCTTTAGCCTTGCCCTAGCCTAGCGCCACTAGACTCAAATATAAGAACTGCATGAATTTAAGAAAAACATATCTCCAGACATCAACAACACTAAATAGGAAATGAGGCCCTATGTCAAAAATCCTGAAATATCCCTTTAAGATAATAAGTTTGACCCAGTGACCTGGAGTTTTCATCAGTCCCACTTTCTGTTTCTGTGACAGTGGCTCACTGTTGTTAGCATTTAGCCTCTCCCAGCAAAGGTATAGCTCCAAACTGGGGTGAAGTTAGAAGCTACCAAGCTGTTCCACGTTTTCCAAATGTATATACAATTACGTGAGCCTTTACACGAGCCAAGTCTAGTTACACAAAATTAAACATGTCGATTTTCTAAGTGAGGCGTAATAACATAGGAGCACTTCGACAATATTACTGCGCGGATGCTGAAGTACTCCAGGTGGGTTAGCACAAAGACCAGACATCACCTCGTCTAAGCTCAGGTAAGAACATATCTCAGAATGGAAAAACACTGTGCACGATGTTGAGCGCTTCCTTACAATCTGGGAGACTGAGACATGGAGAGGGGTGTGTCAGACCCAGTGCACGTCCTCACTTCACCTTTACAACATGCACACGTTTAAACACTAATTCTGATATTCTTTTAAGAGACAGTGTTTGAAGTTGCGATGTTTGCTTTGCGATGTAAACTTTATCGGCACATGGTCAGCTGAACAAAGAAAGTTTCACTCGTCGTCCTCAGTCAGTCTCTCCCTTTGTCCATTTCTTTGTTGGCGCTGGGAGCTTCAATCAATCAATCAATCAATCAATCAATCAATCAATCAATCAATCAATCAATCAATCAATCAATCAACTGCACCCAACATTAAGAAAATGAGCTAAAACAATATAGTGTTCAGGCAAATGTAGTGTCCAGGCAAACACAATGTCCAACAGAGGTTATGTCCAAATTAAAGTTAAATTCATTCTCTACATTTGACCCATCCACAATGGCGCTGGGGCGAACTGTACGAGCAGTGAGCTGCGAGCTTAGCGCGAGGATTTACCTATTGTACATGTTTTTTTGTGGTAGCCGAAACCAGAGTACCTGGAGGAAACCTACGCAGACACAGCGGCTCCGAGACTCTGGAACAGCCTTCCGCTAAATGTCAAATGGCCCAGTCCATTCATGTTTTTAAGTCGTTGTTGAAAACTCATCTTTTTGCTTTGGCCTTCAACACAAGCTGAGCAGATCCCATGTATTTTATTATTATTGTTTCATGTTGTATATTTTGTGACCGTTTTTACTCTTCAATTGTATTTTATAATGTTTGTTGTACAGCACTTTGGGCAGTTGTAGCTGTTTTTAAGTGCTATATAAATAAAGTTGACATTGACATTGACATTGACAGGGAGAACATGCAAACTCCACACAGAAAGCCCCGTCCAGGTGGGAATCGAATCTGGGACCTTCTTCCTGTGAAGCACGAGCGCGGTGCCACCATGCCGCCCAAATAAGTGTCAGCAGCAGATGGAAACTCTCCTACGAGCCAAGGAAACACTCCGAAACCCAGTGGGCCAGTTATGATATACAGTCAGTGAGTAATCATGACTGGGCCAACAGGAATCACCTCCAGGACCGGATTTGGCCCGTGGACCATGAGTTTGACATGCCTGGTGTAGCCGGAGCTAAAATGACATCCTCTTCCCGTCCCCTCAGCACGGCGCCTGGACCCCTGTGTTAACATGGAGAGCCTGGTGCTGCTGCCCCTCTGTTCCACTGGAGCAGATCAGTCAGATGTTCAGAGCGGAGATAAGAGGAGCCTTATCTGCGCCTTAAACCTGCCGCGCGCAAATCAGGGCTCGTAAACAACATGCAAATGAGCGGTGACCCGGTGCCAGCAGCCTCGCTCACACACCCACACGCACACACAGGCGCTGGCACACAGGCTGACGTGCACGGAGCTGGGGGCCGCCGTGATTCATGTGTGTTTCCCCTCGGATACAGTGTGAGCGGGAGGCCGGTAGCGCGGAGGAGCTCTTAAATGAGTGTGATTTATGCAGAGAGTAAATGGCTGCATTAGAGCCGCGTGCCTCTGGTTTGTTGTCGGCCAAGTGGAAACTTCATCGGGTCCTGAAGGGGTGAAGCTTGAGTTGGTAATAGCGGAGGTATTTACGCATCTCCAAAATCAGGTTAATGTGGGTTCAGAGTCTGTCAAACAGGGACACAACATTTATTTTCAACAAGGATTTAAAAGGAGTCTCACTTCACCGTCATTCGCCTCCAGTATCTGACGTGAACAGGTGAGTGCTTCCCTGATGTAAAGCCGACTGTAGGTGGAAAAGCGCTGCATGAATTTGGACCATTTAACATTTACCAAATATTTATGATTCTAACTACAAAGCACATCGATGCAGTTGGTGCCAAAAGTACTTGACTGGCCAAATATTACAATAAAAGTAAGAGTTCTGTCAAATTATTAAGTGAAGGTACTGAAGTCATTGCTATAGAAAACAGCTAGTATTCAAAGTAGAAAGTGCAAATCCAAAATCCTTGTCAGTGGCATTGACAGAACATCTGCACAGCGCCACCTACTGTTCAATAAACAAATACTGCTCACGTAAAGTACAGATCCTCAAAACCTCTACTGAAGTACATTAGCCAATGTACTTAGTTTTGTGCTAAATTTGGGGTCAGCACTGGTCAGAAAAGGACATCAGTGTCTCTACTTCCACCACAAACTGAGAAGAGCATCCTGACCTGCTCCTCCAAACATGTGAAAGTGTAGATTTTGTGTCCATATTTTGGCATAGAGAGTTTCAGAGTACTTTGCTTTGCCCATCTGCTATTGACTGAAATGTTAGCATATTGGCTGAAATGTTGGCATATTAGTTGAAATGTTATAGCATATTGGCTGAAATGTTAGCATGTTAGCTGAAATGTTATAGCATATTGGCTGAAATGTTAGCGTGTTAGCTATGATGTTAGCATGTTAGCTGAAATGTTAGCATATTAGCTGAAATGTTATAGCATATTGGCTGAAATGTTAGCATATTAGCTGAAATGTTATAGCATATTGGCTGAAATGTTAGCGTGTTAGCTATGATGTTAGCATGTTAGCTAAAATGTTAGCATGTTAGCTGAAATGTTAGCATATTGGCTGAAATGTTAGCATTTAGCTGAAATGTTATAGCATATTAGCTGAAATGTTAGCGATGTTAGCTATGATGTTAGCATGTTAGCTAAAATGTTAGCATGTTAGCTGAAATGTTAGCTAAAATGTTAGCATGTTAGAAAATGTTTTTGAGCATCTGGATGCAGCAAGTGGAGGGGCACGTGATCAGTGGAGCTCCAATTCTCCACTGGAAGTGACGTCAGCTCCACCTTTTTCTCAACATTTATTTAAAGGCACACTGCATAACATGTTGGACTATACTGTTGCCATTGGTACAAAACATGCTCCTAATGACCAGCTTGACACTAAGTGCTATTTCTGCAGTAGGTAATCAAAGAATGGATTTAGATGAGGACCAAACCTGTTTAAATCTCAATTTCTGCTGACTTTGGTCACATCTCCATGGAGACGAGCTGGAGACTTACCCACTCCCGGTAAAGTTACAGCCATGTCTTAGGAGAGCTGAGCCACTCACAGCAAATGCTAATGTTTGTTTGTACATTTATGAAGTATTTTTCAATGATGACAATATCTGACATCAAATAAATGCTTGTATTTCAAATTCTACGTGGTGTGGCTTTAAGTTAATCTCAATAAAACGTCTTTCACACACTCCACTATCCTTAAGGTTAGGATTAGGGTTAGTTTCGATTAGTTTAAACTAGCGTTGTCCTGCAGAGGTGGCGTCATTTCCTGGAGCTCCACTGATCACGTGGGCACGTGATCAGTGGAGCTTGCAGCATCCAGACACTTCTCAAAATGTCAGCATATTGGCTGAAATGTTAGCATATTGGCTGAAATGTTAGCATATTGGCTGAAATGTTAGCATACTGGCTGAAATGTTACTATATTAGCTGGCATGTTAGTATATTAGCTGGAATGTTAGGAGAAATGTTGGCATATTAGCTAAAATGTTAACATAGTATTCCCTGAAATGTTAGCATTATTGCTGAAATGACAGTATTATCAGGTTTGGAGGGAGCAGAGGGCGCCTCAGAGAAGCGCCCTGGGCAGACTGGCCTGTGGTGTGCCAGTGAGCTCAGGAGTGAAGCCTGCCCCACAGCTCACAGGGTGAGAGGACAGTAGGTCCACTGTCGGGTCAGACGAATGAAAATCCAAAAGCAGTCAGAGCACAATGTTCTGAGAGCAATCTCCCTCCAAGGACAAGCCCAGGCTCCTGCCCACAGGCCGGCGTTCGAGCTTCATATAGATTATTCATGAAAGGAAGAGCGGTGCGGAGGAGGTGAGGACACTTCCCACTTCATAAACCTACTTCAGACACACTCTGACAGGCCCAGTCTCTGCTGCGGCGCAGAGGACTGTCTTTCTGCTGGAACTGGGCTGTCGCTGTCTGTGGTGCTGAAACCGCCCACACACACTTCCTAATGGAGAGAAATACCGCCACCTCTGGCTGATCACAGGCTCACAAAAGCAGGAGTCAGTGAGGTTACAGGTCAAATATTAAATGATAACTTGAGCTCACCTCCGGAGTGGGCTAGAGCAAAGGAAACTCATGAATACACACCATGCCATCTTCTGTGCTCACCAATCAAATAACCCGAGTCCGTTTCATTGGAGACGAGAGCAGTGAGAGCAGGAAGGCGGCACTGTCCTCTCTGACTTCAGGCACTAATGGACTGCAGACTGCATGGGCCTATATTTGACCATTTACTCCTCACTAAAATGTGATGAGGAGAAGGAAGGTGTTGCTTCACAATAACTCACTCGTTCAAATGAATATCTAATTTCTACTTCTCCCATTACTACAAAGATAATAATTGAATTCTATTTTCAATGCATTAGTATTAGTAGCCATAACCTGACGGACGACGAGCTACGCGTACTCTCCAAAGGGCTTAACTTTGCGGCGACTTCTGACCGGATACCCGTAACGGAGCTTATCACAACACAGAAAGTGCCATTAAACAAGCCGCCCTAAAACCAGCAGAAGCAGATGAGTTGCGGAATGCTATTTCGAACAGCATTTACCGCTGCAAACCGCCCAAACGTAACATCTCAATGGGGGAAGAATCAGCGTTGAGGAGCCTCAGTAAGAACAGGGATGTGACCATCTTGCCAGTGGATAAAGGTCGGTGCACTGTGATTATGGACACTTTGGACTATGACGCAAAATGCAGAAGTTATTATGTGATATAGAAACATATGAACTGCTCAAACGCGACCCTACATCTAAGTATAGAACGGAAGTGGTGGGGGTTTTAAAATCTCTAGAAACATCTGGCGCTATTGATAGACAGCTCTATTTGCGGCTGTACCCTACATCTTCAACACCGCCCACTTTCTATGGACTCCCCAAGATCCATAAGGAGGATACCCCCTCCGTCCTATACCTGCAGCATTGGATCTGTCACGTATAACATTGCAAAACATCTTGTCTCCCTGTTGTCGCCACTGAGGGGCAACTCAAAACACAACGTGAGAAATAGTCAGGATTTTGTCAAAAAGATCCGACACATTAGACTTGGTAAAGGTGAAACCATTACATCCTATGATGTCACGTCATTATTTACTTCCATTCCACCTGATGGGGCTGTGACAGCGGTCAGGAGGAGCTTAGAGAAGGAGCCCAACCTACAGGACCAGACTAGACTCAGCATTGATCAGATCTGCGAACTGTTGAGTCTTTGCCTTAGAACCACCTATTTTGTCTTTAGAGGCAAATATTATAGGCAAAACACGGTTGCGCGATGGGTTCTCCTGTCTCCCCTGTAGTAGTTGATCTCTATATGGAGATGTTTGAACGGCAGGCCCTCAGCTCCTTCCAGGGAAACCCCCCTCACACTGGTACAGATATGTGGACGACACATGGGTTGTGCTGCAGAAGGATATGGCGCTGGAATTTTTCATCATATCAATTCAGTGGACCCCTTTATCAAGTTTACTCAGGAGGGCATGAATAACAACCGTCTTCCCTTCCTGGACTGCCTGGTGAAAGTGGACGATACAGGTGGGCTGAGCGTCTCTGTCTACCGTAAAAAGACTCACACGGACCAGTACCTGCATTTCTCCTCACACCACCCACTAGTCCACAAGTTAGGGTAGTCAGCACTTTGTTGTACAGAGCGGATTCCATCACGACCTCAGAGGTGGACCGAGTGGCTGAATACCATCATGTGCGTGAGGCTTTGCAGAAATGTGGGTATGCAGATTGGACTTTCGCTCGGGTATCAAACAGAAGTCAAGGCATGAAGCCCAAAAGCAGAACATTGAATAAACACAAGGCTCAGATCACCCTCCCGTATGTGGCTAACTTGTCAGAACAACTCAAACGCATTTTCTCCAAACACGGCGTCCGTACATCACTTAAACCCTTCAACACCTTATGCTCCCGGTTGGTACACCCTAAGGACAAGATCCCCAAGGGTAGGACAGCAGGGGTGGTTTATGGCATCACTTGCGGCACAGAGGGGTGTAATCAGATGTACATCGGGGAAACAGCTCAGCCCTTGGAGAAGCGCCTCTCTCAGCACCGGAGGAAAACATCGTCTGGCCCAACTTCTGCCGTGTTCCTACACATGGAGGAGACGGGTCACTCCTTTGAGGACAGAGACACACGTCTGTTGGACAAGGAGCAGCGGTGGTTTGAGAGAGGAGTCAAGGAAGCCATATACGAGAGAGCCATGCGCCCGGCCATCAACAGACGAGGGGACTTAGGTTCCAGCTGTCCAACACCTGGGACCGAGCCATCCGGAGGATGCCCCAGACACGGCTTGGACCCGGGCCATGTCTGGGGCCCCCGCCAGTGACGTCATTAGCCGTCACTGGGTATTCACCATCCACGCCCACCACATCTATATCTGGTGGGTGTGGTCACCACGGACAACAGCTCTGAGGAAGCTGTCTGGATGGACAGCGAAACTGTCAGCTCTTTTTAAAAGTAAGTCCAGTTGTGTTGATTTATCCCCTCTTTTTTGAGTTATTTTCAATGCAGTTTTGCTGATATTTGGAAACCAATTCCATTCATCCATCCAATATGACAGTACATTTTATAGCATTAAAACTCACTTTTGGCAATGTCAAATATCCTTCCATCACTGCTGTTATATACATGCTTTTCTCTGCTAAATTATCAGTGATTCTTTAGCATGGATGGACTCTTGAGTTTCTGAAACATTCCAGTAAGTAATGAATGAACTTATGTTGTATACAAAAAAAAGGTGAGATAGACTCTTTCAAATATCCACCTTCTGCTTTGATTACTCTTTGGACATTTTCTCACTGAGCGTCACAATGTCGACACAGAAATGGATTTAGTATGCATATGTCACATGAAAGGGGTCTACATTCTGAATGAAAAGGAGCAGAAGAGAAGATCAACCTTTCTGTCCCTTTGTTATTTTACAATTACTTCACATCAGTCTGTTATTTTGTTAATGTTAAGGTCCAACTCTCTAAATATGAACAGTTTACAGATTTGTTTGTGTATTTAATGTACAGTATTTACAAATATACAAATAGAAATCCATCAGATTCACGTCTAATTTCAATCCATCTTTAACATTGTAGCTTTTTTTTTGCGTTTCTTGAATACCGGAAGAGTCTTTTACTTCTTTCTGAAGTGCTGTCCATAAAGCAGGAATCTCTCCAGCCCTCTCTTGGTAGCTCGCCAAAGGCTTTCTACATTTCTTCACGCACTGGATAAGTCACATTATAGATGTATTTTCCTTTTGTTCTGACTATGCAAACCAATTAGGCAAATAAGGTAAAGTATAAAGACAAACTTCGAGTCATTTTCTTTCATTTTGTGGAAATATCTTGGCCACAAACTCTCAAGGGTAAACTCCCACTAAGTCTCATAGTTACAGAAGCAAAAGTAGTCTGCCATAAACTAATTCCTGTCACTGTGACACTTTGGAATTGAACCTGTTTTCCTTTTTTTTTTTCTTAAGACGTCTGTTCCTTCCAGATTATTATAGTGACTTTCTCTTTTCTCAAACCTTTCTTGGATGTTCTTTAGCGAGCCTGAAGAGTAATATAATCAACAACTATATCATAACATTTGAGCGAAATCTGCAATCGGCAAGCCATGCTACATCTCTGATCCTTGTGTCTGACTAAATGAGCAAAGGTTATACTAAGTAGACATAAATAACGTTACTTGGCTTAGTGATAAACAAGTTGCTACAACAAGACAAATCAAAAAGGAGCACATATGCCTTGTTTTTTGGGGGGTTCAAGCGTTTTGTCTGTTGATGATGCTGTGTCAGTTCTGTTGAGAGAAAGTGTCAATCACAAAGTGTCTTTGTTTTTAGGGGAAAGCAACAGAGACCAAACAGACCCAAAGCTTGAGATCGGGACAAAGAAGAAGAAGAAGGGAAAACAATGTCTCCCTCAACTAAAGAGAGATGGATAGTCAGAGTGAGACAGATTTGGTCCACCTCTCTGTTATGCACTGGAGGGTTAGTTTAAATTCACTCATCAGCCTAAACACAATGGAACACTTTCTACAAGTTCCCCTTAAAGGAAACAGCAGATTTCTCTTTGGGCGGGCAGTACTGGAGTCCTGTGTGGGGCGGTGTCTTGGCGGCCGGCTCATGCCCGTTACGGTCTCTCCTCCGTCAGTCACACGCAGAGGGCTGATTATTCCGCGATGGTCCCGTTTAAAGCAGGGCTCTTCCGGGCAGCGGCGGAGCTCCAGCGACGGCCGCTGAGAAGCAGAGCTCCATCAATTTAACTGCGCTCCGCCATAATGCGGCCTTATGGAAGCGAGCCATCCCCAACCGCAGCCAATAAATCAGCGCGCACAGCCAATCCCCGGGACGGTTACTTTATCAAGCCGTCCGAGGGAGAGCAGAAAACAGGCCGGGCGCATAATGATGCCACGCTGAGTCATCGGCGCGGGCCAGACCTGAGGCACTTGTTTATTCTTCCAGAAGAGCTAAAGAAGAGCTGAGAACAAGCTGAAGAAGATCTGAAGAAGAGTGGAAGAAGATCTGAAGAAGAACTAAAGAAGAGCTAAAGAGGAGCTAAAGATGATCTGAAAAAGAGCTAAAGAAGAGCTAAAGAATAGTTTTAAGAAGAGCCTACGAAGAGCTAAAGAAGATCTGAAGATGAGCTAAAGAAGATCTGAAGAATACAGAAGAGCTAAAGAAGAGCTACACAGAGTAAGTTCCAACCCTATAATCTTTTGTGTACTGTGAAAATGAATTCAGTTTGCACCCAGGGTTTGAGAGCAATGCATGTCCAGTTTCTCTGTGGAAGAAATGAGTAAAACTATATGTGGTATCTCACACCGTATCCACAATACACAGACAGACAGTGCAGAGAGGAGAGTTTAAAGAGGTTCAACCGCTATGGAGTTTGACATTTTGATCGGCCAGTATGCAATGCCGATATTTTTGGGCAACATTTTTGGCTTATTTTTTTTTTTTAAGTCTTGTCTATAAGCCTGTGTATGATGCTTCTAGAGTGTAGAATGTGTCAGTGTTGAACTGTGTCAGCAGGGGGCGTTACAGGGGGGCATAGGGATGATTTATTCAGATCATTAATTTAGGTGGTTCTTCAGAGAGAGCAGCAGATTCCAAAACAAAGAAACAGCAAGTCTCTTATGGTAAATGTCTGCAACATGAAATATTCTGAAGCCATACCAGTTGTGAACCTCTCTTTTAAACACTTTCAAAAAGCACATCCTTCAAACATCTTTGTCTGTCAGTCCTCAAGCAGCATAAGTGTGCACTTCCCTCAAACACTGCGCCCAGTGTGTGAGAGAAGCGTTCGGTGTGCTTTACACCGGACGGACTATAAAATGATCTGAACCAAAAGCACAAAGCTGACCTCATGGAGAAGGATATTTACTGTGATCCCCAGTGAAGTGACTGTGGATGGATGTGCAGACTTCACGTCAGCGGGAGTTTGTTCTATGCCGCCTCGCTGATCGCATGAGAGCTAATCTCCATCTCCACCTGATATCGATCGGGCCGCTCCCCGCGGACGTGTCAGCGGAGATTGACGGCGGGGTTTTAAACAGAGGCCCGGCTGCACTAAGCGCCACATGGATTTACATGGCGTGATTGGTGGCGGCATTATGCCCTCTCGCATGTGAGCGGACGTAGATCACCGCGGCTCCTTCAGGTGCGAGTGGTGGGAGAAGGATTTACTGCGGCCTAATATGGAGAAAGCACACGCTGTTTATTGTTTAAAGGCTTTCATGAGTCAGAAGGCTGTTGAGAGCAGACAGGGGGCTGACAGGAGGAGATATGGTTCACCCATCCTGCAAACATGGATTCGTATACGCTCTGCCTTTAGGGAGCTTCCTCAGGGCTGGGCTTGGTTATGTCGTGTTCTTTAATAATGGAGAGAAGATGGAGACTCATTCTATTAAAATCAAAATCATTATTTTATTCCCTGAATTTACAATCTAAAGCAAAAGCTATGCTAAAGGCTACATGGTGATGCTCAGTGGGCAGCGAGGAAGGCAGCAGGACAAGAGGGGGCGCGTCTCCTTCCTAGGAGACTCCATTTTTATTTTACTGTTTGATGTTGAGTGACTGATTGCTTCTGCTGAAACACGAATTTCCCTCGGGATCAATAAAGTATTTATCTATCTAGTATTTTATAGACACAGGAAGTAGGCGGCTACTTGTTGAAGAACCAATCAATGTCCTTGGAATGCCTCTTCTGCTGCGCGATCTGACTCCACATTATAACACACTGCCCCCCAGTGGATTCCAAGAGTAAGGGCAACAATACAGCAATTCAATTCAAATCACCCCAAAAGCACAGATTACAATCAACACAGTTTCATATAATCATTAAAGCCTATTATAACAAAAACATATATAGAAATAGCCAACAGTTATGAAAACAACTTTTTCTGATAAGTCATCAGCTGCACTTTGTAGCTGAAGTGGAGGGTTGTAGACGTTGCCAGTGTCTGGTGGGTGTGACACTCAGCTGGATGACTGAGATTGTGCAATGTTTCCCTGTTTAATCAATCAATTCAACCAATTCAACGACAGAGTACAGATGAACCTTTTACGTAAGAAGCTTTTGTAAAGTTGGAGAGCACGCAGAGAAGATGACTGTGCAGCACTTGATGAAGCTGCCGTGGGATGGCATATAAGGCCTATATATTTCATAAGGAATGTTATAAAATATGGTTTAAGCTGGCAAATTAGATGAATCTTTAGTATTTTTCAATGAAAATCAGAGCAAGGTCGGCCATTTTGATTTCTAATGCCACAGGAAGTTTGAATAGAACACATGATGTATGAACTATTGCTGGAATAATTCTCTTCCTCCTGAGAGAGGAGGTTTGAAGCAGCTGGAGCTTATCTCTCCTACGCCGTCAACACTTCCCTTCAAGGCCAAGCCACGGAGCTAAACCAGATTGAGCTCTCTGGGTCAAATTTTGCATAATACTGACTTTAGACTGCAAATAACCGCACACACATACCCCCTCCCTAACCACACCCCAATGCGCGGTATAAATAAAGTTGCCTTGCCTTGCCTTGCCATGATTGCCATATTGTGGCACATTTTTCTGTGAGCCTGGGCTTGCGGTGGGGCGTGGTCTGTCACAAATATCGACACTGATGAATAAAACCAACTAATGAGCAACGTGGAAGCATCTTGTACAAATGAAGTCATGCATTTATTACTTTAATACTCTTATTGTTTACCTTCATTTAACCAGGACAGTCACCCCCAGGATCCACACATTCTCCGTGTTCGCCCCACTCCTCTCCGGCCCGCTCTCAAGCTCTGAAGTGGAGGTAGTGGGTGTTGATGTCGCTGTCATTCGGAGGCATCTGGAGCCGAGAATCTCTAATTCAGGGTCAGAGTCCTGGCCCAGAGGAGATCCTACAGCATACCCTTCATAATTTTAGTGGTATTTTTAGGGGAAACCGGAGCACACGCAAACTCCACACAGAAAGGCCCATTCCGCTCTCCGCGCTCGCTTGTTGTCCCGCGGAGCTGTTGCTGTACCTGGGGTATCCAAACTTTGTTGCCCCGCGCGTCTCCATTCTGCAGAGTGCGGCAGTAAACTTCCCCTGATCAATGAAAATGAGCCATAAATCTAAATGGAATGCAGCCAGTGCCTTGTTTGTAAATGGATGTGTTTTTGCAGGTCTCTAAAAGCAGCGCAGGTGAATTATGGGCCGCCGCGCAGCGAGGGAGCGCCGCGCATACTGAGCAGGCCGAGCACTCAATCCGAGGGGGATCAGCCTCTGCAGCGAATTTAAACACAAGCGCAATGTAAAGCCAGTCTTATTTAGGGCCAGACACCGCAGGAGAACGGCAAGTAAGTGTCAGCTTTTTGTGACGATCAATGGCATATGTTATGGCGTATGGGAAGTTTGTGTGGTTTGGGGCCTTCAGGAACAAGTCCGTACAGAGTGAAGGCTGTAAGTGAACGAAGAACTCTCCAAACAGAAGCTATTCCATAGATATTCTAGCTTTAAGTCACTTTTTATTTGGCAACATCAGCCTTTTTCACATTTTGTTTTAAATTAGGCCTAAAGCTGAGCAGGTTTAATAAGTCTGAATATTTACAGATTAAAGACGCCACAAAGTGTATAATACACGGCCACAATGTGAAGCCATTTCCCCAATAATGAGCCAGACAGATAGTAGCCATTGATAAACCAGCTCATAATAACTTTCCACACAAAATAAAAATAAAAAATCACCCAATCGTCTTCTGACAGTGAGTTGATGTGTCTGTAATCAAGAACGGCCATTTTCCTGTGGTTCTGATCACTGGCTCGGAATATTGTATCACCAGAACGAGAATTGACCTCCCATACCAATGTAATTTTTAGCTCTTGTTTTAGTGCATTGTCTTCTCTATCTTGTATTTAACCAAGTTCCAATTATTTCCTCATAAAGGTGTCCAAAAGTGCAGACAATTTTCAAAAACATGTGCTCGATGTTTGACAGTAGAAAGGACATTCTGCCACAAAAATAATACGACAGGTTTGTGAATCTAATCACTACCAAATACTGATCCTCCATGTTCAGAGATACATGGGGATACAGTCTGGAATTGTGCGATTTGAAATGTCGCTGACTCCGGCAAAACCAAGACGAGCCAATCATAGCACGGGAGGTGGGAGTGTGTCATCTTCCGTGCTAGGATTTCCCATCAAACACCTGTGCTCCTCTGGGCCGTAACCAAAACAGTGAGGATGACGGCCGCGACACAACGATCTTTTACCAGTGCCCTTTCTTTTGTGTTAAATGAGATGGACTTGTCCTGAAAGTAGGCATGGGCAAACTAAGGCCCGGGGCCCAGATGCGGCCCACCTAGCCCATCAATGTGGCCCGCAAAACATGACTAAGCCTAATATGCATTGCCTAATAACAGGAGAAAACACCAGTGTTTTCATTGACATAAAGAAAGATAAGCATAACTGCTGCTATTTTGTTGCTCTTTTAATGTGTTTAAGCGATTACAGTCTATTTAAGAATTGTAATTGTTTGAAACAACCAAATTCGCAACTGGTCTGGCCTTCGAAGAAAATTCAAAAACCCAATGTGTGAATCAAAAACTTTGCCCATATTTGCCTTAAAGCCACAGCAGAAGCTGCTCTGAGGGCTTTCACCAGAACACTCGACTGCACGTGTGGACTACAAACAATCCTGGTGGAGGACATAAACACAAATCGTAGGTCGCTTTGTGTTTGAAGTGTGATTGTTAGCCCCGCCTCCAGTCTCCATTTGGAAATCGCGTCCTATTACCACAATTCCAGACTGTCTTCATATGTATCTATAAATACATAAATAAAGGCAGTCTGGCTTTATACCAGGCTACCAAATACTGATGAGGCCAATTTTCCTTTTGGAGATTTATATGAAAACTGTATCTCTCCTATAGAATTGTATTGACCCTGATGATGTCATAATCTGAGGTTATGACATCATCAAATTCTGAAGTGTGAATGTGACCTATTGTCCTCTGCATTTGACCCATCCTTTGATGCCGCTGGAGCGACCCGTGAGGAGCGACCCGTGAGGAGCAGTGGGCGACCGTAGTGCAGATGTGGAGCCAGGCTCATGGTCAGAATCACCTGGAGGATTCACCTATTGTACATGTTTTTAGTGGCAAGAGGCAAGAATGCTAACCACTAAAGTTGAAGGTTCTTCTTCTGTTTGGATTTACCCAGTATTTTTAAGTCTATGACGCTCCAGGAAGAGTAGTGAGTAGTAAAGATCATTCTCCACCCACACATGCTGGTGCAGTCCCTGCCCTGGGGCTGACTGACAGAGGCTGCCAATGTGCATCAATAGCCCCTTTCTCACATTCTCACTCCCATGCTCACATACTCGGGTTTTCCACTAGTGTATTGTCTTTGCTACTACAAACTGCCCGCAGGTCTGCACCTGAAACTCAGCCCGAGGCTATAACATGGATATTTACATTTGTTTGAATGCATATTAAAATATGTTCTTCCTTGTGCTCCTTTAAGGAGGATATTCATGCACAACCAACTTCTCATACTGTACACCTCCTTCAGCTAGGAACAGGCTGTAGACCAAATCTGGATGTCTAACGCAGGAGAGGTTTTTTCTATCAATGCAGGCCTGAAGACAATCGAACAGTCAACGTATGAACATTGAAGAATAATACTTTTCAAGCCTGAGTTACCAAGTATCTGAAAGCACCACACCGGCTACGTTTACATGGTCAGAGAAATCAGATAACCTAATAATCAGATCTGATGCGTTTACATTCCCTTCAGAAATCTGAGAATCTCAAACTCCGGGTTATACATGAGCCAGTGCAGATGAATTGTCTCCACCCCTTAATTCACTCAGGCCCAGATGGAGGAGGAGGCACATCCATATTTGGACTTGGGAGTCAAAGTGCTGTCCATGGAGCTTCTTGTGCTTGTCGAGTGGATACAGCACAGGTTTAGTAAGCACAAGGTCTGGGCTTCAATCTCAGTCAGTGATGTCTTATTCTCTTTAGTAGGGGATAGCACAAACTGTCCCTTAACTTCTAAAAAGAATGTGTGGGTGACGGGAAGGGAGCCATGTTCGAACAGTAAATAATCAGAGTGGGGACTCTGATTACTATGATTACTATGATTACTCCATACTCACAACGCTGAGGATGGAGAATATCTGCATATGTGCAGCACCTTAACCACTAGACTGTTGGAAACACACTGTACTCTACAAACAACTTATAGATTTATTTAGTTTAGTTTATTTGTTTATTTGAGCAGTTAACATTCTGCTCAAAAGGAGTACGCCCAAAGCAAGAGCTTATATGCGCCCACCCCCAAAATCCATACAATAAAAGAATACAAAGGAACATAGTGCAAAAGTAAAAAAACAAAAACAATGAAACAACAGCAAAAAAAAGGATTATATACACTCGCAGTATCCAATCATGGTAGAAAAGACCATTTACAAGATGTCATTTGCATAAGTCATGACATGACTGAAACACATGTACTGTATACGTTCTCCACAAAGGAGTAACACCGATTACGAAACAATAATGCTACATAAGGTATCAGTCGCATGCATGACCCCTGCAGCATGCACACATACAAACATACAAACAACGCGCATGTTTATGAATTAACCTTATCCTATTGTAGTTACATTATCAATCATATTTCATGGATAACTTTTGTGTTTTTTGTTTCATTTTCTTAAATCAAAAATACTTTTAATCTTTTCATAAAATCTTTTAATCTTTGTTTGTGTGACTTTAGTTTGGCGTCTTTGCTGTATTTGATGTGTCTGAATTGATCAGCCGATGTCAAAAGCACAATAACCCGGTGGAAAAGAAAATAATGAACAATTCCGAACATCCGGGCATTACCGATATTACCCACAACGCAATGCGCCCTAGCGTGCTTGAATTGCAATTTGCGTGTTCGCTTTGTAATGTCATGCAGCTGTTAACTTTACGACACATGATCAGCTGAACAAAGTTTCACTCCTCGTCTTCAGTCAGTCTCTCTCCTGTGAAAACAGTGGCTATATAGGATAACGCTTTTGCCAGTGACTGATTTATTGTGTACAATCAATAGGGTACTCAGTAAATCCTGCCTCAAGCTGTGGTGCAGTTGGATGTTCCATTTCGTCGGAATTACAGCTGTCAATCTTGTACTGAGTAAGTTACTGATTAGAATCAACGTCTACAGATCTAAATAATCTGTTGACTGATTATTTCCCGAAAGGTGAACATAAATGCATGAAATTCAACTTAAATTCAATGGATTAGAACGCGTACTTTACCTGCCATAAACCGGTGAAGTTTTTTTGGTAACGACTTGATAAATATGGAAACATGCTTAAAGGTGTGTTAGGCATGAAAACCTTTCAACTTTATAAAACTGATGAAAAAATGACCTGGTATATCAAAGAGATAGGTCTACAGGTCCCCGTACTCCAAATCTGGCCATTTAGTTTAGGGTCGTTACTTCAAGTTTGTACGAACATTGCTCTAGACCAGGGCAGTCGAACTCATTTTGAGCGGCGGCCAAAACAGGCACAACCCTCTTTTGATAGACTAAATATTGATTTGACTTTTTTTTTATTATTTGATTTAATTGATTTGCCTTTAAATATACTGCACTTCACTGATCCATATTTTCACTATACAGAGTTTAAAAATGTTATTATGTATTTTCCTCCCCCTACATGTTCCAGCAATGTCCTAATGTGTAGAATGCACTGTCACTCAGAAAGGTGTTCATTCAGGTCCGAATTGCCGTCATGCACGAGCTTAATATAGAAACTGCAGTTACGCGTAAGGCCTGAGGTGGCAGTAGTGAGTATAAAAATGACCAACTTGCATCTAGTCCCTTTAAGCTTCCATGGGTTTTCATAAGGCTTCTATTTGTTGTGTATTTTAAAGTTAGATATACCAACTCAAAGGCCAGAAACTCAGACAGTTAGTGTTTTTGTAATAAGCTCATGTTGGCTAATAGTTCAGTGTTACTAATTAGAGTGACCTGCATCAGACTGGTTTTCATCAGTCCCACTTTATGTTTCTGTAACTGTGGCTCACTGCGGCTGCTTTAGGTTCAGCATTTGAATATTTCCTACACAGGACTAATCAGTGCAGAAACACATTGAACAGTGTCCTGTCTGTTTGTAACTTAACATTGTGTCGAGCAAATGAGCGCTTTATGAGGCTCTGGGGAGAGATGGAGGTAGAATGGGACGAGTGTCAGAAGCAGCGCACGAGACACATGCCACATCTCCTCACTTCACGGTTACCACCTGACGCTTTTACACACAGATATTCCGTGTATATTATTGGATATTCTTATAAGAGACCGTGCTTGAACTTGCAATTTGCGATGTTCGCTTTGTAATGTCATGCAGCTGTTAACTTTACCGACACATGATCAGCTGAACAAATACAGTTTCACTCCTCGTCTTCAGTCAGTCTCTCTCCTGTTTCAGAAGCGTCCGCGCTCTCTGTCCTTTGTCCATATCTTTGACAATTAGTTTAAAGAGCGGGAACCCCCGTAAAAAGCTGTGTCTTCTCCCTTGTGTCAGCATTAAAGGAATAGGCCACCATTTTTACATACTGAGATATGTTCTTACCTTAGCTTAGACGAGTTGACGTGTAACTGTCTGGTTATTGTGCGTGCGCTCAGTCACGCAAATAGACCAAAGACGCTTTTAGCATTTAGCCTCTCCCTGCAAATGTATAGCTCCAAACTGGGGTAAAGTTAGAAGCTACCACGTTTTTCCTATTTAAATACAGTTACGTGAAAGTTACACAATCCAAGAATAGTTACACAAAATTAAACATCGATTTTCTAAGCGGATAAAAAGGTGTACTATATTGTAATAATACAGGAGCACTTCAATGTCCGCCAGTCAAGTCAGTCGAGTGCTCTTAAGGTATTATTTGTATATTTGTGTGACAGAGCGCACGCACCAAGACCAGACTGTTACGCATCAACTCGTCTAAGCTGAGGTATGAACATATCTCATTATGTAAAAATTAATTGTGGCCTATTCCTTTAACATCGCTTTAGTGCTGGGAAAGGAGCCGCGTCATCTGCCCCGGGGCTTATAAGAAATGTAGCTCTAACGTCTTTAATACAATTGATTGGCGGGCCGGTTATAATATAAATGAGCCGTGAGTTTGACATGTCTGATCTAGACCAATTAAGTCCAAATTATGTTTCTCTACATGCCTTTCAGTCATGTGAGTTTTGTTGTCACATGAATACCATTTTGAATCCCGAAGTAGAATTATGCAGTACTACAACATGTAACACTATCTCTACTCTGGATATAAATGAATGACAACTGACTGACAGTGGCATTTTTACGTCCTCGTAATCATTGCTCAAGAAGATAACAGTAAAACACAGCCCCAGAGACGCACATTTATGAGAAGAAACCAGTAAGTCAGTGTTTAAGCTGCTCAAAACGTTAGCATGCTACCGGTTAGTATTTAGAAGAAGAAGAAGAAGAAACATTATTTATATAGCACCTTTCACAGATAAAATCACTAAATGCTTCGCAGGGGCACAAAAATAACAAAGGTTACAGAGAAGTGTATTAAAACAAATTAATTAAAACAAATCAACAGCTCTGACCTCTCCAAGAGAAAGCCCTGAACCACACTCCAAACATCTAGCCTTGGATACAACATGTGACAGAGGTCAGAGCTGAGCTGTTACTGTAGTATTTCCTCAGTGTTCATAGATGTGAGCCACACATGTATTTATTGTGTTGAAGCCATTGTCAATGGTTGACAGTTGCTAACCGGTAGCATGCTAACGTCTTGAGCAGCTTAAACACAGACTCAGACTGAGACTCTGTCGACATGACAAACTGTAAAATCACGGAGAAAGGTGTTCTGTTCCCTCTTTGATGAGTTAATTTAGTCTTCAGAGTGAAGAGATCTTTAGTAAATCTGCTGTAGCTCAACAGACAGAGCTGCAACGTCTGTGCCACATTTGCTGGTTATATCACATAAACATGCGTCTCTGGGGCCGTGTTTTTACTGTTATCTTCTTGAGCAATGATTACGAGTACATAAAAATGCCACTGTCAGTCAGTTGTCTTTCATTTAACCAGAGTAGAGATATTGTTACATGTTGTAGTACTGCATAATTCTTCTTCGGTATTCAAAATGGCGGCCGGAACTATGCGTGATGTCATTAGAAACGCATGTATTGGACTTTTGCGTCTATGTAGGCAGGTTATCATGGTACATGACATTTCATCACAATCTGACAATCATTCCGCTTGATTAATCCTCTCATATCAAACGATAACCACCCAATGCCAGTGCTCAGTCAAGCGGAGCGCATTGTTGTCCCCTTTGCTAACCGACATTTTGATTAGTGACGTAACACCGGAATTGTTCATGACACAAGCGAGGCCATCCGAGTGACGCGTCTCCAGGGATACCACGAGATCCCGCGAGATCAAAATGCCACAAGACGTCGCATCGCTGTGTAAAGCAGTCTCGGCCCTCCCCGCTCAGGGCACAGCGGCGGTACGGGCTGGTGGGCGATGGATGTGCCACAGGATTACAGCAGCTCACAGGTGGAGGCCGTCTTCCCTCCGCCTCCGAGCGGGTGTCCAATCGCCATTGTTCCACCAGTGTGTTAAACATCGGCAGTAGCTCACACGCGGTAAACACACGCGCCGTACACCGAGCGGGTAAGCCTGTGAGGTGGAGGAGAGCCTGTTTCACACACTGTTTGCCGGGCCCTTCAAAGCGGAGCTATGAAATGGGATCCTGTGCTGTGCCAAAGTCGCTGTGAGAGTGGGACGCTGCACACCTCACGACACCGCACATGTGAGTGTTCTTACCCAGGTCTGCGGGGAAAGTGCCAATACAGGGCTGCAACTGCTTTATCCAAGGTACAGCTGTCATTACTCATGCTCCTCACCGGCTCGAGCCGAGTGGAAAAGGAGTTCCCACAGTAAACGAAATGCTTGAAAATAAGGAAAAGAAAAAACAGGTTCAAAAAAGGGCTTTTGTCCTCGTGCAGCATGCTCTCATTTACATATCAGATTCGGGGCACCAAAACGGAGATGCTCACGAATGCTGTCTTCCCGCTTGCACTCGCTGTTGAGCACTGTCTTGATAAATGACCCCCTAAGTGCGCTCCTACAGCGAGTGGATATGTTTGAGAAAAGGGAGAAGAGCGAGCTCGTCTATCATGCTGCGCGGACTTTTCGGACGGGCAGCGGAGGGCAGAAACAGACGCACAAACTTTGATCTACCACTAAAAATATAGAAGGAAGGATGAAGCAGCTCTGACTCGTTCTGTTTGCCGAGGCTCAACCGATCCAGCCCATGCAAACAATGCAGAGTGACGAAAGCAGCAGGTTCCTCTCACTTTGTACCTTCCCCAGTTTATAGAGGGGACCCCACAGAGAGACACAAACGCTTGATTTTAACTGTTCACACCTATATAGTTGCCATAGTAACAGTGCACCAGTCAAGAATGGTTTAGGTTTGGAAAAGGGTTTGGGCTCGTCTTATTGGGTCTAAACGCACTCATTGACTGAACAATAAATCTAATCACCACTTAAGAGTTGGTAGATAATTAACAAAGTATTGGAACGATTTGTACTTTTAACAGTGTGCAGTCATCATGATGCGTTACCGTTTAAAAGACCATCATAGTCCAAAAGAAGCGCCACGGCACACTCGGGTAACAGAGCTTCTGTCACGGGTGGAAGTTACGTTATGGAAGGATGAATTTGGACCAAGGCCGAGAAATGTGTAGGTCTCATTATTGCAACCTGGTGAGTGTGAGAGCAGAGTATAGGTGCAGCCAATAAAACAAACGTAAAAGGTCTAAATTCTAAAAACAGTTAACAATAAGAAGGCAAATAGACTTAAAAACAGGGCATATCGAAACACCACTAAATCAAATCTAAATAAGGTAAAGCGGCCGTTTATCCACGATGACTTCTCTCCTCCTGCGACAGGGCTGAACAGGGGCCGGGCCGAACGTCCACACCAGCAGTTTCCCTCACTCGTTCCTTCGCACCATGGTCCCTGGTCTCGGTCCGACAAGCGAGGCTCCCCATCTCGCTGTCCCCCTCGAAAACCATGCTCTAAACCACGGGCCACACTCTCGCCAGTGCTCCTCCTTACTGGACGGTCCCCGCCGCTTCGTCCTCCTGCACCGCAATCACACTGGCCAGCACATCCCAAACACATACTTGCCAACATTGGGTTGTGAAAAATAGGGAGATTTTTTTTCATCGGTGTATGGTGCCAGCTGTGTTTGTAATTATTGATGTCCTTTCTTACTTTGTATTTTCCTGATGAAGGAAACTTGTGCTGGAAATATTGTTTCTTTGATATTCCATATTATTCTGTTTGCCACACTGTAATCTGTGATTAGTAAAGGTTGCTCAAAAAATTGCAGACACACAATTTCTACACCCTGGCTTTTTAATGCACCATACTATGCAGGGCTTACATCACACTTCACAAATAACTCAATTAAACAAATAATAATAATGATAATTAAACCCAAATTAAATTATATTGAGGATGGTAATGACAACTGGGAAGTAGCAAGATCTCAGAATATAATATGTATTAATGCACCTTTATAACATAAAAGTAGCACATTCTTTTGTTCTTTATTTTACTGTTGTTTTTGTTTTGTTCTGGTTCATCATTTATTGTTACTTTGCCCTATGTTCCTTTGTTTATGATTTGCTACCTTGTAAATATTAAATGTAATGTTATTATTTTTATTTTGGGGTGGGCGCTTATAAGCCTTTGGCTTCAGCCACTCCCTTTGAGCAGGTTAACTGCTCAAACAAATAAATAAACTAAAACTAAAACTAAACTATTCACTACTTACTTTAGTTTCAGAATGTACAGCACATGTGTAAAGTTCTGTCTAAAGCAGAAGCTCCATGACTTCCTTCTTCACCTGTCGGTCTGTGACAGACTGAAGAACAGTGAGGCCTCGGCCTTTTTACTGAATATAATGGTCACAATGTATTTAGTGTCCTGTTACTGTCACTCATGGTTTCTGACAGAAGTCTAACTCTGAAAAAAGCCCGGCCCATAACAGCAGGTCCTATAAGGGCTCAGGTATTTTAGGGGCTACTGATTTAGAGTAAACTTTACTCTAAGTCATTAATGAAACCTTACTCTTTTCAAAGCAAACTTTACTTTGTAATGAGTAAGGTTTCATTAATCATTTAGAGTACGCTTTAATTGTTCTAATGATGGAACTGTTACTCAATTACATTGTGGCAATTTGTGTCTGCAATTTTTTTGAGCAACCTTTACTAATCACAACTTACAGTGCACTGAGGACAAAGGAAAAAAATGAGCAGAGTAGTAGGGAGACCAGTTAAGAATGAAAAGTAGGTCGCTTGAGCTTAAAAGTGAGAACAAAAAACCTATGGAAAATAGGCTATAGATATTTAAAACAAACTTCGATTCAATTAAAATACTTTTGCAAAATAGGAACAGAAAATATTATATGTCTAAATTAGACTTTACATGTTATCTAATGATTGTAAGGTCTACACACAGGCCTATAAGCTTTTTTTTTTTATTATATAATTTAGTCAAATGTGGCGTGATTAATGTCTCCATGGTAACACAAAAATGATGAATGCATGATACCCGTCTCTTCCCCTCGAGCGTCAGTGTGTGCGCTGACAGCGATGACAGAGAGGCAAAGGAGTGATTCTTCTCAAGGATAGGGTTGCCAGATCATGCAAATATATCCCCCACAACCTTACTTGTTTCCTTCACTCTAAAATTGGGACTCCTCGTCCTCCCGCTGCTGGTGTTGAACCTCGCGGTGTTCTCCTTCCAGGCCGTGTTGTCGGTGCCTCTCCACTGTGCGCTTGGTGCGTCCGCGCGCCCTGTGCTCCGCCCAGACGAGCGCATTCGTCCCGTGCCGTGCATTTCCCTCACGCGTCCATTCGCCACGCCATTCCTGGACAGCGGCCCGGTGCTGTCCCGCCGGTGCTCGCCCCGTGCCTCCTGTGTCAGCGTCACTCAGGCCCCGCAGTCACTTCTCCGTTTCCCCATTTCTTCCCTGACTTTATTTCTCCATTTCCGCGCCACTGTCCAGGTGCACCGATTACACTGCGTTGGAAGGGTTGAGACATGTGATCCTGCAGTCATGGCAACAAGCAAAAGGGTGGGATGAAAGTTCATTCACAAAATGAGGTCATACCGCCTTTGCTCTGCCCAATCCCGTCAGACCTTGGAAGCTAAGCAGGGAAGGGCCTGGTCGGTACTTGGATGGGAGACCGTTTAGTAACACCAGGAAGCCTAGCGAATGCAGTGTGTGAGGGAGTGGTTGGTGGTGGTCGGAGGGGCCGATGGCGCAGACTGGTTGCCTCGCTTCCGTCAGTCTACCCCAGGGCAGCTGTGGCTACAACAGTAGCTTACCACCACCGAGTATGGAGTGAATGAATAATGACGACAGTGTAGCGCTTTGAGAAACTTGGTAATACAGGCTTGTAAAGCGCAATACAAGTGTAAGGCATTATTATTATTATTATTACAAAAAACAAAATGCATGCAACAGAAAAAGAAAAAAAACACAGATTTAATCCTGTGCCAGATCACCCTATCACACTTGTTCAGATCATTTTCTGCTACCTGTTTGAACTTCAACATCAGCACCTCTGTTACTAGAGACCATGCTGTATTTGGTGTGCATCGCTTTTCTTTCTTTCTTTTCTTTCTTTCTTCATTTATTTGATAGGGACATGTGTGAACAATAAACATGTACCACACTGCCACATTTATAGCCAAGGCTAATTTGCAATGTCCGTCCCTAGAAGGGCTTTTCAAATCCACACAGAAATACAGAAAATGCATTTACAGTAACATGAATGAATTCCGACATTACATTACTTTCTTACCCACTGACCATAACACATGCACTTTGACTTTAAAAGATCAATCTGAAACTTTTCATACAACAGTTATAAAGCTGATTAGCCTCTACTGGACCTTTAAAGCCACACCACGTAGAATTTTACCCAATAAATAAAATTGAAATAGAAGCATTTATTTTATGACAGATATTTTCATCATTGTAAATAATACCTCATAAATGTACAAACAAACATGTGCCTTTGCTGTGAGCGTATCACCTCTCCTAAGACATGACTGTAACTTTACCGGGAGTGGGTACGTCTCCAGCTCGTCTCCATGGAGATGTCGAGAAAAGGCAGCAGAATTTGAGGTTAGGTTCTCATCCAAATCCATTCTTCGATTCCCCACTGCAGTAATAGACCTTTCTGTGTCGAGCTGGTCATTGGGAGCATGTTTTGTACTGATGGCAACAGTATAGTCCAAAATGTTACACGGTGTGCCTTTAAACTTACGCTTTGGAATTCAAAAATGACAATAATGAACAGGAAATGTACATCCGGTAACTATTGGATTCAAATTATTACCATGGTTACTGCTCTCCTAGAGATATTAATGAAATCTATAGATAAACATATGTGACCCGCCGTGGGAACCAGGGACACATGTCAGCAGCCCGACTTTAGAGAAAAACGCAAGAGAAGGTTTTTTTTTTTTAATTGGTGATTTTCACTTTTTTGCAGAATCGTTCAGTTGAAGTAACAAAGAAGCCTCTCCATGTTTAAGCTACCAGTATTGATATATTTAAAAGCGTAAACTTTAGGTTCACACCGACTAGTCTAGGGTGGATTTCAGAGCGTGCTGTAGGGGCGTGACTTTGTCTGTGTGTATTTACATACTGAGTAAACACCGCGGAGGAGGAGGAGGCACAGCTGCTTTGGTTTGTGTTGTTGACACATGCTTTAGCAAACCAATGCCACGCAAAAAAGGCTGTTTTATACATACGCCTATTGTCCATCAGTTTTCAGATTGAAAAAGACTTGGGGGCCGTGGGGGCGTGTGTGGTTTCATGACTATGTAAGCTTCCCCTGTGTGGCTCTCAGAGGCTGCCGCTACTTACGCTGGAAAATGGATTTACCACGAGTTTGCTGAGCAGAATGCACGCAAAGGTTACTTCAGACGGCTAAGTGAAAGTTGTTGTTTTTTTATCGCTGGTAGCCACTGTGCCAATGGTTTTTGATGAGGCTATCGTTGTGCTGTTGTAAGCTAACGTGGTGTGTAAGCTAACGTGGTGCGGTGGATGGGAAACAGTCATGTAGTCACGAGGAATGAACCTGCTATTTACACAAAATCAAGATCTCTACAAACTTAAACTACTCCATAAATGTAGTCAGCACATCCCTACCTTTCAGCCACTTCTTATTTGAGAGAGATCTGCTTCATATTTTCGGTTTTATGGTCAGATACAGTTACGCTGGGTTTGTGCAGTGAAACGTAAAGGCAGACAGCCCTGTTACGGATAATATTTATTTATTTATATATTACCTGTATGCAAACCTTTTTCTTTTCTTTGATGGCACATTTTTCTTGCTTTTTGCCTTTTCTCCCCCCTGTGCTTTACGGGGGGAGCGGGTTTGGCTTATCTAAATGAGATGTAAATGAGCCCTATTGTCACTGGAGCAGCAGAGAGAGGTGAGAGCTGCCCAAATCTTTGGAGAGCTTTTTCAGCCGTTTGGCCTTTTGGGAGTTGTTAACTTCAAAATCGCCGCTACGTCTCCAAATATTATCATATTTCCATGTGTTACACATCACTGGAAAGCTTGGAGACTACACTCTCATAATCTATGCCCATCTCAAAATGCCCCAAAACCGAGTTGTGTCCCTGGTTTCCGTGATGGGTCACATATATGCAATAAACCAATGAAAATAAAATGACTCTCAGATCTAAACACTATGAAAGCCCGAGCTCCTGTTCCTAGTCACGTCCACATCAGGGGAAGCTCACTGGTGACAGTGGCTCAGAGCGGGCTGACCAATAACCCAGAGCTTGGCCATTCTGTGTGAATGGTAGTGAGTAGTGGGCCTTTCAGTTCTGGACAGTCTCAGCTCTCAAATGAGGAATGGAAGTGTAAGTAAAAGTTACGTCTGCTCTCTACATGCAGCTACAAGGCGACCCAGTGAACATCCTTTCTACATATCCTGAGAAGCCTGAACATAAAAGACTTTACAGGGTGTATGACCATGCCAGGAACACACACATGAGCACGATCGAGAGAAACAGTCCACCGTGCCGCCGCGTCTCCTAGCAACCGTCCTCTCGCAGCACGCCGAGTCTGCGAAGGTGGGCGTGAGTGCAATTATCCATGTAACCGAGGTACGGGAAAGAATGGAAATGATGTGACCATATCCGCTCCCCGGTCGCAAAGTCAAGCACGTTCAGCGCGGCGAAATTGGACTGTAATTACGGGCCCATGTGCGGCGGCTCCGGTGTGGGCGTGCGGCCGCTACACTAGTCAGATCCAACATGAAGAGAAAGAAGACGCTCTTGGCACCGGGGCGCGCGGAAAACTTGTCCAAAAGTCGCCATCTGCTTTGAGCAACACTTTCCACATAAATGAAGATAATAGTCCAAACAAGGCGCGTGCAGCGGAGACAAAAGCAGCCTCTCGAGTGGGTCTGGTGAGACTAAATATACGAGCGGGCCGAGCCAATCCGCAGCCTGTGAATCACGGCATATGTGCCACTGTTTCAGCAGACCAAACTGACACCGCACAGAGGGAACTGTGCAGTTCATCACCGACTCCAGCCAATATCCAGCATCGACTTATCATGACAGAGGAGGGCGTGAGACACTTCAGCTGACAAACTGGACAAACTGGAGTTCATGAGTTGCTGTCTCCAATATTAAACACTCGATGTTAAAGTGGACATACTGTATCATACATAATGGTGGTACCGCAGCGTTTATACTTCACTTTATTGATGACTGAAATTATACAGTAGCCTACATCTTAAAATAATTTATTTGTATCCTTTATATGAGACATGAAGTTAATTTTGTTTGTAGAGGTACTGACCCCAGTCTTTGATGAGCCCTACAATGTTTTTTTTTATATTGAAACATGAAGAAAGAAAAAATGTAATATTTGTGCGTAACTGACCTTTTTGTGACCCAATGGCTGAATGGATGGTTAGTATGGCGCTTTTCCTTTCCATCACGGTGGCTTCTACAACGCTCCAGGATTAATTGTGTTGTAGGTTTTCTGGTGAGACGGTCAGTCAGCAGAACAAATCTACCAGACACTCTAAAAACAATTGATCCTGGGGCCACTGGGACGCAGTGTTAATTTAGACTTAGTTTTAGGTCTGACAAAAATGAAATGTCATTTAATTTTGTCAAAATTTAGTCAACTTTAGTCTAGTTTTAGTCAACTAAAATTTAGCATTTATAATATTTATGAAAATCATATTAAATGAAGGTCCTTTGCTTTATGGAGCTTCTCCCACATGAACAAAGCTCAGATCTGTTCCTTTGACAGTGAATTGAAATGATTTGAGGCTCTTTCAAACTGTCAGTGGAAGTTTGGATGATTTTAGTCTCTCCTTTTCATTTTTATTTAGTCATATTTAGTCCACAAAAATATCTGGACATTTCAGTAATAGTTTTAGTCTCGTAAAAACATTTAATTTTGTTTTAGTCCAGTTTTAATCAGCAAAAATATTACTTTGACTAAAAGTATGACAAAATTAGCATTGCTGTGATGGGAAGTAAAGGTGCCTTTTAGCATTAGCTTGCATTAACATTAGCTAGCATAAGCATGAGGTTAGCATTAGCATGGCGTTACGCGGCATCATGGCCTGCAGGAACTGCAGGAACATGTCCCACGTTAACATACACATATACCATTCTCTGACATCCATAACAATAAAAAGATGTATTTACCTTGTTTTTTGTCTGACACTAAAATGATTTAAAAAAAAAAAACCTGTTGAGGCAAGTACAGGAAGTGAGTCAGTCATAACAAAAATGGCCAAACTACTTTCACTTTTGATACCTTTCAATACATTTCTAAGAGACCTTTATTAAACATCTTCACCATAACACAAAAACTCCTAGGGCCAGGTCTTGTGCCTAGCACATGGACAGCACAAGCTCCAAACGCAATGGTTATCTTCCATGGGCGCAGCTGTTGTGCTTTGTCCCTGCGCCACTGGTGAGAGGGTGTCTCTTATAAAAAGAAAAGAGGTCCACTGAGGTGTCCTCGTTTGCATCACGCTGCCTTGTGTTCGTCCTTAAGCATTATAGGCTCTCACAGGTCAAACTAAAAACTTTAGTAACCCCATCATCCCTCAGACGTAATTGTGTTAACACGACCAAAACAAAAGCTCTCTCTTCTCCCCCCTCTCCCTCACCCCGCCCCTTCCTGGCCACGAAGTCTGGTTGGAGGAAAAAGGCTCTTCTACATAACATCGACACTGGCCATGGGTGTTTCTCTAGCTCACGTACTTCCCACTTTATTGCGTGCAAGTCAACGAGCCAACACTAAGAGTGATGCCTGTGTACGACGTCTCCTCATTTTTAAAACAGACAAAACCTAATAGATCCATCAGAAAACATAAGTTCAGATGCCCTGATAGAAAGCATGGCTTGGCTGCAGGGGTGTAGCCTGGAAAAATCCAGACTCACCGCTGTACCAGCGAGTGAGTCTGGTCACCGTTGCGTCAAATTCATTTCCCACAGCGGTACATACGCAAGCAAACAGGAAGCGGAGTAAACCAATCAGCGAAGGGCGGGCGTCTGCCATTGATGCGGTGTTATTAGCGGTTTTGCGTTAATATTTGCGCAGGATTATGAATCACGAAACTCACCTACTGTCGATGTGTTTTTGGTCATTTACCGCCGATTGGAGACACGCTTTCTCTCTTTCGTGCGTCGTTCATAGATGTTATTGAGGGACTTCCGCGTCCCGTGAGTGACGCTGCTCGCTAACAGCACGTCACGGCAAATAAACAAATCTGATTGCACGTGAACGGATTGATTTTGCGGAAGCCGCGAACGAGGGCAAGGTGACCAGACTGATCCCCCGCTGGATAAAAAAATACAGAGGGGAATCATTCTGGTCTCACCAGGCTAGCAGGGGTGTAGCAGAGAAACTGGGTAGCACTAAAGATTAAAATGTTACATCTAAACATCTCAATTTAAGGAATGAGTTTCACCAAATCCTTTCTGGTACAGCTGTAGTTTTTAGAGTATTTAATAGGCTACGGCTCCCCTCAACCCGTGTGCTATTTTTTTTCTTCTTCCGGGGAAGAGCATCACACTCTGAGCACCATATAAGGTTCTTTTCTCCTCAGCCCGGTGTTTCTCACAGTAAACCCTCCATCTCTTTGGACCGGCTGTAAATCTGCGCTCCAGACAGCATTCAGATTCCACCTCCATCGCTCTGTAAAGCTCCTAATGCCCCCGTGCACAAAGCAGCTCCCCTCCCAGAACAGAACTGACACTCCCACACTTTACCGAAATATTTACACTTCGAGTTTGTGTTTGAAATATTACATTTACGATTCCATTTAAAACTTTGGTGGGAAGAATGTGTCATAGTTGATGAGATAAACTTTGGAAGGACGCTTACAGGGATATTTTGGTTTCCCGTGACCCCAGAAAACTCTTTTTAGGACCTGCCTCAGTCTCAGTCCGAGATACAGTACATACTTTATGACAAGATTATGAAATTTGGTACAAAACATTGACATGATGAAGTGTGTACCTTTTTTCATCAAAAAAGGTGACAAAATGTTGACTGAAAATAGGCACATTGTGAGATGTAAATAGAAACTCATCTAATATACAGGTGAAACTTGGGAAAAAAGTTCATTTACTCCTGTAATACAACTTAAAATGTGAAACTAATATATGATATAGACTCATGACATACAAAGTGACATTATGTCAAGCCTTTGTTTGTTATAATTTTGATGATTATGGCTTACAGTCCATTTTCAAAATATTCAATTTTCTGAGATGTTTTATTTGGGGTTTTTACAAGCTGAGCCATGATAATCAAAATTATAACAAAGAAAGCCGTAATATTTCTCACTTTGCATGATTATTTTGGCTCACAGCTTGTAAAAAACACAAATTCAAAATCTCAGAAAATTAGAACATTGTGAAAAGGGACTATTATTGTAGGCTCAAAGTGTCACGCTGTTGTTAGCTAATGAATCCAAAACACCTGCAAAGAGTCCCTGAGACTTTAAACGGTCTCTCAGTGGTTCAGTAGAATTCACCATCATGGGGAAGACTGCTGACCTGACAGTTGTGCAGAAAACCATCATTGACACCATCCATAAGGAGGGAAAGGCTCAAAAGGTAATAGCAAAATAAGTTGGATCAAAGTGCAAAAGGTGCACAAGCTGCAGGGATGAGCGCAGTCTGGAGAGGACTGTCAGGAAAGGCCATTCAAAAGTGTGGAGTCAGTGCATCAAGAGCCTCCACACACAGACGGATCCTGGACATGGGCTTCAGATGTCAGATTCCTCTGGTTGAAGCATCCTGGTCTTCCATAACACCTCAGCAGAGCCACAGGCTGAGAGCATCCATGCCACGCAACCGCATTAAGGCAGTCATTCAAGTAAAAGACCCAAACCAAGTACTAAGTACATATGCATGGTTATAGTTTTCAGAGGACCCACATTTCTCTGTTTAAAATCATTTTTCAATGATTTCATGTAAAATTCTAATCTTCTGAGATTTAGAATTTTGGGTTTTTACAAGCTGTAAGTCAAAATCATCAAAATTATAAAAAACAAAGGCTTGACATATGTCACTTTGCATGCCATGAGCCTATATCATATTAGTTTCACATTTTATGTTGAATTACAGAATAAATGAACTTTGAACAATATTCGAATTTTCCGAGTTTCACCTGTATTAGTTTAAACCCAAATCCTAAAGATCATGCACTGTTAAAAAGTGTAATGTAAGTATCATCTTGATTGACCTTGACAAAGCCTTTTTTCCACTGGGCTTCTTCCATTGTTGTTCATGTTCAGCTGAGAAAGAGTTTGTTCCCTAGAGAGACACAGTGCTTTAGTTTTGGATGCCTGACCATTAGCCTAACACAGGAGATTGCTTCAGCAGCACGTTAAATCCACTATGGCGGTTGAACAGAGGAAACGAGAAGAAACAAGACAATCCGAGGTGGAAGTAGGGTCATCTGCAAATCCAGTCACATATATGCATAAATGAGCTGATAGGAAAACATTATCTCTCATTCACAATGTGCCTCTGAGTCTGCTATCAGTGGCCCAATCATGAATCATTATTCTAAGTTCTTCTGTTTTTACAGGATTCCAACATGCTCAAACTACAGGTATCCCCTCCTGGGACCGCCACCTTAACGTGGTGGAGGGGTTTGAGCCTGAATGATCCTGGAGCTCTGTTGTCGGGGCTTGGTGCCCCTGGTAGGGTCTCCCATGGCAAACGGGTCCTAGATGACGGGTAAGACAAAGAGCGGTTCAGAAGCCCCTTATGAGAGACCAACAGGCCCGGTTAGAACCATGAGGCCGTCCTTCTGTGGACCCAACACCTGCAGGGGGCGCTATAGGGCTGGTGCAGCTCCAACAGCTGCCCCCACGACCCGGCACGGACAAGTGGAAGAAAATGGATGGATGGATGGATGGATGGATGGATGGATAAAACTACAGGTCTTTCTGTGCTTCTTTGATCAAATGCCACGAAGGCCTTTATTTATTTATGTATTGGTTTATTTGGTCAGGACAGTGCATGCACTGTAAACCCGAACAAGTTCATTGAACTCAAAACTTTTGTGGAAAATTTATTACGACAAAAAATTTGAGTTCATGAATTACATTTTTTACGTTATATCCAATCTATATCTACAAGTTCAGTGCACTCATCCAATGTAGCTTTTTGAGTTTAGTAGACTTATCCATATTACTTTTTTGACAATTTGAACTTAAAATTTTAAAGTTCAACACACTCATTACATTAACTTTTTCCTGACTATTTCAACCTAAAATTTAAAGGTTTAGCAGACTCAATATAATACTTTTTTGCACCCATTTCCACCTACATTTTTTAAGTTTAGCAGACTCATATTAACTTTTGCATGTCTATTTCCACCTATAATTTATACGTTTAGCAGACTCCACTTAGACAAAAATACCAATAATTAAATACAAAAAACATGTATTCAAAGCCATAGAATACATACAATGACATTTATTAAAAATGTACTGCCTTACATTGCATAACATTTCTACCATAACAATGCAATTTAAGCATACGGCATTAGCTATCAACGCTCTGTATAATATTTGTATCAGGAGAAAAGTGCATGAAATAACCTTAATAAACTTGTTAAAAAGGCACACTGCGAAACATTTTGGATCACTGTCGTCAGCAATACAAAACATGCTCTTAATGACCAACTCGACACTGTAAATGCTTCAAATATGTAGTCAGTAATCAAAGAATGGATTTGGATGAGAACCTAATCTATTCAAAACTCATATTTGGCTGCTTTTCTGAACATCACCATGGAGATAAGCTGGAGACATCCCTGCTCCCATTAATGGGTTTTTTTGTTGTTGAGATTTTTCAACAATATCAATATCTGTAATGAGATAAATGCATATATTCTATTTATTGGATGAAATGCTACGCAGTGTGGCTTTAAGTGAACCCCTCAAAAAAAAATCTGTAATAACTCAAACCCTTAAAACTTTAGAACTGTTGTGAATGATTTTCAGTTGGCATCATTTTAATCGAAACAGAAAACAAGTGGAAAGTGCTCATTTATCAAGGAGAGCAGACATTGTTTCAGAGCTGTGTTCATCTAGGCAGATCACAATCTCTAAAATGAAGTTAAACAGGGTAACGACTTTCTTTAGGTACTCAATAGAAGTTAAGCATAATCCATTTCTATTGAAATATAACTGGAACCTCAAATTGAGGAACAATTCAAAGTATAACAAAAGAATAACATTGCAGACATAGCCATGCATAATCTCTATATTAATCACAAAGCAACAAAATCACTTCAGACATAGTTGGACATTCACACAGTCATTGCAATGCTCCCTTCAGCAACTACCTATAAAGCTGAGGTTTCCTCTCGTCTGCCCTGTCTCACCAGCTAAGAGCAACATCTACGTTGAAGCGACATGAACCCAAGAACAAGAACGCCGCACAGTGCACGTGCGCAAACTGCGCATGTTTGTAGTGTGTCTTGCTGTAAATAAAAAAAAATGCCTCAGTCCCCGTTCAAACGCTCTGTGGTGGTCGTCTCTGATGTGTGAATTGGATTCTCAGTCCAGTCACCTTTTTATTTTAAAGTTTAAAGTCCCGGAGAAGTTCATACATTTCCAGTTAGTTGATAAAACAGTGCGTAGCACGTATGGCAAAATCAGAACGAGGGAGACACATTTTGAGAGTTCAATAACAACAAAACTCTCCTTCCATTTTGCAGCTTATTCGGTGACTAGCCAGTAACACTAGGCCAATCAAAGCTCTCCTGGTGCGGCGACAGATGCCAGTTTGACGAATGCAATCGGCCAAAACTAGCTTCACCGACCTCCACAAACCGCTGTCTGTAGCCGATGGTGCTGTCCACACCAAACACACGTGTCCTGATGTCGGCCAGAACCTGCTTGACCACTCCAGACTGGATATTATAGCGTTGAAAAAGCCTTTAGATGTTCCCAGGTGTGAAGAAATCAGGAGAAGCAATGAGAAGGGCAAGGGGACGATCAGCCACATTTGTTTCACCATTTTGCTGCAAAATACAAATTGTGTAATTAATACTGGGGCAAGAAATTAGGCAATAAGTGAAGAAAATAAGGGACTAAATAAGGCAAGCAGATGAGAAAAGGACAGCAAAAAACATATACAATGCAAAGACCTGACTGTTCTGTCATTATCTTAGCTTAAAATACACTACACATGTATTCTCCAGATCTAGCTCCCAATTTGAGTTTGGACCCCCCCAGATTATTTCATCTTCTGGCATTCCTTATGCATGTTAAGACTGTGTGTCTTTGCTCTTTATGTACATTTTAAATGGTAAAAAAAAAAAAAAAGACAATATTTATAGAGTGCTTTTATTCCAACATTTGGCCTAAAGCCCTTTACATGCGTGAAGTTTCTTGCACAATGTGCAAGATTAAAACCACTGACCTTCAAGACGACCTGCTCAAACATCTGTGGCACTGTCACCATTGTTAATTGTAAAATGGTCATGCAATTTAAAAATGACATGGGTTACCATTATTTAGGTAATACAGTTCAAAGCCCACTGTAGAACACTAAATTATAATATAAATCATTTGATTAATGTGTGCATTGTACAATATAAAAAAAACTGCTCAATTCAGGTCACTCACACTATCACCACTCACCACTCCATGTGTGCAGTGCAGCCAGTTTAGAAGCTTTATAAAGATCCACTATGACTTTGCAAAAGGCTGTGTGTTGTGTTTTAGGCAGTGCTTAATCTAAATAAAATAACTAGTATATTATATTTGGCCAAATTACCCAGCTCTTAATCCTGAGCCTTTATACCTCCACAAACATGCTCTGAAATGCATGTGATTATTGTGCCAGTTAAACAGTTCATATTTCAGTGAATTTTCAGGGAAAATTCATTTTGTCGATGTATGAAGCCCCACCAAAATATTTACAAAGCACAAATATACTTACATTTCAGCATTCAAAGTAATCTGTATCGTCCTCCTTCAGGTAGATGCAAACTCCGCAAAGGCTTCCTTTTGTCATCTTCCTAATGACAAAAAAGTAAATATGAATCATAAAGAAAAACAACAGATCTGTAAGCTTTCCATGGTGTGCAATGTACATATACTTTTCTTAAACCTACAAAACTTCAAAATCTACTAGGCATAGTCTACCTAAGGAGGAGGAAAGGAGAGAAGTGAAGATGGACCAGGAACCAAAAAAGATAAGCGGATAAAACGGGGAACTATATTGTGAGGCTATCCGCTTAGAAAATCGACATATTTAATTTTGTGTAACTAGACCTGGATCGTGTAATGTTTCATGTAACTGTATTTAAATAGGGAAAACGTTTAACAGCTTGGTAGCTTCTAATTTTACCCCAGTTTGGAGCTATACTTATGCTGGGAGAGGCTAAATGATAACATTTGCGTGACTGAGCACACACACAAAGACCAGACAGGTACACATCAACTAGTCTAAACTAAGGTAAGAACATATCTCAGTATGTAAAACGATGTATTTTGATAGTTTGAAGTGCCAAAGTAAGCTGGTAATAGTTACTTTTTCAAAACAGTACCTCATTACTTCAGGTCATCTCCTCTCTCAGGTTCAGGATTTCCCTGTCCCAGTGTGGCCAAAGCAGGTCCAAGGGCACTTTTGCCTGGGCAACAGAGAGAAGCCGACTGTATCTACAAATACATGAACATGTATTAGAAGTATGATATATAACCAAACAAAGGACAAGAACATGTGTTACCTGTGATCGATCTGCAGGGCCATTGCATTAGGAGATCCTCTACCTCTACATTCTCTTGCGTTCATATGAATGTGGATTCACTGGCCAGGTTTTACTCTTTCATGCCAATGTTGACAACCACCACAGCACAGCCAGATATGGATATCGTGGTACATTAGTTTAAAATATTGTGCTTCGTGCTTTTTGAAGTTAAACCAAGCACTTCCTTGATCTGCAAGACATGGGGGAAATTAGTATGCAATATAATAGACCAGCACTAACTCATTTCATGTCATTTGTTGTTCTCACCTAAAATCACACAAAGGCAACATGATGGCATAATATTCCAATATGATAGAAATAATTATTGATGCAATTGTTAATTTACAGCATATTTTCTATGTCCTCAAAGTGCTCTTTTTTTTTTTTTTACTGTAAATTAAACTAAATTAACGACTAAACAAAAACGTCTAAACCTGGACTAAACCAGGACTAAACAGAAGAATTGGTTTTGGCTCATTGCAGACAAGAATTTTGTATTTTTAGAAGATGTGGCTGCCCCCAGAATAACCTGATTGTCATTGTACCAATGAGCTCGTCCTGCAGACCGCTTCTCTCATCTCCTCCTTCCTAGTCTCTGTCACTCACTGCACCATTTATGCACTTTCATACAACTATTATTACATTACACTTAGTCATGAGAAGAAGAGATATCGCAACGACCCAGTTCTGACAGACCGACTCCCCGTTTCGGCGCATGTTTCAACACACCGTCACCCGCAGCCGAGTCGGTACCTCCGCTAAACCTGCCGCTGGGCGCGGAGTGTACGAAACTCACAGCAACTGTATTCGTGCTCCGCGGTTCTTTACAACGAAGAGAAACGCGGGGCACCAATCTGGCTAGCCGTTCCGTTCCCTTCGCTGCTCGCCTGGGCCAGGGACCTTACAGCGGTTCATTACCGATGGGTTAAACAATCTCACAGCACATATTTAACGTTACATAATGTTAAATGAATTTACTTACCAAATTAGACCACGAGATGAGAAGGGCTGCTGCTTGGAGACCAGTGACGATGACGGTGTCTCCTTCCGTGGAGATAATATAGTTAGCCTTAAACTTGCTATGCTAGTTCTAAAGCACAGACCCTCCAAACACGGCTTCCTTTGACTCTAATTTAACCTTACTGTTATTATAGTCTGAAGAAAAACATCGCGTGGCCAATTATAAGCAAAATAAACGTTTAAATGTTTTAAATTTCTGTTCTGGGCGAGAGCGGGTCCTCTCCGCATCAGGCCGCCATCTTGTTTTTTCAAACTCAGTGCGTCAAAAGCAGACAATGTTTGGTGACGTCATGACGTTGAATGGACAAAAAACGCAAATGTTTTGAAATGAAGTTTCTAACATTATCTTTATTTAACTTAAATCTCAATCAATCACATTCTGTACTCAAAAGATTAATATTCAGTCAACGAATTGTCTGTTTATGAGTCAGGTGCCTAAAACAATTATGAGTTTGTATGGCTGTTCGGGTTTACAGTGTGTTAATGAACATACATGGGTCTCATGCATGTAAACAAGCCACACCGGATTGTAGCTTGGCTAATTTGCATCCGTCGTCCCTCATGCACACGCTCAAACACACTCTCATTCATCTGGCCTATTGTACATGTTTTTAGTGGTAGGGGAAACCGGAGTACCCGGAGGAAACCTACGCAGACACGGGGAGAACATGCAAACTCCACACAGAAAGGCCCTGTCCAGGTGGGAATCGAACCAGGGACCTTCTAGCTGTGACGCACGAGCGCTAGCCACTGTGCTACCGTGCTGATCGGGTTAATCATCATAAGCTATTTACGAAATGAATCAGTAGAGGAGTGCCCAAGTATTTGGTCCGTATCTTGGTGTTTTGGTGCAAATCAGGTCATGCATGCGAGAATGTAGTGAGTGAGTGAGTGGTTGGTGGTGGTCGGAGGGGCCGATGGCACAGACTGGTTGCCTCGTTTTCCGTCAGTCCCCAGGGCAGCTGTGGCTACAACAGTAGCTTACCACCACCAAGTATGGAGTGAATGAATAATGACGACAGTGTAGCGCTTTGACAAACTTGGTATTAAGTGTAAGGCATTATTATTGTGCATGTAAAGTGGGACAGTGCCTTGTCTGAGCCGTTTCATGTTTGTAATGGTGTTAAACAAAGAGGAATTGTCTCTCCTGTTCTTTTTCATGTTTACTTTAATGAATTGTCCTCAAAGTTCAACGACTGTAAAACAGGATGTGTTTATTGGTGTAAGAGATAATATTAAATCGCTAGTCATCATACTGGGTTAATCTATAATGTCGTACTGCCCGTAGGTCAAGCTGTGCGGTCGTACTATCTCTTTATAGCCTTGACTAGCTGTTTAGGCGCCTACTATCAAGCCACTGAACGCTCGCGTGCGTGTTAGTGTGACGCGCTTGTAGGGTATTTACGTGTCCTCTGGGGAAGCACAGACAGACTTGAATGTTAGGACTGGCACAATGTCTTGAGTTCTTGTCTCTGGGTCCCAAGATGGCAAATAAACTTCTCCTGCATAAGACATCCTGGCTGCTGCCTATTCTTCATCGACCTCTCGATCATCGTTTGTTAGATTTCTCTTACAATTGGTACAAGATTTGTCAACCATCTCATGTATGCAGATGATTTTGCAATAAACAGCCCATGCAGGGATGCAACAATTGTTAAAAATCTGTTCTGAATATGGCAAAGAACATGATATTAAGTATTAAGTATTAAGTACCCCACTAAGAGTAATATGATGATTGGAAAAAGCAAGCAGGATAAAAATGTGGCCTTCCCTGTTTTGGTCCTGTGTGTGATAAGACTCTCACGCAGGTCAAATATCTTGGACTTTTTTATGACTGAAGATTGGCGTTAAAAGACAATATTGTAAAAAAAGACAATATTATAATACAATATAATAACACACAGGCAAACATGCTGTTGCATAAATTCAGTCTGTGCTCTCCTAATGTGAACCGCGCCCTGTTCAGTGCCTTTTGTACCCCACTGTACACGGCCCCTTGTGGTGGAACTATAGGAGGTGCACCATCCATAGACTGACGGTGGCCTATAATGACACATTTAGGCTGATGATGAAGGTGCCCAGGTGGTACAGTGCTAGCCAGCTGGTAGTGGATGCTTGCATTCCCACCTGTGAGGCGCTGTTGAGACACTTAAAGTTTAAATTTACGCAGCGACTGGAGGAGTCTGAAAACTCCATCATACAGACTCGATGTGAGCAGAAGCTGGTCATCTGACGGCTCCCAGAATGCTATGCTTAAGTTTCTCTCAGAACAGAAGGCTGAGGTTCTTAAGGTCCTGATGAGTGTAATAATAAACTGGTATCACAGTTGGAAAAACTAATTTGGTGAAGCCAAGAGTAAAAAGTATCTCCACTATTCATATAAGTTAACATTAGAGGACTATGAATCACTAAAGCAGGAGTGGGATGAATAGCACCAAAGATTGTTGGTGGTAGGATGGTGTATGTGCAGCTCTAATGTCATTAGGAAGACTGATTAGCGCAAGCGTTTGTTGCAAGGTTATAAATAATGGGCCAGTTTACGATGGTTCTTGACTGTTGGGGCCCCCAAGCAACTGCCTGCATGGCCTAATGGCAAGATATGGCTCTGAAAAGAAGAAGCGACATTCGATCTTAACGCATGCAGACAATTACCAAGTCAGCTAGTCCGGGAAACTTTACAGCGTCCTTTAGCCTGTTCAATATAGTATTTTTCCTATATATACAGTGCCTTGCGAAAGTACTAATACACTTTGAACTTTTGCACATTTTGTCATGTTTACAACCCTAAAAGTAAAATTTTTATTTTGAATGTTTTACTGAAGGTTCACACACAAGTAACAGACAACTGTGAAGTGAAAGCAAAATGATACATGATTCTGATATTTTTCAAAAATAGAAAAGTAGGGCGTACATAAGTATTCATACAGCATGAATTAATACTTTGTGGAACCCTCTTTTGCTGCAATAACAGCAGCAAGTCTTCTGGGGTATGACTACAAGATTTGCACATCTAGAGACTGACATTTTAGCCCATTCCTCTTTACAAAACAACTCAAGCTCTGTCAGATTAGAAGGAGAGCGTTTGTGAACAGCAGTTTTCAGGTCTTTCCACAGATTTTCAATAGGATTTAGGTCAGGACTTTGACTGGGCCATTCTAACACATTAATATGTTTGTTTTTAAACCATTCCATTGTAGATTTAGCTTTGTGTTTAGGGTCATTGTCCTGCTGGAAGGTGAATCTCCGCCCCAGCCTCAATTCTCTTGCTGACTCCAGCAGGTTTTCCTCCAAAATGTCTCTGTATTTGGCTCCATCCATTTTCCCAACTATTCTTACAATGTTCCCAGTCCCCGCTGAGGAAAAGCAGCCCCATAGCATGATGCTCCCCCCACCATATTTGACACTGGGGATGGTGCACTCAGGACGATGAGCAGTGTTAGGTTTGTGCCATACATAACGTTTTGCATTTGGGCCAAAAAGTTCATTTTTTGTCTCATCTGACCAAAGCACCTTCTTCCACATGGTAGCTGTGTCCTCCATATGACTTCTAGAAAACTTCAAACAGGATTTCTTATGGCCTCCTTTCAATAATGGCTTTCTTCTTGCCACTCGTCCATGAAGGCCAGATTTGTGTAGAGTACGACTTATAGTTGTCCCATGTACAGATTCCCCCAGCTCAGCGCAGTACGTCGCAGCTCCTCCAGAGTTATCTTGGGGCACTTGGTTGCATTTCTGACCAGTGCTCTCCTTGTTCGGTCTGTTAGTTTAGGTGGACGGCCGTGTCTTGGTAAGTTCGCAGCTGGAATTATACTGAGAGTAGATTACACACAGGTAGACTTATATGAACATGTTTCCAGCTGTTGTCGACCCATCGACCACATTTAGGTCAGAGCCTCGTTAGACATCATTAATGAATGTATAGACCTGGAGATTTTACTTTAGATACACATTAGTGTCTAAAAGTGTCTTCTGCTTTTTGTGGGTTAGATACACATCCAATGGCCACTAAACATCATGTAATGTTAATGATAACGAAACCACACAGAAATTATATAAATTCCACAAAAAACACAAAACCTGATGGGTGCTGGGGCTTTGGAAATGAGAGAGCGCAGTTTATCTTTTACCAGTCTCTCCCGTGTCAGCTGTCACGCACAGCTGTTGCGCAGTGGTTTGGAGAGTGCATGTACAAAGCCTGTTCCTAATAAGAACCTGTTTGTGCTGATGCGGTTAATATTCCATGAGAATGCCATGTTCATTATGGGATGAAAGTAATTGTGTTTCACTCAGAGCCTCAGGTAACCTAGCCGAACAGATGCTGCTTGTTCCTACTTTTAATCCTGAGACTAATAAGCCTAAATGGAGTGTGCTTCTACGAGATGAAGTTTCTGTGCAAATGGGTTAGTGAGCAGCCGGCAAACTGGGCATCTTTCCTTTGGGACGGCCGCAGGATACTTAACATAAACACTTTTCCATGGAATTTAAAGCAGACCGTATGCTTTCTTCAGGTGCTTGGTGGTAATTCAAAACACATTTGATCACTATATTGCACAGTGTTGGTTAGAAATTGCCTTCATCCCTTTAACTCCCTGGCTCATGGCACCAATTATGGCTTAAAGAGGTGTTGTAACTTTGTTTTCTGTGCTAGGGTGATGATATTTCACAAAGGTTTGCCTTATGTATTGCATTTTAAGGTATCAGAAGTGATAACTGTGGGTCTGTTTTTTGATGAAAGAATGACATTGATATCGTCAATATCTCCAAGTCCAATAAATCTGAAATCTGGGTCTGACTGTGTCCCACAAGTGGAGATGGTCCAGCGGTGTTCGGTATATCGTATGTATGAGCTCTCTGCTGATGTCGGAGGGTTCCTTATCTTGAACAGGGACATTCCTTACCCTAACCCGAGACTTATTGGTTTTCAAACATATAGAAGGATTACGAGTAATGAAAGGAAGCTAAACGTCCAAGAAAAAAGACAGACAGTGATCAGCTGAGAGTAGGACCGTTCACACTGAAACTCAGATGTGAGTTAGGTTGTTAGGACTTAGAACTACAAAGACTTAGAACTATAATAATAATAATAATAATACTAATAATAATACTACTACTACTACTACTACTAATAATAATAATAATAATAATAATAATAATAATAATAATGCCTTACACTTGTATTGCGCTTTACAAGCCTGTATTACCAAGTTTCTCAAAGCGCTACACTGTCGTCATTATTCATTCACTCCATACTCAGTCGTGGTAAGCTACTGTTAGTTTAGTTTAGTTTAGTTTAGTTTATTAGTTTATTTGAACAGTAAACATTCTGCTCAAAAGGAGTGGGCTGATGCAAGAGCGTATAAGCGCCCACCCCCAAAATCAATACAACATTTACAAGATTACATAAAGCATTTACATAAAGACATTACATGACAGAACTATTAGCAGCATCATTAGCAGCATCATATTTTGATTTGCCTCAATGTCAAAAGAGAACCAGTTACACTTCAAAGCAGCTTTTTTAACACAGACCAAATTACAAAGCACTGTTTGAAATGTTCATATAGAAAACAGAAACGAAGCACAACGACAACCAGGATCTCGTTTCATGTACGATGTTTAGTACAGAGCAAGTAACAAAAGGCAACACTTAGTATAATGTATTTCATCATGTTACTGTTGTAGCCACAGCTGCGCTGGGGTAGACTGACGGAAGCGAGGCAACCAGTCTGTGCCATCGGCCCCTCCGACCACCACCAACCACTCACTCACTACATTTGCCAGGCTTTCTGGTGTTCCCAAACGGTCTCCCATCCAAGTACCGACCAGGCCCTTCCCTGTGGTATGGCCTATAAAGACTTCGAACTACAAAGTTGTTTACCCACAGGTGAGAGTAGCTGTTAATAGAGGGAGGACTTAGCCAAGCTAAACTCCTCCCAGTGGTCTATACCTAGTCTACGGGCTAAGCTGAAACTTTAGTGTTGCTGACAAAGCCTTTTGGATGAGAGGCGAAAAGTTACAGAAGATGACTCAAGAACCTTCATTGAAGATGGACAACTCCTGTACGACTGAGAGCTTACACAGACATTAGTAAAAGGTTTGTATTTGAGAATATTTTATATTAATTTTAAACACAACTATTAAATACTGAATAATCCGAGTTTGTATTTACTGGCAGGATCCTCGAGGTAGGGGGTACTCGGAGGAGTATAAATGAGCGACCCCGAGGGGTACGCGACACAAAAAAGAGAACCACTGCTTTACTGTAAATATAATGATACATTTGTATTTTGGCCAGTAACTGTTGCTCTCCCAGCCACTTTGGCCTGTTGAGTTTCAAAAAGGTGGTGGTTCATACTGCACTTGGTTGCTGATTTAAAACTCTCTGAAACTCTTAATAGAAATGTATATTTTTATTGTGATATATTTTATAAATGTAATTTTGGGGGTTTACTGTCTAACAAACCCAGCTATAGGAGCTGGTTATCCTTTTATTCTTCAGGTGAAAATGTAATATGTGAAACTGTGTGCCTGTGCTTCTGTAAGTAGAAGCCCAAGAGTCAGAGAAAAAGGCATTTTGGGAAAACACTATTAGAAGTTCCCACACTGTAATACGTGTTTCCTGGAATAAAAGCAATAATATTGAGTTAAGTGGTTGCATTTGCCTTTTTGCTTTCACGCAACTTATTTTTCAACCTCTTCTGGGTGCCAGTTTTCGTCCGGGCATTTGGATGCGATTGGACACAAGGGGGCGCCCTTCCAACCTTTTCAGTGTAAATGTGAATTGACTTTCTTCAGAGTTAGACTTTAGGTCAGACACCATGAGTGACAGTAACATGACACTATATACAATGTGCTCTTTGTTTCCAGGAAAAAGGCTGAGGCCTCATTGCTCTTCAGTCACAGACTGAGATGTGACTAAAGAAGACATGGAGCTTCTGCTGGATGTAGAATAGAGATATAAATTTAAATAATCCATAATAATAAGTGTGAAAAAACCTGTATGTGATTAAATTTGATTATTATTATTATTAAAAACAGATTCACACAAATCCTTTGTGTGATTAAAATGTCAGTTAATTATTAATTACTCTCATTCTACAAAAACAATCCCCATCATTTGTATCTGCTGTAGAGTCATGTTTGTCCCGGTTCCTCTGAGTCGTGGTGCAGCAGGACTGATGTGGACAGATGTTACAGAAGAAGCTCATGAGGATCATTTCTTCAACACAATTACTATAGTAACTATTTTCTCCAAAGTAAAAGTAGATCTACCACAGTCCTGTCCACATCTGTCATGGTCCACCATGACCCAGAGGAACCAGGACAAACATGACTCTACATCAGATAATATATATGGATATGTTCAACTTCAATCATGTGTTTGTTGTTTTTGTTTGTAATTATAACAATGTATCCTATAATTGTTTTTACCATTTTTGAGTTTCAGAATATGAATAACTCTTACATCCAGCAGAACTCTGAAGTTCTGGCTAGAGCAGAATCTCCATGACTTCCTTCTTCACTTCTCAGTCTGTGACTGAAGAGCAATGAGGCCTCAGCCTTTTTACTAGAAACAAAGAGCACACTGTATTTAGCGTCATGTTACTGTCACTCATGGTGTCTGACCTAAAGTCTAACTCTGAAGAAAGTCAATTCGCATTTACACTGAGAAGGTTGGAAGGGCGCTCCCTTGTGTCCAATTGCGTCCAAATGCCTGGACCAAAACTGGCACCAGGAAGACATTGAAAAATAAGTTGTGTGAAAGCAAGAAGGCAAATGCAACCACTTAACTCAATTTGATTGCTTTTATTCATGGAAACACTTATTACAGTGCATGTAAGTCTATGGAGGAATAAAGTTAAACTATTAAAAAGCTTATTATTGATATGCAACTATTTTATTTTTTCCAAGTGAAACCAAAATATTTAAAGAGAACTATCCCAAACTGGAAATTAAACAAGAAAAACGTTTCACCAAAAGAGTCTCACCTTAAACCATAGTCATCTGTTCAGTCCCTCCCATCTGAACTACTAGATTCCCTCTGTCTTAACCTGAGGCCGAGCTGATCCACCAGAGCTCCCCACAGACAGCAGGCCTGTGTGGGCTGAGCGACCGTGCCGTGGAGGTCTGTGCGGAGGTTTACCGGGCCGAGGCAGAGGTGATCCACGGCCGGCTCATACGTGTCAGATCCCCCCGGCGCGGGCAGCCCAACAAAGCTTTTAATCCTCCCCCTGCGTTCTCCTGCAGCTCCCCTGGGCCCCAGTGGAAGTGTTATCTATCAGGCAATAACCATTAATAATGGCATCTGCAGGAGAGGAGGGGGCAGGCCACAGACGGAGCACAGAGCCTGAGTTAGCGCTCACACAGTCAGGAGCATATTCAGCACATTGTTATCACACTCCATCAGTGCCATTTACCGGCCATTCATGGGATACATGCAGAGGAATCGAAGCTGTATGCAGAGCAATATAGAGGGACGGGGAGATTCCACTCTGGCAAAGTCCTAAAGAAAAGTCCTTTTTCCCACGTGTATCCTGGTGAAGTCCAAAGACAACACTGACGTCTTATAAGCTTATAAGCGCCCACCCCCAAAAATTCTCATTTCACAAGGAATATAGTGGAACAAACAAAGTAACAAAACAATGCAAAAAAAACAACAACATTATATACACCTGCAGTTTCTGATCATGGCTGAAATGATCATTTACAAGATAGCATGTACATAAAGACATTACATGACAGAAACTCATGTAACTGTATACATTCCCCAAGAAGTAGTAATACTGATTACGAAACAACAATGATAATGCTACATAAGGAACTGTGTCAGTCGCATGCACGACCTCTGCAGCATGCACACCCGTTTATAAAAGAACTTTATCCTATTGCAATTACATTATCAATCATACAATTAGCAGCATCATATTTTGATTTGCCTCATTGGCCATAGAGAACCAGTTACACTTCAAAGCGGCTTTTTTAACACAGACCAAATTACAAAGCATTGTTTGAAATATACTAGATAACGGAAACGAAGCACAATGACAACCATGGTCTCGTTTCATGTACGATGTTTAGTACAAAGCAAGTAACAATAGGCAACCCTTACTATATTAATATAATATATTTCAGCATGTTACCAATGCCAAACCTTGGTAACATTACCGAAAGTCACTATTTTTATGTCATAAAGGCACGTTACTATGCAGTACATATTATACTTCGTGATCTTGCTACTTTCCAGTTGTCATTACCATCCTCAGTATAATATTAATTTCAGTACAATTTTCCTCTTTTTTCTTCATGTATAATGTATTATGAAAGCCCTACATAGTGTAATGCATTACAAAGCCAGGATGTAGAGCGGGCCAGTTGAAGAGGGCAGTAGCTCCCCATCCACAAACCCCCACCCAGCTGCCCTAACAGCTGATTTTGTAGATTATGTTCCTATGCTGTGTGGTGCATTTAAAGACGAGGTTTATGATCCCATTGGGGGGTCCCTCTCAACAGATTCATAGCCTTTTTTAATTTTTATTTATTGTATCTTTGAGCAATAGAGTGACAACCGTTCAGAGCAACAACACTTAAATGCAATTAGGTCTTGCTGCGCCCCCTAGAGGCAACGCATTTCTTCTTCCAACCAGTACGTTCATGGAACCTCCTTTGTATCTACAAACATTGTGACATATTTCATACGGGATAGTACGATGTAAACAAAGCGGCTTATGACAAATACAGTTAAGCTAAAGTTCAGCAGCTGAACAGCTGATGTCGAGGCACTTGAAGGCGTGTGTGGTTTGTTTATAGAAAGCTGTTGGGGGGTGTGTGCGTTGATACTGTGGCAAAGTAGGTGCCAGTCTGCCGTAATTGCGTTTACGTGACACAAACCAAAGCACATGTTCACCCCCACTCCTCCTCACCCTTGGAGTCTGGTTGGAAGAAAAGGGTTGTTTTATATAACATCGGCCATGAGAGTCTTATTACGCCAGACCTGGCTCTGAAAGTGCTCTCTGACTAAGCGCAAAAAGTTACACCACAGTCTGCGTTTAGAAACACAACTTGGTGTCATTGGCACCTGGGTTACTGAAATGATCAATCTTTCACTTTCTACTGCATGGTGATTTTCCCAGTTCGTTTAAGCACGCCATTGTGGAACCACTACTCAAAAAAATCAGCTCTGGACCCAACAGATCTGAGACAAATTCAGGCCGATTTCACAGTCCGTTCATGTCCAAAGTCTTGGAGAAGGTGGTCTCTGAACAACTGGTATCCTTGGAGAAACATTCTCAACACTTTTCAGTCCGGTTTACATAAGCACCACTCCACGGAAACCACCCTGCTTAAAGTGTCTAGTGACATTATGCGGACTCTGGTAAATGTACTGTTCTAGTCTTGTTAGATCTCTCCTCAGCATTTGACACTGTCGATCACCAAATCCTGTTAAGGTCCGCACACACTACACCATTTTTATGCCCGATTTTGATACAGTTCTCAGTCGCGCCGAGTCTTCCCGAGTCGTGTCTCGTCGAAGGCAGTGGCAGAGAGTCATGTCGCGTAGGGTGACCGGATGAGTTGCCCTGAAATTCGGGACGGGGGGTTTATGTTTTTTTTTAATCATATGCCACATTCACAATTACGCACATTATGCACAACTGCAAATCTAACTAGGAAATTATTTATAAACGACCGCATTGTCCTATTTATCTTTGGCCTGTCCACACGCCAATAAGCTCATCAATAGATATATAATGGAACTTCTGATTGAAAGTAGCCCTAGAAATCCTTAGGAGTCGAGTTCATCTGGTTTTATTACAGACAGAATCAGTGCAGCCTCGTGCTGCTCAGTGTGTTGCGCGGACATTTGTCACCTGTGCCACAGAGCATCTCTCTCCCTTTTGCCTTCCCTCTCAGCTCATCACAACTTTTCGCAAGGCACTGTAAATAAACTATACTTTATTTACTTACTTACTTACTTACATATTTGTGGAGGAGCTCAGGGTTAACACAACGAGCATTGTAGAAGCTTGAGAAGACCTCGGAAGATTGAAAGCTTATCCAATGCAACTCTAGGCTTATTTCCGACGAGGGAAAACATTGTAATGTAATGAAACGCTCTAAAAAGTCACTTTTGCATACTACCACTCCTTTAACTTACATATTAACAGAAAAGAGATGTAAATGAATGTGTGTTAATAAAGATAAAAGCAGAGGAAGGGTAACTTCAGGCATATATACGAGCGCTGGCCTTCATTAATCATGGCCAACTCTTTCCGCTAATATATATGGAGGCTTAGAGAGAGAGACTGAGCCCATTCTTCTCTGTAAATGCTTTATTGTAATCAGCGCAGGTCACCGGAGTCAGGCCTCTGCGGTGCGGAAACACTGAGATCCTCAAACGTCTGAAGAAAAGGAGGATCAGGGAAAAGCCGTCGGAATCCACGCTCTGCTGCGGCGGCGGCAGTGGCGGAGGGAAGCGGCGTACGTGTGGGCCATATAAAAAGCACGGCATTTATCACTATTAGAGCCGTGATGGACGGTGCACTAAAGCCCTCCCACGGAAGACAACACAAGGTCTTCCATTAAAGGAGGGGGGAGACAGAGAGAGAGGGAGGGGGGAGAGAGGGGGAGAGGAGGGAGAGATAAAGGGGAGAGGAGGGAGGAAGAGAGGGAAGGGAGGGAGGAGGGAAGAGAGGGAGGCAGGGGAGAGAGGGAGGCGGGAGAGAGAGGGAGGAGGGGAGAGAGAGGGAGGAGGGGAGAGAGAGGGGGAGGAGAGGGGGAGGGGAGAGAGAGGGAGGAGGAGAGAGAGGGAGGAGGGGAGAGAGAGGGAGAAGGGGAAGAGGGGAGGAGGGAGGAGAGGGAGGGGAGAGAGAGGGTGAGGGGAGAGAGGGGAGGGAGAGAGGGGAGGGGGGGAGAGAGGGGGAGGGGGGAGAGGGAGGGGGGAGAGAGAGGGAGAGGGGAGAGAGAGGAGGAGGGGAGAGAGAGGGAGGAGGGAGAGAGAGGGAGAAGGGAGAGAGAGGGTGAGGGGAGAGAGAGGGAGGAGGAAGAGAGAGGGAGGAGGGGAGAGGAGGGAGGCGGAGAGAGAGGGAGGAGGGGAGAGAGAGGGAGGGGGAGAGAGAGGAGGGGAGAGAGGGGAGGAGGGAGAGAGAGGGGAGGGGGAAGAGAGAGGGAGAGAGAGGGAGGAGGGAGAGAGGGAGGAGGGAGAGAGAGGGAGGAGGGGAGAGAGAGGGGAGGAGGGAGAGAGAGGGAGGAGGGGAGAGAGAGGGAGGAGGGGAGAGAGAGGGGAGGGAAGAGAGAGGGAGAAGGGGAGAGAGAAGGAGGAGGGGAGAGAGGAGGGTGAGGGAGAGAGGGAGGAGGGGAGAGAGAGGGTGAGGGGAAGAGAGGGAGGAGGGAGGGGGAGGAGGGGAGAGAGAGGGAGGAGGGGAGAGAGAGGGAGAAGGGGAGAGAGGGGAGGGGAGAGAGAGGGAGAGGGAGAGAGAGGGAGGAGGGGAGAGAGAGGAAGGGGAGAGAGAGGGAGAGGGGAGAGAGAGGGAGGAGGGAGAGAGAGGGAGGAGGGGAGAGAGAGGGAGAGGGGAGAGAGAGAGGGGAGGGGAGAGAGAGGGAGGAGGGAAGAGAGAGGGAGGAGGGGAGAGAGAGGGAGGAGGGAGAGAGGGAGGGAGGGGGAGAGAGAGGGAGGGGGGAGAGAGAGGGAGGGGGAGAGAGAGGGAGGAGGGAGAGAGGAGGAGGGGAGAGAGAGGGAGGAGGGGAGAGAGAGGGTGAGGGGAGAGAGAGGGGGGGGAGAGAGGGAGGAGGGGAGAGAGAGGGAGGAGGGGAGAGGAGGGGAGGAGAGAGGGAGGAGGGAGAGAGAGGGAGGAGGGGAGAGAGAGGGTGAGGGGAGAGAGAGGGAGGGGGAGAGAGAGGGAGAGGGAGAGAGAAGGGGAGGGGAGAGAGGAGGAGGAGGGAGAGAGAGGGAGGAGGGGAGAGAGAGGGTGAGGGGAAGAGAGAGGGAGGAGGGAGGAGAGGGAGAGAGGGAGAGAGAGGGAGGAGGGGAGAGAGGGAGAGGGGAGAGAGAGGGAGGAGGGGAAGAGAGAGGGAGGAGGAGAGAGAGGGGAGGGGAGAGAGAGGGAGGAGGAGAGAGGGGAGGGGAGAGGAGGGGAGGAAGAGAGGGAGGAGGGGAGAGAGAGGAGGAGGGGAGAGAGAGGGAGGAGGGGAGAGAGAGGGGAGGGGAGAGAGAGGAGGAGGGGAGAGAGGGAGGAGGGGAGAGAGAGGGAGGAGGGGAGAGAGAGGGAGGAGGAGAGAGAGGGAGGAGGGGAGAGAGAGGGAGAAGGGGAGAGAGAGAGGGAGGAGGGAGAGAGAGGGAGAAGGGGAGAGAGAGGGAGGAGGGGAGAGAGAGGGGAGGGGAAGAGAGAGGGAGGAGGGGAGAGAGAGGGAGGAGGGGAGAGAGAGGGAGGAGGGAGAGAGAGGGAGGAGGGGAGAGAGAGGGAGGAGGGGAGAGAGAGGGAGGAGGGGAGAGAGAGGGTGAGGGGAAGAGAGAGGGAGAAGGGAGAGAGAAGGAGGAGGGAGAGAGAGGGTGAGGGGAGAGAGAGGGAGGAGGGGAGAGAGAGGTGAGAGGGAGAAGAGAGAGGGAGGAGGGGAGAGAGAGGGAGGAGGGGAGAGAGAGGGAGAGGGAGAGAGAGGGGAGGGAGGAGAGGAGGAGGGAGAGAGGGAGGGAGAGAGAGGGAGGAGGGAGAGAGAGGGAGGGGGGGAGAGAGAGGGAGGAGGAGAGGGAGGAGGAGAGAGAGGGAGGAGGGGAGGAGGGGAGAGAGAGGGAGGAGGGAGAGAGAGGGAGGAGGGGAGAGGAGGGGAGGGGAGAGAGAGGGAGGAGGGAGAGAGAGAGGGAGGAGGGGAGAGAGAGGGAGGAGGGAGAGAGAGGTAGGAGGGAGAGGAGAGGGAGGAGGGAGAGAGAGGGGAGGGGAAGAGAGAGGGAGGGGGGAGAGAGAGGGAGGAGGGGAGAGAGAGGGAGGAGGGGAGAGAGAGGGGAGGGGAAGAGGAGAGGAGGGGGAGAGAGAGGGAGGAGGAGAGAGAGGAGGAGGGAGAGGGAGAGAGAGGGAGGAGGGGAGAGAGAGGGAGGAGGGAGAGAGAGGGGAGGGGGAGAGAGAGGGAGGAGGGGAGAGAGAGGGAGGAGGGGAGAGAGAGGGAGGAGGGAGGAGAGGAGGAGGGGAGAGAGAGGGAGAGGGGAGAGAGAGGGAGGAGGGAAGAGAGAGGGGAGGAGGGGAGGAGGAGAGAGGGGAGAGGGAGGGAGGAGGGGAGAGAGAGGGAGGAGGGAGAGAGAGGGAGGAGGGAGAGAGAGGGGAGGAGGGGGAGAGAGAGGGAGGAGGGGAGAGAGAGGGAGAAGGGGAGAGAGAGGGTGAGGGGAAGAGAGAGGGAGGAGGGAGAGAGAGGGGAGGAGGGGAGAGAGAGGGAGGAGGAGGGAGAGAGAGGGAGGAGGGGAGAGAGAGGGAGAGAGGGAGAGAGAGGGGGAGGGGAGAGAGAGGAGGAGGGGAGAGAGGGGGGGGGAGAGGGAGGAGGGAGAGAGAGGAGGGGAGAGAGAGGGGAGGGGAGAGAGGGGAGGGAGAGGAGGGAGGAGGAGAGGGAGAGGGGAGAGAGAGAGGAGGAGGGAGAGAGAGGGAGGAGGGGAGAGAGAGGGAGGAGGGGAGAGAGAGGGAGGAGGGAGAGAGAGAGGGAGAAGGGGAGGAGAGAGAGGGAGGAGGGAGAGAGAGAGGGAGGAGGGGAGAGAGAGGGAGGAGGGAGAGAGAGGGAGAGGGAGAGAGAGGGGAGGGGAGAGAGAGGGTGAGGGGAGAGAGGGGGAGGAGGGAGAGAGAGGGAGGAGGGAGAGAGAGGGAGGAGGGGAGAGAGAGGGAGGAGGGGAGAGAGAGGGGAGGGGAGAGAGAGGGAGGAGGGAGAGAGAGGGAGGAGGGAGAGAGAGGGAGAAGGGGAGAGAGAGGGTGAGGGGAAGAGAGAGGGAGGAGGGAGAGAGAGGGAGGAGGGGAGAGAGAGGGTGAAGGGGAGAGAGAGGGTGAGGGGAAGAGAGGGAGGAGGGAGAGAGAGGGTGAGGGGAGAGAGAGGTAGAAGGGGAGAGAGAGGGAGGAGGGAGAGAGAGGAGGAGAGAGGGAGAAGGGGAGAGAGAGTAGAAGGGAGAGAGAGGGAGGAGGGGAGAGAGAGGGAGGAGGGGAGAGAGAGGGAAGGGAGAGAGAGGTGAGGGGAAGAGAGAGGGAGGAGGGAGAGAGAGGGAGGAGGGGAGAGAGAGGGTGAAGGGAGAGAGAGGTGAGGGAAGAGAGAGGGAGGAGGAGAGAGAGGGTGAGGGGGAGAGAGGTAGAAGGGAGAGAGAGGGAGGAGGGAGAGAGAGGGAGAAGGGGAGAGAGAGGTAGAAGGGAGAGAGAGGGAGGAGGGAGAGAGGAGAAGGGAGAGAGAGGGTGAAGGGGAGAGAGAGGGTGAGGGAAGAGAGAGGGAGGAGGGAGAGAGAGGGAGGAGGGGAGAGAGAGGGTGAAGGGGAGAGAGAGGTGAGGGAAGAGAGAGGAGGAGGGAGAGAGAGGGAGGAGGGAGAGAGAGGGGAGACGGGTGAGAGATATGGAGAGAAGGGAGGTAGACAGAGGGAGATGGGGAAAGGAGAGAGAAGAGAGGAGGGAGAGATAAAGGGGAGAGGAGTAGGGATGGGAATCGAGAACCGGTTCTACAAGTAGACCCGGTTCTGTTTGAGCAAAGCATCGGGAACCGTACGTCTGCTTCATTATCGATCCCTCTTATCCATGCTCCCGCTCTGAAAACACTCTTTTTGCGCCGCAGAGACGCACGTGTGTAATGACATAGTTCTTCGAGTCTGTTGACGCTGTTTCGAAGTAAGCAGGGAAACATCGGCCCGATCTCAATTCTCCCCCTTAGCCTCCGCTTCCCCTGTCCCCTCCGTTTTGCTCGTTCACGAGAGACGAAAGAGTGTCGTCAATTAAAACAGTCCATTGTTATAAACGTGTCAGTTCTACGTTTTCGTTTTGCTGCTGCGAACGCTCCGTTTTTTGCGCTGTATTGACATGACGCACGGGTTCAGTGCCTCGTTGCTGCGCCTGCTGTTTCCCCGTGCCGCTGTGCTCTGAGCCCGGGTCGAGGCTACATGTCCCCGGTCTGAGCGCACCTCGGCAGCCTCCGCTCAGGCCCGGGGCTCAGAGCGGAGGCTGCGGGTGCCTGTCCCCGCCCTGAGCGCACTGTGAGCGGGAATACCTCTACCCGTCTCCGCTATGAGTGCGCTATGATCGACTGATCTCTCGCAGCTCTGCTGCAACAGAAGTAGTTCACACGGACAGGCGGAAGGAGAATGTAGCGCAGGATGAAGCAGAAATAGATGAAAATGTGTAGGGTTTGGGCTGAGACCGAGTCCTGTTGTTTAGGTGTTACAAAACCGCATCAGTCTGTTACAAGTTACAGACACAAATGTTACCATTATATTTTAGAGGATGCCAGGCAGGCTGAGTGCCAGCAAGAGCCACAGTATATTTGGAAACTTGCTTAATTTAATAAATATTTTTTCTTGGGAAAACTAACAATGTGTCTTTTTTGATAGAGTTTATCAAAAGCACATTCATTCCTTGCTTTCCCCAACACACAGACAAGCCAGGTATCGATAGAGAATCGATAAAGAATCGAATCGATAGGTAAAATTATTGATGGTATTGATATCAATAAGATCTTATCAATTCCCATCCCTAGAGAGGAGGGAGGAAGAGAAGGGGAGGGAGGGAGGAGGGAAGAGGGTGAAAGAGGGGTAGAGCAGAAAAAGAGAGGGAGTGAGAGAGAGAGACTGAGGGGTAGAAAGAGGCTGAGGGTGAGAGAGAGGAGGAGAGAGGGAGGGGGAGGGGGGAAAAGAGAAAGGGAAGGTTAGGGAGAGGGAAAGAAGGGAGAGAGAGAGAGAGAGAGAGAGAGAGAGAGGGAGCAAGCAAGGCAGAGAGAAGGAGAAGAAAGAGAGGGAGAGAATTAAAGCCGACACAGAGTGATGGAGGGCTTCATTTCCATCCAGTCCATTCTAATGTAGTGTGTGTCACTAATGGCACAACACATTCAGCACTGGACAGCTCCACCTTTTCTGTCTGTTCCAAATCTATATCTAAATATACAAGCAGCTTCCCTTAAAGTCCAAGTCTGAATTCACGTTTTAACATTGTGCTTTTTGACACATCTAAATAGTTTAACAAAGAGTTGGATGGAAAATGAATAAAATAAAAATAACAAATGCGTTATTTATCTTCACCAGACCGGGTAAAACAACACAAACTAGTACATTCAAAGAAACGCAAACCTTCAAAAGAGATCTCACGTCAGGACTCAGTTCACAGCGAGTGCACATCACGACGGCCATTTAACTCGTGATCAAGCCCCGTGGAGAGACATTTTGCACACTGCGGAGGACACTGCATCACCTAATTAAATGCAGTTTGTGCTCTTTGCTAATTGGAAGCATTAACGTCGAAATTTAGCTTAATTATCCGGCCCTACATGGACCCACATCACAGAAACAGTGAGTGGATAAGTGGCCGTTTGTTTGTGCGCGCCGCTGGGTAATGAGGAGCGGCGTGGACTGTCCCGGTGTGAGCGCGAGCTGTTGCGCCCCAGAGCGTGACTGGGTTGAGGTCCTGGCAGCCGGAGCCTGTGTGTTATGTCAGGTGTTTGTGCAGCGCTGTTGCATGAGCTGCTGCGGTTTGCACAGGTGGTTCAAATCCCGCACGGTGCACTTGCTGCCAATGTGCTGTTAGACTTTTGGTTTAGTCAATAGCAGTGATTCTCAACTTGCGGGTCGCGGAAGCATTTTTGTTTTATTTTCAATATTTTCTATCCAGTGTTGTTTTTGGCAACCCTCTTAGTCTTTTGGACGAAAACTCAATATAGGTTTAGTCAAGTTTTAGTCAGTTTCATTATAAAAAGTAATGAAGTATTAGTATTTTAACAAATTAATTCAGATAAGTATTGACAATAAGTATTTAAAGTTGGGATGAAGGCTAGAAACAGAGAGAGTGGTACTAAGGTACTAAACTTTAGACAGACAGATTACACCAGCAGTAGCATTGAGGAGTATCACGTCCATACATCTGATTAGCCTCTTTGAAACTCCATAAACACACAACAGCTTCCCCACTTCATCTTATGTCGTGAACGCAAAGTCTGAGGAGTTTGCGAGGAGTCGTCAAAAAATTATTATCCGTAGAATCCACCGGGAGTGCCACATTGGATAAGTTGTGATTAGTAAAGGTTGCTCAAAAAAATTGCAGACACAAATTGCCACAATTTAATTGAGTAACAGTTCCATCATTAGAACAATTAAAGCGTACTCTAAATGATTAATGAAACCTTACTCATTACAAAGTAAAGTTTGCTTTGAAAAGAGTAAGGTTTCATTAATGACTTAGAGTAAAGTTTCCTCTAAATCAGTAGCCCCTAAAATACCTGAGCCCTTATAGGACCTGCTGTTATGGGCCGGGCTTTTTTCAGAGTTAGACTTCTGTCAGAAACCATGAGTGACAGTAACAGGACACTAAATACATTGTGACCATTATATTCAGTAAAAAGGCCGAGGCCTCACTGTTCTTCAGTCTGTCACAGACCGACAGGTGAAGAAGGAAGTCATGGAGCTTCTGCTTTAGACAGAACTTTACACATGTGCTGTCAATTCTGAAACTAAAGTAAGTAGTAAATAAATTAAACATGAAATGGAAATTTAGAGTACGCTTTAATTGTTCTAATGACGGAACTGTTACTCAATTAAATTGTGGCAATTTGTGTCTGCAATTTTTGTTGAGCAACCTTTACTAATCACAACTTACAGTGCAGTTCCGTTAGCTTGTTATATGCATTAGCATGTTTTGTCAGATAATCTCTTTTTACATTGAATTCTTAGTATGCACCGACAGTCTCTGGCATATTAGGCAAACACAGTTGTTAAAATCAGTGAAAGAATGGTGCAGTTTTCCATCTTGAAACTTATGGCTCTTGCGATCAACTTTTAGCCATGATCAATATCAAGGTGTTTCCTAGGTTTCTCTGCATTGAGATTACGCCCAGTCGCAACATATTTTGGAGCGGTGCTGGCAGTACAGAGAAATCATATTAGTTTAACCTAATTTAGTGGGGGGTTTGTTTGTTTTTTGGCTTGCCGGTCAGTACATAATGTTAATTTCTAAAATTGTGTAGTGCCATATTAAATGATGTTGGGGGCCGTGATTGGGCCGCAGTCTTCAGCCTGGTGTGTGTCCTCTGTGATAGGCCCGGACTCAAGAGTCTTCAGCCTAGTGTGTGTCCTCTGTGATAGGCCCGGACTCAGAGTCTTCAGCCTAGTGTGTGTCCTCTGTGATAGAACTGGACTCAAGAGTCTTCAGCCTAGTGTGTGTCCTCTGTGATAGAACTGGATCAGAGTCTTCAGCCTGTGTTGTCTCTTGATAGAACTGACTCGAGTCTTCAGCCTGGTGTGTGTCCTCTGTGATAGAACTGGACTCAGAGTTTCAGCCTAGTGTGTGTCCTCTGTGATAGAACTGGACTCAGAGTCTTCAGCCTAGTGTGTGTCCTCTGTGATAGGCCCGGACTCAAGAGTCTTCAGCCTAGTGTGTGTCCTCTGTGATAGAACTGGACTCAGAGTCTTCAGCCTAGTGTGTGTCCTCTGTGATAGGCCCGGACTCAAGAGTCTTCAGCCTAGTGTGTGTCCTCTGTGATAGAACTGGACTCAAGAGTCTTCAGCCTAGTGTGTGTCCTCTGTGATAGAACTGGACTCAGAGTCTTCAGCCTAGTGTGTGTCCTCTGTGATAGAACTGGACTCAGAGTCTTCAGCTCAGTGTGTCCTCTGTGATAGAACTGGACTCAAGAGTCTTCAGCGTAGTGTGTGTCCTCTGTGATAGAACTGGACTCAGAGTCTTCAGCTAGTGTGTCCTCTGTGATAGGCCCGGACTCAAGAGTCTTCAGCCTAGTGTGTTCCTCTGTGATAGAACGGACTCAGAGTCTTCAGCCTGGTGTGTCTCTGTGATAGAACTGGACTCAGAGTCTTCAGCCTAGTGTGTGTCCTCTGTGATAGAACTGGACTCAGAGTCTTCAGCCTAGTGTGTCCTCTGTGATAGGCCCGGACTCAAGAGTCTTCAGCCTAGTGTGTGTCCTCTGTGATAGAACTGGACTCAGAGTCTTCAGCCTAGTGTGTGTCCTCTGTGATAGGCCGGACTCAAGAGTCTTCAGCCTAGTGTGTGTCCTCTGTGATAGAACTGGACTCAAGAGTCTTCAGCCTGGTGTGTGTCCTCTGTGATAGAACTGGACTCAGAGTCTTCAGCCTAGTGTGTGTCCTCTGTGATAGAACTGGACTCAGAGTCTTCAGCTCAGTGTGTCCTCTGTGATAGAACTGGACTCAAGAGTCTTCAGGCTAGTGTGTGTCCTCTGTGATAGAACGGGATTCAGAGACTTCAGCAAGGTGTATGTACTCTGTCCATCCGGAGCATGATTGTGCACAGAACTGGAGATTCTTTGTGCGTAAGCGTCCTCCTGACTGTTCTCAGGATTTGTTCTTACAGAGAAATTACTTCAGCTAAGAACACATTTTGTGAATGCCAAAAACCTTCCAGCGTTAATAACTAATTTGTGCATAAGAACGTGTCATGAATGAGACCCTATGTCTTTACTAAGAACAAGACCGTCGTCGCAAATGATAGTTACAATTGTCCCAGATGACCTTACCCATAGGTAGGGGGCGATATACTGGAATGATTATCTGGCAGTGAGTAAGTTCTGTTCAGGATATAATGGTGTCCTTCACTGTTGCTGTCTGTGGCCCCAGTGAAGAAAGCTTACAGGTACAGCGGTGTGAAAAAGTATCTGCCCCCTTTGAACTTTTCGAAATTTTGCCTCACTATGTACCATAAACATAAAAATATTTAACCCCTTAACTGCCGTCTCCCCTGATCAGGGGGTTAGGCTTAGTCAACCCTAATCAGGATATAATTAGGGTTAAAAAATGGCAAATGTAATGTAAGTTGTTTCACTCACACAGAGGTATCACACTGGCATATAGACTGTAAACTCTCCAGTCAATACGCTTTGAGACTTGGATGTCAATCATTGTTAACCCTAACCCTAATCCTTAACCATAACCCTAATCCTAGGGTGGCAGTTAAGTGGTTAATTGAAATTTTATGTGAAAGACACACACTAAGTGACACACAATTGTGAAGTGAAATTAAATTCATATATGATTTTGATTTTTTTTTATAAATAAAAAACTGAAGGATGTGCATAAGTACCGGTCCCCCTTTCCTTTCAGTGCAAACAATTCAGAAGTTGAATGATGATTTCTGAATGATCACATGTTGACCCAATGTCTAAATAGAGTCTACCTGTGTGTAATCTAATGTCACTTCAAGTACAGCTGCTCTGTGATGGTCTCAGAGGTCTGTTAACACACCAGACAGGTCCGGGATAAAGTTATTGAGAAGGTTATAAAAAGATTTGAAGCTTTGAACATCTCTCAAAGTACAGTTAAACACACCATCCAGGAATGGAAAGAGTATGGCATCAAAGCAAACCTACCAAGACCCGGCCGACCTCCTAAACTTAAGCCGTTGTTCCACATAGCTCGACCCGGCCGCGCACGCCACGATCTACGTGCACGTATCGACACTACCCCGAAGACCTAGTTTTTGAGATTTAGAGATTATGATCAAAAAAGTTCTGCTCTATTGTAGTTTACTTTCACTGTCAAACTGAACTGAACATTCAATAATTTGATAAAAAAATTCATGACTTAAGATGTAAACTCTACTTTGGGCAGATTTTTTGATGAAATAGAGGACTTTCCTGAAATAAGAGAGTGCGAATCACAGTTTGGCTATATTTCAAAACTGGGTTATGGCACTGGTTTGTGGGTCCTAAAACGATGAAAAAATGTGTGAATTCAAAATTTGGTAAATGTGTGTGTAGAGGAGGCCCTGTGGAGTGTATAAAGTTATGGATTTAGAGTTAAAATGAAGTTGGTATAAAAGGCTGAAGACAAAAATATAGCTGGATTCACAGACATGGAGGACACTGCCATTGAAATGAATGGAGAGCTGCTGCTGTTTCGGGCTTTAGGCCCTATAACTATTGTAAAAAATATGTGAATTGAAAATCTGGTGAATGTGCATGTCAAGGAGGTCCTCTGGGATGGATACATAATAATGGTTTCATATGTGAAGCACAAAATGAAGTCAGTACGAAAGGTCAAAGCCAGAAAAACATGCAAGATTGGCTCATGTCCATTGAAATGAATGGGATTTTGCCAGGGTCATAAATGACCCCAAGTGACCACGAGTGTTACTATTTGCTCTCACTCAAAAATAAAACATTTTTCAAAACAGCACCTGCTCTACCTTTGAGCCTCTACCAGTGCCCAATTCACCAAATACTTTGAATGATATCCACTTCAGGAATGTCAGTGTTACAGGGCCATTTTTGGCTCAAAAATCAACCTTTTTTTTTACATAAACATGTCCCACCAACCCAAAAAATAATAAAAACTGGTAAATTGTGCATTTTTATGAAGTCAAACTAAAGATAGGACCCACATTTACACTCACCTAAAGGATTATTAGGAACGCCTGTTCAATTTCACATTAATGCAATTATCTAAACAACCAATCACATGGCAGTTGCTTCAATGCATTTAGGGGTGTGGTCCTGGTCAAGACAATCTCCTGAACTCCAAACTGAATGTCAGAATGGGAAAGAAAGGTGATTTAAGCAATTTTGAGCGTGGCATGGTTGTTGGTGCCAGACGGGCCGGTCTGAGTATTTCACAATCTGCTCAGTTACTGGGATTTTCACGCACAACCATTTCTAGGGTGGTGTGAAAAGGGAAAAACATCCAGTATGCGGCAGTCCTGTTGGCGAAAATGCCTTGTTGATGCTAGAGGTCAGAGGAGAATGGGCCGACTGATTCAAGCTGATAGAAGAGCAACTTTGACTGAAATAACCACTCGTTACAACCGAGGTATGGAGCAAAGCATTTGTGAAGCCACAACACGCACAACCTTGAGGCGGATGGGCTACAACAGCAGAAGACCCCACCGGGTACCACTCATCTCCACTACAAATAGGAAAAAGAGGCTACAATTTGCACGAGCTCACCAAAATTGGACAGTTGAAGACTGGAAAAATGTTGCCTGGTCTGATGAGTCTCGATTTCTGTTGAGACATTCAGATGGTAGAGTCAGAATTTGGCGTAAACAGAATGAGAACATGGATCCATCATGCCTTGTTACCACTGTGCAGGCTGGTGGTGGTGGTGTAATGGTGTGGGGGATGTTTTCTTGGCCACATTAGGCCCTTAGTGCCAATAGGGCATCGTTTAAATGCCACGGACTACCTGAGCATTGTTTCTGACCATGTCCATCCCTTTATGACCACCATGTACCCATCCTCTGATGGCTACTTCCAGCAGGATAATGCACCATGTCACAAAGCTCGAATCATTTCAAATTGTTTTTTTGAACATGACAATGAGTTCACTGTACTACAATGGCCCCCACAGTCACCAGATCTCAACCCAATAGAGCATCTTTGGGATGTGGTGGAACGGGAGCTTCGTGCCCTGGATGTGCATCCCACAAATCTCCATCAACTGCAAGATGCTATCCTATCAATATGGGTCAACATTTCTAAAGAATGCTTTCAGCACCTTGTTGAATCAATGCCACGTAGAATTAAGGCAGTTCTGAAGGCGAAAGGGGGTCAAACACAGTATTAGTATGGTGTTCCTAATAATCCTTTAGGTGAGTGTATTTCAAAATGTTATTTTATGAGTGCAATATTAGAGAAACATAAATGACCACAAGTGACCACGAGTGTAACTATTTGTTCTCATTCAAACATATGAGAAAATTCAAAAATTGCTCGAACACTAAATTTGAACTATGTCCACTTGGAAACTGACCAGATAGTCCGAGTTATCCTCAGTTTTTTTTTTTTTTTTTACATAAACAAGGCCTACAAACTGAACAAATTTAAAAAACACAAACATTTAGTATCAGGCCATTAGTCTGAAGTTACACTAAAGATAGAACCCAAATTATTGAAAAATTATAGTTTAGAAACAAATTGGGCTCATAAATGACCCCAAGGAACCACGAGTGTAACTCCTTCTCATAACATTGTAATCACTTAATCAAAATATGAAAACATTTTCCCCTGATAAAAGTCATGGATATTAATGCATATCCGAAAATTCAGACCATTTGATAAAACTTTGACAGAGATGCGCATTGACAAAGTAGGGTTAAAAGAAGTCCGTTTGCTGTTTGCCAGAAGCTACATGTAGCTTTTGGCAAACCAACCTCTAAACCTATATAAACCAACCTTGTCATTTTCTGGCACCTCTTCATGTTGGCCTCTCTAGCACCAAATAAGTAATTTGTTTGACACAGATGATCTGGCCAGGATAAGAGTGCCTTTTTAGTCTTGTTGAAATATTTAAAAGACATTCTAAATGGCCAGTGCTTACCACCAGACTTCAGTGACTGTGGGAGCAGATGGCTCCGACAGCTGTGTCCTCCTTCAGAAAATACAAAACGCTCAAAGCAATGTGGTTACTAATAAACCGGTTATAGCCAACTTACAATGATACTGGACTGTGTGCTCCCGTCCCACAGCCCTGAAAGGAGCATTGTGTCGAGAAGTCTTCCTTTGTCGCCGCACCCACAGTGGCAGGTGTGTGCATTGATGGCCTGCCACTTTCCATTTTGAGTGAGCCAGTCTTTATACAGTGAAGGGCATGTTCATACGTACCTCACTCCCAACCAGAAGGTTGGGCCCAGGACAAAGTCACAGGTAAAATTGGTCCAGCTCAATCCTTCTCCACAACACTGGCCCTGGGTCCACACCAGCTTGAACTATGATACAGTATATGGGCACCCATTCAAAATATTAAAATCAGGTGTTCCAGTCATTTTCATGGCTACATGGAGGTCGGGCCTGCGTTGTACCTTTGTGTCAGTGCGTACTCCAGAGGGGCAAAGTCATCTGTCCCATCTGAGAATACGTTGTATGGCTCTGACCGGACGCTGCTGCAGCCACATCTTAAGTCAATGAGGCGCACGCGGAGCCCAGATGGTGTGTTTTTTAATAAAATGTTGTTCATATTTTATCTCTTGATGGAAGACTGTTTCTATTGTGGAGATCGGTCATTGCTTCAGCCACCTGCCAGTGAGAGATATTTCAACCAAAAAGTAAAAATAAAAATTGCACTTCAATGTCTATGAGTGTTTGCAGATTGTCACCCATGTGTTCAGGAATTGTTCATACTGTGTGCAAAGAGAAAATGCACTAATGTGACTCGATACATATAGTTGTAATTATATTGTTGGTATCTTCAAAGAAGGTACTTGAGTCATCTTCTGTACTTGGTAGTTGAGGTCTCCAAATATTGTTGGTAATATAAATAAACAATATAAATAAAGATAAATATAAAATTGATAAACCACGAACCATTAATGCTAAGATATCAATGACCTTTAGAAAATGATTAATATTTATCGTGTAGTGGAAATTAGTTTTGTCCTTAATAATAATAATAATATAAATATTTGTATTATTATTATTATTATGTCCTTATATATTGTATAAGTGGACATTTGTGTAAAAAGATCATTGTATTTAAAGCCTATAGCAGTGGTCGGCAATGTCCGGCCCGGGGGACAACTTTGGCCTGTTGCCAATATTTTTTGGCCCGCCAGAGGATATCACGAAAAAAAAAGCCTAACAGAGACTTAATTGTTCTTTATCCGCAAATGTTTTGCCCCTGATCTTTGCTTGTGTTTGTCCACTGTTGCATTTTAACTCTAAGCAGCCTAACTTCTAGGTTAAATTGTGGTTTGTCCCGATCCTCATACTTTACCTCATCCAGGCCCTACAGCGCTGCTCACACAACTGCGGTGTGCCGGTGTTACGGCGAAAACTGCATGACCGCCTAAAAATGCACCCCCTCTTCAGGGCTGCCAACTCTCACGCTTTCACCGTGAGACACACGCATTTGAGTGCTTTGACTCTCACGCCACACTCCTCATATAATTGTTACAGTAAGAGACAGTCCTAGAAACCTTCTGTCGTTCAAAGTAGGTACTTGAGTCATCTTCTGTACTGGTCTTTATCTACGCTGCGTGCTGAGCGTAACCTTGTTCACTGACGAAGCCTTTTGGATGAGAGGCGAAACGTTTGGAGACCTCAACTACCAAGTACAGAAGATGACTCAAGTACCTTCTTTGAAGATGGACAACTCCTGTACGACTGAGAACTTACACAGACTTCCTGTCGTTGTTTCATCTGTGCGCGGTAAGAGGGGGGGCATTTTTCGGCGGTCATGCAGTTTTCGGCGTAACAGTGATGTCGCCGAATATTGTACTCTTTGCAAACGGAGATGACCTCGTTGCAGATGAGGCACAGAGGTTTGGCATTCACATATCCAGGTAGGATGAAACCATATGTTTGTCACCATTCCTCCTGTTTTCACTGTCCACTTTTCTTGACATGTTTGTGATGCTAACTTTATTTTTTGCTAGTGCTGTGTGACCAGCGAAAATATTTTAGTTTTACATTAAAAATATGTATAGTTTGGGGTTATCTAGTATTGAATATCCATGCATGAATAAATCTATTTTTTATCAATGGACCGGCTGGCCCGTCACCTATCGGCATAACAAAATATTGGCCCGAAGCCAAGCCAACTTGCCGACCCCTGGCCTATAGCAATGGTGAACTAACATGTAGTTGCTGTTGTAGACATTACTGTGACAGTGTTCTCTGAATTTTGTGAAACGTGTTCATAAACTCTGTCCAGGTCGGTGGAGAGTCCTTGCGTCAGCGGGAGAAGTTCAAGTCTCTCGGGGTCTTGTTCACAGTGAGGGATGGATGGAGCATGAGACTGACGGATGGATCGGTGCGACGTCGGCAGTGATGCGGTCGCTGTAATGGACTGTTGTGGTGGAGAGAGTCGGGGGGCAAAGCTCTTGATTTACCCATAGACTGTACAAAGAATAGACAGCTCCTCCTCACTCCTCCCCGTTTACCATAATGACCACGTTCGAGGGGGAAATCATGGTGGATTTACAGACTCCTCCTCCCCAGCACTGACGAAGCATGTTCCTAATAAGGGCATAAGGGCGGGATCTTCACTGTAGACTCGGCCCTTGTGTGACGTGTAGCTCGTGCAGCTCCAATGCTAACAGTCCGACCCCCGTTAAAGAGTAACTAAACGGGCGTGCCAAAGCCTTTCCCCACCCACAAACAAAAGTCAAAAATTGCCGTGAAAGAGGCGGTCTCTGAAGTTTGGGGGTGACATGCGGGGGGTGAGTGTGTGGGCCTTTGCATTGGCACAATCACAGCAGACTGATTACGTGGGAGGGACTTGGTTATAAACCACAGGTACAGGGGCAGGATAATTGGCAGCACCTGATGACTATGTGTGGAGCTGGTGCGGCTTATCAGAAAATTCTAATTTAGTAGTTTACCCTGAAGGGGGCGCAACCCATTCGTTTTCAGGCCAGGATTTGAGGATTTGACACATGTTTGCGCTATAATGTCAGAATAATGTCAGGGACCAGTAGACAACACATTGAGACAGTTTATCAGTAACGTGTCTAAAGTCCAATGCTTTTCAATGGGGGCCTAGCGGCTATATGGCGGTACTACAGCAATGGCGGAGCAATGGCGGCTTCCAGTGTCGTCATTGCAAAGCAGAGCAACCAGCGGCCATTGGATTTACCGGTCGATCTACATTCCCACCCTCACATGAGATCTGGGTAATGACCGTAAGGAAATGATCGTGGTTACAGGCAGAGTGGCTGGGGGTGAGGAGCTCAGTCACCTGGGAGGAGCTCAGATTTCTGCTGGTCGACTCTCTCTTGCGGAAGACCCAGGACACGCTGGAGGGACTATGTTTCTGAATGGGGGGCGCCTCGGGATCCCCCCAGAGCAGCTGGAGGACCTGCTCAGACTGCTGCCCCCGCGGCCCGGCCCCAGATAAAGTGGCAGAAAATGAATGGATGGGTCCTCATAAACTCTTATGATGATTGGGATGTTAGTGAGTCAGCTTCTACAGAGCTGTTAACAAATCACCATAATGGAACATTATGATCCCTGCTTTTATATACATTATTTTATATACAGTATTTTATATACAGTATTTACTTTTTTCTTACATGACAGTGTCATGTTGTCCATATCAAATGTTGGGATTGGAGAGTTGGTGGTTGGTCAAACATGGGCATGATAGTCCTCATTGTACTACACTACACAATGAAGAAACAATGGACCCTGCCCTTTAAGCTGCTGATAACATTACTTTACATTACTTTTTTTACATACTATTTTTTTAAAGTAATAACAATAAATTCTTTATAACAAAAATAATACAAATGTGTTCTTGTACATGAAACAGTAAGTGTAATAGTTTGGCAACATGGAAAGGGGCAAAACACATAGAGATAGTAAAATTAATGACAAATAAAATAAGTAGACATTTCTTTCCAATTACTGTATACAATGCTTATTAATGGTTTATTTCTTTTTAAAAACTTTTGAAAAGCTGTGTTTTTCAGAGAGCAATGTGTTAACACGCAGTTAAAAGCTCAGTAGAGTCCGTTTGGCTCATTACGTCTCCTTTAAAGAGTCATGTCAGTGTTGTTTTCATCCAGCTCTTGATCTTTTTCATCTCAGATGAACAGTTTGTGTAAAGCACACTGTGGGTACACCAGTGTGCTGCTTTGGCACTGCAGGTGACATCAGTAAACTGCCTTTTGAGTGAGATCTGAGGAACGCTTTTGTCTCGCAATAGTGATGCAACATCCCCGCAAATCAACACACCACTTAGTGCTGCTCGGCTTCCACTGGAGACGAGAGACTGCTTTGTGCAACCATACGTGTCAATAAAGTCTGGGAGCACCTATTTTACACATGAACAGAAGAGTGTCTGCGTGTCCAACAGGGGACTCACTAGACGGGTTCTATTTCAACTGGTCTGGACAAAGGCAGAAATCAGAACGCACTTTAGGGCTTTAGTTCAGTTAGGCCAGAACTCTTATATCACACACAAGCACAGTTTTGTGCTTTGGAGTTTAATTGTTTGCACAACTTCTACATTTTTTTATGACAATAAGTGACATTTCTGAGGGAGTGTATTATTTTTGGGTGATGTAAAATTATTGTCATTTGGATTTTTATCCCATTGTAAACACTCAGGGGAAAAAAAATCCTGTTGTGGGTGCTTTGACACAAAAATGTGCTGGAATATTTACAAGGCTTAAAAATGTTGATATTTGATTGATATTGTTTGTAAATTTGTATTTTATTTTGAAGGACTCTCCTCTTTTCAGACATATACACATGTTTTTTTTTTTTTATATTTTTAAGCACATTTTTGTGTCGAAGCACCCACAACGTCCCTTTTTTAAAAGGTGTGATCGAGGGTTAAACATGAACCTAACATATCTCAAAGTCTTGCCTCTTTGCGCTGGCTTCCTGTTTATTTAGATATGATTTTAAGGATTTTGTTGTTTGGTTTTAAAGCTTTGAAAGGACTGCGCAGCACTACGGTTTAAAAAACAAAAAATAAAAAACGGGCTATTGAAATAAAGTTGGATTTAAAACATTGACCTTGATAAGCACATTATTTACTTGCTCATATTTTCAAAACAGACTGACCTTTAGAGGTGTTCCAGAAAAGCAAGAGCGCTCTTAACTCTCAGCTTTAAACATGCCAACGGTTGTGCATCATACGCGCTGACAGCCTGTAGGAAATGGTATTCTGTCCAATGCAAGCAGAAGTGTGAGTCTCTAATGAACGGTTAAAGCCTCCTCTGCATCACCTCCGCGCCGCTCATTACGCTCGCCAGGCCGTCACTGTTGACCTTATCAAAAGGGCTCCCGCCTCCAACTCCCACGGCGACTTTTTATCTGACGTGATTGGCCATACGAGTCATGCTGCAGCTCATTCAGCTCGCCCTCCTAATCAGTGCAGACACATGAGGGAGTGTGAATAAGGGAGACCATAGTAGCTGCCTATTGATCATCTTCAAGAGCGTACTTACTTTGTGGAGCTTTATAACCCTGTTAATGTTTCCTTTCATTCAGTCCATCTGCTCCGCTTGTAGGAGAATTCTACATAACGATGATCGAAAGGTTGGTGAAGAATAGGCAGCAGTCAGGATGTCTTAAGCAGGAGAAGTTTATTGCCATCTTTGCGGGACCCAGAGACATGAAACTCAAGACATTGCCAGTCCTAACATTCAAGCCTGCTCATCCTTCCACATCAAGAGAGTTAAGTAATCCTGGTGACACGTAGGCACTAAGCATCTACCACTGGCAGTGTGCCACGTGAATTCTATGCACTGACAGTGTGCCACGTGTGTTTTAGGCCACAAGTCGTGTAGAAGGCCAAATTGTACTGTTTTGGCAGTACTATATGATAAGGGCAATGTGTGAGGGCCGAATTAACCCTATAATTCCCCATCACGCCACCTTTTGAAACACGTAGTAGTTTCACCCAAGTTAAAAGTAAATGTAACCTTAAATAAAACCCAATTAGAATCAAGTTAAGATCAATCAAAGCTAAGTCCCAATAAACTCTCAACAAGATTAACTTCCTATGTGGAAGGACACACAGAATCTACATTTCATAATAATATTCAACACTTCATTCAACAGTACACGGGTCATTGCGATGGAATAAAATGACCCCCCTCTCAGTGACCCCAAAGTACTGAGACATGTGCATCATTAGACTCACTTAATCACCCAATCGGGGTAAATACTGCCACCAATAAAAACACATGCATCAAGTGCTAAGGGCGTATAAGAGGGGGCACCATAACCAAACCTCCGATCCCAGACTCTATTGCCAATTACCCGGGAAAGGTAAAAGATTATGGCCACCAATTCAGTTTCTCCTGCAAATTATATATTATTGGTCCAAGTCAGAAAATGTACATACACAAATACAAACACCACAAAAACATTAAAAAAAAATTAAGAATTTCAATTCTCAGGAAAACCACATTCACCTATTAAGAGAAATGCTCATAAGCAAAAAATAGAACAATCTTCACACTCAGGACGTCGACACATCCAGGTGCCTCGGATCTATAAGGGACATGACTGGACCATCTTGGATGAGCCATCGGGATTAATATACCCACGCCCACCAAGATATCCCTACGAACCTCCATGTCGGAATAGAATGGCGTGGAGAGTCAACGGCGTCAAGGAGAACGGTGCAAGCTCATATTTTATGCACAATGAAATTTCCCATAAAATTCAAATCTAACTGGATGGTAACCCTCATTATTTGCGATCTTAACTAGCTTAAGACAGAATACAGTTCACCCGCTTCCCATGTTTTAATCAAGATTAAAAGTAATGTTACTGAAAAAATGCTAAGCAAGAACCCCCACTAAGGCCAAAACATATTCATCCTTGTATACTTCAGGCGTATCGGCTTCTGATGTAGAGCTTAAAACCTTCCTCCGACCTAAACATACCTGCAATAAGCAACACACAAAACATAAAATGACAGGACCTCCCACAAGGCAACCAAGTATTAAAACCTGCTCCATGTGTGTTGTGAGTCCGGACCTGCAAAGTTATGAATTCAAATTCAGATATATAAAGCCATGAAAGATAAGCACTATGAATTAGAATATAAATGCAAAATCACAAAAGGCTGAAAAACTGACTGGACCAAAAAATGAATAAAAAAAAATAAAATAAAAAATAAGAATAAAATAAGGATAATAAAATAAAAATAATAATAATAGTAATAATAACAAAAAATAATAATAGTAATAATAATAACAAAAATAATAATAGTAATAATAATAACAAAAAATAATAATAGTAATAATAATAATAAAAAATAATAATAATAGTAATAATAATAATTAAAAAAATAATAGTAATAATAAAAACGATAATAATAGTAATAGAAAGAATAAGAAATATAAAACATGAAAAATTAAATGTTAAAACTAGGTAAATATAGAAATAGGTATACAAAAAATGGCCTCCCACTAAGTCCTAATCAATCTCTGTACATTTGTCGCGCTTGTGGAAACAAAATGTCAACCATCAGTGGTTGAGCCGCGGGAACAAATCCTGACTTAACGCTCAACTTGGTATTTGCCACTGATGTCGGACCTCAGTGTTATGGCAATAAAAAAAGGCAATATACAAATGTAAAAAATAATAAAATATTAAATGCATAAATAACAAAAACTAAATATATATAAAAAAAATCTTAACACATGCTATGAAGTTAAAATGCATAAAAACTTAACTATAAAAGAGGAAGACAATTTTAAATAATAAATGTAAATAATAAGTAAATAGAGCTAAATATAATTAAATGCAAATAAAATGAAAACACTCATAAATGTACAAATGAAAATGATGCAAAATGAAATAAATGCAAAGGCAAAGTGGGGTGTGTAAGATGAACCTGTCGTTCCTCTCCAAACACAAACTCCTTCAACACCTGCATCAAAATCATATCATACAGTTACTTCTGGCTAAACTCAAACCACACTTTGACACTAAACCAATGTAAACCCTTTAAATGCAAATGTAGAACCAATTATCTTGCTAAATTTGTATTAAATACCTCGATACATTATGTCTGCTTACATAAATCTCTACATTTTAGTCAATTTTAAAATCTTAATCACCAATTATTCAAACCCAAACCGATATGTGGTTGCCTTTTTGTCAGATCCAACTCGTCTCTCAGATTGCCTGTGAAAATAATGTTATATTTGCAAACAGCACACACATCAGTACAATTTCTACAAACTTGCCGACCAAATATGACTTTTCATTAGAGTTGGATTCAGTTATCATGACCTAAATATCAATCATTACTATCAATCGCAAGTAAATATATATGATGAGATACTAAGTGCTTCCTTCGTTTGCTTGGAAACACAAAATGAATACACAAAGGATACAGATGCCTCCGGACATCAGAGCGAACTGACATTCTCTTCTTCCACGCTGCCTCCTGCAACAACAAAGAAGCACACTCCGGCCTGCACAAGGCCATGTGTTATCATACCATTGGTATCATTGTTCTCTGCTCCTCAGCTCCTGTCCTGAGTCAGGCCCTTCTGCAAATTCCCTGTCTCTGGGAAATGAACGTTATCAACTAGAAAGAATATAGATTAAAACATGTTACACACTCAATACATACAGGTTACTAAAAATAGGCACACTCCTATGATCTTATAGTAAATATAAAATTAAAAGTGCAATCATGGCATTAGTATGGTTAGTATGAACCATAATATCCTTACACACTTCCTATTGTTTACAACAACTGGGTTTTATTACACTACGTCACGTTATTTCTGACGCTGTCCCTGTGTTTAATGATCGGGTTTAGACTTGAAGTTCAACTACTTACTGTAACTTTTGTTTTCAAAATTTACAGTAAGTAAATTTAAGTAAGTAAACAAAATTTGTTCCTTCTAGATCAAAAGAGTCACAATTATTCTACAGAGATCAAATCGACTCTCCTTCTTGGCCCCTCCTCTTTTCAACAGTTACACAACTCGGTGCACCAGAGTCGTGAAAGTGTGGAAAATGAGCAATATACTTTGAGGTCATAAGTGTGACCTTTCTTTGAGTGACTCTTAAGATACCGGATTACACTGATTATCACTTTTGCTATTTTTGAAATAAAACACGTTTGCCAGCACAAATTTCAGATTTGAAGACACCGTTCTACTACGCTGCATGCAAACCTCTTCATCGGACTGCGCGCAACGCAAAACCACAGTCTCAGATCTAAATCTAAGAACACGCTATGAGTTCAAATCTGGATTCAGCCTCCGCTGACAAGTCTTGGCAAACGACACTATACTTCAACTTCAGCATCAAGGGTTTTTCAGTGTAAGTGCAAACGATTACTTTATTACGATGCTCCAAATTAAATTACACCAGTACCAACCGCTTATCAGAATTTAGGACTTCTTCTTTTGCTTAAAACGAAACCAACAATGAAAACACTGCACGATCAATTTCTGTACAAAACTCACTCAACTTGCTTAAATTAAAATCATACAATTTCGGGAGGTTCAGAGACAACACTTACACAATCCGCAAATTGTTAAGCCTTAACCCAAATCCCTAGAACACAACTAGAACAACTATACAAAATTAGACTCACTAAATACAAAGAAATATACAATAATCACATCATTCATCATCAGACAACCTCTCCTCCGCCAAATCCGCCTACTACTCCGGTTTAATTGACTCCAATCCACATAGCTCTCTAACCCACTTCTCTCTCCTCTCCAAATATCACAAAACCTCTGACTCTCGTCTCTCCAATATCACAAAACCTCTGACTCTCGTTTTCAACACATGCAATCATTCCTTGCCTCCGAGATCTCCATTATCCATCAACACCTGATTACACGGGCCTCCACCTCTCACTACATCACCTTCAAAGCACTTCATAACCTGGTCCCTGTACATATCTTCACTCTCAAACTCTCCGTCCCACCGGCCAAACTCGTCACCATGGGGAGCTATAACACACTTCGGCACTAATCAGAAAGCAAGCAAATGAATCTCTATCACTACTATCAACAAAACATTTTCACACAAGAATGGTAACTTCTAGAAGTTACTTTTCAAAGTTAAGGGATAATATTTTATCAGCTGCAACGGATAAACACAGATTTGCTACACAGTAATCTTAGACTTACAATAATGGGTTTTTTTAGAAGCTAAAACGATATCACTGATTAAATATTCAAGATCTCTCTGTCATTTATTTATTTAGTAATGTATTTATTTTACATAAATTCCTAAGGTTTACTGCAAATCCGGTAGGATTAAACTTAGTACACTTAAGCCTATAACTTAAGAAAATATTCCAATTAATATACTGCTAAAACAATAACCTAAACTCGCCTCGTTACATCGAATAATTTTTACTTTATGTGAACCCTACAATCTCTATGTTTGTTAGTTATTTATCGCTCTGTCAATGTCAAACTATTCAATTACATTTATTTATTTATTTAATTATCTACTTTATCTTGATAATTATAGCTGTTCAATTAAGATTCAAATAGTTTGACCAATCTGAGCATTAAAAAAAAAGTCAAAAAGAAGATTAGAAAAATAAATAAAGAGAATTTACAGTAACACGGAGTCCCATGGGCCTAGCCCATGGGCAAAACACAAAAAATTGATTAAAAAATATATAAACATCTATTTATACGCAAAAATTCAAAACAAGTGTAAGCTAAAAGTGGAAGAGGGGCGAAGCACAGGACCTGAGACAAATTTGCAGCACTAGTCCGCCTGCAGACAGCTTTTTAGGGCGTTGGGGGACGGCGGCAGAGGAGGTGTTTTGGTTTCGAGAGCAGGGCAGACTCTCAGGTTTTGTAAACTGTCCTTCATGCACTTGGACCATGCTCACGCAATGAGCAAAGACCCAGCTGCTTCTCTCTCTAACCACCAAAAAGGGGCAAGGTAAAAGTAAATTAAAGACTTAAAAAAATCAGGTTGTCCTATCGCGCAAAGCATTACAAAATAAGAAAAAATTCAAAAATGCTAACAAAAAATAAATAAAACAAGAAAATTTGAAAGAAAAGCACACGAGTAAATAATAAGAATAATAATAAAAGTAAATAATAAAAGTAATAATAATAATAATAAAGAATGTAAAAAAAAAAAAAATCCTCTGTACACTATCAAAAAAAGGGCTAATCTTCAGAAAAAGGAGAATCTCCTGTTCATGTTTTACCTTCTCATATCAATTAGTGATCAGTTTATGTTATCATGTTAACGTCAATCGTCTATTCTAGGTTTCAAATAAATGGTATTTTAAAGGAAATTAAATTATACGCACAATGATCTGTCAGGACCCCCAAAAACCTTGCAAGCAAAACCGAGATGTAAAAGTGTATTAGTAATTTAGACCATATCAAGCAAAACACCGCTCTAAACTTTGTTTGTTTAGACCTATCTTCGTTATTTGACCTATATATTCAAATTAGTGTTGTTTGCAATTAAGAATTGTTTTGAATTCATTATGTCTCGGCGCTGCCATCTCCTGGGGATCCCACATCACCTTGGAAACATTATTCCGACTAATGTTAAATCTTCATATTAAACACTTAGCCTGCGATACAAATATTGGTTGCCTTAGTCAAAACAATACATTTTTTCCAAACCAGTTTGGATACCAGCTAATCTAATCTTAACCGTTCCCCTCACAAAGGTAGTGTTTTGACCACTTCTCAAATCTAACCTTGGGCTGACTCTAAATATGTAAAAAATTATAAGCAAGTGCTTTAAACTATCTTAAGAGAACCAGCGAGAGCCCATCTGCTGACGTGGCCTGGGGATATCTCATTTCTAAAACCTCAACAAAGGTCGCATCATTCCTATACGCCCAAAGCCTACACAGACATCAGAACCTTAAAGACAGAATTAAGTTTCACTTTACCGCAAATCCAACTACAAAAAACAGAGTATATTATTATTTTTTAGGTCCTGGTACTTTAAAAATCAGGTTTAAAGCTCAGTTTTCTAAAACAAATCACAGCAGAATAACATCTGTCAACATTTTACAACATAACAACAACAACAACAAGAACAAAACATTTTTACTTCTCAATTGTACACATTTTGATCCTAACTTGTTTCACTGTTGCCAAATATCATTTGTTTTGATTGCCTGTCAAGCACAATCTTTAATATTTTTAGCCTAATGCCATAAATCATACGCCTTTCTCTCATTATTTTTAACCTTATGTGTTTTAAAACCCAGTTGTTGTACTCACAAAGTTGCAGTTAAAACAAACACATCGGTGTCACACCGGAAGTCAGCCCTCCTTCGCAGTTCCTGTGGCCTGTAGACAGAGATTAGGGCAGCATCAACTTTCGAAAAACAAAACAATTCATTATCACCAGCGTGAATCATCAATTGAATTGTCATTCAAAATGCGACACTGTTTACCCTACAGAGACTCATAATCTGTACCGTAGCTTAGTAGCTAGCTCTAGTAAACAATGCTGCCATTTTTATTTTTTATTTTTTTTTTTAATGCTGACTCAGCAATCTGTCTCTAGGCAGACGTTATCAGGAACACTTTGTTTCACCGACCTTGCAGACAAGAAAAACAATTAGATAAAGCAGCAGGTGGACAGACAGACAAACACGGAGACACATGACACAAACATAAACAATGGACATAAAAAATCTCCAGCTGCATCCAAAACTATAGCCAACTTCACTTTTTAAATAAAATAACGTGATATTTATCGCAATGTTTATTAGTTGATTCTGGACTTTCACGGTTAAATTCAAGTTAACGCAAAAGACAAACGTAGGTTGTATACGTTGCAGAAGCGTTCTCTCTTTTTGTGCACAACTTCAACGGTCTCCCGTGTGAGAAAAATTATCCTAGGCTCTCTCCCACCAACCGTTATTCACCACAACTGCCCGATTTCCTCTAAACGACGTTCAGACAAAACCACCAGCTGCAGTTTAACTACAAACTTCATGTGAACATTGCATCAATTTCCGATACAAGGCCCACATAAAGTCTGTATCCACGGTCCTACTCGACCGTGGCTATACTATCCTCCAACCGTCTAAGTAATTAATTACACGGCCTATGTAATTCATTACCGGCTCAATATTCAGCACTCAGTTCAAGATTAAAGTAACATAAAACAACTATACACACAGTAGCCCACAGCTCGGCTTTGACCCACAATATCCACAAACCAGACAGAGCCCAGTGACCTGGACTCAGACCCGTTTACAGCCTTCTGGGGCGTACCGGCTTCAATAGCTACATCAGTGTGCCTTATGTTTGACGCCAAAATCAACCTTAAACAAAACTTACACTCAAAATAGTCTACATTATGTGTCCCTCTCATACCTGTGACGACTAGCTGCATAAACAGTAGACTCAACAGTCTGCATCGAGCCTCACATCTTTGTAGCCATTCTAGTCTAAACTTGTGCATCAGAATACCCTAGTCTTAGTACAGGACCTAAATCCCTACTCTCGACCAGAAACAAACATCAAGAATCAACCAATAACACTGTTTTTTACTCTTTAAACATTTCCCATTGCATTATTCTTTTTTAGCAAGCATGCATCTGGTAAGGCCATTCTCCCTCCTTTTTATCAAGGATAAAAAAAAGAAACGCACTTACCAGAGCAGCTGTATGTAAACTAGTTCGTGGACGCCAGTTTGTAGGAGAATTCTACATAACGATGATCGAAGGTTGGTGAAGAATAGGCAGCAGTCAGGATGTCTTAAGCAGGAGAAGTTTTATTGCCATCTTGCGGGACCCAGAGACATGAACTCAAGACATTGCCAGTCCTAACATTCAAAGCCTGCTCATCCTTCCACATCAAGAGAGTTAAGTAATCCTGGTGACACGTAGGCACTAAGCATCTACCACTGGCAGTGTGCCACGTGAATTCTATGCACTGACAGTGTGCCACGTGTGTTTAGGCCACAAGTCGTGTAGAAGGCCAAATTGTACTGTTTTGGCAGTACGATATGATAAGGGCCATGTGTGAGGGCCGAATTAACCCTATAATTCCCATCACCGCTAGAGCACTAGAACACTGTGACCTTCACCCGCTGACCTCACGCGGTGCACTGTAAGTTGTGATTAGTAAAGGTTGCTCTCATAAAATTGCAGACACAAATTGCCACAATTTAATTGAGTAACAGTTCCGTCATTAGAACAATTAAAGCGTACTCTAAATGATTAATGAAACCTTACTCATTACAAAGTAAAGTTTGCTTTGAAAAGAGTAAGGTTTCATTAATGACTTAGAGTAAAGTTTCCTCTAAATCAGTAGCCCCTAAAATACCTGAGCCCTTATAGGACCTGCTGTTATGGGCCGGGCTTTTTTCAGAGTTAGACTTCTGTCAGAAACCATGAGTGACAGTAACAGGACACTAAATACATTGTGACCATTATATTCAGTAAAAAGGCCGAGGCCTCACTGTTCTTCAGTCTGTCACAGACCGACAGGTGAAGAAGGAAGTCATGGAGCTTCTGCTTTAGACTGAACTTTACACATGTGCTGTCAATTCTGAAACTAAAGTAAGTAGTGAATAAATGAAACATGAAATGGAAAATATTAAAAAATAAATAAATCCAAAGTTGATGCAGATAAAGGTTAAAAAAAATACATATGTATTATCTGATGTAGGGTCATTTTTGTCCCGGTTCCTCTGAGTCATGGTGGGTCATGATGGACCATGACAGATGTGGACAAGACTGTGATAGATCTACTTTACTGTGCAGTCAACAGTTACTAAAGTAACTGGTGTCAAAGAAATGAACCTCATAAGCTTCTGTAACATGAGCCTGTCCTCATCTGTTCTGCTGCGCCGTGAAAATAATAACAATAATTCCAATTTACTCTTGATTTATTCACTACTTACTTTAGTTTCAGAATTGACAGCACATGTGTAAAGTTCTGGCTAAAGCAGAAGCTCCATGACTTCCTTCTTCACCTGTCGGTCTGTGACAGACTGAAGAACAGTGAGGCCTCGGCCTTTTTACTGAATATAATGGCCACAATGTATTTAGTGTCCTGTTACTGTCACTCATGGTTTCTGACAGAAGTCTAACTCTGAAAAAAGCCCGGCCCATAACAGCAGGTCCTATAAGGGCTCAGGTATTTAGGGGCTACTGATTTAGAGTAAACTTTACTCTAAGTCATTAATGAAACAAAGCAGACTTTACTTTGTAATGAGTAAGGTTTCATTAATCATTTAGAGTATGCTTTAATTGTTCTAATGACAGAACTGTTACTCAATTAAATTGTGGCAATTTGTGTCTGCAATTTTTCTGAGCAACCTTTACACTGTAAGCACAACTTACAGTGTGGTGCTCCTCCGGTTTGGGGCTGCTGTTGTTATTTTGGGCTATTCTGAAATAACAGACTCATTATGATTTTTCAGTACGAGCCAAATTTCTCCACTTCTTTTGTTGAGCTCTGGCTCAGCCCCCAACACACGACTGAGCCGACAGTAACAACAACACATTTACCAAACACGCAATGATCTTGGAACATGTGCAGGCCAGTGTCACCGCTTGTAAACACAAATCAATATCATGGCTGCTCGTCTCTTTCTCGCTTCATTGAACTCATTTCTCAGATTTTTGGAAAGAGACAAGAGCTGGATCCGAGATGCACTTCGTCTGCGAGACATACTGTAATAAATTAACGATCTACGTCACATCGAGGGAGCGGGATTTCACTATTTCTCACAATATAACATCGATATTTCCCTCTATGGAGTTTTTTATCACAAAAAAACAATCACACGGCCCGATTAAGCTTCTGTTGCTTCATTCATGTAACTTTTCCTCCTCTCCCCTCTCTCCCTCGCGCAAGAGGAGAGAAAAAACGCAAGTGAAAGAGGTGTTTTGCTTCAACACAATCTCCTCTGTAACCGTGTTTATTATTTCATTAGGACTTTTATTTCTCAAACGTGTTGCCTTATGCTCACTTTGAGCTCCTCGTGGGGGTGGAGATGACCGGGCGGACTGAGGAGGAGACAGTGTGCGGTGATGTCTCTGCAGAGCGGAGTGGAGCTGAGTGAACAGGTGGAAGATGTGAGTGACGGGGCTCCTGTAGCCGCCTCGTCACTCAGGCCTCTTTTACAGCGCAGGCGGCATGTAGTCAGACTGCCACGGAGCGGGACGAAGCACCTAGAGTAGTATTGGACTCAAAACAACTCATCGTGGTTCATTCTAAAGCAGCACTATTAAATATAAGATAGGAATACAAGTGATATGTGTCCTTACAGTGCAACATGTGTTTTATGCATAATAAAACAAAATCTAAATGTAGTGGTACCTGGAAAACGATGCTATTAAACGCCTAAAGTTATATTTCCTTATGTATTCCAAGTACAAGATTGGATAGACGTGAAATTGCTTCATAAAAGTGATTTTTGCACAGTTGGTGCTGAAAGTCGCTTCGCTGCGCAGCCACACGCGGCAAAAATGGCTCGAGTTCCATTTTTGGTTTCAGGAGCGGAGGCAGCAGCCTCGGCGCCGCTCTGTACACACAAGAGCGTTCTCATCTGCACAACAGGACGCGACTTGAAGCGCGGCTTGCAAATGCATGCGGAGAGGGACTCGAAGACAAATTCGTTCAGGAAACAGGCGCCTAAAACCCTGTCCCCGCAGGCCGCGCATTCACTCCTCCACTCCTCTCCGCCCCACTCCAGCAGTGACTTTTGTTTCGTAAGCATTCACAACTAAAGTGGCGCCCCTCCCCCAAAGAGGAATAAAAAAAAAAAAGAGCCGTTCACCTCCACGAACCCGTTCATATCGTTTACTGTAAAGACTCGTTCAAAAGAGCCGGATCGTTCGCGACCGACACATCACTACCTCCAAGAGTTATGACAGCTTGCTTCACTCCTGACGTAGTGCCTCTGAGGACCTCACTTAAAGGGACACTGCGTAACATTTTGACTATACTGTTGTCATTAATATAAAACATGCTGCTGATGAGCAGCACAACACATAAAATACTATTACTGCAGTGGGTAATCAAAGAATGAATTTGGATGAGAAACTAACCTATTTAAACCTCTAATTTGGCTGACTTTACTCACATCTCCATGGCGACGAGCTGGAGACATACCCACTCCTGGTAACATTACAGTCATGTCTTAGTAGAGCTGAGCCGCTCACAGCAAAGGCACATGTTTGTTTGTACATTTATGAGGTATTTTTTAATTATGAAAATATCTGTCTATCTATCTCTTAACCCACGCCTTCACCAAGCACATTTTCCCCAAATCTAAAGCTTTCAGCCTATAGGCCAGTGAAAGCTAAGACCTACAAAACAGATCTAAGATTTTCCTAGAGTCGCCGTTGCTTATACATTGTATTTTTGTTGCATTTTGCACTTTTTTCAAGAAGGGTTAGGGTTAGAATTTGGGTAAAGCTGAAGTGGAGAAAATGAGCTTGGTTAAGGCGGGGGTTAAGAGGTTAAGTACCCAGCCCTAAACTAAACCACTTGCTTCAATTTCCAAATCAGTTTTGAAAAACACCACTTTAAAGGTGTACCCAAAGCTTATCAACACAATCCTGTTAGAGCTCTGAAAACACGTTCAGCCGCGTCCAAGCCCGTTGAATGCATTCCAGCCCGTTGGCCGGATATCCCGTCCTCCGCTGAGCCCTGGCGTGGACGCTCCCACAGCACGGCCTTTTCTTAAGAGCTTCAGTCGTCTACATTGTGTCGACTTAAATGGAACAGGACATGATATGAATCATTCTGTGTTGAGACTACAGTGAGAATGTAAATGCCAAATGAATATATCACACGCTCATTTCATTAATTCACAGTCTGTTAATTACTCTGTAGGAATAATTAGCCTGGAGTGATGAAAATTAGGACATGAATTAACCCAGCGGAGGGCGGGTTCAGCCTTTGCCTACGCTACAAGCATCAGATATCCAAACCGCGTGAATGTTTAATAACTTTACGCCCACGCCATACCGACGGAGCGCTCGGCGTAAATAAACACTGCGATGAAGAGTTTAGCTTTAGCAACTTTACTTTCCGGATTAATCTGCAGCGGGTTACATCACAACGGAGCGCTTGGGCAGGGGACAGATACAGCAGCCATGCACTATGTTGTTGGATAACTTCATTTTAGTGCAATAGGTTGTGTTCACGTGACATCACAACAGAGCCTATAGTTTAAAATTGAGGTGGAGGGCAACTGGGAATTCTTTTGTGGTCACCATGGTAACTGTTGAACTGCTGTTTTTTTTGTCTTTGTGTTTGGCGAATAACTCTGTCATTACTAAGACAACCAACATGAAACAAAAACTGTTTTAAAGTCTCCTCTATGGAAAGCGTCCTAAAGTGGTGACAGTATTTCAAAATATATTTTAATTTTTGCCCAGTAGAAAGGACTTTCAGCCATGAAAATAATATAGCAAGTTTTTTTTTAATTCAATCACTCAATCAATTTGTCAATTTTATTTTTGGAGATTTCTTTCAAAAAACTGCCTTGTATTGACACGTACCCTCTAACTGACATTATGCCCTCATCACACTGACATTATGCCATCATCACATTCTAGAAAGTGAACACAACCTATATCACAACATTCTGAAGAGCCTATAGTCTGAAATTGAGGTGGAGCAGCTGCCATGGCATTCCATGGTAACTGTCTTTATGCAGATTTTAGTCTTAGTTTATTGCTAATTTCTCTGACAGTTTTTGTTTCATGTGAATTGACCCAGGAATTACAAAGTTCAAAGTCCTCCAGCACATACTATGGTCTAATTATTTTCTCATGAAGGCGAAAGTGGAGAAAACATAATAATAATAATAATAATAATAATAATAATAATAATAATACATCAGTTTTATATAGCGCTTTTCTGGACACTCAAAGACGCTTTACATTGCACTATTCATTCACTCCATACTCGGTGGTAGTAAGCAACTATTGTAGCCACAGGTGCCCTGGGGGTAGACTGACGGAAGTGAGGCAACCAGTCTGTGTCATCGGCCCCTCCGACCACCACCAACCACTCACTCACTACATTCACCAGGCTTCCTGATGTTACCAAACAGTCTCCCATCCAAGTACCGACCAGGCCCTTCCCTGCTTAGCTTCTTTAGCACATTTGTTATTTACAACATATTGAAAGAGACACATATTAATAAAGAGACACATGATGTGTCACTTCACAAACGCCTCCTGGACATTAAACCGTAAATACGTGGGCGATTGTTGTCAAATGGAAGAAGCTGGGGAAGGTATAAAATGCTGTAATTGAGGCGCGTTGAACCTGCTGTTCCCTCACGGTGTGGGTCGGGTGCACGTTAGACAGCTCTGTAAAATGAATAAACAGTTTTGGCTGCCTTCATATAACACGCTTAGCTGTAGTCGAAGATCAAACTTTGTGTGTCTTATTTGGCCGCGGCGGGTCTGATGAATATGCGATTTAACAGAGCCAACAGCGCTGAGTACAGAGCGCTGGTAGTGAGGCAGAGGTCTGCAATGATAATTAAGAGCTGCTCTTCATCCCAACACAAGGCTTAGACTGTCTGGACCACACACGCCTGCAGACACCACACCAAATGCCCAGTCTATTTTGATATGCTTTTTTTTTTTTTTTTAATCTTATTCCTACTCTGAATTTGGTGAATTCTGAACAAAGGCTAAATCAGAATATTGATAGATTGTTTCCAGCAACATGACCAAAATCTCTCTGATCAAACCCTGTAATTAATGTCACCAAAATTAAACAATGCATTGTTTGTCCCTGAAAGTATGGGTAATTTTGTATATTTTCACCCAATGTAAATTTTAACTTCGTATTCACCTTCAGCGTCTTGTCTGAAATATGGTCGACAGGACTGGGTTGACTGAGTTGAGGATGTTTCGGATCTTCAGAGGCTTCTTCTCGCTCAAACAGGCTAGATGCCCATTAACCACACTGTCTACTTCCTGTGAACAGTTTCACTAAGTACAATGGTCTTTGTTCTGTCCTGGGGTAAAACTGAGAGCCATTAGGCTGCCTTCATGTGCTCTGGTAAAGATGAACCTCTCCAGATTTGAAGTGGAAATTATGAGTGCATTGTGTTCAAGTGCTTTTGTGTCGTAGATAAGTGAAATATAAAAAAAAAACTATACGCTATAAACAAATTACCGTGAGAAAGTCATCAACAAACCTCTGAACTACTGCTACTTTCTATCTGCTTTGAAACATTTCAAAACATATAAAGTTTGCCTTTCTTTTTTACATGACACTAATTGAAAAAAGAGACAACGTTAAAATGTTAAAAGGTACATGGCTAAATGCAGTGTGGGCTTTATAAGGACCAGCTAAAATGCATAGACACCCATAGTTCCGGCCAGTTTCCGCCTCTTTCACACCAACATTCTTCTCCCGAAACGTCCTGAACTCGATCAACCCAGCCCAGTCAACGGTGTTTTAGCTCTACAACGATGGAAGATGAGCTACCCTTTATATGGGCAATTGTATAAGTAGGTACTATTTCTGGAACATACATTAAACATTCATTCTCAGATCTCCAGGTATGAATAAGGAAGATGTCTGTATCAAGAAATGTTGAACTGTCTCACTCTAAATTTTATGGGACTGTGCTTAGACATATACATTATTTTAAGGCCTTGTCCACTTGTAGTATTTATAAATCCACCCTCCTTCTCGAAAAAAAACTTGAGTCCACACAGCCTCGTTAAAAAGAAAAACACCATCCATACCTAACCACTTAAATGCATTGTCATGTACATTCATAGTTCATAGCATGTTTTTATGAACTGGGGTCCCAAGTGCATAGCTTTACAGACCTTCCTAACAATTTTGAGACAATGAGTAAGTCATCTTCTATCAGGACCGTGACATTCATCCCACCATTCCTCTGGAGGAGGATTTCATCTCAAACTTCTCCGATCAGCTGGTCGAACCCAAACCCACTGGTGGTGTCTTCGAGGAACACGTCTTGGATGTGGGACGGACACTTGGTGGAAAAAAAACTGTAAAGTGCTTCTTCACCTGCGCTCTTCGACGTGAAGCAGAACTTGAAGAGTTTGTAAAAACAAGCAAAAAGTGCATGAACATTAATAATAATACCAACACAGTTTTGAGTAGGATGTATCAATCCAATATTTTGACTCTTCTTGCTGGCCAATACTGATCGGATACAGTCTTCTTGTATTCTTAAAATTGTATACAAAATATATCATTATATATATTTTAAGATATATATATATATATACATCAGACATCTGGGTCCAGAAAAGTGCAGTTCTAGGAACAGCAAAGATACTGCGCAGAACCCTCAAGCTCCCAGGCCTCTGGTAGAGGACCCGAGCTTGGAGGAGAAAGAGACGCCCGCGAGGGTGAGGAAGAGTTTTTTTATTTTTATATATATATATACAAATGAGAAGGTAACATTGGGTAATATAACAGCTAAAGTGGGCATTTTACATTAAAACAAAAACAGTTTTATAATCGGAGTATTTTAGGCCCCTTCACAAAACAACAGCAGTAGATATTATAGTTTCTAAAGGCCTTTCAG